>CM060175.1:51448914-52176414 GCA_030549775.1 Tamarix chinensis
GGTGACTCGTGTAGGGCAAATCGAGGGAGGAGGGAGGTGTAGTTTGGTACACGGTGATGCAGGGAGTGGCACTGTGGGTTGCTCGAGCGGCAGTGTTATGGGGGTATTTATAGGGCCAATGAAGTGGATAAAGTCGAAGGGGAGACGGGAGAATGAGGCAGGTGGGTGAGGTGCACCAACCGAGGACGGCAAGCCGGTGTAGGTCAGCTCGTGGCGGCGGTGATTGGCTAGGAAAAAGGAAGTGGCACGTGAGAAGGAAGGGAGGTTGTTTGGGTGGAACGGTAGGCGATTCAGCAGGGAAGAGAGAGGAGAGAATCGGTTGGTTAGTGGCATTGTTGGCGGCATAATTCTCGATTAGGTATGAGAGGGAGTTGCAGGTCAACGGAGAAGGAAGAAGAAGGAAGAAGAAGGAGGAAAAAGGAGGAGGTGGACCGGGCGGTCCGAAAAGGAAAAGAAAGAAAAGGAAAGAAGGAGGGCCAGCCGGGCGACGGGGAAAAAACATGAGGATGAAACGCAACGTCTTGGGCTATGCCGAAGGAGAAGGAAGGGGAAAGGGGAAACGAGCCACTGGGCTAGCCCAGGTCAAGGGAGGAGGAAGAAAAAAGAAAAGAAGAAGAAGGAAAAAGGAAGAAAAGAAAATTAAAGAAAAGAAAGAAGAAGGAAAAAGGGAAAAAGAAAAATAGGTGGGTTTGGATATTTCAAATATTTTGGTATTTTAGAATATGTAAAAATAATAATATTTTAATAAAATAATAATTAATTCTCTTTTTAGATTAATTTAGGATTTTTGAAAGATTTTTCCTAAATTCCATTTTAATTAACAAATCACTCTAATTTTCTCCAATTAAATTATTTATAAATTTCCCATTGATTTTTCCCAATTTACTCCCTCTTATTCTATTAAAAATAATTTATTTAATGAATTTCCAAAATAAATCCTTAATTATCTAATATTCTTAAAATTAGGGTTTTGGGGCATTTCACGGTGTGACACCCCTACAATTTGCGTTTTCGTTTATGTTATTAACTCTTTAAAAAAAATATTTAAGTTCCAAAACTTGTGCATGTTATAGATGGTACCAAAGCTTTTGGTTGTTGAAATTCATATTTTAGTTAGAGACTCGATTTTCATGATCCTAAATGTTTTTAAATTTTCCAGTCTAGTTTAAAAATCCAAATTAATCATGTGAGGTATCACTTGTGTGGCTTCAAAGGCTTTCCAATACATATTTACCACGTCTCATATGGAGGCCCATACTAATAACTTAAATATGACGCTGAGGCGTAGGCCTACATATAATTAATTGAATTTGATTTTCTTAATTCTCCAAATGTGAGGTAAAATCAACTAGATTGAGGAACTAGGTGTAACATTCGTCCTCTCAAAGAAAAACCTAATGTAGTGATATAATCTCATCATACTTAGCTAGATAAAGGTAAGTGGCGAAAAATCATATTGTAAGCAACTAAAAAATGGCTTGTATAAGGGTAGAGCTCCTTCTATCATTTATTATTTCATCCACTTGTCATTAACTCTTCCCTATGGGTATAACACTACATTGTTAACCCTTCTTTCCATGGGAGACCCTCTAGGAATGAAGGTATTTTATAAGTCACAAATTGACCTCTCAAAGATATTAGGGTCCTATCAGCCTCAAATATTAGTTGATGGTAATATGAAACTATACATAACTAGTCTTGAAGTGTTGGTATAAAGAAAAAAAGATGAGGTTGCGCTCATTTTGAATTTGGCCCTTGATATAAGGCTTCACAATCTCAATAAAATGCTTCATCCATATGAAATTATGTTTAGTTGATAAGAAAAATCTAGAATACTAAGGTTGCATTATATAAATTATACTACTAAGAAAAATAATTTAGCACATAAAACAACATATTATTTTATAATCAAATAATAAAGCAAACACCCGATCTAACACCCGTAAATTTAGTACTTAAAATTTTTGTTTTAGTATAAGTAATTATACAAAATATTAGGTGCTATGCCCCAACAAAAAAAGAGAGAGGTATGATGAATACCTAACTTGGCCTAGTTACAAGGCTAAAAAAGCTTAGACACAAATATTAGGTGTGGTCAACACCTAATCAAAAGTCGAGACCAAAACATGAAACACCCAATGAATGAAAGACTAAGACATATTTAATTATAAGGAAAAGGTTTTACAATTCTCTATTCATAAGTGAGACCTCAAGAACCAAATATAAAACTAAGTAAGGGACATCAGATTTAAACTTCACTCTATAACCTAAACCCAAGCTACCAGTGAAAGCTATAATAACTTGAAAGTGATAATATAGGTTCGACTTCTTCATAATGAGTAAATCACAATGCCTTCAAAGAGGTAGCATGTCATATTGCACATAACATATAAATAATAATAGAAATGGATGGTTAAAGCACAAATATGCATGTGATAACAAGGTACAAATAACATGTGATAACATATACGACGTCAGAGGTCTCTACTCAACAACCGACATATTGAACCATTTTTACATCCATCTAAAGTTAAATAATAAGAATACAATAACCCACATATAAAAGGGTAGTACATTAAGGCTATAGCCACCAACCAACCACATCAATTCCAAATTAAAGGTAGAGCATAGAGGGAACTACAGAACAACAATCCAATACATACTAAGGTCATCAAATAAATTTATTTCCTGGTTATTTACTTTACTTGAGGGGAGAAAATATAAACTAAAGGGAAATGATGTACACCTATTCATACTTGTGCATATAGGCATTACAAAACCCTTATACCTTAGAACCCAGTGACACCAATGTACACCTAGTCATACTATTATAACAAGGGAATACAATACCCATTTTCCTCCTTGTTCACCTGACCCTATAGTATCGATACTCATTAAAAAATTTTAGAGAACTAATTAGAGTAGAAATAAGGACTCGCTAGAGAACTGAGACTCACCTTTAGGGTAAGTATCCTTAATTAGTAACAAATCTAAAATATATGGTCTTTCACTTTCAGTATTAATATTTCATAAGGTGACCACAAATGCCACATAAAGAAAAAAAAATCTATTTCCATACTTAACCATTTTTTTCTATTATTTCCAATTATTTAGGTTAACCCTAAGGTAAATAGATCAAGACAAATCATATTCAATACTAAAATCAAATAAGAAAATCTACTAATTCCAACCAAGCCTATTTATTCACCTAGAGACACATTTTTGTCTAAATAACCAAAATATCCTCCAAATCTTATGTACCACATTCGTATATACTTTATTGAAAATTTATTTTTATAGAATGTTTGTCATAAAAATGTTAAAATATAAAAATTAAAAATAATTTATCATATTAATAAATTAGTTATTATGACAATAGATAATATTACCCCTAAGTATGGACATAACATGATACATATATAGAACCCCATCATAATATTCACATTAATTCCACTTAATAATTTTAGAGATGAATCTTGGCATTTAAAAATTTACAAGTCTATGACTAGAAAATGTGTTACAAAATAATCACAATTTAATCCTATTTATGCTCTAAAACCAAAGTGTCTTACATGCAAATCTATCTAAAATTTATAAGAAATATTTTAAACTTATTGGTGTGCCTAATATAAAACAAAACTATTCATAACAATTAGTCTGTTGGTTTTGTAACATTAGTTGATTTATCTAGGCTAAGGCTAAAGCCCTCTAGTCACAAAATAACCAATTAATAGGTTAGGTAAACTAATCAACTAATTATGGAGACAAGTTTATTAGTTCATCTAATCAATTTAGTATTCAAGAAACCAACCAATTATAACTACAAAATCTTACAATTGTTCACTTAACCATTTTAGTCTACTTGTCTGGGCAAACAATACCTAGATGTAGAAAAAAGCATAAGAAAAATTGAAAATATTTTCCTGAGGACCCTATCATTATTTCATGTTGTATAACAAAGAAAAGACATACTCTATATGTGAAGTTATATAGATACTAGATAGAAATCAATACTAACAAAATATCATTCTTAAATCTCACAAAATATATATAAGATATGAAAGCTTAAATAATATTCATCATGGAACATACAAAGAATATGAAAACCACAATAAGAAACACTATTTGTTAATAAAATTAAAGATAATGATGCCTTACTGCCAAATAAATCATTAGTAAAAGAATCTTTTAACTTGATCCATTCTAACACGGTCTCAAGTTCCTAAGAGAATCAAGAACCCAAAATAATTAAAAATCCCTTTCAAAAATTAATAAAATGAAATCAAAAGAAGAAGAAGAAGCCATATAACACCACCTTTCACTAAAGACCAAACTTTAATGAGTAGGATGATAAGATATTTAATCTTTAACAATATCCTTAACCCTTTCTTGCTAATGAAAAACAAGGTGATGCTAAGGCTAAGATTATAAGAAGAAAGAAGAGATAAAGATTTTATAAAGGATTGGAAGAAAAGTGGTAAGCCTCTACCTTTTCTACCAAAGAAGAAAAGGGATAAAAGTGTGGAAATGCTCTATACTTAATATGTTTTCACTAAAGATAGGGAGAGCATGAGCATGTGTAAAAGGAAATAAGTGAAAATGAATTAGAACTAGAGTGTGAGGAAGATTTTGATCAACATGTTAAAGGAAGAGAGAGAGAGAGATGGATAGATAAACTTGGTTGAGTGTGTAGGACCAAAGTAGAAGAGGGTGTATGATGAGAATGAGGGAGATGGAGTAACATTAGATGGATATCATGGATTAGGTATGTCACGGGAGATGTAGAAGGATCTGCATGCAATCATGGTAACAAAAGAGGGAGAGGAAATTTAGGGGAAGTAGGAGAAGGTTAGAATACTAGAGGAGCTCTTTTGGAGAATTTTTAGATAATTAAGAATATATAATGGTCTAAATAATATAAAATTTATCGTAAAGTATCAAAATATGCTTATTACTACAAATAAATTCTATGTAGAAGTTTTCATAAATATTGTGAATACATCTAAAGGCAAAATAAAAAGAATGATAGAAAATCATAACATAGTTAGTTGAACAATTTGGGCAAGCAAGATGATTGGTTTATTGGGGATTAAAAGTGATAAACCAAGACTTGTTGACATGTTGGGGCTACCTGTCCACTAGTATGCTTGAAATTCATATTTTTATTTGAATTTCATTTCATATTCAAAACCAAAACTAATTTATTTTATATTAACATAATTCTAAGTAAATGTTTAAGGATTTTAAGTTAAGGTATTATAGTACTACCCCATAAAGAAGACTTCATCCCTAATGTCGAAAAAAGTAAACACTTTCATAGGCATAAAACATGTCACAACCCTAAGTGATTAAGGAAAAATAAAATAACACATAAGAGTTAATAAATGAGGGAAGGATTCTATTCCCTTAAAATAAGTTGTGTTAACCACAAAATGCTCCTAAGTGAAAAAAATTTATAACTCATTTTGATATCATCCTTGGACTATTAGATGGTATATTTAGCTCGATGGCGTGACTAAAATTTCTTCGCTAGTAGAACAATCTTCAAATGCACCTCCTGTGTCTTGGTATCTAGGATCCTCAATGATCTCTCCTCATATGTTAACACTTTGTCGAGTTCAATCATCTCTATATGAATGATGTGTGAAGGATTGCCATATACTTTCTCAATTGAGAGTTATAAAAGATGTTATATATGCATGAAAGCTCCATTAGAAATATCAATCAATAAGAAACCTTTCTAACCAAGTCCAAAAACTTGTAAGACGGTATGTATCGTGGCCTAAGTTTTCCTTCCAACCAAAACACAACACTTCTCTTGTAGGTGAGACGTTTAGAGGGACATAGTCGCCCACATCATACCAATCTATCCTCCTCCATAAGCCTGCATAACTCCTCTACCTATCTCAAGTAGCCTTCATTCGATGCCAACACAACCTAATCTATTTTGTTGTGTCCTTTATCATATCGATGAAAACACAACTTTCTCACTTGATTCACTCCAACACAAGGGGCTATGGTAATTCTGTACATAGAGTGCCTTAAAGGGTGTCATCCTTATACTTTCATGATGACTATTATTTTAGGATAAATCTATCAAATCTTGATGATCCTCCTAATTTATTTAAAACTAGATTATGCATGTTTGAAGCATATCCTCTAAAGTCTAAATAGTGTGCATTGTCTGATCATCTATAGAAAGAAGGAAACAATGCACATATTTAGCTGTCTCTTAAAAGTAACTTGCAACTTCCTTGAAAAGTTAGATAATATCCTAGAATCTTTATCCAAAACAATACCCTAAGAAACCCCATGGTACAGTACCACATGATTCTTAAAAGAAATTGCAAACTACTCTATACTATAGGTAAAATTCCATTGGTATAAATACTACCGACTTAGTCAATCAATCAACTGCAACTTAGATAGAATCTAAAACACTGATGTCCTCAGTAAACTAACATCAAATTCTGCTGACACTCTATCCCATTGCCACTCAAGAACCTCCAATGACTAAACCAACTCTACTAGACACTTGTGCATGATCTTGACCTTTTGACAAGCCACGAACCTAGCCACCAACTCTACAACCTTCAACTTCTTACAAGTTCACCAATAAATCTATTTTATGTCCTTTTAATACTTATACCCTCCATAATGGATAAAATAAGCCACATAATTAACCTTTTCAGGAATCTTCTTCTTAAGATCCCCATAAATCTGAGGAATGTACAACCTACAATGGAAATGATTATTATCATCCTCAAAAACTCTAAAACCCCACTACTATACCCTTTGCTTTAGCTTGACTAATCTACTCGAGCTTAACATCACCTCATTAACTAGCTTGGAACTTGTGAAAAATGGTTGCCATAACGGTGAGAGCACTCAACCTCGTCTTTAAATCCCCAAACCTAATGATATCTATGCTTATGTTCTAAAGCCATTTCCATATTTCATGTGAAATCATTAACAAACCTTCAGAGTGAAATTTCTTTCTACTAAGAGTATTTGTTACAACATTTATCTTACTAATATGGTTGGTGAAATATTAATCCGAGTCCTTAGTTTACTCTATCCATCTCCGTTGTCTTATTTTTAGTTTTCACTGCATGAAGATTTATTTAATGCTACTATGATCTATAAAAGCTTATATTGCACTTAATTAAAGTAATATCTCAATATCATTAGGGTGAAAAGACCCAAGGCTAGTTGGAGGTCATGAGTATGATAGATCTACTCATGCTCCTCAAATGCTAAGAAGCATAGGCATATATCATCTTCTGTTGTATCAATACACACTATAGACCATGCTTAGATTACTCACTATATACCTCAAATCCAATTATATTTGATGATAAGGTAAGAACTGCAACTAGAGTCAATATCCTCTTTATCTCCTCAAAATCCTTAGTATACTTATCATTGCAATGAAATTGTGGCATTCACTTTAATAAGGTAGTAAAGGGATGAGAAATACTAGTAAATGTTTTGATGATACACCTATAATAGCTTACTATACCTAGAAAATGTGTATCTCCCTAATCTTCATTGGCACTAACCATTTTAACATGGCTAGAATCTTTAAAAGATTTATCCATACACTATCCTTTAGAATGACATATATGTGGAAAACTACTTCATCTAGAAAAAATTCACACTTTGAGAGTTTAGCATATAATTGATGTGTCCTCAACACTATTACCGTTTATCTCAAGTATAATTTGTTCCCCTCAAAATTCTTAAATTAAATCAAAATATTATCAATAACAACCATAATGATCTTATTGCGTTGCTTTTATAAGATTTTGTTTATGAGATCCATAAACATTGTTGGTGAATTTGTTACTCTAAAGGGTAATATAGTGAACTCATGATGCCTTTATCATTTCCTTAAGGATTTCTTTGGAATGTCCATTTCGAGAACCCTAAATTTATAATACCAAGACCTGAGGTGTATCTTTAAGAACAATGTAGATCCATTTATCTTGTCAAATATATTTTAGATCATAGGTAAAGGACAGTGGTTATATTCTATTCCTTTGTTCAATCCTTGATAATCGATGGAGAGGCTCAACCCCCATCCTTCTTCCTTAAAAAAAGAAATTTATTCTCACAGATGACACACTTAGTAGAATGTACCCCTCATATAATAAATCCTCTAATTAAGAATAGAACTCCTCCATCTTAGTCAAAATCATGAGATAGAGTGCCTTAAGAATGGTGTCACCCAGGAATTTCTTCACCAATTTGAGCTATGTGCGGCCTTAGTTTTTTCTCACTCCTTGAGATACTAAGTCAGCCTTCCTCCTCAAGTGTACTCAACACTTTGGCTAGAGATGTCTCTTAGGCCACCACAACAAATCCCTCACAAGAGAACTCAAGAGAAAGCTTTTAGAGAGAGAAAGGGAGATTGTATTATAGAGAGAAGCTCAAAATATAACTCTTACTGGATTATTCCCAAATACCTCTATCCCTCTCTATTTATAGGAGAGGATCCACCTCTTCTCCTCCCCTAAAATGATTCTAGATACGAGCCTAATGGATTTATCTAGAATGGCCCAATAAGTCCACTATGGGTTCTAGAATAGTCCATTAGGGTTCCTAGAGTCTCCCGTAGGGTTTCTAGAATTATCCATACTTATTTACACAAATGGAGAAGGATTTAGAGACTTCCCCCTCTAGAACCTTATAGAACCATATAGGAGAGTGTAGAACATTATACATTTCTCCACACTTCTCTAGATTACACAATGATATTCTAGATTATTTTGAGACCGGTGAAACCTCAATGCAGATTTTTGATGCGGCCCGTAACATTCTCCCTCACCAAATTCATCATCATCCTCTGCAATGATAAAATAAAGATAACTTTGGATGGCCTCTTGAAACTGCCAAAAATCTTCTACCTTTTCCCAACTATTCAGGCTCTTAGGTAACCCCTTCCATTTAATGAGACACTGTTTATAATTTGGTATCACTCTTCTTTTGATGAGTCGGTCATCTAGAATCTTCTCAACCTCATGATTGAAGGAAGTCACATTTTTAGGAGGAGTGCACCTGGACTCCTTTAATGATGGGTCTTCCATGTCTTAATGATAAGGCTTCAATAAGCACACATGGAAGACTAGGTGCAACATAAGCTTGGATGGTAGATCCAACTGATAAGATACCTTTCCCACCTTCTTTAGGATAGGATAAGGTCGTTAGTACCTCCTCACCAAGCCTTTGTGCAATTGGCGGTAAGCCTTGAACACTTGTGGGGACAATTTAACCATCACCAAGTCTCCCTCCTTGAACTCCAAAGCTCTATGATTCTTGTCTACCAACTTCTTCATCTTCCTTGAGGCCTTCTCTAAATATGCCTTGGCTAGATCAAGCCGCTCCTTTCATCCTTAAGCAAAAGTGTGTGCTATAGGAATACTCCCCGAGTAGCCCCTTGCTATGGTGTATGGAGTGAGGGGTTGTGCCCCATGACCAACTCAAATGCGTTGTGCCCCGTAGACTCACTCCTCTAAAACTTATAGAAAAAATGAGCCACATCCAACAAATTTTCCCAATCTTTTTGTATGTACTCATAAATTTCCTCAAATATCTCTCCACTAAGGCATTCACCCTTTTTGTATGGCCATCTGTCTATGGGTGAAACCTCGTAGAGAAATGAAGCTCAGACCCCATCAATATAAATAGCTCTCTCCAAAACATAGTAGTAAAACAAGGATGCCTATCATTGATGAAGGACTTAGGTAATCCCCAATACTTCACCACATGCTTAAAGAATATCTTAGCACACTAATCTGTCGTGAAATCCCATGGGGTAGGGATAAACGTCCTTTATTTGGTCAACCTATCAAACATGACCATGATGGATCCATATCCTTAGGACATTGGGAGTACCGAGATGAAGTCCATTGAGACACTCTCCCAAGGTATTTTTGGAATGAGTAAGGGCTCCAACAATCCTTGTAGGACATATTTATTTATTCTTGTCTTTTTGGCACACAAGATAGGTCCTCACATAGCCTTCCACATCATCCCACATCTGTGGCCAATAGTAAGCATTCTCAATAATTTTAAGTGTGCATCTCATAACTTGGTGTCCAGCCCACTTAGAATCATGGAATTCCTTCTTCAAGTCCCTACTTAAGTTCTCCCATCTAAGAATGTAGATTTGGTTCCCCATGATGTAGAGTGCACCATCTTGGTCCCGGAATCTCCAAGTCTTCCCTTCCTTTGCCATCTCCATCAAGCTTTTGGCAAAGGAATCATGATAGATCCCTTCCTTGACTTGATCTAGGATGTCACCCATAGGATCACTCATACTATCAAGCTTTGCCTTATGACTTACTGCATCCGCTATGACATTGGCACTTTTTGTCTTATACTCCATCTTATAATCAAACTTTGCTAAAAAGTCCTTCCAACGAGCTGGCTTGGACTTAAATTCTTTTGGTTCTGGAAGTAGATTGTTGCAACATTGTCTGTGTTGATTACAAACCTACTTCTAAGAAGGTAATGCCTCCATACTCATAAGTAATGGATGATAGCAGTCATCTCCTTATCATGAACCATATACCGCCTCAGCGTCTCATTGATTTTGCGGCTCTCAAAAGCAAAGGGATGCCTCTCTTACATGAGACCTCCTCCAATAGCAAAGTCTGACGCATCTGTATGCAACTCAAATTCCTTGGAATAATCAAGCAAGCTCAAAACCAACTCCTCCATTACAACCCTCTTCAGATCTTTAAAGGTCTTCACACACTCCTCATCCTAGCTCTATATGACCTTCTTCTTCAACCGGTTGGTGAGAGTTATGGCTCTACCCGAATATATTTGGATGAATATCCAATAAAAGTTTACTAAGCTAAGGAAACTTTGGAACTCAAAAATACTTTTAGGGGATTTCCACTCTAGAATAGTTCATACCTTGGCCATATCCATCCTAATTCTTCCATCTTTGATGTAGTGGACCAAGAACTTCACCTCCATGAGAGAAAATGAGCATTTATCCTTCTTTACATAGAGCTCGTTCTCTCTAAGCAACTGGAAGACCTTCTTTAAATGCCCCACATGATCTTCCAACATCTCACTATAAACCACTATATAATCTAGATATACCACCACAAACTTATCCAAGTAGGGGTGAAATATCTTATTCATAAGAGTAAAAAATGTTGCGGGGGCATTAGTAAGACCAAAAGGCATCACAAGGAACTCATAAGCACCATACCTTGTCACACATATAGTCTTAGGCTCGTCTCCTTCAGCAATCCTCACTTGCTAGTACCCTGAGTGCGAGTCCATCTTTGTAAAGTACTTTGCCTTCCCAAGTCTATCGAACAAATCATAAATCAACAAGAGTGGATACTTGTTCTTCACCATAATCTTGTTGAGTGCTCGATAGTCCACACACATCTTGAGTGACCCTTCATGCTTCTTCTGAAACAACACAGGTGCAGCATATGGGGCTTTTGATGGATGGATAAACCCAACATCTAGTAGATCCTTTAACTGCTTTATTAACTCTTCTAACTCCGGCGAGCTTATCCTGTAAGGATTCCTTGCTCGTGGATTTACTCTTGGATCCAACTCAATGGCATGATCCACCTCCCCCTAGGTGGAAGCCAATGGGGAAACTTTATTCGCATCATGTCCTCAAACTCATGAAGGATCTGTTGGATCACCTCTAGTACCTCCACGAGTTTTGGGGACTCCTTCTCAACAATAGTAGCCAAGTAGCAAGACTCCCCCTTCTTAAGCCCCTTTGAAAATTGCATAGCAGAAATAGCTCAAGACTCTGCCCTAGCTCTGGCTAGGGGAATAATATGACTCTGCTTCCCATAAGTGAGGTGCATGATGCTAACCCCAAAAATTTAAGTAGAGCTACCACATCTATGAACTCAACAACTAGCACCATATCGTAGTCCTCCATTTGAGTCATTGTAAAATTCACCCTCCCTTCCCATGATCCAAGGGTGATGGGAAATTCATAATCTACCCCAAGTATAGGCCTAGCATTAGAGTTTACCACCTTCATTTGACCTGCCTCCCTAGTGACCTTGAGGCCCATCCTTTGTGGTTCCTTAGGACTAAGGAAGTTGTGAGAAGCTCTAGTGTCCAATAAGGCCTTCCTAGTGTCACCCTTCACCTATACCTCCAGGTACATCAACCCCTTAGCTTGCTCTTTTGGCTTGGAGTTGATGGAATTGAGTAGGGTTAAGGACCTTATGTGAGTATCTCCTTGTTTCGTCTTCTCCCCTTGAGTAGTAACCATAGCACTCAAGGCTTTCTTTTGAGGACAATCTTGGAGGATATGATTACCATCACACATAAAGCATTCACGCTTGTACTTAGAAGAGTCCTTACCTCCATGATCCACCATATCCTTTCCCTTTGGAGTCAAAGTTCTTGTAACCCAACATATGGGGCTTAGCTCCCCCACCTTTGTTTGAGCCTTCCTTCTGGCCCTTGTCCGTCCTTTCTTTCTTGAAGTTGATCAAGGACTCAGCCTCCCGGTAAGCATCTGAGAGATCTTGGACCTTCCTCCTTCTAAGCTCTTATTCAACCCAACCTTGAAGTCCATCTATGAAGTAAAGAACCCTTTCCTTCTAGGCCATATATGGAATCTCCAACATCAATGAAATATATGCCTTGACATACTCTTTGATGGTCCCGGTATGATTGAGACTCCTTAGCCTCCTCATAGCATCCAACTCGGCATTAGCAGGATAGAACTTCCTCTTGAGCTCCACCTTAAACTACTCCCAAGTGTTGATTACCCAAGTACCCCTCTCAATTTCTCTATAGTAGGTATGCTACCATAGCATAGCATCCTCCTTAAGATAAATAGTAGCCTATGTAATCTGTATACTATCATCAAGTAAATGAGTAGTAGTGAAATACCTATCAAGACCATAGAGGAAGTGGCTAATCTCCTTAGCATTTCTTGCCCCTTTGTACTTCGAAGGTCCGGGTGTATCCAAGATAGTCGTGGATCCCCTTGAAGTTTCAGCTCCCACCGAGATGGCTTCCTTGCAATGAGCATAATCTGCCTCAACAGTTGCAAGCCTCTCCTTTAACTTGATATTCTTGGGCATAAGTTGGCCATAAGACCCTTCCATGCGATCAAACTTCTCTTGCATGAGCTTTTTGTTAGACTCGAGCATCTCCTCATGAAGCGTGGTGGCTAGGGCATTCACCAAGCCCTGCACCTCCTCCCGATTGGGTAAGGACTCTATGTCCTTCTCCAACACTTCCACGCTTCCCTCCAAGGTGGAAGGATCCTCCTAGAAAACTAACATGAATTGCTCCATCCTTTCCATAACTTCCTCCAAGTTCACCCCATGAGACTTTCAAGTGGACTTGGCATTCTTCCTCTTCTCAACATCAGCAACTTGAGTGATTTTTGAGTTGTCACCCGCTTGGGCCATGACGATTCCCATGGTTACCCCCTCACATAACCTGGCTCTGATACCACTTGTCATAAACCGACTTCTACAATAAGTCAAGCTATGTGTGGCCTTAGTCTTTTTTCATTCCTTGAGAGACTAAGTCAGCCTTCCTCCTCAATTGTACTTAACACATAGGCTAGAGATGCCTCTTAGACCACCACAACAAACCCCTCACAAGAGAAATAAAGAGAGAGCTTTTAAAAAGTGAAAGGGAGAATGAATTATAGAGAGATAAGGTTTGTATACAACTCTTGTCAGATTATTCCCAAATGCCTCTACCCCTCTCTATTTATAGGAGAGGATCCACCTCTTCCTCTCCCCCAAGAAGATTCTAGCTACGGGCCTAATGGATTTTTCTATCATGGCCAAATAAGTCCATTATGGGTTCTAGAATAGTCCATTATGGATAAGGATCTAGGCACATCCCCCTCTAGAACCTTCTAGAACTATCTAGGAGAGTTTAGAACCGTATACATATCTCCATACTTATCTAGACAATACAATAATATTCATGATTATTTTGAGACAGGTGGAACCTTAATGAAAGATTTTTGGTGCGGCCCGTAAGAATGGGATCTATCCCTATTAGAAGTTGTGTTGTCAAATCTATCTCATATATATCTCCCATCCCCAAGATCTAACAAAATAAAAAACACATCTAGAAACTCTTGTATGATTGGGATATCCTTAGTTGATGATTCACTAGCCTCCAAGTCCCTAACAGTTCACATAAAAGAGTGGTACCCTTTGCATATCAACATACCAAGAACTACTACAAAAACCTTTATATCCAAGGCCTAAGCTTCCATCTACAACAAGATACTTAAGCACCTTTTTGTCCCTTAAAAACCATATGCTACTATGTGGAATGAATCACAACCCAATATCTTAAGAGAATAATTATCCCCCGAATCACTTCAAAGCATGATGCTCAATGTAATACCCTAATGTTTATCTATTCTTAATCTTGAGTCATTAGTATCTTAACTCAATTCTTATATCAAGAAATTAATATTTTTACCTTACCCTAAATCTTAATCTAATACTAAATTTTATTCTTGGTTATTGATAATGTGTTTTATTCAAACCAAACAAGGATGAATGATAATTAATTTTTCCTTGTATTCTAATGTAAATTATTTTAGCTGAGTTATAATTCCAAACTAAAACTTAATTAATTTTTCCATCTTCTATTTTTTATTTTTCCTTTTTCTCCTTCTTATTTTTTTTTTCTTTTTTTTTCTTTTTCTCCTAGTTGACTTCTTTTTCCATATTCTCTTTTTAACTAATTCCTTCCCTAACCGTATCCCCTTTTCTATGACCCCATCAATAAATCCCTAACCTACACCTTACCCTCATCAACACCCATATCCTGCATTCTTGGGTTTGGTTGGAAATATTATACGCTATTCTTTTTCTATTACTCTCTGTGTAACTATTTTTGTAAATGTATATAGCACAATTAATAAACAAAAAAATATTTCTGCCTCTACTCTTTTTCAAGGAAGAATAGAAAATGAATCCTTTATTTCCTTCCCTTCCTCCTCCTTTTCATCACCAACATTGGCGCAACAAACCAACAATGACCATCACCACTGTTCTTACCCCTATTGCAATGACAACCATAACTAAACTGTATCCCATAGCAATTAAAATTATTTCCATTCCATAACCCCTATAACCTGCTAAATCCATTGGAAAACCCCCTTAGCTTCTGCCAAAACTATCGCAACCCTTGATTTTCCTTCGGCAAAACCACCATTGCTACTCCATTTCTCTTCAGCCTTTCCATTATTGATACACCAACTGATATGTGTGGGAACATGGAATTATAATTATGTTGATATTAGGACTCAAATTGGGTTTTGATATAAGGGTAAAGGCTCGTGGATGAGGAATTAAGAAGGTGACGAATCGGTTAGGGGAAGACAATCATGAAGCTGATTCCAATATGGTAGAGTAACGATGATGATGGTTCAATGGTGATGGATGAATGATGAAGATGATTTGACAATGATGAGATGATGAGGATGATGATGAGGTGAAGATTAAGGTAATTCATGGTTTAGGGTGAGGGTTAGGGTTAGGGTTTCAAATGGGGGATATGTTTGGTGTCGCGGATTAGGGTTAAAGTTAGGGCACTAATTAGGTGAATTGGGGATGATCGTTATGGCTGGGATTGGGATGGGTTATAGAGGGTACATGGATATTAATTCATCTCTAATTTACACAAGCAAAGATATTAAGGGTTTCAAGATTAATCATTCACAAAAATTCGATTAAAATTTAGAAGAACTCACACAGAATTCAATATGCAATACTTGCAATTTTCATTCAAATTCAATGCTCTCTTTAACTTATGTTCTATGTCTTATATAGCCAAGGAAACTAATTAATTTATACATGATATTGAGATATACTTCCTAAAAGACATTAGAAGATATAATTCTTCAAAAGATAACTAGCTAAAGACATAAGAAGATATAATTCTTCAAAAGATAGATTAATGCTAACTTAATCTCTAGATAATCTTTTACTTAAATAACTAATTAACTAAACAAAATAATATGTAGGTCCAAGATTGCTTTTATTCCCCCCATGCATGTTTCCATGCCCTCCATGCTTGCCATGCATATACCATATACGTCTCGTAGTCTAAATGTTACATTTCATCCATAACTAGCAATATAACCTTCCGTTTATCTTCAATTTTGTGAGAGATCATTTCTAAATAAAGAAAAATTGATTTCATAATGATGAATGCAAAGTCTTGATTTTTTACTCATACATCATTCTCCCCTTATTGACTTGAATTTGCCCTCAAATTTGCATTACCATAGTAAGGGCTAATGTCTCTAACATTGAATGTCATTGATACCCCACCATATGAATCTAGAAAATCTAGCTTATAAGCACTTTCCCCAAACTTTTAAATTACTTTGAAAGGACCATCTTCCCTTGGCATAAGATTTTTTTTCCTTAGATTAGGAAATCACTCCTTCCTTAATTGCAACCATACAAAATATCTTGGTTAAAAAACATGTTGAATCATACGCTTGTTCGGTTTTTTTTTTGTATACTTCATTTGCCTTCTTAATATTGTGCTTGATTTTTTGATGAAGGCTTTGAAAGAAATCCACTCTCTCCTATGCATCATAACTCTTCACTTCAAATTTCTTTAATGGTACCATATCAATCAGTATATATGGATTAATACCACATACTATCTCAAATGGACTAGAGCTTATTGTAGTTGAAAGACTTTGGTTGCACGCAAACTCTGCATATGTTAACTTGACATCCCAATCCTTAGCACTCTTACTCACCAATCCCCTTAGCAAAGTGCCCAATGTTCTATTAGTAACTTCCATTTGTCCATCTATTTGAGGATGATGTGATGTGCTAAATAGAAGCTTCAATCCTAGTATGAGTCATAATGTCTTCCAAAAATAACTTAGGAAATTCACATATCTATCCAAAAATATACTCCCTATAATCCCATGAAATCTCACAATCTCCTTGAAATTCAAATCCACAACATGAGTAGCATCATTGGTCTTGTGACATGGAACAAAATAAGCCATCATGGAAAATTGATCCACCACAACAATAATGGAGTCCTTACATCTTTGTGTCCTAGGCAATACCAAAATAAAATCTTTACTAACACCTCCCCATGGTTTAGTAGGCATGGGTAAAGGCACATATAACCCTTTGTGGAAGAAACTCTTGCTTCTTTAGCATGTATCACACCTAGCACCCATGGCTTGTACTCCTTTTTGCATTCTCGGCTAATAAAAATGTTCTTGCAACAACTCCAAAGTTTTGTGAACTCTAAAGTGTCCTAAAATTCCTCCTTCATGCACCTATTTAGTTCGTAAGTCTTAAACTGAGGTCTTGGGCACACACAATTTGTTGTGTTTGAATAAGAATCTATCTTGAAGAAAACAAGCTCCATAACTTCCTTGTTTCTCGTAATATTCAATGATCATAGGAGAATCATCATCCAAGGAATATTGAATCTTCAACATCTCGAATAAGAAAAGCTCTGCATCCATCAAGGTAAGTACCATGGTCCTCCTAGGTAATGAATCTACCACAACAATCTCTTAGCCATCTACATGTCTTGTAGAGAACACAAATGTTTGAAATAAGCTTGCCCACTTAGCATGTCTTGGACTCACCTTCTTTTGACCATGTAGATACTTCAAACTCTCTTGATCTGAGTGAAGCACAAAAGTCTTGGGTCTTAAGTAATGGCTCCATGTCTCCAAACCACCCACAATAGCATAGAACTCTTTATCATAGGATGATTAGTTGAGTCTTGTACCATTCAAATTTTCACTAAGAAGGCAATCAGTTTCCTCTCTTGTGAGAGCGCACCCGAAATGCCTACACAACTAGCATCACATGTTACCTCAAATAATTTATCAAAATAGGGTAATGATAATACCGGTGAATTTAAAAGCTTTGACTTCAAGTCTTTAAAAGCCTTTATCGCTTGATCATTCCAATGGAACTCTCCTTTCTTCATAAATTATGTGATAGGTGCTACAATAGTGTAGAAGCCTTTGATGAACCACCTATAGAATGAGTCAAACCTATGGAAACTTTAACTTTGAGGACATTAGTAGGAATAGGCCACATTTGGATAGCTACCATCTTTGATGGGTTAAATCTAATACCATCTCTACTCACAATATAACTAAGGAAAACCACCCTCTCCATCATAAAATCACATTTCTCCATCTTATAATATGGCTTCACCTCTTTGAGCTTGTCAAATAAACTCTTTAAATGTTGCATGTGCTTGAACTCACTCTTCCTATATACCAAGATATCATCAAGGTAAACAACAAAAAAGACTCTAAGGAAGGGTCTAAGTACCTCAATCATCAATCTCATGAAGGAACTCGGTGCATCACATAGCCCAAATGGCATCACCAACCACTCATACAACCCATACTAAGTCTTGAAGGTCGTCTTCCACTCACCAATTTCCCTTATTCTCATTTGATGATAGCCTCTCCTAAGATCAAGCTTCGAGAACACCTTTGTACCATGCAACTAATCTATCATTTCATCTAATATCGGCATCGGAAATCCATACTTGATTGTGATGTTTTTGATTGTTCTCAAATCAATATACATCCTCCACGTACTGTCCTTCTTATGCACCAACAAAGCTGGAATACCACATGGAGTCATACTCTCCCGAATATAGCCTTGATCTAACAACTCTTGCACTTGTCTTTGTACTTCCTTAAGCTCCTCTAGATTGCACCTATAAGATAGGTTATTTGTTAATAGGACTCCTGGTATAAGATCAATAGTGTGCTCAATACCTTTCAAAGGAGGTGGCCAAATTGGTAACTCATCTAGAAAAACATAAGCATACTCTCTCAACATTTGTTGCAATTTTTGATCCATATTAGCATTATCCCCTCATTAGACATCCTTTACCCCCAATGCATAACATATCTTCTCATCTTTGATAGCTTCAATCATCTCACACTCGTTAAGGATCAACAACTCCATGCTACTCTTCTTTCTTTCATTTCTACACCTGACACCTTCCTTCTTTTTTTCTTCCTTTTTTTGTTGCCTGCTCTCAGTTCATTCCCCCTTTTCATTCCTCAAAACTGAAACCTACCCATATATATTAGGTTTTAGCCTAAACTTATTTTGGCCCTTTTACACCACATACTTATTAGGGACTCCATCATGTACAACCTTTCGATCAAATTGCCACAGCCTCCACAAAAAATGTAACAAGCATCCATAGGTAGAATATCGCGTAAAAAATCATTAAAATAATTTCCAATCTTAAACGAGATTCAAGATTGTTTGGTTACCATAACACCTCTGTCTTTGTTGATCCATTGGAGTGAATATGGTCCCTAAAGACCCATGGTATCCAAACCGAATTTGCTCACCATCTTCTCACTAGCAACATTAGTCTATGAGCCACTATCAATGTTGAATTCACACACTTTATCACCAATTCTACACCTGGCCTTGAAAATCTTCTCCCTTTGAGTAAGTAGAGGTTGTTGATGTACTTGGAGAACCCATTGCAACACATAGCAATCCAGTTAGCCCTCTTCTAAAGCATCCTCTAGGCTATCACTCTCTTCTTCATGATCTCTATCAAGATCTTTATTCTCATCACAAGCCTCCATACTTACTATCTTCTTTAGATTCGATGCCCTTTGGTTTGTACAATCTCGAACAAAGTAACCATAGTCTCTATACTTGAATTATTGCTTTTTCACCTTATCAATCACTTGATCTTTTCCCTTTTCTTCACTAGTGAACCTTCTAACATTGTCTATATGTGTGGCTTGAGAAATTGGTGGCTTCAAAACCCCTTTTGAAAGTTGAACCATACACAACAATGGTTGTCTTGTTCGATGACTCTGTTCTCTTAAACTATTTCTAAAACTTGATTTCTAACTTAGCTATGTCCTCAAACACTTCATAAGGATACAGCTACATCTTCTCTCTAAGATTCATATTTATCCCTCCAATGAATCATGCACACATTTTTTCTTCCCTTTCTTAGACAACACATATAAGAGATAATATTTCAAACTCACTAATGTATTCCTCAACTCCAAGGAATCTTTGCCTAAAATTAGTCATCTTTATGAAATTCTCTTGCTCATATTCTCTAGGCATAAATTTCTTCTTCAAGTTTTTTTTTTAAAATTTCTTCCCATGACTTAATTCTCATTTTTCCTTCTCTCTCCCTTCTCCTCTTAAAAATATCATACTACACTCTAGAAAATTTCTTAAACTTCTATATTTCTATTCGGCACCTCTTCTCATCATCAATATCTTTATACTCAAAAATAGATTCAATAATTTGCAACCATTCAAGAAAGCTTACCATCAAATTTGGGTGGATCAAATTGGATTCCCTTCTCCAAATTTTCTTAGTTTATTCTTGAGCTATCATGTGGTCTTTCATCATTTTCCACACTCTCTTCTCCTTCCTCCACTCGATATTGTGCCCTTCTCATGTGGTCTTCTTCTACTCGTTCCCTTATGTTTTGTGGATGTACATGTGACCCTTGAGCTTGTAAAGCATTTATTCTCCCCATTCTTAGCTTTACTTCCTTGATTTCATCAACCAATACCTTGAGAACATCTCTCAAATCTTCCTCTTGGTTCAACATCTCCTCCCTTCACCAACTGAGTGGTGCTCTCCAAAAACACATCCAAGTGCTTGGATCTTGGTGTCTTCTTGATGAATTCTATGGAGAACCATGATGAAGAGATACGTTCTTCGAAGAATCTTGAAGTAAGGGCACATTCTTGCAAGAATCTTGAAGGAAAGTTTAGATCTTGATAACAATAGATCAAAACCTATGCTTTGATACAAAAAATTGATATGTGTGGGAATATGGTATTAGAATTATTGTGATATTAGTACTCAAATTGGGTTTGAAGACTCTTTTATAAGGAATTAAGAAGGTGATGATTCAATTAGGGGAAGATAATCATGAAGATGATTCAAATATGGTGGAGTAACGATGATGATGGTTCGATGGTGATGGATGAATGATGAAGGTGATTTGATAATTTTGAGATGATGACGATGATGATGATTCAAAAATTATGAGGTGAAGATGCACGTAATTCATAGTTTAGGTTTAGGGTTGTGTTTGGTGTCACGGTGTAGGCTTAGGGTTTGGGCACTAATTGGGTGAATTGGGGATGATTGTTATGGCTGGGAATGGCATGGGTTATGGAGGGTGGAAGGATAATACTTACTACCTAATTAACATAGATGAACAGATTAAGGGTTTAAGATTAATCGTTCACACAAATTTGATTAAAATTTAGAACTCCCATAGAATTTGATAAGTAATACTTGCAATTTTCATTCAAATTCAATGCTCTCTTCAACGCATGTTCTACGACTTATGAAGCCAAGGCCACCAATTCATATATATAAGATATTACCCTCTACTACCTAAGAGACATTAGAAGATATAATTCTTCAAAAGATAACTAGCTAAAGACATAAGAAGATATAATTCTTGAAAAGATAGATTTATTCTACTTTATTCTCTACCTAATCTTTAAATAGACTAATTAATTAATTAATTAATTAATTAAACCAAATAATTTTCACATCCAAGCTGCCTCTCATTCCCCCTATGCATGTGGCCATGCCCTCCATGCATGTCATGCACATACTATATACTTCTAGTAGCTTGTATGGTACATTCCACCCATAACTAGCAATGTTACCATCTGTTTGTCTTCAATTTTGTGGGAGATCCTTTCTAAATGAAGAACAATTGGTTCCATAATCATGAATGCCAAGTCTTGAGTGTTTGTTACTAAATCACCAACCCTTCACCCCTTCTTTCCATTGAACACCCTAGCAATTGGAGTAGTTGTCGTTAATATTCTTTAAGCATTTCCATCTTAAATCAGTTCCCTTCCCTTTGTTTCCTAGGGTTTTACTGAGACAACTTTGGGCATTTGTCATTTTATTTCCCTCCATTATTTCATTATTTGTTACCTTATGTTTTCTTTTGTTAATTAATAAGTTATAATTGTATTTTGTAATTTGTTTCTTAGTTGATTTTAAGGAGGTTTGAAAAAAAGTGGGATTAGATATATGTGCATAGAGATTGGTGTCATTTTCGGTAATGATAGAAGTCATAATATCATTTTTTTGCTAAATTTTATGCATAATTGTGTGTATTATAATGCTATTATTATAATATTTTTAAAATTCATGTTCTAAATGTTATGGTGTTTGAATGTGGATTGTATGATGGGAAGAGAGTAAGAATGAGGAAATATGTGCTTATATGATAATTCTAACGTTGTAAGCATTTAGTAAATGGGAATGATATATATTATTATAATGTAGATTAAAAAAAATTTGGTAAGTGGAAAATGATTACATTCAAGATGCATGAGGATGAAATAAATTGAGGATTTGAAAATATTGACATTGAATATATAATGTCTTTCAGAAATTAGAATGTTTGGCTATTATAAAGGGTATTTTGGTTAATAAATGTAAATATGGAAATTTTGGCATTTGAATATGTTTAATAGGTTAAAATATGCTAAAAATATCATGCAAAATGATTAGAGTAACTATGGATTGCCTAAGTGTAATACCTTATTCCAAAATCCTTCAAGTTGTATTTAAAATTAAATATAAAATAAATGAGTTTGGTTTTGGAAAGGGGTTGGAATTTCAATAAAGTTGCAAACATCATAGATGCTAATTAGCGGATTTCCCAAAATGATTTTCTAGTATGCTCAAGAACTAGAAATTTTGATTATTGATAAACTGATTGACTAGTTTGCTCAAACTAATCTGTTAGTCGTCATATGATTTTATATCATTTTTTATTTTGAATTGAATATTTTTTCAATTTTTATGAAAACTTCTAATTATTATCTATTTGTGCTAATGGTAATATTTTGGTGCTTTGGGAGTATTTATACATTATTTATATCACTATACATTTTTATTTAGTTAATATTTCCCTAATATCACTTTTTGAGGCATTTCTCACATTCTCTATTCTCCCTCACTTTCCTTTTTCTATGGGAACACCTAGCTACAATTTTGAGTTTGTATGTCCCTCCCCTAACCTACCAAACCTATGCCATTTCTCTTTCTAATCACTCCTTACCTCCTTTACATCAACTTGTGATGTCCTTACACTTTGGTTGTCCACACTCAACCTAAGTAAGACTTCCCTCTCTCCCACTTGTGTATGTTAACCATTACTTCCATCCTTTATAGTCCATTCATAACTTAATACACTCCCTATGACCTACATTTTCTAGTTCTCTCCCTTTCCCCTTGTGAAATTTATGATTTTTTGGGTTTTCTCAACTTTTCCTTTCTTTTTTTTTCTCTACAAGAAAAACAAAGGTTTCCTCTAGTTTTCTTATCCTTTATTCAAATCCTTGTCTATTATTTCTTCTCCTAATTATAGATGTAGCTCTGAGTTATTTCTCTTAATCAAGGAATGGTTAAAGCTTTGAGAAAGGTTAAAGATCTTGGTTTTTAGGTTATGATTTCAATTTTGTGAAAAGGTTGTGTTATGCCATTTTTCTTCTCCCACTTCCATAGAAAAACTCATAAATGATAGTTGAAAATGTGGTATACAAGGCGATTGATAAGTACCTCCAAATCAATCTTCGTATATAATATATACAATTTTTCTAAAAAAAATACCATATAATTATTGAAATTTGGCACAAAAATTATTAGCAAGATATTTTATACAACGGTTTAATTGAAAACTTTGTCGTGTATATTATACATTCATGGTGGTTATAAACCAAACACGTTTGTGTACTCTTAACAACTCATAGTTTGATCATTGAAAGGAAAAATATATGGTGGTTATACTTAAAACCCACTATGTATACCACAAGTGAGATAGAGAATATATGACGATTTTAGATCCTGATCGTCGTGTATTATAGCACGATAGAGAATACCACGTGGTTGGGGCTCATGACTATCATGTATTGTCTATAGCATTACAACACAACAATTCTACATCCCAACCATTGTGTAACCTCTATGGCATTGGTATAAACAGCGAGATTTATGTATAACCACCGTGTATGCCTAATAATTTATTTTAAAGATTATTACTAGCATTACCCTACAACATTTTTTCCTACAAAAAACTTCCATATGTTTCCATGATGCGTTGGACAACATCATATGAATTTGCCTCATCCAAAAAAAAAAGAAAAAAGAATAAATGATTATATAATTTCATTTTATACATTGCATTCAAAGACTTATATCATGTGGAAGATCATGGATAAATAATCTTGTATAATGCAAAACATTTATTTGGGTGTCATAAGTTGCACAACATAATCCAAGAAGAAATAGATTTGTCAATTTGTATAGGTTGATTTTGGTGACTTTTTTAATTTAATATTGATATAATCCAAGATCAAATCACTTCAAAAACTAAATCACTTATTTTCTCTACAGAATAATCTACAACTACTCAAGAAACTCACACTTGAATGAGAAGAGAAGAAAAGCCTCAAATTGCTCACGAGTTGTTGATTTCATTCATTCATTAGTTATTCTCCAGAATATACACATGTACGCCTTAGTTTAACCCTCATTAATCATGCCCATATAATTGGCCTAATTAAAAAACATTAACTATATTTACATATTTATTAAATATATAGTGGTGATAATGAAAATTACAAATATTAGAAAGTAGACAATAAAATAACAAAGCTACACAAAATCGTAAGTATGTCATACATTGAATAATCATATGTAATCAACCATTGTGACTTGTAGTCTTATCTTTCATGCAACTTTGTAATTTTTGTAATGAAAATGAATTGTACATTAGATATCTTGGATGGTTTGATCTTCTTGCAAACATAAACAATGCATGCGAGAGTTACTTAACCAAGGATTAGAAGTATTAGGATATTCAAGAATAATTGGTACCGCCTCTAATTATGCTAATTATTATTCTTCATTATTAGAAGAACAAGATTGAGGTGCTCGTGCATCAATATCCCATTGTAAAGAATAATTTGTGATCGAATTAGCATCACTATAGTAAGGAGAAAAATCACTAATATTGAAAGTCCTAGAAACTCCTCCATAGTGTTAAGGGAATTCTAATTCATATGCATTATTTCAAATTTTTCTTAATATTTTAAATAGTCCAGCAGATATTGTCCTAAGTTTTCTTTTTCTAAAGCTTTTAAATGTTTCCTTTCATATGTCTAATAAAAAAAATCTCCTAGTGGAAACATATGTTGAAATAGATTTTTGTTTACTTGAGTTTGGTATTTGGTAATAGATTGCTCTATGTCATTTTTAATTTGTTCCTGAATTTTTTAAAAGAATTCAATTCTTTCTTTGTCTTCATAATTCTTAATATCAGCTTTATTAATGACAATATATCAATACATAAATAAGGATTAAAACTACTAACAAATTCAAAAGGACTCAAATGAGTTGAGCTTCAATGACTCGTATTATAAGAAATTTTAGCATGTAATAGTTTTATATCTCAATCCTTAGTACTTTTATTAACTAATCCTCTTAGTAAAGGTTCTAATGTTTTATTAGTCACTTCAATTTTTCCTTTTTTTTTTTAGGACGATGAGAAGTAGTAGACAATAACTTAGTTCCTAACATATGCCAAAGTGACTTCCAAAAGTAGTTCAAATATGCTACATCTCTATATGACACTATACTTTTGAGAACTACATGTAACCTTACTATGTCTTTGAAATATAAAAATTTCCTACATGAATTACATCATCTATTTTAATACAAGGTATGAAATGTGGTACCTTATAAAACCAATTTACTACCACTAAAATAGAATCCTTTTCCCTTTGTGTCATTGGTGAACCCAAGATAAAATCCATACTAACACTCTCCCACGATTTAATATGAATTAATAAAGTAGTTTACAAACCTATAAGGAAGAAACTTTTACTCTTCTGACAAATTACACATCTTCTAATAATTTCTTATATTAATTTTATCTTTCGTGGCTAATAGAAACTTTCATGTGATATTTCCATGGTTTTATGAACACCTAAATGACTAGATCTACCTCCTCATGTACTTCTTTAGTAAGTAATTCATATACGGTAGAAAGAGGTATACACAACTTATTACGTATGAAAAGAAAGTCATCTTGTAGGACATAATTGCCACAACTATTATTCTTTTTTCATACATCTTAGATTTCAAAAAAAAAAACTTCATCTTATGTAAATCAGTTGGAAATATTACATGAAAATTTCTAGATAAATTATCTACCCTGACATTTTCCTTCAACATTTCAAAACCTAATAATTTCGTATCTGAAATGCCCCAAATTTTTTTTAATTTTAATAATTAAATTTAACTGAGTTTATATTATGAAAATTAACTAAATAAATTATTTTTATTTAAAATAAAAGGGAATTAATTAGGGCTATTTAAGAAGGAAATAATAAGTATTTTTTTATTAGAAAAGTTTTGGCATTTTAGCTAATTAAAGATTTTATATTGGAAATTTATTAAATAAATTATTTTATTTGAAATAAGAAGGAGAAAATAGTTTCAAATTAATATTAATTTTATAATAATTTAATTAAAGAAAATTAGAGTAATCTGCTAACTAAAATGGAATTTATGGAAAATCTTTTAAAAATTCTAATTTAGCCTAAAAAGGAATTTAAATATTATTTTATTTAAATATTATTATTTTTAATTATCCCAAATATTTTAATTTATTTATTTCACCCAACCCTCCTATTTTTCCTTTTTCCCTTTTCCTTTTTTCTTTTTCTTTCTTCCTTTTTCTTTCTTTTTCTTTCTTTTTCTTCTTCTTTTCTTTTTCTTTCTTCCCTCCCCTGACTTGGGCCAGACCAGCGGCCTAGTCCCCCTTTCCCTTTCTTCCTTTCCTTCGGCCCAACCCACGCAGCGCAGCGGAACTCCTTCCTTCTCCCTCGTCGCGCTGCGTTTTGATTATTTTTCCCAACGAAACTCTGCGTTTTAATTAAGAACCCCTCACCCTGCGCCGACCGGCCCGGTATCCCCTCTTTTCTTTTCTTTCTTTTCTTTCCTGGCCACCCGGTTTTCTTTTTTTTTTTCCATTCTCTTCTTCCTCCTTCCCCAGCTCGATTGCACCTGCCATTCCTGTCGTTCGAACTGCAACGTTCGCCACCCACCAGCCAAGATTTTCGCCGCCAACTTTGCTGTTGATCCGGCCAATATTTATTCTCTCTCCCACATCGACTCATCGACCACACCTGCCTGCCCATTTCCCCTCTCCTCGCACGTCCCCTTTTTCCACCCAACTTCCTGCCATGTTTTCTTTTGAATTTCGCCGGCAACCGTCGCCACCGGCGAGCCCAACTGACCTACCCCGACTTCCTCGTATTCCCTTCGATCTTACCTCCCACCCTTAGCCTATAATTAGCCCTAAACCAACCCTGGAATCAAGTTCCGTTTTTGAACCCAGAAAAATGACCCTTTTCACCACCGCCCCTTTAGACGCCACTTTCGCAGCCTCCGACCAACAACGCTGCCCGTTCTAGCCACCAAACTCTTCCTTGCTCCACTCTCTAACTAACTACGTCTCCCTTCTCCCTCGATTCTTCTTGTACGAGCCATCCCGACCGTGCGAAGTTATCTTCTCGACCAACCTATTTTTCCACCTCTGCCACCCTTTGCACCACCATTAGCCACCTCTTCCGCAGCTTCTTTCTCCTCCCATTCTCTTCTGCACACCCTCTCCTACCTTTCCCTACTTTTCTTTTCCCCTTTCTCCCTCTTCTCCTCTCTCTTTCTTCTTCTCTCCCATTCGGCCATCACCGCCGCCACCGCCTTTGGCTGCGCCACCACCCTTATTCTGCCCCTCTCCACCTAGGCAACACTAAACACCCCAACTCCCACCTCCATTCTCCCTATCTTTTTCCCAGCATTTATCTTTTCCTTTTTTCTTCTCTTTTTCCGGCCGCCGCCGCCTCCGCCCTGCACCACCGCCGATGCCGCCTATCCCCACCAGCCTAAGGTTGAACCCTAGACCCTCTCAACCATTTTTCCTATTTTTACAAGCCTTAAATTATTTTATTTAATTTATTCTAATATAGATCCTATTATTATTATTATTATTATGATTTACATTTTTAATATGTATTATTATTATTATTATTAATGTTTTTATTATTATCTGAAGCCTTATTGAAATTTTTAATTCGATTTTTGCACTATTACCCTTTATTATTTCTATTATTACCATTATTAATATTAATAGGTTATAAGTATAATTATTATTATTATTTCCTATTTCGAATTTCGATTATTCTTATTCCATTATTATTAATACAACTATTTTACCATTAATGTTGTTAATAATTTTATTATTGATATTATTGTTGTTCTTATTATTATTATTATTATTATTATTATTATTATTATTATTATTATTATTATTATTATTATTATTATTATTATTACTATCATTATTATTATTTTCAAGTGTCAGTATTATTATTTTATAAAGCGCTGAAACCCTATCGTACTTATTTAAATGTTATTAGTAGTATTATTAATATCATGACTTATTATTATTAGGGTTATTAGTGTTTTTATTATTATTTTTTATTCTTATTAATGTTATTATTATTATTTATTAAGTTATAATTACTCAATGTAAGGTGGAAACCCTACTTCTTTTTATCTTCAAATATTATCCTTACTATTATTACCATTATGATTATTATTATTATTATTATTATTATTATTTCAATATTATTATGGTTTTTATCATTATTATTATTATTATTATTATTATTATTATTATTATTATTTCATCACTATTATTATTACTAAATTTGGTTATTTATTTTACTAATATTATTATTAGTAGTATTATTTTACTTAAGGGGCTGAAGCCCTTATTTCACTTTGTTTTGAATAATGTCCTTCTTATTATTATTGTTACTACTATTATTATTCTTATTTATATTATCATTGATATTATTTTTAGTATCTTTGCTATTATTATTTTATTATCATTATTATTATTATTAGGGTAAAGTTTTCAACCTTATATTATCAACTTTTATAATATTCCTATTATTTCTATATCTTTAGCAAAGTTAGTAATTAGTTAATGTTATTTTATTAATATATTATTATTATTTATTTAAAAACCTAGTCTTATAATAAGTTAGTAATTAATAGTATTTTTTAATAGGAGGGAGTCTAATTTTAGCTTTTCCCTCATAATAGGTGAAACCAGTCAAAGCCCTAAGGAGGCATAGGAGCGTACTCTAAGACCTGTGTCGTTTTAGGTAAGGGATGCTAAGGCCTTTTGTGTACTTATATGCATTATGTGATTCACATGCTATGTATCATATGTTTATCATTATTAATTATGTCGTATATGGTATGATGTGGAGTTGAAGTATGTTTTCGTGTATTTGCATGGCATATGTATTATGTATATGTGGTGATTTGTTTGTGATCCTTTAGACATGCATGTGAGGATGTTAATATGGTTTGTGTGGGAGAAAGGATGAAAACTTAGCATGGGGAAAAGAAGTTGACCAAGGGATGTGAGTTGACCTAATTATTTTAATGATTCATGAGTGGAAGAATAAAATGGAGAATTTTAGGGTTTCGTGTGGGAGAATCTGATTTATGATTTTTATGGTTTTGTGTGGGAGAATATAAATTATGGTTTTATATGGGGGAATCTAATTTATGGTTTTATATGGGAGAATATAATTTATGGTGTTATATGGGAGAATATAATTTATAGTTTTATATGGGAGAATCTAATTTATGGTTTTGTGTGGGAGAATATAATTTATGGTTTCATTTGGGAGAATCTAACTTATGGTTTTGTGTGAGAGAATATAATTTATGGTTTTATATGGGGGAATCTAAATTATGGTTTTGTATGGGAGAATCCAATTTATGATGTTATGTGGGAGAATATAATTTATGGTTTTATATGGGAGAATCTAATTTATGGTTTTGTGTGGGAGGATATAATTTATGGTTTTATTGGGGAGAATCTAATTTATGGTTTTGTGTGGGAAAATATAATTTATGGTTTTATAAGGGAGAATCTAATTTATGGTTTTATAAGGGAGAATCTAATTTATGGTTTTTTTTGGAAGAATATAACTTATGTTTCTTATGGATGAATCTATGGTTTTATATGGTTTGAATTTAGGGTTTGGTAAGGATTGAATGTAGGGTTGGTATGGATGAATCTTTATGGTTTGAATTTAGGGTTTAGTACAGATGAATATTTTGGTATTAATGGTTGCATGGTGGCATTAATAGTTGTATGGTGGTATTAGGGTTTGCATGGTGGAGTTAAGGTTTTGCATGGGAGGGAAATTTATGTATAAAAGGTTGATTTAGGATGTAAGGAAGGTAATGTAAGTGTTATTTGGGTATTTAAACATTTTAGATGAAAAATAATACGTGGAGATTATATAAGGGTCCGTAGGAGACCGAACTAGGGTTTGTGTGGATAATTAGGGTTTCTTGCGGTTGTTTGGAATTTTTGTATTATCCTGTGTGTTGGTGATTAAAGTGTAATTATGGTTGTGGAATTTTATGATTTGTGATCTGTGAAGTGTAAAGGGAATGATTCATGCATGTCTAGGATGAAAGCTTCTGAATAAGATACTTAAAACATTAATCACGTAAAGTGGAAAATGTTGAGTCGGGCCTAGACCGATCCACCATCATAATAGTGGCTAGGTACTGTGGTAGCCTGGAGACCGATTCACCAGCTTAATACTGGTAAGGTATGTTACCCTAGTGACCGATCCACCGCTATAATAGTGGGGGATCCCGAGCTCAACGAACCAAACTATACATGATGTGGGAAGACACTAATGACTTATAGTGGAACACCATGCGAGAAGGGGCCAGACCGATCCACCAGCATATAATAGTGGTAGGGCATGTACCCTAAGTGACCGATCCACCAACTATAATAGTAGCCAGGAGCTAAAAGTGCCCTGGAGACCGATCCACCGGCAAAATAGTGGGGTTCCAGTACTCGTATGGACTTGATAAAGAGCATGCTGTGAAAATATTTCGATAAAGTATTAATGAAGTAATTAATCTAAACTATATTAGATCTTGACATTTTCACCTGATCGGTCATTTGCCTTTATGTTATTGTGTTGGTGATTATGCCCGGTTATTATTCTACATGGATTATGTGCTTATGTGTTGGCCTTAGTGCTCGGTTACCTTACTCAGTACGTAGTGTACTGATCACCCGTTTCATGGGTACTGCTCATTCCCACGAGTAGTATGCCCTTCTGACTTTGTGCAGGTGGGCGAGACATCAGTCGGGGTTGAGTGTTGAGCATAATTTGGCCCAAGGTTTGAGATTTTTGTGGCCTGATTCACTCTTCTCATTATTTTACATTCATTCTATTATTTTCTTTGTATCGGATTTATACAATCTAATTTATTACTTTGCATTTAATATTTTAAATCAACCTTTTATCTGTTGTAAGCTTATTTCTCTTTTAGAAATGAATTACAATGTTTTATGCGTACTCTGATTTTGTATAAGACTAATCTTGCTTTACCCATGCAAATATTTTAAATTTCATGGTCAAAATGTAAAAGGATTGGCTTAGGTCTCAAGTAATGGCTCCAAGTTTCTAGACATGATGGCATATATTTCTTCTTAATATGTTGAATAATTTAATTTCTTCCCCATATAATTTCTCACTAAATATTGCAATGACCCATTTTTCTTGTGATAGTACACCTCTTATCATACCCCACTAGCATCACATATAACTTTAAGCAATTTATCAATGTTAGGTAAAGGTAACACCGGTGCATTACATAGCTTGTCTAATGCAAAAACATCTTTTTAAAAATGTCAATCTTCTTGCTCTAATGATGGAGATCAAGAAGAATTAGCATACTTGGAGATAAAACCAATTGTGCATTAAAATTATTATGCTTCTAATGTTTTGTCAAGTCATTCTTATAGGTATTGTACATGTTTCCAAGAAATTCATGATTGTTGAAGTTCTTTGAGGTACAAGGTAATGAAAATGGATTACAATATTACAATGTTAAAGGAAGAACAAGGCTAAAAGACTATAAAGTTTAATCACATAGGATTATATCGATGTATTGCTTTATTAAGTTGTGTAGCTTTGTTATTTTTCTTTTATAATTTGTAATGCTTGTAAATTTTCATTGTAACGTTTATTATATGACACAAGACATAGATTAAGAGGGTTATTTAATTAATGAGGCTTCTAATGGGCTTCTTAGTGAAAATGCCTACATGGTTCCATGTCTATATAAGCCTTGTACTCAAGGAATGTCAACACATTCCAACATATATGAAATGAAGTTCATTCATGAATTAGAGAGAGCATTACATGAGTGGTGTTTCTTCTTCTTCTCGTCTTCTTCTTCAATTGTGTGCATTGAGATGTAGCAAGATTTTATCTAGTGATAAATCAAAGGTTCTCATTAGTAGTGTCAAATCTTGGACTACAACTACTCAAACTTATCAACACTTGATACAACCGAATCAAATTCAAGAGGAGATCGATTTTTGATGAGGTTTTGCAACTTTTAATCCTTCAAAAAAGATCTTAGATTCTTGTAGAAGATTTAAAGATAATATTCCAAATCATTTTCTTTCAATGACTTGAATTCTTTAGTTGTATCCTCACTAGTGTGGCAATATTTGAAAAATCCTTGATGAAGCTTCCATCAAAACTCACCAAACCATGAAAAATCCTCACCTCATGAATATCTTTGGGTATTGGCTAATCTTGAATAGTTTGAATCTTTATGGGATCTACTTTAATACCTTAAGTACTCACAATATATCCAAGGAAAACAATACTCGAAAGCATAAAATCACATTTCTCCATTTTCCTTAGTGTTTAGTTTCCCTTAGATAAATATGTACTTTTCCACAAGCAATTTTAGACCACAATGAGGATTTCCCTCAATTGAATCCACTAAATAGGCAGTTCCAAAAGATAACTGCAATATCAATAGTACCCAATGCATGGTGAAGGAAAATGGAGCTAACAAGCACTACAGAGACATCTTCATGGATTTAACCACATATGGAATGCATAACATGTTATCGTTTTCATTGGAGATTGTGTCTAAGAATGGAAATCTATATACATTAGAGTCATCCAAGGCATTAGATAATAAATTTATATTTTAAGAATCTATGACTAAGAAAGAAAAAAAAACCTTTAGTATCAACATCACCATCCCAATAATAATTAAAATAAGGTTAAATGTGAATGGATTTAAATTTCCTTATATATGCAATTATACGTTATCAGTGTAACATTTCACCTTCTAACAAATGTTGGTTGTCCTCTAACCTTATGTAAATCAGTTGGAAAAGAAATCCAAATATAATTATCATCCAATGAATTCTCCATATCCAAATACAACTTTAATTGAGGTGATAGATCACGACACTTGATTAATTTTTTCCTTCCTAAGGCTTTTTGGGCTTCCGCATAGTCCGTATATTTTTTCTCCTTTTTACTAATATTTTTTGCAAGAATATGATCTTCATTAGTAAGAAAGGGTGGATGGAATAATTATTATATTGTATATTATCACTTATGTATCAAGAAAATAATATAAAATTTAAAAATTTTAGATTGCCTCATCCTTAATAATTACAAGGTTACTTAACCATCAAACAAATTGCTCGACTAGTAAGCATAGTATGGGCATATCCTCTTCTTCGTGATTATATGCCACATTAACTGGCACTGGCTCTATTTTAAATGACTCAAAGATAATATAAATTGAGACCCAAACTTTATCAACCTCCAATTGCCGAGTATGAAGGTTTGAGTTTCACTCAATAAGTGAAGTAGTATTTTCTATAATAGACCTATCCTCTATGACTTGCAAGTCACAAGGATACAAACCCTTTAATAAATAATAATAAAATGATTCAAGTTATGGAAAAACAAAAATACATTCAAGTAAATGGATTGTAGTGTAATATAATACCTCATTAACTTGTGGAAAGGGTCTAGAGACACTAGATGTGGAGGGTTGAACTAGACGTTGTAAAATTGAGGACATAATATCTACCCTTCAATGAATTGCCATTTGTAACTCCCATAATTCCAAAATTTGTTTCACCAAAAACATATATAAGTCTTTTGAATGGGGAGAACTAGGACCACATATTAATCCCTTAGATAGGTTAGACCCATAATTATATGCCCTTAATCGTCTACCATGCTCTTGGGTTCCCAAAGTGTCTATTAAAGAGTCATTTGGTCTTTCTTTATCAAAACCACAAATTTGATAGCCCTTCTTCAAACCTGACTATTTAAAGATATATATAAAAGATAGGGATAAGTAACCATATTAATCTTGGTAGGATCCACTGCCACTCCATTCTTAGAGATCACATGACCAAGGAAAGCCACTGGATATAACTAGAACTCACACTTCGAGAGTTTGGCATATAGATAATGTGATCTTGGTTGGGTTAAAGTATGCCACAAATTCTACTCATGCATCTCTTGATCACTAGAGTAGATGTTGATGCTGTATATAAACCACCACGATGAACTTGTAACACCCCGAAATTTACTAGCAAAAGAATTTTTTTGTAGAGTCAAGCGCGGAAGTTAAATCATTAAAAACGTAGGGTGTTACCACCATACTTGGTACAAGTCTGATTTCCTCTAACATTATCATACCAAGTGCTAAGACTAAAATCATTACTCCACTTACATTAATAACATCATTACAAGAATCGGGATAGAGAGACAGCAGGTAAGTGTCGTTCTAGATAAAAGCAACATGAGTAAATTACAAAACTCAAATGAAGGAAAGTATAGGACATAAGTGTAACACCCCAAAATTTACTATATTTTTTTTAAAAGGGGAAGAAATTAAAATAGAAATATTTAAATTAAAACTCGTGAATTACGGGGATGTTACCGCCACACTTAGTACCAAACCGGTTTTCTCCAATCGTTTCAGTACCAAGTGCTAAGGCTAAGAAAAGATTGGCATTAAACTCAAACCAACTGTTCATCAAGAACTAGAAAGTTCATGCATTAAAAATCAGAGCATGTGTAAAAGAATCATGATTCAGAGTACATGGTCAAAATTCCAAAAAGAAGAAATAAAACTTTCATAAGATAAAACTTTCATCTAGAATACTCAATACAAAGTAGTCACTCATAAAGGAAAGAATATGATACAAAAAGAATAATAGAAATAAATAAGAAAACAAGAAGGGTGGATCTGGCCACACTACACTCGAACTTTGAGCCAAAACATGCTCAACACTCAGCCCTGACTAATGTCTCACCGAGCTGTACAAAGTCAGAAGGGCCTACTACTCTTGGGAATGAGCAGCACCCATGAAAAGGGTGATCAGTACGCTACGTATTGAACAAGGTAACCAAGGACTAAGGCTAACACACAAGCACATAAAATCATGTAGGATAATATTCAACTTACACTTTCAAACCCACACATATAATACATAAAATCATGCAAAGTATTATACAACTTATAATGATCAAGCCCACACATAAAGGCCCAAATAGTTTAGATTAATTATTTAATTAATCTTTATCAAAAGTTGATTTACACCATACTTTTTATCAAATCCATGCAAGTACAGGAATACCCCACTATTTTAACCGGTGGGCCGGTCACTTGTTGGACAATAGTCCACACAACTATTATTCGTCTGTGGATCGGTCACTTACGGGACAATATGTCCACACCACTAATTCTAACCAGTGGATTGGTTTGGTTCCTACTCACATATTGTTCCATTGTAAGTAATTAGTATCTTTCAAGTGTCTTAGCAAACTCTGGTTTATGTTTATTGAGCTTAGGATCCCCCACTATTATTTCCAGTGGGTCGGTCACTTGCGGGACAATATTCCACACCACTATTATTCGTCGGTGGATTGGTCACTTACAGGACATCATATCCACACCACTATTTCTAACCGATGGATCAGTTTGGACCCGGCTCAATAATCTTTCACTTTAAATGATTAGTGTTATAAGTATTTTATTCCAAAGGTTTCACCCTAGACATGCATAAATCACTCCCCCTACACTTATCCTCCAACTAACCTGTATCATATCATGAGAACCCTACACCTTCTAACTTCCCAGAAACCCTAATTGTCCACACAAACCCTAGCTCGGTCTCCTACATACCCTTATACTGCTCCACATACTATTTATCTTCTAAATTGTTCAAACACCCAAACAACACTTACATTACCTTCCTCACATCCCAAATCAACGTTGCATACGTAAATTTCACTCCTATGCAGACTTTACACATCCCATGCAACCTTTCAAACTTTTCATGCAAACCCTAAAAATCCCACGTCAAACCCTAGATTCAACCATGCAAACCCTAGATGCATCCATGCAAAACCCTATATTTCTCTATACAAAACTTTAGATTCAATCCATACAAAATTCTAGACTAGATCCTCCCATACAATACCATAGAATCTACCATGCAAAACCCTAAGTCCATCCATATAAAACCCTAAATTATTTCATGCAAAACACAAGATTCCTTCATATAAAACCCTAAACACAATCCACACAAACCATATATTAGATTCTATGTTACACCATAGATTAGATTCTCCCACACAAAACCATAGTTAGATTCCTCCATACAGAACTATAAATTAGTTTCTCCCACACAAAACCATAAATTAGATTCTCCTATACAAAACCATAATTTAGATTCCCCCATATAAAAATGTAAATTAGACTCTCCCATATAACACCATAAATTATATTCTCCCATACAAAACCATAAATTAGACTCTTCCATACACAACCATAAATTATCCCACTTTTTTATCTTATTTAAAAAAAATCCCCATTTTATTCTTTCACTCATGGATCATTAAAATACTTAGGTCAACTTACATCCCTTGGTCAACTTATTTCCCTTGGTCAACTTCTTTCCCTTTTGGTCAACTTTCTCCCCTTCGTCAACTTCTTTCTCACTTTCCATTTTCAACCTTTTTCCACACAATACCACTTTTATACATCCTCACATGCATGACTAAAGGGTCACAACCAATCATCACATACCACAATATTTCATCACATATACATAATACATATGCCACATAATGACACATAAATACACTTCAATTCTATGCCATCCGCGATGAAATCAATATAATGATAAACATAGGATGCATAACATACGAAGCATATAATGCACATCAACACACAATAGGCCTTAGTAACACCCTTTCCTAAAACGACACCAGTCTTAGAGCACGCTCATACGCCTCCTTAGGGCTTTGATTCGTCTCACCTATATAAGGGAAAAACTAGAATTAGATTCCCTCCTACCAAAAATACTATTAATTACTAACTTATTCAAAGACTAGGCCTTTGATAAAATAATAAAATATTAATAATAATAACCATTAACTAAATATTAAATTTGGCTAAATATATACAAATTAATAATAGTATCATAAAAGTTGAAAATATAAAGTTGAAGACTTTACCCTAATAATAATAACAATAATGATACCAATATAATAATAGCAAAGATACTAAAAATAATATCAATGTTAATATTAATAAGAATAATAATAACAGTAATAGTAATAATATAAAGGGCATTATTCAAAAAAAAAGTGAAATAAGGGCTTCGGCCCCTTTACCAAAATAATACTAATAATAAAACTAGTAAAATAAATAACAAAATTTAGTAATAATAATAATAATGAAATAGTAATAATAATTATGATAAAACCATAATAATATTGCAAATATGATAATAATCATAATGGTAATAATAGTAATGATAAAAATCAAAGATAAAATGAAGTAGGGTTTTAACCCTACATTGAATAATAATAAACTTATTAAATAATAATAATAATAATAATAATAATAATAATAATAATAATAATAATAATAACACTAATAATAATAGTAAATGCTAATGATAAAAATAATGATAATATTAATAATAATAAGACTTAATATTTATAATACCACTACTATAATTTAAAATAGGCACAATAGGGTTTCAACCATATATAGAATAATATACCAACAATGAAAATAATAATAATAATAATAATAATAATCATCGCATAATAATAATAATAATAATAATAGCAACACTATTAGTAAAATATTTGTAATAATAATAATAATAATTTTGAAATAGTAAAAATAATAATAATAATAACATATTAATATTAATAATAAAGATAATAGCAACAATAAGAATAATAATAATCAAATTGAAATAAAAATATAATAGGGCTTCAGCCCTTAATAGAAATAATAATAAAATCATTAATAATAATAACAACAATAATAATAGAAATAATAATAATAATAATATATTTCGAATAAATGAAATAAAATAGATTAAGGCTTGAATAAATAGTGAAAAAGGGTTCAACCTTAGACTGGTGGTGACAGGCAGCACCGGCGCTGATGCACGGCGGCGACAGCGGCCAAAAAAAGATAAGAAAGGGGGAAAAGTTGAAGGCTGGGAACAAAATAAGAAGAAGGAGGGTGGAAGTAAGGGTGATTATGGTTTTCCAAAAGGAGAGGGACAGAATGAGGGTGACGGCGTAGCTAAAGGTGGCGGTGCACAGCGGCGATGGTGGTGGCCAAATGGGGAAGAAGAAGAAAAAGGGAGGAGAGGGAGAAAGAGGTAAAGAAAGGTAGGGGAAGGTAGAGGGTGGTCTACAGTACAGAATGGGAGGTGAAAGGAGTGGCGGCAGTGGCAGAAGGGATGGCTAACGGTAGCGCGATAAGTGGTAGAGGCAGAGAATGGGTTGGTCGAGGGGATACTTTGCACAGCCGGGGTGGCTTGTGCAGGAAGAATCGAGGAGGACGGATGGTTTGGTTAGATAGAGGGTGGTGCAGGGAGTACTCAGGTGGCCAGAACATGTGGCGTTATTGGCCGAAGGTGGCTGAAATGACATATAAACTAGCAGTGGCGCATGGGGGGGTTTTTCTAGGTAGAATTCAAAGGCTCGATACAGGGCTATTATGGGGGTATTTACAGACTTTAGAACAGAGGGTAGGGTTCTGTGGGTCCGCTAGGGAATAGGGAAGGTTTGTTTGGGGTCACCGATGGTGAGGTTGCCAGCAAAATCTAGGAAGAACATGGCAGGGTATGGCTGGCTAGGAAAAGGGAAAATGTGCGAGAATAGGGGAGATTTGCTTGGGTGAAAAGGTCGACGGGTCAACAAGGAAGAGGAAGAAGCGAATTAGCTGGTCAACGACATGATCGGTGGCGAAAAACCAGGGCATTGAGGTGACGGTGCAGGTTATCCATAGGAAGGAGGAAGAAGGAAGAAGGGCGCGGACCAACAGTTCGGGGAAGAAAAGAAAGAAAGAAAATAAGAGGGAGACCGGCCGGTTGACGGGCTAAAATTTTTAAATTAAACGATGCGTTTTAAGGGAAAAGAAGCAAGGTGCTGTATGGCGAGGGAAAATGAAGGAAAAGGGGAACTGCGAGGCAAGATCGGCCAGCCGAAAGAAAAGGAAAAAGAAGGATTGGGCCATGGGAGGGAAGGCCCAATCGGGGGGAAAAGAAGAGGAAAAGGAAAGGAAAATGGAAGAAAAGAAAGAAAAAGGAAGAAAGAAAAATAGTGGGTCGGGTTAATTAAATTAATTATGATATTTGGCGTATTTAAAAATAATAATATTTAAATAAAATAATATTTAAATCTCTTTTTAGTCTAATTTAGGATTTTTAAAAAGGCTTTTCATAAATTCCATTTTTAGTTAGCAAATTACTCTAATTTTCTTCAATAAAATTATTTATAAATTTACTATTAATTTGGAACTATTTTATCCTCCTTATTTTAAATAAAATAATTTATTTAATTAATTTCCAAAATAAAATCTTTAATTAGCTAAAACACCAAAAATTTTCTAATAAAAATATTTATTATCCTCTTCTTGAATAGTCCTAATTACTTCCTTTTTATTTTCATAAAAATAATTTATTTAATAAATTTTTCTAATAAAATTTTATTTAACTATAATTTTTAAAACTAAAATTTTTGGGGCATTTCAATAAGAGTCCAAATATAACTGAAAACAAGATAGCAAAAGAAACACCGGGTAGTCCTATGCTCTCGAATCTGAACTACCAGCTTTTGATTGATCTCAAAAAAATAAGAAGACTATTGAATAAGAAGGGACCCACAAAAGTGAACCATTCAGTACTACAATACACAGTAACCCTTTATATTAGACGAATATAAAAACCAACATGGAACACATACAAGGCATAACAATAAACATGTTTTAAGGCATTTAAATATACATACAAGGATTGATATACCGTAATAAGTTAGGTGATCAAATATCGTTAAGGTCATATACCACTTATATTTGTTTATTTAGAATAACTGAAACTTACCAAATTAACATCCTAAAGATGCTCTCTGAAGTATGATTAGGAACAATCTCCAACACAAAAATCATAACCTTCACAACATAACTCATATCTCAATACTAATCCCAACAAAATGCCTAACATCATAAGTAAGGAAAAAAGGCACAATCCAAACACAGATAGGCACGAAGGCTACTATCAAATCACATGAAGGCTGATCCAATAATCCAATAATAATCATTTCAATCTAATCATATCATTTAAATTTTTACTTACTCAAAGGGAGATCAAATCAACATAAGACAATGCAAGGTAAAGACTGGTCCAAATCTCATTATTAGAAATAGCATGTTCCACTCTATTCATTACATTGAGTTTAAGGACCCCACTATTCTTAATCTGGTGGAATGGACTAAAACACCTCCCAAGGCAAAATGCTCCTTGTCACTATTATTATATCGGTGGAACAAACTCTACACCTCCGAGGGCAACATGCTCCTAGCCACTATTCTTAAACTAAGCACCTCCCAGGGTATAACGCTCCTCACCACTATTATTAAGCTAGTGGAATGGACTCCTATACCTCGGTCCCAATTGACATAATCATTCACTCTAAGTGATTAGTGTCTTAATCATTTGTCACTTATCACATACTCATATTATCATTCACATAGAGAATAGGGCCCTACTATTATTAAACTGGTGGAATGGTCTGATGCAACTCCCAAGACAAAACATGCCTTGTCACTATTTTCATCCGATGGAACAGACACGTAAAAAACCTCGTCCTGGCTCACGCGATCATCAAATATAAACGATTAGTGTCATATCCATTAGTTAATAATCTTAAATAATATTTTTATTCACGTTGAGTATAGGGCCCCATTATTCTTAATCCGGTGGAAAGGACTAAGGCACCTCTTAGGGACAAGATGCCTGAGCCACTATTATTGTCTAGTGGAATAGACCCAACACCTCTAAGGGAAAAACATTCTTGAGCCACTATTCTTAAACTGGTGGAATGGTTTGAAGCACTTCTCAAGGACAAGACACCTGAGCCACTATTATCGTTTGGTGGAACAAACCCATAAACACCTCGGCCCAACTCATGTGATCTTTCACTTTGAATGATTAGTATCTTATTCATGGCTAGTTTATGATTACAAAACATAATTAAGGCAAGCTAGACATCAACATACAGATAATAAGGCTATTCTCTAAGATTAAGCTTATTTTCCCCTGAAAATCCTAAATTCACAACTTAGAAAAAACTTCCCCCATATTGATCATTTATCCTCCAATTTAGTATATATATTCCTCAATTAACATTATTATTAACATACCCAAAATTTTAGGTCTAACTATCACGTCTTACACATGTGATAACAGTCCTACCTCCAAAAATTGCTATTTACAAAGCTCCCAAAACCCTAATCTCACAAGTAAATCATAACTTTTCTCATAAGGCTTATATAATTAACAAATTCAATATACACCCCCAAAATACCAATATTAACATCATATCCAAAATTCATGGATTAACTTCATCGTTTTACACATGTGAAAAAAATATTATCGTTTTAAGGTTTCTATTCCCAAATTAGACCATTTTATCATTTGAGGAACTTATGACATTTATAATTACTCCAATAAATCCACATGATCTTACAAGAATATTTTTAATCCACCTAACACATTAAAATACCAAAATTCTCGTATTAACGTATATTGACCAAAAGGCCCTTGAAGATATCTGATAGCCCTTATCTTATGAAAATAATATATTTTCAATATCATTATTTCCACATCCTCCATTTATCAAAGTAAATTTTAAATATGATTATTCTCCCCTCATCGTACTATACTAAGCTAAGATATAAACCATATATCACATTGAACCACTTAAGGTTTTTCATGTAAGGCATTATTGTAATGATATCACATAAAATACAGATAGATCCAATTTCCATACATAAACTTTTTTGCTTATTTCCAATATCTAAGACAACTGTAATCAAGGTCAACATCAAGGTCAACATTAAAAATATACTAAGGTCATCCTATGGTCAATTATTCACATCCGGACACTTTAGGCTGAAAATGACCAAAATATCTGTAAGACAAAAATTTCTAGATTATCATCTATTTAAATACTAAATCCATTTTGTTTATTAATTTGTCAGAAAAAGGCTTTCATAACACACCAAAATACTAATTTCCAGATATCGCATAAATCATAACACACTCAAAATGACCAAATTACCTGATGTAGGAGCAAACACTTAAGAATTGACTTTCATAATTGTTCTTCATTTAGAAAGTGTCTCCCACAAATTTTAAGACCAATAGATGGTTACGTTGCTAGAAACATAACAAACAAGAAACTAAGTGTCTATGTGCATGGAATATTTGGCATGCATGGAATGATGACAATGTGCATGGGAGAGTTTATTTTCTGATTTTTTAAGCCTTATTAGTTATTTAGCTAATTTATTAATTAATTTGTAGAATTGGATAATAAAGTTAGCATAAAGGTAGCATAATATCTTTTAGCTTGGAATATTTTGTAATATGCTTTTATCTAGTGGTAGAATCGTTATAAGCTATTATGAATGTCGATTATGGACATTGAGAACTTAATTGAAGTTGAAGATCAAAGTTGAAGTTCAATAAAAGTGAATTATGTATGAGTTCAAGCTCAAGCAACTCGAATCTGTATGAATGGTCTAGCAAGAACAACTTAATCTGTTCATCTGTGTAAATCAGTGATTAATCCATACCTTTTCTAATCTCCTTAATCCATATTTTTCCTACCATAATTACAATGAAAATCCTACTCTAATTTAGAGTTAAGCAAAACACTAATTCAATATATATAATCAAAACCCTAAGCCCACAATTCGAAACCCTAACCTTTCCATACAAACCAAATGTAACTTTAATCCTTTTATTCAAATCAAACCCTAACCCTAACCATAAACCACGACCTCAACCATTATCTAAACCCCAACCTTCGAAGCTTAAAATTATCAACATACCATTGTCAAATGCATGTACTAATTAGTTCACACCATTGAAACCATCATCATTGTTTAACCATCATCCCCGAATCATAGTTATTATGTTTGAATCAACATCAGCATCTTTCCATCCTATTTGAGTGTTTTAAACCCTAATACACCATCACCGAATCATCTCTTATTCAATCACAATACAATCGAGCCTTAATCTCACCAATTTGAGATTTCCATCCCCTCATATACATCAATTTTGGTATCAAAGCCAAAGGTTGGTGGAATTTCAATCAAGATTCAATCTTTCTTCTAAGATTTTTCAAGATTCTTGAAGATTCATAAAGAAAGTCTCCCATATTCAAGAATATCCAATAATTTATTAAGAAAATACAAAGGGGCCGAGTAATTAAGGGTGTGTTTGGGAGTGTTGTATTCAGTTGATAAGGAGAAAAGATGGAGGGCTAAGGAGATGACTTGAGAGATATTCTCAAGACCTTGATATATGAAATCAAGGAAGAAATAATTTAGATGGGGGGAATAGAAGCTTCCTAGGTCACGAGACTCATGTGCATCCATGAAACCGAAGGGAATAGTTAGAGGAAGGGCACGTGAGAAGGAAACAAAACCAGGTGTAAGAAGAAGAAGAAGAGAGTGTGGGAAATTATGTAAGGCCACGTGACACATTGAGAAAAACTTCTGATAACATGGAAAAAGAAATCCACTTTGATCTTCCTAACATTGAAGGTAATCTCGACCCGAAATATTTTCTTAAATGGTTATAGATCATTGAATCAAATTTTGAGTAAAAGGAAATTGATGACAAGAAATTATGCCGAATAGCGATATTAAAGTATAAATAATTTGCTAGAGTGTGGTTTAATAATTTAAAAATGAGATGAGAGAGAGAAGGAAAATTGAAGATTAGGTCATGGGAAAAATTAAAGAAACTTTTAAAGAAGAAGTTTGTACCTTAGGAATACGAGTAGGAAAATTTTATAAAAATGACTACGTTGAGCCAAGGGTTACATGGAGTTGAAGAATACATTCGGGAGTTCGAAAGGCTAGTTCTTATATGTGATAACCAAGAATGAGAAGAGGAAAGGTTTTCACAATTTATCAAGGATTTAAATTTGAATCCCAGGGATAAGGTAGAGGTGTACCCTTACCAAGTGTTTGAAGACCTAGCAAGGTTAGCCATCAAGTTTGAGAAACAGTTGAAGAGGACAAAGTCACCAAGAAAGTCACCCAATGCTAAATATGGTCCAACTTTCAAGGGTGTGTCAAAGCCACCAGTTTCTCAAGCCACAAATCACAGCCATTCTAGGAAGTTCACTCGTGAAGAAAAGGGAAAAGATCAAGTGGGTGATAAGGTGAACAAGTAATGCTTCAAATGTAGAGGTTATGGCCACTTTGCTCAGGATTGTCCAAACAAAAGGGCATTAACTTTGAAGGAGACAGAAAATATGGAGGCTCGAGAAAAGAATGAAGACCTTGATGAAGAATTTGAAGAGGAAAGTGATATACCAGAAGATACTTAGGAAGAAGACCAAGTTGATTGTTATATGTTGCAAAGGGTGCTCTAAGTACAACCACAATCTCTACTTACTCAAAGGGAGATGATTTTCAAGGCCAAATGCAGAAGTAGTGATAAAGCATGTGAAGTTATCATAGGCAGTAGCTCATGAAATAATTTTGCTAGTGAGAAGATGGTGAACAAGCTCAGTTTGGAGACGAAGGGTCATCCAAGACCATATTCACTCCAATGGTTCAACAAAGACAAAGGCATAAGGGTAACCAAACAAACTCTTAGTTCTTTTAAGATTGGAAATTATTTTGATGATGTTTTATGAAACATTCTACCTGTGGATGCTTGTCAAATTTTTTTGGGGAGGCCATGGAAATTTGATACCAAGGTTGTGTATGATAAGGTCCTTAATGAGTATGTGGTATGTCAGAGTCAAAAGAAGATTAGGTTCAAACCTAATCTAGATTTGGGGGATTTAGTTTTGAGTAATGAAAGGAAGGAGGATGTCGAGTGTAAGAAGGGAAAAAAGAAGAGTGGGGTGGAGATTTTGATCCTAAAGAAGTGTGAGATGAATGAAGCTATTAGAGATGAGAAGATATACTATGTCGTAGTGGTAAAATAGGTCCAATGAGGGGAGAATGCTAACATGGATCAAAAGTTACCACAAGTATTGAAAAAGTATGCCGATGTGTTTCTAGAAGAGTTGCCAAGTGAGCTACCTCCTTTGACAGGTATTGAGCACGTTATTGATTTTATGCCAGGAGTTCCATTACCAAACAAGCTATCTTATAGATGAAATCCAGAGGAGGATAAGGATTTGCTAGACTGAGGTTATAGTTGGGAGAGTATGATTCTATGTGGTGTTCTAGCTTTGTTAGTGCCTAAGAAGGAGGGTACGTGGAGGATGTGTATTGATTTAAGAGCCATCAACAACATCACAATCAAGTACAGATTTCTGATTTCGAGATTGAGTGATATGTTAGATGAGTTTTATGGTGAAAGGTGTTATTGAAGATTGATCATAGAAGCGGCTACCATCAAATGAAAATAAAGGAAGCGGATGAGTGGAAGACGGCTTTCAAGACTAATTCTAGGTTGTATGAGTGGTTGGTGATGTCATTTGGGCTATGTAATACACCAAGTTCCTTCCTAAGATTGATGACCAAGGAACTTAGACCCTTTCTTGGAGTCTTTGTGGTTGTTTACCTTGATGATATCTTGGTATATAGAAGGAGTGAGTTCAAGCACATACAACACTTAAATAAGATATTTGATAAGATTAAATAGGTGAAGGTCTATGGTAAGATGGAGAAGTGTGATTTGATGATGGAAATGATGAGTTTTCTTGGTTATATTGTTAGTGGAGATGGTATTTGAGTTCATCCGTCAAAGGTGGAAGCTATACAAACATGGCCCATTGCTTCGAATGTCCAAAAATTTCGAATTTTCCATGGGTCGGCTTCATTCTATAGGAGGTTCATTAAATATTTCTCTACCATTGCAGCACCTATCACATAAATAATGAGGAAAGGAGAGTTCCATTGGAATGACTAAGTGAAAAAGGCTTTTGAAGAATTGAAGACAAAGCTCTCAAATGCACCAGTATTATCTTTACCTTATTTAGATAAATCATTTGAAGTAACATGTGATGCAGGTGGTGTAAGAATTGGGGGTGTGCTTTCACAAGAAAGGAAGTTGATTGCTTTCTTTAGCGAGAATTTGAATGGCATAAGACTCAGCTATTCAACCTATGATAAAGAGTTATATGCTATTATGCGTTGTTTGGAGATGTGGAGCCATTACTTGAGATCCAAGCCTTTTTGTGCTTCTTTTAGACAGAGTTATATGTACCTTTACCTTTGCCTACTAAACCATGAGATGGTGTTAGTGTAGATTTTATTATGGGATTGCCTAGTACACAAAGAGGCAAGGATTCTATTATGGTTTTAGTGGATCGATTTTTCAAAATGGCTCATTTTATTCCATGTCACAAGACTAAGTATGCTACTTATGTTGCATATCTGTATTTTAAGGAGATCGTGAGGTTGCTTGGAATTTTGAGGAGTATTATTTCAGATAGAGCTGTGAATTTCCTAATTTATTTTTGGAATACATTATGGAACATGCTAGGAATTAAGTTTCTATTTATCATATAACATCATCGTCAAATGGATGGATAAACCGAAGTTAGTAATAGAACTTTGGGTACTTTGCTAAGGGGATTGGTGATTAACAGTGCTAAGGATTGGGATGTCAAGTTAGCACATGTAGATTTTGCTTACAATCAAAGTCCTTTAACTACAATAAGCTCTATTTTGTTCATGATAGTATATGGTATTAATCCATATATGCCAATTGATATAATGCCACTAAAGAAGGGTGACGTGAAGACTTATGATGCACAAGAGAGGTTGGATTTCTTTTAAAAACTTCATCAACAAATCAATCAAAATATTGAGAAGGTAAAGGATGTATACAAGATAAGAGAAAACAAGCATAGGAATCAACATGTTTTTCAACCGGGAGATTTGATATGGTTACATTTGTGGAAGGAGATATTTACTAATCTAAGGAAACACAAGCTCATGCCCTTATTATGGAGATTAAAATTTGCGGGCAAACTCAAATCAACATGGCGTGAATTATGACGGAGCAAACACTCAAGAATTGGCTTTCATAATTATGGAGCAAAGTATTCTTCATTTGGAAAGTGTCTCCCAAAAATTTTAAGACCAATGAATGGTTACATTGCTAAAAATGTAACAAACAAGAAACTAAGTGTCTATGTACATGTGCATAGCATGTATGGCATGCATGGAATGATGACAAAGTGCTTGGGAGATTTTATTTTCATATTTGTCAAGCCTTATTAGTAATATAGCTAATTTATTAATTTAGTAGTAGAGTTTGATAATAAAGTTAGCATAAAGTAACATAATGTTAGCATAAAGGTAGTATAATATCTTTTAACTTGGAATCTTTTGAAATATGCTTTTAGCTACCTGTAGAATGGTTATAAGCTGCTATGAATGTCATGTATGGACATTGAGAATTTAATTGGAGTTGAAGATCAAAATTGAAGAATAATACAAGTGAATCATGTGTGCATTCAAGCTCAAGCAAATCAAATATGTGAGAACTATTTAGCAAGAAATTTTTATTCTCTTCGTATGTGTGAATTAGAGATTAATATATATCTCTTCTAATCTCCTTGATCCATATTTTTTCTGCCATAATTACCATGAAAATCCTACTCTAATTTGAATTTAATCAAAACCCTAATTCGACATACAAAAAGGGAACCCTAAACCCACAATTCGAAACCGTAACATTTCCATACAAACCAAACATAACCTTAATTATTTTATTTGACTCATTCCCTAACCCTAACCCTAAACCACAACTTCAACCTTCATCTAAGCCCTAACCTTTGAAGCTTAACATTATCAACATACCATTTTCGAATTCACGTACTAATCAGTTCACACCATTCGAATCATCATCACCGAATCATAGTTATTTTGTTCGAATCAACACCACCATCTGTCCATCTTATTCGAGTGTTTTAAACCCTAATACAGCATCACCGAATCATCTCTTATTCCTTCTCAACAATTTGAGAATTCCATCCTCCCACACATATCATTACCCTTAAGGCACTTATCCTTAATAATTATTCTAGAATTATGTTTAACCATGGTCAACCTATTATTTTATACATACATATTTTACATATATTTTCCTAACATAATAATCATCTTAATCACACTTTTGTGCCTAATATATTTTATATCAAATAACATGCTCATTTTATTTAATTTCATGAAAACAATAAATAATGCATAATTATAATGTAAAGAATCATTGCTTAACACATTTCGCACATAAAAACCCTAATATGAAATCATCTAATATTTATTATTTTAATAGAGTATAATGATTACCTAAATTCTAGTAAAAATGCTAAAATAGTGGAATCCTATTAAATTTATAATGTGTCGCTAATAAAATTTCACACCTAAAAATAATATCACACATACCGAATTAATATTTATCAGATAAAATATTAGTTATAAAAAATTTTTTAAAATTACTAAAATACCCTTACATTTAATATGGGTAATAAAAATTTTAAAACCCAACACACAACTCACACTATGATGTGGTTTTAATCAAAGTAACGGAAGGTTGGATCAAAATTTGTAGTAGAAGTTGTCACCCACGATCTAATGCAAAAATAATGAAGTGAATTGGTGGATTATAGACGAACAACTTGATGTTACAAGATGAAGGTATTCCGGCAAATTTGAAGGTGTTCAAATCTGTCGACTTGAAGATAGTATTGAGGAAGGATTAATCCCGGATTTTCCTTACTCAATGTAGACCCAAAAGGGAGGATTAGACTTTATCTCTCTTGCTTAAATTTTGATAAAAAAAATTCTCATTCAAAGATTTTCAATTCTGCCCAGAAATTTGCGCACAACATGGTTTATATAGGAGAAGGGAGACTCGGTAGTGAGCTAGCTTAAACCAGCCGAGTTTTCCTTCTTAGTTCAACCCATTAATCATGGTTGAATTAAGCCCATATTAAACTTAATACAAAGCATAATATCATTGGTTAAATGATACTAAGGATTAATATTACAAAGCTATACAATTGACTAAGATACATACATGAAATTATAGCCATACCCTAACTTACATAAAATATACTTAGGGTTAGGGTTTACAACAAGTTTATACAAATAATGAATATCATCACTTTATCTCTTGTTGTAATGTATCATCCTATGTATGTGATAGCCTTTCATGCCTTGGAATACTTGTACACATCAATGTGTATGAACATCATCTTCTTGCAAATATGTAACATACCTACAAGAATAACTTGAATGGTTTTTAATGTCAAGCATATTAGAATTATCAAGAATATTTAACATGATAGGCTCCAATATTAAGAAAGCTAAATCATCTTCCTTACCTTGACGATTAGAATTAATATGACAATCATTATGTTCAATGTATGCTCCTGCATCATACTCCCCAAGTTGAGAAGAATTTGCCCTCAAATTTTCATGAGAATAATAAGGAGACAAATCACCAACATTAAAATTTCTTGAAATTCCTCCATAAGAATCTGGAAGTTCAAGTTCATAAGCATTATCTCCAAACTTCCTAAGTATTTTAAATGGACCATCGACTCTTGGCATTAGCTTATTTTTACGTAAATTAGGAAATCTCTCTTTACGTAAATGTAACCAAACTAAGTCACTAGGAGAAAACACATAAGAGTTTCTATGCTTATTCTCTTGAGCTTTATGCTTGGCATTAGATTTTTCAATATTATTTTTGATTTTCTCATGAAGTTGTTGAAAAATTTTTATTCTTTCTTTAGCCTCATAGTTTTGTAATTCACCTTCTTTCAATGGAATCATGTTAATAGGCATGTTAGGATTCACACCATACACCACCTCAAATGGACTAGTTTGAGTAGTACTAGAAGGACTACGATTATAAGCAAACTCTGCATGAGCTAACTTAACATCCTAATCTTTTGTACTTTTATTAAATAAACCTCTTAATAATATACCAAGAGTTCTATTAGTTACCTCAGTTTGACCACTAGTTTGGGGATGATGTGAAGTGCTAAATAACAATTTAGTACCAAGCATATGCCATAAAGTTTTCCAAAAAATAACTCATAAACTTGACATCTCGATCAGAAACTATGCTTTTAGGTATTCCATGAATTTTAAAAATTTCCCTAAAATACAAGTCATCAACAGACGTGGCATCATCGGTTTTATTACAAGGAATAAAATGAGCCATTTTAGAAAAACAATCTACTACCACAAGAATAGAATCTTTACCACGTTGCGTTCTTGGTAACCCAAGGATAAAGTCCATACTAACTCCTTCCCATGGTTTATCAGGAACAGGTAAAGGTGTGTATAAGCCTTTATGAAAGTAACTTTTACTTTTTTGACACGTAGAACATCTACTTATCATGGCTTGTACATGTTTAACCATTCCTGGCCACAAGAATTTTTCTTGTAATAATTCCATAGTTTTATGTATACCAAAATATCCCGCTATGCTACCTTCATTTATTTCATTGATAAGAAAGTCTCTAATACTAGATCTAGGAATACAAAGTTTATTTAGTCTAAACAAAAATCCATCTTGTATGACATAATTTCCATGGTATCCATTGTCTTTGCATGCACTAAACATGTCCTTAAAATCTTCATCATTAGAATATAATTCTTTAATCATTTCAAAACCTAAGGATTTTGCATCCATCATAACAAGTAATGTAGACCTAAGAGAAAGAGCATCTGCAACTACATTTTCTTTACCATCTGAATGTTTGATAGAGAAAACGAAGGATTGTAAGAAATTTACCCATTTTACATGTCTCGGATTAACTTTCTTTTGACTATGTAAGTATTTTAAACATTCATGATCCGAATGTAACATAAATGGTTTTGGTCTCAAATAATGAGTCCATGTCTCAAAACTATGTATAATGGCAAAGAATTCCTTGTCATAAGTCGAATAGTTAAGCTTGGCTCCATTCAACTTTTTAGAAAAAAATGCTATAGGTTTCTTTTCTTGAGAAAGCACTCCTCCTATTCCAACTCCACTAGCATCACAAGTCACCTAAAAAAGATGGTTAAAGTTGGGTAAGGATAGAATAGGGGCATGACAAAGTTGAGTAATAGGTGTAGCTATGGTAGAAAAATCCTTAATGAATCTTCTATAAAAGCTAGCTAATCCATGAAAACCTCTCACTTCATGAACATTCTTAGAGATAGGCCATTCTTTTATAGCCCTAATCTTATTATGATATACTTTAATACCTTCTCCACTAATAATATAGCCCAGGAAAACTACACTTGGAAGCATAAAATCACATTTCTCAAGTTTTCCATATAGTTTAGCTTTCTTTAGCTCACCAAATAATTTCTTCAAATGCACTAGATGATCATAACTATTTTTTCTATACACAAGAATATCATCCAAATATACCACAATGAAATCACCAAGGAAAGGTCGGAGAACTTCATTCATAAGTCTCATAAATGAGCTAGGTGCATTACATAACCCAAAAGGCATAACCATCCACTCATAGAGACCATACTTTGTTTTAAAACCAGTTTTCCATTCATCTCCATCTCTAATCCTTAATTTATGATATCCACTCCTCAAATCAATTTTGGAAAATACTTGTGCTCCACAAAGTTCATCAAGCATATCATCTAATATAGGCATAGGAAATCTATATTTCATGGTAATATTATTCACAGCCCTAGAATCTATGCACATACTCCAAGTACCATCCTTTTTAGGCACTAGTAAAGCATGAACAATACAAGGATTAGTTTGTTTAAACAAGCCAATTTTTCCTTCTTAATTCAGCCCATTAATCATGGTTGAAATAAGCCCATATTAACCTTAATCCAAATCATAATATCATTGGTTACATGATACTAAGGATAAATATTACAAAGCTATACAATTGACTAAAATAAATACATGAAATTATAGCCATACCCTAACTTACATAAAATATACTTAGGGTTAGGGTTTACAATAAGTTTATAAAAATAATGAATATCATCACTTTATCTCTTATTGTAATGTATCATCCCATGTATGTCATAGCTTTGCATGCCTTGGAATACTTGTACACATCAATGTGTATGAACATCATCTTCTTGCAAATATGTAACATACCTACAAGAATAACTTGAATGGTTTTTAATGTCAAGCATATTAGAATTATCAAGAATACTTAACATGATAGGCTCCAATATTAAGAAAGCTAAATCATCTTTCTTACCTTGAGGATTAGAATGAATATGACAATCATTATGTTCAATGTATCTTCTACATCACACTACATGCAGCATGAGCCATATATAGGAAGAAGGGGTTGATAGGGCTTGCGGTTGGCTGGGGTGGTGGAGTGAGGTAGGATAGATGGCCACCATAGGTTGTAATGGTTTGTGGTTGGTGTTGGTCAGCAATTGTTAGTGGAGGGTGGCAGCCGGTGGCGTTTGTGGCTGGGAAGGTGGTGCTAGTGTTGCGTAGTGGTGATGGGTTGGAGGTGGGTCAATGCACTCGGGAAGAAGAGGAGGGAAGGGGTTACTAGCTAAGGTTATGGGAAAGGTAGGCGTGAGCTGAGAGCTGACTGTAGTAGGGGTGGTGGTGGTGTGTTTGGGTGTAGGGATGGTTGGAGGTGATGGGGAAAATTTTGGCCTTTGTAAAAAGGAGTGGAGGAAAAATGGTGGCTAGTGCGTGGGGCAAGAGCCTGTGCCAGGGTTGGTTTGGTGAGAGAGTAGTGGCAAGGTGCGATGGTGTGGTGGTTAGTGCTCGAGGGAAGCTATTGGTCAACAAAAATAAAAGAAAAGAAGGGCTGGATGGACAAGGGTAGGGAGGTGGATGGTGGTCAATGGTTGGGGAAGCTAGGTTAATAGGAGGTGGTGTGTGTGGGTGTTGGGTTAAAACCAATGGAGCAAAGAGGAGGAGATGGATGGATGGGGAAGGTAGGGGAAAGGTGAAGCTAGTAGTGCTTTGGGGTTTGGCAAGAAAACCAAACAAAACCAAGAAGGGTAGAGAGAGTTGGTGGAAAGAGGGCTCCACGAAAATGGTTAGGGAAGCTGGGGATTTTATGACGGGGTTGTTTGTTTGGATTGATTGTAGGTGGCGTGTGTATGTATACATGTAGATAGGGTGAAGGGGGTGGTATGATGGAGAAAAAATGAAGAGTTGAGTAGATTTAGGTTATGGATTGAGTAAGGAGTAAAAATAGGAGTGTTTGGTGGATAATTGTTGGGGAGCGCGACAGAGGGTTAGAAATAGGTTTATTTTATTTTATTTTTAGGTTTAATTTTTATAGGTTAGGATACCGGGTAAAAAAATAATTTATGAAAATAATTCTACCTAGGATAGATTTAATAGAATGTAAAAAGGTAAAATAATCGAGGATAAATTTTAGTGATTTATTTCTAGGTAACGGGTAAAATATTATTAATAAAATAATTTGGCTAAGGTTTAAAGATTAGTTTTGAATAAAAAGGCTAAACACCCAAAAGATAAATGTTATAAAATTTTGGGGTGTTATAGAACTGGTTCAATAGAGGATGGAAGATCTGGTTCATGAGGAAAATGAAAGCTACTGCCACATTAGTGAGTCTGAAGGGTATTACGAAGAACTTATAATAGTCATATCTTATCCAGAGAGCAGTCTTAGGGATTTCTTTTTTTTCTATCCTTAGTTGATGGTAGCTTGACTGAAGATCAATCTTGGAGATTACATAAGCACCCTTGAGTCAATCAAATAAGTCATAAATCCTTGGCAACCAGTAATGGTTCTTCATCGTCACTTGGTTTAACCAACAGTAATCGATTTAAAACCTCAAGATCCTATCCTTCTTCCTTACCAATAGAACTAGCGCTCCACATGGCGATATGCTTGGTCAGATGTAACACTTTTAAAAAATCTCCTCCAATAAAGCCTTAAGTTCTTTCATCTTTATAGGTTCCATATGGTACGAAGTCTTAAACACTTGTTCTATCCTTGACAATACATCCACAGTGAACTCGACTTCTCAAATCAGTGGCACTCCAGGGATATCCTCAGAGAATAAATCCAGAAACTCATGGACCACCACCATTTGCTCCAATGGGGTCTTAGATTCTTTAGCGGCCTTAATGCTACATAGGTAGAGAGAATATCCCTTCCCTACATGGTTCCTCAATACGAACGCCGACACGACCCTTGCAAAAGGATTTTGTTTACATTCCTAGTGTGAAACTGAAACCCTAATACCCTTTGGTCCTTCTGAACCACGCATTCTTGTGGGTAATTAGTCAATGCTTGGTACTTCCCCAACATATCGAGCTGATAGTCACATCAAAATAACACAACTCTAGCTCCATGAGGTAAAACACAAATTCTATTCCTCCTACTACTAAAATAACTCCTTGATATAACCTAGAGCATGCAATCCTATCCTTGTAAGGTAACACAAGAGAAGTCGAACTACTACTAGAAGAAGATAGGGCAACTCTAGCTACAAATTCATATGCTACAAAAGAGTGCGATGTACTAGAGTTATACAACATTCAAGAAGAATAAGTAAAGACAATAACCATAGTGGTCACCACATCGACAAGGAATTCTATCTTTTCCTGACTCATTACATTCAAGCATTCTATCGATGGAACTCTTGGGGTATTAGCAGAGCCTCACCCTTGTTGGAAAGTGTGAGGCCTCAGACCTCAAGGGCGACTAGCTCGGCTGGGAAAATTAGCTAGTAATGGAGGAACATTTTGAACCCTTCGTTGTGGTTGCTAAATAGATTATGTCTTATGAGCTCTATTCTAGCTCCTCTAGAATCTCCCACTACAAACTTCGCATTCATATGCTTTGTGCCCCACTATGCCACATCTGTGGCGAGCCACCTTGTTACCTCTATAGCCTACCTCTAGGTGATCTGTCTGCATATCTTATATTAGTAGTGCATATCCTTGACAAGAACCCCAAACAACCCTCTAGCTAAGGGTACCAACCCCATGCTTGAGCCAAATATAGGCGGTAAGCTAACTCCCAAAAAGGCCTTCCTCTGGCGACCGAGATGATGGAAACACTCAAATTTTCTCTTATTCCTTGATTGAGCACTCATGGCTTAAATGACTAGGGATGCCTCTAAGGCCCACTCGTACATCCCTAATAAGTCTCGTGAAGTAAATCTCACTAGCAGCTCTTGAAATCGAATCCTGAGCTCAATCATAATATAGCGAACTTGCATCACCTCTTCGGCCTCCATATCCAGGGCGAACTGGACCAAGTATATTAATTGAGTGTAGTAATCATCGATGGACATGCCCCCCATCATAGTGCCATAAATTCATCGTACATCTTAATGTAGAAGTGAGTCAACTAGAAGTGGGCTTGTACTACCTCTAAGAATGGTCCCCATCCCATAGGTTCTATACCCTTAAGTTGGATGCTCCTCCACCTTGCCTTTGCTTTTCCTCTCAGATGGTAGACGACCATGTCTCCCCTGCTATATACAAGGCGACTATAGGGGGTAAATGCCTTCTCCATATCTTGGACCCATTTTCCATAATGTTAGGGTCCTCCTAGCCCTCAAAGATCCATGGGTGATGATCCCCTACCATCCTAAGCCAATCCTCTAGAGTTTGTGTAGCTACTAGCAAAGGTTGAGGTTGAGGTGCTCAGATCTGGTCCTCCATGTGAGCTCTGAGGATCTCCAAAAACACTTCAATGTGCTATGGTTAGCGGGCATCACTTCCTATATAATAGAATAAATTAGGGATAAAATTTAGTCTACCGAGTACTAAGATTCGCACAACAATAATCACAAAGCTAACTATGGCATATTCCCAACCCCACTCACACTCACGAACATTCTAGGTTTGAAAATAATTAGACTTGTCTCAAAATCAAGGTAAAGGGTTTCAAATCAAGGTCGATAACATAAAATGGTATTTGCCTAAAACTAATTTCAATGGTAAAGCCATTTTAGTAAAATGATTCGATAAGACACTATGGTATCGACTCAATTATGGTTAAAAGTGATACTCTTTTAAGCAAAAACTCTAGTACCAACCTTTAATACTTCCATTTTTCACTACCAAAAAAATTTTTTTAGAACATTGTTGAAGCTGAAAATACACTTATAAAAAATGGGGTGTTACCACTGTACCATACACAAGTTAGATCTTCACCGCCTACCCCATATCAGATACAAGGCTAAAACAAACCAAAAGATTTAAAACACATAGTTCATGAATAAATAATTACATAAAGATATTGAAATATTGTTTACATCAGATGACCATAATGGTCCCTAACCAAATCATTACATAATAAAGGTGGAAGATAGTACTAGCCTACATTAAAATGAGTTAGGGTATGACACTAAAAATAAAACCACAGTCCCTTACGAATCCCACAAGATCTTCGAATGTCCACACTCTCAAGCTTCAACCCAACTGATGTAGGCCATCTACTAGTCATCCTCAAAGATATGCGCATGACCCTCTGCTTGCAGGAATGAGGACGTGAATGAACAGACAGGCACATCAATATTTTACGTATTGAGTAAGCCACTTTGCTCCCTCAATGTAAAGATTAGTATATAAATTCTACTGTATACGGATATAACATACATCATGCGTCATGTTAAAGCCATATGTAAAGGTAAGAGTAGATCTAGACAAGAGACCATGAATAACTCAAATAATGTAGAATATATCATGCTCGGTTTCACATTATCATCACATAGGTACTCACACATGTAATAGTAGATAAAATCCAAGCAACCACTAGGGTTTATTTCCAATTACTCAATCCTTTAGGTTATACCATTCCTATATCCCGATATGACTAAGGTGAATCATCCTATTAATATTTCATTCAATAACCAATGAGTCTTTTAAGTCATTTACCAAGTGTACAAACCATATTTTATTATTTTTGGTCATTTCTACCATTACTTCAATCCCTAACAAATAATTAACCATTCACTTGCTCATCATTCATATTTTATCATTCAATTACTTATCATCCATATTTAATTATAATTGAACGATGGACTGTACACTACTACATGGTCTCATATACCATGGAATCTTATCAAAATAAGTGATATAAAGTCTAGGCCAAAGCTAATAACAAAGATGAAATAAGTCTAGGATGAATCTAATCACCAAAATGGACATAAGTTCTGGTCAAATTCAACTAATATGGAAATAAGGCTAGGATGAAGTCAATCACCAAGGTAACCAAACTCTTTAGTATCGATACCCCTAATACAACATTAGTGTTTAGAATAGTTAAGGCATCGGGATCTCTAAGGATCATGTTCGAAGTAAAGCCAAAAGGGACCAAAAATGCCCGAAGGCAGAGTAACTCCTTGTTTATTCCAAATTATATTTCTCTTTATGTGATTAGTATATTATTCATAGGGGTAAGTGATCATACAAGGTCCATACAAAAGCAAGCAAGAAAATTTCCATGTTTATTCCATATCAATCCTTTTCTTTCCATTTTCCCAAACAAATGGGTTTCCATTTATCCTTGTGCCATATTACACCTATCCATCTTATCATTTTGTTCAAGCCCATGCTGAGTTTCATTACTCTTTTCTCAATATAATCACTTATCATAAGTGAAATATCCATATAGCCTTTACATTACTCAACGAGTATATCATAAATTATGATCCACTTACTATTTTCATTTAGCCAATAACCCATGATAAAATCTATATTTTATCCCATTAATAAGCATTTTTTATTCCCAAATATAGGCTTAAAACATAACTAGACCAAAAGCAACCAAATCACCAAAACTAGTCAAACCACTCGATCTACTAGGCCCTATAAGTCGATCAATTGAACTGAGTAGTAGATTAGTTTTGGTCGACTAGTCGATCGATTTAACTCAACTATACCATGATTTTCCTCAAACCGGATGATCAATTTGGGCAAGCCCATCAACTGTTTATAGAAAACTCGATGAGTTTTTTCCAACTAATTAATAGGTTTAAGTAAAGAGCAACATCAAGGTCTCTGTAGGCTTACTAGTCAATGGGTTGGGTTAACTAGTCCATCGGTTTAACCTATCACAACATCAAACCATTAATTTCCTGAAGAATCAAACTTATGTATCATCCTGAATCACATAAAAGCATGTATCGACATAGTCTAGCACATTTCCATACGAATTAACTTACATTTCACAACAAGGAAACATCATATTATATTTTTACTAAATTTCATGATTTTTACTAAAAGTATACCCTCTACCCATCCAATTGACTCATATATGTTATATTCATTCATGGAAACATATAGAATCAACATAAAGGAACTCATAACATGTAGAAATACTCACTAAACATTTCAGAAGCAATAATCACTTACTTGGTGTACGTAAAATCTCCTTTTAAAGCAAAACTTTGATATAAGAAACTCCCAACTTTTAAAACTTTAAAACTATAATCTTAAAAATAGAAATTTACACAAAAAACTTATCAAATTTTCTAACTTAAAATAGAAGGAGAGAAGAACATACCAACTTGTGGTAAAATAAGGAAATGCACAACTACACCACTTAACTTTTTTCCTAAAATCTAACTATTCGTTGCTTAGCAATTGAAACAAGAGAGAGGTAGAGACAAGATTAGTATATTGTAAGAAAATTGATTACAACGCTTGTAGTGTAGAGAGAGAGAAGGTGGATTCAAAACTTAGAGAATTTGGTGGATGAAAGAAAGGTGCATAAAAAGGATTATTGGACCTATTTATAACTAACCAATCAAGAGGAAAATTTTCAAGAGTCAATACAAAACCCTACAAATTACAGTTTGAGTTTGAGCTAAATAGACAAATGTTGTCCAAGATATGTTGACCTATTCTTTAGAGTTGAAATGGTGTTTCTAGAGAATTCCGATCAACTAGAATAAAGTTAGGATATATGAGAGAAATAATGGAAGTTCAACATAGAAGGATTCTTCTAGCTCCTTAGAGCCATGCTTGAGATTGAAGAATTAATTTCACAAACTCTTAGAGGATAGAGGTGGAAGAAGACAAGGCTAAGGTTGTCTCTCCCCCTTAGTTGTCCTGATCAACCTCTAGATCGATCAGAGATAATATTTTAGGTTAAATGTATTATAAATGTGGTTAGGAATCTCTTAGGGACAATTTGGCATGGGTTTGTAACGTTCCTATTCAATATAAGACCTTTTTTTATAAAAAAAAAATATATCCAGCTAAGTAAACTATTTGATTTGTTTTAGCCTATTATTCAAATAAGTTGATTTATTTAGTCGAGAAAATCCATTTTACTAACACAACAAACCAGTCGATCAATTCATGGAATCCATCAATTAGTTTTTCTTGAAAAACTCATTTAAATCAATTTTTTTTAGCATGATTTCAAATCAATTTTGCCTCAATCCTGATTATAACATTAAATAAGGATCAAAGGTCTAAAAATTAGCACAATTCTCATTCAACCATTTTACAAAAATATAGGTTATTACATATGTTGTGTTTATTCCACTAAAAGATAATAGTGGCTCTGGTATATCGTTCCTGAGACGTACTTTAGCACGTTCCATGTAATTAAAAATAGAAGGTCCCTAAACTCAACATAAATAGAAGTGTAGATGATGTTAATATCTGATAATGATAGTTTAAATTAGTATTTATGATGCATCATTTTATGTTCACATGCATGAATACTTATTCTTCATTATAGACTTAGATGAATCTTTCTATCTATCTCATTTGTATTGTTACCTTACCCAGTACTTAGCATACTAAGCATTATTTTCATAGTTGTTGCTCATTTCCATGAGTAAACAACCAAGATGTCTTTGTATAGGTCATTATGGACCTATTGGATGATTTTGTAGCTTATGATGGATATGGAGGAGCTAACTTATATATCAGGACTTGGGTGTACAATCATGCTATCCGTCTATGAGCTTTTACCTATATACCTTTTTGAACTCTTAGCTTCATTGTATTTCTTTTGATGTATTTGATATTACACTCAGAGCTAATCTCTAGACTCTTCTTTAAGATTATAAATTTTCTCACATTTTCTCTTCATCCTCTTATATTTTCTAATTATTTTTTCTTTTGATTGATATAAATATGGTATGCTAAAATACACTTATGTCAATTATGATGGCAAAACCTAGCTGTTTATGTATTACAAATTGATATTAGAGACTTGGTTTGGATTAACAATTGTTTTTTCAAATATTTAGTTTTCAAGGATCCCATATTTGATTTCATCAATCTATTTCATATTTTTGAAAATTTGATTCTTAAAAAAATTGGCTTAAATTATAAGTAATAGAGAATAGGTAGCCTAGGCGTCCTTTATGTGTGGTTATTTATAATGTGTGGTAGCAAGGTAGGAAACATTATCTTAACACAAGTTATATCTTGCAGCTAGCTCACCATAGCCCTTAATTTTTGTGTTGGCCATGTGGATGAGGCTTTCAATGCCTTCATTGATTTTATCAGATGTCCACCACTACCACCTCAGCCTCAGCTGCTGCCACCACCTCTGCATTGCATATAAAAAGATATTGAAAGAGGGTTACTATAGATCATCCACAAATCTACACTTATGATAAGGATCTAGTCATTCTACAAGGATGGATTTATGATATAGATAGGACTTACTAGATATTCAACTATCTAGCAACTAGAAAGGAGAGCATTACAAATTTCTTTCTTTGAGGAGCCATAGATACCTAGTGTGTAGGTTACTGTGCACAAAGTGGAATTCTGATGTCTAAGGACAACTTCAAAATGGTGATTTACAGAAAGATACCTAAACACACACAAATAGTAAGTAGTGAGTAGGGGTTAACCCTACAAAGACTGTAATATAATTTTTATATTTCTATTATTATTTAAATTCTCTTGGTTATCAAATCAGGAAAACAAGTAACTAAATAACAATAATTTGATAATAAGTGTCATAAAACATATTTAGTATAGGGATATCAACCGACCATCCAATAAAATGGCTATATTGTGTTTCTAATGTGAACTTATAGAAGCTAGCATGCCTCCGCTTCCTATCATCAAATTACACAAATCAACCAAGGTGTGCTTATGATTTATTGTATAACCAATTAATAACTATGGATAACATCTCTAGATTTCATTAATTCCAGCTTTAGGGAGCAACTAACAAGAACCATAATTATAGTATGCTTGAATTATGTAACTCTAGCAATGAATAAACATAGATTAAATTAATAACCTATTTGAATGCATATTTTGACAATTACAAATTACCTATACTATCCTAGCTTCAAAATAACACTCAAATTAACCAAGTGAGCTGGAGAATAAAGTCCTAATATCATATCGGTAATAATTAAACTCGATCTACTAATTTAACCAAATATATGCATAACAATTAAGTCCAATTCAGACATATGTCATACAGAAAGGTTTCATTTTGTCTCACTATTCTTTTCCGGTGCTCTAGCTCATGGAAAACTCTCAATATCCATGGAAACATAAAGCCCCACTATTGTTGTTTTGCCTTTTTCATCATTCATATCTAGTATTCTTCCCTTACCCGTAGTCATTTTTTCTATGTTGTTTTGTTTTCTATTTTGATTATAGTTACAAAGACCAGATCATCCAAAGGGATTAGGTGTAGGAAGGCTATGGTTTGTGCACTACCCACTCATTCAATAGCTGATTTGTTGGTCGATGGGCTATCGAATTCTAGCATAGATGGCCAAGATATGGAAATTTATCTTCCCATAGAGTCTGAATTTGAAGCTTCTTTGTCTACAAAGGATTCTTCATCATTTAGGGATTCCTCTGGCTATATAAGGGATGGTCAACCCTTACCCCTTCCCTACCAAGTTCGTAGAAATGAGTAGAGTCTGAGGAGCATTCTTATATCCCTAACTCTAGTAGGCCTTCATTGGCATTGCTAGATCTACTCTTTGATTGTCCAAATTTGATAGATTTACCATCAAAGTTTATGGGTACTAATATTAAGGGTGGGAATAAGGAGATCTCATACCATAATATGAAGGAGAATACTTTTTGTGAACTCTTTGGTAATATGGGTCTAGTGAAATGTAATTATGTTCCCCTTATTAGTTCAAAAGTAGTTTTACCAGATTCAAGGGTGGACTCCATTAAAAACTCTTGGGAACTATATATTCTTGGTCACTTTATTAGTACTTCTCCTTCTACTACGGTGGTTAATTCCTCAAGGGGGTCCACAGAACTTCGTTCATGTATATCATCCATAGTTCTAGATGGATTGTGTTGAAATTTGGTAGTATTGAGGATCGATCTACAACACTTATTTGTTTGAAATAAAGCATGTGACCTTAAAGATATTAATAAATTATTCTCCTTTGGTCTTAAAAACTTGAATCAAATCCATGAGTAGCTAAGATTGCATAACTTCCATATGGCATTGTGGAATGCTATAGCCATCACTCGAATTACATCCTTTATTGGGAGACCAATTCGGACCAATTTCTTTATTTCACAAAAGCTGAAACTAGAGTATGCTTGGGTTCTGGTTGAGGTAGATGTAGCTAAAGGCTTCCCTACTTCTGTTAAAGTTGAAAGCCCCCATTGAGCTATTGCCTAGTGAGTGGAATATGAGGATCTCCCTTTTTTTTTATCAAAATAGTGGCTTAGTGGACCATTATAATGCAACTTAAGAGGCTAAAATACTTGACAACTAGGAGTTGGAGGTTATTAACCATGTTCCTACAACTTCGGTGGCTGGAACTGGCCAACTTGTTCCTCCACAAGTGAGTAGTAATATTATTAGTAAAAATAGCACTCGCTTGGGATTAGGTGATTTTCAGGGGGTAGGGGATTTGTCTATTGAAGGTGATCCTATTATAGGGCACCTAGATACTACTCTTGTGTGGATCAAATAGAGGAGAGGTCATTTGATGGTTAAAGGGAATTCTAGAGGGCATCCTAGAGGACTGGGAGGGAGGTCCATGGAGGATAGAATTTCCATAAATCATACCCTAATAGTCCAAGTTTTGAAATATTAAGAAAGAGGATAGTGGTGCATTTAATGCAAGTGTAGGGGGAAAATGGATTAGAGTTATACCCAAAACTAGTAAAAGGAAAACGAAAATTATACCCAACTTGAGTAAGGATAAACAAGTGAATGATGTACAACAACTTCCCACTGTGAGCAAAGGCCACCCATGAGTATGCTGTTTTGGAATGTAAGGGGCTTGGGCTTTTACCGAAAGAAAAAAAAATGCCCTTGTAGGGTTATGTAATAAGCATGGTTGCATGCTTTTGGTTATCCTAGAATCAAAATTGAATGAATATAGGTTTAATAATATCTTTGAATGATATTTCAGAGGCAGGAATTTTATACATATCCTCCATACTTGCCCAATGGTAGAATTGCTATCATTTGAGACCCAAGTATTTTCTCCTTTTGTCCCACTATAGTTTTTGTTCAATCTATTTTAAGGGTTATTATCAGTCACCTTAATGGGCTCTCCTTTTACTATACACTAGTGTATGGGATGTACTATGTCTATATTAGGGATAAAAAGGAATTATGGGAGAATTTGTCTTAGTTAGCTTCCTTAGTTTTTCTTCCTTAGATTGTTTGTGGGGACTTTAATTATCCTCATAATGTTCGTGATAGGGAGGGTAAGCGTAGTGTGTCTAATCATGGGATAGCTGACTTTAAAAATTAAAGTATGTTATCCTAGCTCTTTGACTTGCTTGGTAAAGGTTGTTTCTTTACGTTTGCTAAAAAATTTATCAAGTGCAAATTAGATAGGGCTATGATTAATGGCCAGTGTTTTGTTATTGATTTTTCCTTTACCTCTTCCTCTCTGCCTCCTAGGATTTCTGTAGATCATACTCCATGTTTTATTTCCCTGAATTCAATGACAAGACCAAGGTACTCTTTCCAGTATTTTAATATTTGGAGTATTCACCCTTCCTTTTTGGACAATGTGAATGGAACTTGGGGTTTTAATGTTGCTAGCTTGGCTCAATATATTCTTTATATTAAGCTTTCCTCTCCTAAGTTTTAGCTTAAGGTTTTGAATTAGGATAATTTCTCCCACATTGTCTCTAGAGCTAAAAAGGCTACTTCAGATTTGAAGGATGCATAGAGGTATTTCTTTTTAAGCTTGTTAACTACTCCTCCTAAGAGTCTTTGCCTTCTCTAGCATCATGTTGAGATGTTTTCTCTAGTGGCAGACAATTAGTGAGGGGCACACAAGATAGATAGGGAATCACTAGGATTCATTTGGATGATGGTTCTTGGTTATCATCTAGGGATGGCATGCAAGGGGCCTTTCTGTAGTACTACTATGATTTTTTTTGTTAGGACATTGAAACCTCTCCGTTGGATCATAGAGCCTTGTCGTCAGGGCATGTTTTTCATAATGACAAGCACATACATCTATTGCGACAAGTTTCATACACGAAGATTAAGGGTATTATTTTTTTTCTTTAGTTAATTATAAAGCCTTAGGGACGGAGGGTTTTTTACACATTTTTTCAAGGTTATGTGGGATGTGGTTTGTGTTGATTTTTATCCTATAGTAAAATTTTTACACTAATAAACTATTGAAACGGGCCAATCATGCTACTCTAGTTCTCATTCTGAAGACTAATCAAGCTTCTAAGGTTGTTAACTTTCGTCCGGTTGCATGTTGTTCCATCTTTTATAAGGTCATTCTAAAAATCTGGCTTCTAGGTTTGTCAGGATTCTTCTTGATATTATTTATGAAGATTAAGGGGCCTTTATTTATAATTGATTGATACAAGAAAATATTATTTAGTGTAGGAACTACTGTGGGATTATGCTAGAAAAATAACCTATCAAGGCCAAGAATCAAGTTGATCTAGAAAAGTTGTATGATTCTATTTCTTGGCCTTTTCTTAGGGATGTGATTTATAGACTAAATTACCTTGGTCCTTTGTTGAGTTGATTATGGAGTGGGTCCTGTGACTTCTCACTCTGTAAAACTCAACAGGGAAATGTTTGGATTTAATAAGGGTAAAAGATGACTGAATTTGGGGGATCATTTGTCACCCTTACTTTTTGTGCTTTGTGACGATTATTTATCTAGGTTATTAAGATTAGACACAAAAGAGAAGGCCTTTACCTTCCAATACAGATGCAAAATATTGGGCATCTATCATTTGTAGTTTGTAGATGACTTAATACTATTTGGTAGAGGTGATGCACCTTCAGCTTGCATTCTTATATAGGGCTTACACTCTTTTGGAAAAACTTTTAGTTTGTGTGCCAATCCCCTTAAGTCATAGAATTCTTTTGCTTGGTTCAATGCAAGCCAATGCTCTTCCTTACACCATCTTGTTGGTGTTCAGGAAAGTACCTACCCTTTGAACTATCTATGGGTTCCTATGGTACCATGTAAGCTTTATGTTGTTCACTATGAAATTCTCATTAGTAGTCTGCATGAACGGTTAGTTAACTAGTGACCGAGTTCTTTATCTCTTGTTGGAATTTTGGAAGTACTTAAGTTCGTTGTTCAAGGAATTTTGCCTTTCTAGAAGGGCATTTTGTTACTAAGATAAGTGTTCCATATTGTTCAAAAGGTTAGATCTTTTTTTTTACTGAGATAAGTGTTCCATATTGTTCCAAATCCCCATTCACCTAGCTGATTAGGAAAAGACTACATTTACTTGTCCCTACGACATCTTTTCTTATCGAAGGATGCCATTTGACCTATGTAATGCTCCTACCACCTTTCAACGATGCATGATTTCTATCTTTTGGACTTTATTAAAGACATATTGGATGTTTTCTATGGATGCTTTTTCTGTTTATGGTAGTACTTTTAATAATTATTTGAGAAATATTTCTAGGGTTTTAGAGAGGAGCAAGGAAGTGAATCTTGTTCTCAATAGGAAAAAGTGTCATTTTATAGTACAAGAAGAAATTATTCTTGGTCACCTAATCTCTAGTCAGGACATTGTGGTATAAAAGGCGAAGATTGACATTATTAAAAAGATGCCACCCATGACTTTTGTTAGAGGCATGCAGAATTTCTTGTGACATGCCAATTTCTATTAGCGATTCAATAAGGATTTTTCAAAAATTTCTAAATCTTTAACTCATTGTTATCAAATATATACCTTTTAATTTTAACCAATTATGTTCGGAAGCTTTCAATAGGTTAATACAAGCATTCAGAACCACCCTAGTGATGCAGCAACCTAATTGGAACATTCCATTTGAGGTCATGACTGATGCAAGTGACCATGTGGTGGGATTGGTTCTTGGGAAGAGAAAAGATGGAAAGGTATATGTAATTTACTATGCATGTCAAACCCTTGATAATGCCCAAGTTAACTATGCTACAATTGAGAAAGAGCTCTTGGTCGTGGTGTTTCCATTGGATCAATTTTGGTCATAATTAGTAGGATTGAAGATTATGATTTTCATAGACCATGTAGGCCTTAAGTACTTGTTAATCAAGAAGGACGCGTAGCCACATTTGATAAGGTATATTTTTCTACTCCAAGATTTTGACCTCAAAATGTAGGTTAAGAAGGAAACAGAGAATGTAGTGGCTAATCATCTCTCCAAATTAAGGTAGGACATCGATGGAGGTGAAGAGGATGATTTTCCCTTTGATGATTCATTTCCAGATGGTAACGTTTTTGCAATCACTAGCTTATCCACCCCATGGTTTGTAGATTTTGTCAATTATAAAGCATGTGGCATGTTGCCACTAGACTTGTCCTATCAAAAAAATAAGATGTTCCTCTCAGATGTCAAGCATTATTATTGGGAGGATCCTTATCTTTACAAGAAAAGTGCAAATAAGATCTATAGAAGATGTCTTCTTGAAAAGGAATTTGGAAGTGTCATTGCTCATTGTTTTTCTTTACCCTATGGGGGTCACGCTAACACATCTAAAATAGCTTCAAAGGTTCTCCAAGAGGGTTTCTATTTGCCCAACCTTTTCAAGGATGTTCGATAATATGTTACTTCATGTGATCGACGCCAAAGGAATGGTATCATATCAAGAAGATACAAAATACCTCTCAATAACATCTTTTAGGTTGAATTATTTGAAGTTTGGGGAATTGACTCCATGAGACCTTTTTCATCCTATTACAACAATAAGTGTATTCTAGTTCATGTGGTATATGCCTCCAAACGGGCGGAGGCAGTGACATCTCCCACGAACACTGCAAAGGTTGTAGTTCAACTATACTAAAATGTTATATTTCCTCAGTTTGTTATTCCTAGGGTAGTTATTAGTGATGGTGGTTCTCATTTCACGAATCAACATCTCAACACAGTTCTGAAGAAATATGTTACTCATAAAATGGGCACACAATACCATCCCTAAATGAGTGGTCAAGTATACATCACCAATCGTGAGATAAAGGGGATCTTTGAGAAAACAGTGGCTATGACACAAAAAGATTGGTCGATGAGGTTGAATGATGCTTCATGGGCCTACCGAACTACTTACAAGACACCAACTAGAATGGCACCCTTCTAGTTGGTATTTACAAAACACTGTCATTTACCCATTGATGGTGAACACAAGGAGTTTTGAGTGATAAAAGCAATCAATTATGATTTGAAAGCCGTCGGATAATGGATGAAGTTCCAACTTAACTATCTTGATGAGTTATGATTGGATGCCTATGATAATACACAGAAATACAAGGAGAGAACCAAGAAGCAGCATGATAGGCATGTTATCCGATGGGAACTTGAAGAAGGAAATTTGGCCCTTCTCTTCAACTCACAACTCAAGATTTTTCCAAGAAAGCTTTGTCCTAGGTTGTTGGGGCCATTTTATGTTTGAATTGCATATCCATTTGGGGTTGTTGATATTTGGGGCGAGTCCACAGGAATTTTCAAGGTCACCAGTCATAGGTTAATGATTGAACCCATACATTACCTGATCTTCGGTAGAAAAAATGAGCACACTCATTCTTTCATATCCACCTTCAAATTGAGGAAAATATTGTCGAGATAAAGACCCTAAACAAGCGCTCTATGGGTGGCAACCCATGTTTTTATGTGATTTTTCATTCTTTTCGATGTTCTCTTTTTGCTTTCTACTTTTGTATTTCTTTTGTTTTGCAATGTTTTGGTAGGTCCTATTATGATATGAATTATGGACGAGAAAATTAGGGATGAAGAATCAAATTCATGGTAAAAAAAACAAGCTAAAATAAAGGTTGCATGGCCAAGGCATGACCTAGCGTGCGATCATGCAACCCCTGGGAACAATATCTCGAGAGCTAGAGCATTGCATTGTACAAGAACAGTCCTTTGCATGGCCATAAAACATTCTTTTAAAATCTTCAAGACCCAAAATAGTGCATGGATGGGTTGTGATAAACTAGCATGCTCGTGCCTCTCCACCCCAATAATTTGTGAGGCCAGATTTCACGACCATGCGAATCATCCTATTTATACTCCACACACCCAATTCTTTCCCCTTGTTTCCCTCTACTGCATCCATTACCTCCTCTTCTACACTTCTAACCTTATTATGACCTTAGTCGTCTACTACACTACCCTCCATTCAGCCATCCTTTGCACCCTCCTCTACACCACTTGTACACAACCTCAACTACACCACCACAACCACACATTGCATGATTCCAACATGCATGATTAAAAACCCACCGCATAATCTATACACACCCACAAACACACCACCACAGCACAATCTGAGCATCACCACTACACACCCTACAAATCAAACATGCGAAGTAAGATTTGAGCTTAATTATAGTTTGATTCCTATTTCCCCTCTAATTACATAGCTTAATTTTTTTTGTATATTTAAATATAATATTTATAACTTATATTACCTTTTTTTATTCTATAACTCTATACATTTTTTATATTTGTTTTAGATGTGCAGGTTTTGTTTGGATATGGCAACAAAGAAGCACACAAAAGCAACTACAATTGGAACCTTACATCAAATATCATGCTAGAGCTATGACCCTCCACTTAGGTACATCTAACAACTATTGGTCGAGACACTTTTTGGATGGGGATAAAGCTAATGGAATGTAGATAAGATACAGCTATAAGCTCTCCATTGTATGCTATAGAATTATTTGGCATATCACCTAAGTAATGTTAGTATTAATATTACTTGTGATATTATTATCAGAGGAATTATGATGTACATTTCCCAACAGCATGGATGCGACAAGGACTACATCCTAGATAACCTACCAATGACGTATCTAGGGTTAAAGACATAAACAAATATGAAACTCATTATATTAGAAAAGTTAGAGTATTAACTTTACTACAACCAGGAGGTGCACTATCCATTACCCAATAGACTTTCACCACTTTAATTGGTAATGAAGATGCTAAGTGGCTATTCATTTGCCACACCTCGCCCTAGTCAACATGTACCCCCTTATGAAGAGTAACCCGACACCATTGTTGAAACACCTACTTCACCATTGCTTCCTCTTCCACCACCCCATCCTTTTGCACAGATCTAGATCCTTCATCTTCTAACACATCATATGATGCCCAATTTCAATGTATTGATACACGCTTCGATATACTTGAAGCCTAAATCACAATTCTCAGGGAATTTGTTGCTCCCCTAGACTAAATGAACACCATGATATAAGAAATGTATCATAATGCACAGTTTCCAACCCCCATAGCCCCCATAATGAGTGCATTTATTTCCCTTTTCCCCTTTTCCCCACACATTGAGATAAACATATTGTTTAAACAAGGGGGGTTCTTCTCAACTTGCCACTTGCTATTTTCATAGCTTTTGGTTCTTTTCTTATTTTCTTAGTGTGTTTTTCTTTTTCTTACTTTCTTCCCATTGTTTTTTTTTTCATTTTGTTTATTTATTTGTTTCATGTTTTTTTATTTGATGAAGAAATGAAGAGAAAAACAATTTTGGAAATGATAAGTTAATAATGAAAATTTGATAGAATTCTCTATATAGCTTGATCATACACTATTGATACCTATATACTATGAGTAAGTATAACCAAAAATATTTTAAACTTTTTTAAGTGTGAACTCTCTGATTGATAGAATCTCAAACCACTTATTACTTTAGAACTCTAGAGTTTCATCTTTGTTAATTTACACATCTAGACCGAGACATAGGAACTAGATTTAGTAGTAGAGGAACAAGTGAGATCTTAAGCCTTATAGATTCGCCATCATTTCTATGATCTTACTAATTCCTGATTATGTGTATTCTCCCTTGATGTGTGAAACTAGAACTTGCATGAATTCTCTTCAATGCCACATACGACTTATGTATGCATTAAGATGATTAAGGTACATGTTTTTTTTAGCTACATTTGCCACATCACCTACAAAATAGCATTTGATTCCTTTGCTTAAACTCTTTGAGCCTAAATCCTAATTCAACAATCAAAAACCTAAATTTGTGGCCATTTTTTTGAGTTATTACCTTTCCCTTGTCCAAAACCTAAGTAGTGATGATTCTTTAATGCATTTGAATGTAGGAATTTTAGGGATAAGCATAGGAGTGTAACAAAGAAGATTTGGTAGATTTTCATGTTGAGGAAATGACTAGAAATTTAGCCTCATTCTTTTTATCTTGCGATGAATAAGAGAAAGAAGAAAATAGGCAAAGTGTTGACATTGAGAAGGGGGTAAATTAATCTTATGATTAAAATAGGAAGCGATTAATTGATGGTGAAGGTCTTGGTTGGTATATTTTAGCATATGATGACATATTGTTAATCTCAAAATATGATAAATATTTTTTTTGCTAAAGCTCCATTCTTTTTAGGCCTTTAACTACACTCCAAGACTTATCCTACCTTTTACCCTAGCCCCATTACACCTTTAATAAGACCTTATGATTTTTGTGTTGCATAGCATCTTTGAGTGGTAGAGAATGACAGTACATGTAAGCCTATGATCAATTACAATCAACAAAGAGAATTCTGAGAGAAACTTATACACATGAGCATATAGCATTTATACTTACCTAAAGTGAGAAAGTATACTCCTCTATTAATTTTTATCTTGTGAGGATGAGAATCTACATAATTTTAGACCTTCTTAGAGTGTTAGACTAATACCGATTTGGGACTCAGGATTGAGGAGTATTCACAACATTATGTTCATTTTCTTACTATTAATTCTTGCAGTTTTGGTCGATCTAGCTATTGTATAAATTTCTTGTGTAGTATGTTTTCTCATTTGAAGATTTGATCCCATTCCTTTCTATCTTTCCTTTCTTGTTTATTGTTTGGAGTTTTTCTTGAGGACAAGCAAAGAGTAAGCATAGGAGAGTTGACCAACTGAATTTTGCCATATTTTTACCCTGCTCTCCCTTCATTTATGTAGTCTTATTTGGCATCAAACTTGTGTTCCCACTTTCTTGATAATTGTTTTTAGGAAATTTTGCACAAACAAAAAAATATAAGGAAATAATGCATGGAACCAAGAAAATAATTAATTGGAGAAGGCATTGAATCATATGTCTTTAGAGAATTGATGAGGGTTAAAGAGAAGAAAAGAGGAGCAAAGGAAGGAAGAGGAGGAAGACATAGGTGTTGTACAGCAATAGCACAACCAGTTACATAACCATGCAACTCGAAATCAACATTATGTTGAGAGAATGAAAGTACACAACCATGAAACTATTGAAAAATACACCGCATCACATCTCCTAGCATATCCTTAGCATAGCCATGCATGTGCATTCTCGCAAGAGAAGGAAATATACATGGCCAGCTAGTGTAGTGTTGCATAGTTGTGTAACAAACAATTATAACCATAAAGGCACAATTTCTCTCACATTCTTCCCACCTTCTCCATATCATTATTAAGGGGGGTATAAAAGAGATAAAGTGCAATACATATTGAGGGGTGGAAGGCCAAAATTTTCTAAATTATTCCTAAGAAAAAACAACTCCTTGTTATTTAATTTTGATTCTTATGCAATATTTGTTCTTCAATCAAGATTAGTTAAGTGTGCATCTCAAATCTGTAGACCCATATTTTCATCTTCAATCTACGGTTTGATATTTCATTCTCTTTTTCGTTATTTATTATATATGCAATATATATGTCAAGTACATTTATTTTTTGCATTTCTTTCAATTCATGAGTGTGTAATCATCTTTTCTAGGATTTTACTAGGTTGTATTTGGTATAAATATAATGAGTTAAATTATATGTTGTACGTATGGTTCATATAGCTTCTTTCTTATGTTAGAAATTATTTATATCAGTTTGGTTTGATAAAATATGATTTATATATATAAGAATTGACTATAACTAAAAGTTTGAAATCAATGTCTAAAAATTAATTTATGAATAGAAATTCAATTGATCACGAGAGTAGATAATTGATTCTTAGGGACTATTTAATCAGTGGTATTTAATTGATTTAATCCAATTTATTAGTCACAATAATAGTCAATGAATAATTAGATTATGTATGTTCCTAAACCTTGATAGAGGCTGGGGAATCACAATTAACCGATTATTAACAGTAATTTTGAATAATACTATGACATATTATTAATTCAGTTTTGAATACCAAAAACAAAAACTAAGTATAGTCTGTGGCTTTACATCTATAGTTTTAGAATCTACAATTTATTATTCATTTTATTGTTTACTTCCATTATCTCACTTTATAACTATATACATAGCTAAAATAATAAAAATCAATAATTGATTACGAAGTCCCTATGGATATGACCTTAACATGCTACAATAAAAGCATAGTCTTGCGGATTTGAAACCATCAATGGGGAGCCCTAATCTTATTTTTGAACAAGAAGGATGGGATTCTTCTCCTCTGTAATGAATACTGGGGTTTGTACAAGTTGACGGTGAAGAATCGTTATCCACTCATAAGGATCGATGACTTATTTGACCACCTATGGGTTACTTTGATTCTATCAAAGGTTAACTTGATATTGGGTAATCAATAGCTAATGATTACTGAGGAGGACATCCTAAATATGATGTTTACATTACATTATGGGTAGTATGAGATCATGGTGAAGCCTTTTGGCTCACCAATACACTTGCTGGATTTATGGATTTGATGACAAGGATTTTTTTTCTCTTCTTTGATCAAGTTACAGTGGCTTTCGTAGATAATATTTTGGTATAATCTCAGTGTGGAGAGGATAATGAGAAACACCTATTTACAATTTTGTTACTCTTTAGAGAAGACAGGTTTTATCCCAATCTCTCTAAGTGTAAGTTTTTGATTTGGGAGATTGCATATTTAGGTCATCTAGTATTAATAAGAGCTTTTGTTATTATTCTGGTAAAGATTTTAGTAGTCACCAAGTGCAAGGCATGCACTAGTGTCCCTAAGTTTTGTAGTTTCCTTAATATGGCTAGGTAGTATACACACTTTATTTTGACCATCTCGAAGGTAACTCATCTCTTGATGAACCTTCAAAAGAAGAAGACTAAGTTAAAGTGGGATGACATTTGTGAGGGATCATTCCAAGAGTTGAAGTGGGGTCAAACTATAGCATTGCTTTTAACTCTACCATTTAGATAATGTGGTTTTGAGTTCTATATTGATGCATCAAGGAATGTACATGGTTGTGTGTTGATGTATCATGGTAGGATAGTGGCTTATGCTTTTCATTAGTTAAATTAGCATGTGTAGAAATACATGACACATGATTTAGAATTGGCAGTAGTTGCCTTGCACTAAAGATTTGGGGGCTTTATCTATATAGGTTTTAGTGCAGATTCTTCACCAACAATATGAGGCTTAAGTATATATTCATTTGAAAGGAGTTTAATATATCGTAGAGGATATTTCTAGAGTTAGTAATTGCATATGATATTGTGTTGGCCTACCATGAGGGTAAGACCAACATTATAGTAGATACCTTGATGAAAAAGAAATTACAATCCTTGAGTTCTTTATTATTATCAATTGGTTGCTTAAGGAGCTTTGTGAGATGTGGATAGAGTTTATCCAACATAGAAATTTGGATGTTTGGAAGAGTTATTTCACTATCATTCTAATAGTGTTTGATGGAATATGAGTGGGAAATCCTAGCAATGTTAAGCTTAAAAGGACTCGGTGAAGATACAACAGAATCAAGATGAGGGTTCTCAAATTCATGAGGATGGTGTGTACCTCAATGTTGCACTAATGTGAAGTGTCAGGTATTAGAGAAGGATCACTACACTCCATATTCCATCTAATAAGAAATGGATAACGTTTCAATGACCTCAAGAGGATTTGTAATAGGCCTCGCATAGTATGAAGTTTTTCTTGAGATGTATGACTAGATAAAAGGTCAAGATTGAGCATCTGATGTATGTGGGGTTGGTCCAATTTTATTTTTTGAGGTAGAAGTGGGAATCAATCTCGATAGAATTTTTTAGTGGGCTACAGAAGACTCTCAAGGGGTGTGACACTATCTAGGTTATTATCAAAAGGTTGATGAAGTCAGTAAGGCATGTGCTGGTGAAGTTAACTTGGAGAATGGATAAGTTGGTCAATTCTTATGTGAGGCTTATGATGAGTAGGTATGGTACCCTTATGACATAGTCACCAATCAGGATTTGAGTATCCTTTTTCACTTTAAGTGGAAGTATTTAGATGCTAAGTGTATGAATTTGAGGAGGAATATCACCTTCCACCAAGCTATAGATGAGCATACTTAGAGGAGCATTTGGATACTAGAGGATATCGTATGGCTTGTGGTTTAGAATTTAAAGGTAATTAGAAGGATCATCTACATTTTATTGAGTTCTAATACAAATATAGTAATCAAGATAATATAAGGATGTTTCTATTTGAGGCATTATATGGATGCAAGTCATTGTTAGATGCCTTTGTAATGGAGTGGCATCAGCAAGAATATTTTATGTAGGTAAGAGATGATTGAGGAGATGACTTAGTAGGTTTGGTTGATCGAGGATAGGATGATAGCACCACAAATATGATAGAAGAGATACTTAGATAATAGGTGACATAGTGAAGGATTTGAGTAATAGGAAAAAGTGTTGTTGAAAATCATACCTATCAAAGGGATGTAGAGGTTTGATCGGAAAGGTAAGCTAAGCTCGAAATATATTGGTCTATATAAGAATGTTGATAGGTTCGAGGAGCTTGCATACCACCTAGAACTTCCACAATATTTAGCTCAAGTACATAAATTTTTCCACATGTATGAGCTAATAAAGTACATTGAAGATCCATCCTGTGTGATCATACCCAACGAGAGTCGTATGAGGAGGTACCTTTGTAGAATCTCGACATCAAGGCACATTAGGTGTGGATGAGCTTAGTTCCACTTGTGATGATTTGTTCAAGACACCATAGAGGGAAGGTGGTGGTATGGGAGATAGAGAAGGACATGCACTACTTGCATCTTGAGCTTTTCAACATAGGTGTGTTGGCTAAGAGGTTTCTCCAACTTTTATAGGGGTAGTCCCTACTAGTGTTGCATTAAGTTTGGTAGAGTTAACCACTAAGATCACCTTTATTTACATCCATTTTATATTCTTCCCTAACCTTGACTCATTGAATTTGGGGAAAAAGTCTCTTTTAAGGATTTAGTGATGTAATAACCTAAATTTCATTTAATCCTAATCATTAGTAATTAATATCTTAACCTAATATTAATATCAAGAAATTAGTATTTTTACCTTACCCTAATTTCTTAACCCTAAATATTAACCTAATCCTAAACTTTATTCCAACTTGTTGATAATTTTTCTTACCTAAAACTAACCCTAGATGGTTGACAAATAATTTTCATAGTACCCTAACCTAAATTGTTTTAACCTAATTCTAATTCTAAACCCAAATTTAATTTCTTTTTTCTATCTTTACGTTTCCTTTTTCTCCTCTCCTTTTCTTTCCCTTTTTTCTTTCCCTATTGTCTAATTTCTTTTTCCCTTCTTCTTTTTTTAGCTTACGTGAACCACTTCTCTCTCTGATAATAAGCCCTCTTCCATTCCATCTACCATAATTCCTTGACATACACTCTACCCTCATCATCATCAATGTCCTACATTTGTGGGTTCAATTAAAAATATTTCAAGCCATACTTCCCTTCTCCCTCTCCACATGCCTGCATGTGTATGTGTTTATAGCACATTTAATGCCTCAAAATACTTCTTTCCTCCCAATTTTTGTTTTTAAATATAAGAATCATACAAAGCCTTTATTTACATACCTTCCTCCTCCTCATCATTACAAAATATGCCACAACACTAGTCATGAACATCACCACCATTCTTTCCCCCTCTCTACAAGCCACCATTACCAAACTAATGCCCTAGAAATAGATAATATTGTTTTTCCACACCCCTATCACTAACCACACCTACCAAACCAGCCCTTAACTTTGGCCATAACTACCAAAGCCTTCCATTTTCCTTCATCCAAAACCACCATAGCTAACCCATTACCCTTCAGCCTTCTCCATAATTTCTACACCCAACCCTTTGGCCCTACCTACCATTGCTATCCCCCAAGCATCATCACCTTTAACCATTACTCCTCCTTTTGTTGCCTAAGATTTTACTATGAAAACTTTGGGCCTTTGCCATTTGTTCTTTCCCCCATTATTTCACTCTTTGTTACCTTATCATTTCCATGGTTATTTTCTAAGTTCTAGTTTTATTTTATAATTATTTTATTAAGAAATTTTAAGTAGGTTTTAGAGGAGGCGGCATAGGATATACGTGCTGAAAGACTTGTTCCCTTTTTGGTAAGGATAAAATTTGTAAAAGGGTTTTTGTGCTAAATGTTATCTATTATTGAGTTTATTATCATGTTTTTATTATTATGCTTGTAAATTCATGTTGCTAATGTTATGATATGAGAATATGGATTATATGATGGAATGAGAGTAAGAATGAAAACATATGTTCTTATATGATAATTCTGATGTCTTAAGCCCAAGATATTTATTATTGTATTATGAGTTGAGCTAATATGTTTTTATAGTGTGTTCACTAGATTAAAAATAGTGGGGTCATAAACTAGACATGAATGAAAACATGATTTAGGAAAAGTAATTAATGGATATGATATTAATAACTTGAAGTGAAAGATTATGTGAGTCAAAATAGAGGACTTGTGACCGTTCCATTAGACAATAATAATGGCTTATGTGAATTAATCCCTTCAAAATGCTTCATACTATTCCATAGATTTAAAAATAGTGGTCAAGAGTATATTACCCTAGTATATATTAGGTATGTTCCACCAAATGGTGATAGTGACTTAGGTGTATTGTCCCTGAGCGTTACTTTAGTCAGTTCCATTTAATTATGAATAGTGGAGTACATGGACTCAATGTAAATAAAAGCATGGATTATATTTATATATAATGCAAAAACATTCCAAAATTTTTAATATTGACTTATGAATCACAATAGAACGATGAAAGGGTTAAATATGAAGATAATTAGTTACCCTACAATATGGATGTCATTGGAAATATTGTTATATTATCAGTCTAGCACATATTTCAGATCTCAAATCTAATTTGTCTATGGAAAGTTATGATTGTTTTATCATATGTGTGTCAAGCTAAATTTTTACACATAAATATACAAAGTAATGTAATTAGAATTATGGGCACCATAATCTTTTGATATTTATTAATTAGGTTGTTATTCACTTATTTGATAATTATATTAATATATTAGTTCGTTGATTTATTTCCTTAATCATTAAGAAATTAGATAGAGTTTATCTTTTATCGTATATTTTATTTTATCATTTTTATATTTTTGTAGGATTTAATTATTATTATCATATGATTAAGTGGGTTACTATTCAAGTAAATAGTGATTTCAACAATTGTTTTCATATTATTTAGATTTAGTTTATTTTATTATTGAGGAGATTAAATGAGGACATGAATATTATCATATAAATATACAATGTAAACTCATTATTTGAGGATGATAGTTTAATTGTGATATTAGATTGAGTTTTGTCTCATTGAAACCATATGGGAGTTTTTTTATTCTATATGTATGTTATCTCTGTGATTCATAAACTAGATCTTTGTTAAAAATATCTTATCTATATGAGTGATAATTTATAAATCTTCTATACCTTTCCAATGTGGATTTGCGTAGAGTTATCTAGTGATGTTTACTACTTATTTCTTCATTAGAGATCCTTTGAGAGTTATCGGTATGAGGATTTAAAAGCTAGTTTGAAGAATTAATTTTTGTGATCCTTCATCTATGTCTTTATTTTAGAGTTCATCCTTTATTTATTATTATAAAATTATATAAAATAGGGTAATTTGGAATCCATTCATTTTTTTATACATCAATATTTCATAAAATGATTCGTAATTAGTAATTACCTTGCATTGATTTATGTTAACTTTCATGTATGCTCATTCTCTATCATCAACATATGTGACTTTTTGTCTCCTTATCAACTATATTGTTACATTTCTTACTACATAGCGTATTAATCATCTTTTTTATTGATGATGCTCCTTCCTATGAACAAAAAACAAGGACAACTTTGTAAAGGTTAATATAAACCCACATGATGATTTTATTGCTTATGATACTCTATGTATAGAAGAGTGATCTTATGTATGAGGATTTAAGCATAGATTCATGTTATGTAGATATTAGTATTTATCTAGATACCATTTTAGATTGTTACCTCTATAGTATCCCTTTTGATTTATCTGATATTAGACTCAGATTTAATATCAAAACTATTATAATTTTATGAAGTTTCTCTCATTTTCTATTCATATATTTTACGTTTAAATTTTTTTTTTGCTTTTTTATTGATATAAAGATGTTATGGTAAGCTAAACTTAGTTCAATTATGGTAGTAACACCCATTTATTGTGTTATTATGCTTCTAATAAAAACAATTTTTTTAACACCAACTTTGTTTATATTACATTCAAGCTCTATGAGTTATATCGGAAGTCCAACTCACAATTGACTAAGGTTGCATCCCTATATAACCTAGTAAATGGAAATATATTCCAAGATAGGAGTACACTAGAAGTCTTTTTCCTATCATAAGGAGTCATATCCACCTTACCTATGAAAGTAGTAAACACTTAGGAATGTAAATCACATAAATAAAATAGCCGGCATGAGGGAAGTGAAAAAAAAATGTACCTATGATGACATTTGCATTCTTGTTGACATCTAACAGACTCTTCACATTCAAGTAATATCTTTAAGGGGACATATAGCATAGCTTAAGCCCTGCACTTTTTGGAAAGCATAGGGCCTCTGAATCCTCTACTATAGATTAGTCCTACTAGCCCCACTATCTATTGGTTCGACCCATTAAGTTTGTCGTATCTAAACCACTTTACCACACAAAATTGCCTATTCTTGTAAGACATTACGCACAAATGAATGCCACAAAAAAATGATGTCTCATCCTACCATAGTCTTGACACCAAACCATTTTCCCAACAAAATAAACCGTTTGATGATTTTTTCCACACTATTAACATATGAAATGCATCACTATTAGCTAGCTCAACTGCCCTCTATAGCGAGGCATAGACCCTAATTGTTGACAACCTATGGTCTAGATCTGCTTCTCTCTACTTTGGCACTAATAGCCCTAAAACCTCCTATTAGCCCTTGACTAAACATTTTAGGCCTATACAATTAATAATTTCTCTAAGGCATAGTCATATATATCTTGTTATCCCTACTCACGAGTCCTTACTAACATCTCTTAAAGTGTTCAGTTCGGTGAGAATTGAAAATTATGAATCTTTATCCTCTCATTCGTATCAACCGATGGAGTAAAATATACTAGTTTAAGTTAATAATTGTATTACTCCTCTATTGAATATAAAACATGAACTCATCATACTTCTCCATCATCACCCGAGTAGGATATTCCCTCATCTAATGCTCTAAAACATTTGCATCCTCTTAACCCTTGAAGATTGGTGGGTGATGATGACAAACCCTACAAATCAAATCCTTAGTGGTGGCACCAAAAGATGAGGTGGTGGATATTGAGGAGCCTCCTTATGATGAATCTATTTCTCTATATAAGTCATCACTATCTCCATGAAACACTCAAATTATTAGTTTGTGGCCATCAGAACCCTTCAATACTAAAATTTCTTAGGAAAGGACCACCTAAATTTTTGGTAGTGAGTACAAATGGAGATATCACATTACACATAAGGCTAGAATTTAGTTCAACTCAATAATTTAAGGCCAATTCCAAACCCAAATTAATGCTCACTCATAAATCGAAGATTAGTATAGGGGAATACCTTAGCTCCCTTGAGTTGGTCGAACAAGTCATCAATCCTAGGAAATGGATAACGGTTCTTTACCATACAACCCTTGATAATCAATGCACAAACTCAAGCTCCTATCCTTCTTCACAAAAAAGACTAACACACATCATGTTGATATATTAGGTTGGATGTAACAATACCTTATGTGTATCTCAATAATTTGTATTTAAATAATTCTATTGATTCTTGTAAGTTGCATTGTACATATAATTACTTTTCTTATTTTGTGAATAATTAGGCAAAATCAGATTATTGGAAATGGAGCATAATGTTGGCTACTGTGAGTAGATGTTGTTGGTTGCTGCTATTGACATGAAATTGCTGCATAAGTTGATTTTTGTTTGATCATATCAATGAGGGAAAATTATTATTCACATATGATGCATTCGCCAGAAAATCATAGCTAGTGGAATTAATTAGGCCGCATGATCAGCCACCCGATCCATATTTTTAGGTTAGAAGGATTGCAAATTATGCAACCCTTCATCTCCATAATTATCTACATAATTTAGCTGATGGGAAATAAGTTGTAATTTAATTATGTGGGAATAATTGTAATCTTGTATTTGTAATTGGGCTGAATCATTATAATCAGCACCAATGCATCTTTTATTTTAGATTGTTGTCTCGGCTATCTTGTATTTGGGCCGTTTGGTTGTCTTGATTAAAGCCCACCGACCATATGTATTTGGGTATTGTATACACGCATATATAAGGGCATATACAAGAGGTTTGTACAGACTTTTTTTAGCAGATTATTACAGATACTACTTTCTCTTATTCTCTCTGGAATTCTCTCTCTCTCTAATACTCTCTCACGAAACCCTCGCTCGCTCAAATCTCTTCTCTACTAATCTTCTTGCTCGATTCTCTCTTCTATGAATCAATCTCAATTGCCGTTGAATACAACTGTGCCCTGAGTTTCTTGATCTTCCTTTGGTTTAATTTCCTTAGGCTGATCTGTGTTTTTGTGGTCGAACCCATTGCTCCACTCACGATCCGGTGAAATTTCTTTGAAACCTATCCAGGCTTCATCATTTGGTATCAGAGCCTCGAGTTATCGAGTGCTTGTGGTTTAATACACTTATTTCTGAATTTTACAATTTCTTTCCAATTCTTGATCTCGCTAACCCTTGATTTTGTAAGTTGGCATTTTTAGGGTTCGCGTCTGATAAGAATCTAACGATTCTTATTGCGATAATTACGACGGTGAATTCTTACTTTTGGCAAAGAGGTTTTAACCCTAACAAGATGACAGTACTCTAGAAACCCCAGATAAACTATTCAATACTTGTCTCTCGACTAGGGTTTGGTCGGGTTCTTAATTCTTTTGTGGTAATTGCTAATCAATTCCGTACTTGATAAACTCTATCCTTTTTCTCTCTAATCCCTGTGATTCTTGTGATTAAGAATTAACCCTTCTGTTTGCGGGTTAATGCTACACTAAAGTCTTGAACGAGTGTGCAGGTATTAACTTAGTACCGACGATTCTTTAAGAAAGGATTAAAGGCTCCAAGAAGAGGGGCCCAAATTGTTATTCAACTTAACCGCTAACAATTGTTGGGGCGGTGTATTTGTACCTTTTTGAGAAATTTTGTTTATGTGTTGGTCGGCGATTGTCCTAGTATTATTTTCCTGCTCTCAGTGGATTCTTTTAATCATATAATTGTGCTGTGATTATTCTTTTACAAGTGTGATCATTGTTGTTGACATCATTTGATTTGCTAGACTTAACTGTACTATTTTTGTAAATCGATTGACTGTTTGTGTTTGTGTATAAAGCAAATAGGAAGTGTAGAATCCATTATGGCTAATAACGGCCAATCTATGAACCGATTAGTGTATGTGTCTAGTAATGACCCATTAGAAACACTTAGGACATTTCAGGAACAAACGACTGCCCAATTGGTTGTGTTGCCAACTAATTTAGAGCAAAGAATAGGCGAACAAGAAATTAGAATTAATAATTTACAAAATAATAGACTAAATGATCAACATTCTGGGGTATTAGGTAGGGCTCCCATGGAACCTAGAAACAGGATTCCCCCTTTTACTAATTTAAAAGAATTAGAGGACCAGATATCTAATAATAGTGATAGACGACGTAGGCAAGTTAATAGGCAGGAAAGGGAATTAGATCAAATTGATAGGAATGTAGGTAACCTTAAGTTTAATATACCTGGATTCAATGGGAGAAATGATCCTGACTATTATTTTGAATGGGAAAGGAAGATAGAGTTAGTCTTTGAGTGTCATAATTATTCAGATGAGAAGAAAATTAAGGTAGCGGTAGTTGAGTTTACAGATTATGCTTCTTCTTGGTATTATAACCTTGTCTTAACTAGGCGTAGAAGTGGAGAACCACCTGTACAGAATTGGGATGAATTTAAGGCTTTGATGAGAAAGAGGTTTGTTCCAAATTACTATTAGAGAGAGTTATATAAGAAACTACAGACATTAAGTCAGGGTAATAGGTTTGTAGATGAATATTTTAAGGAGTTAGAGATGTTAGTAATTAAAACTAGAATTGTTGAGGATGAGGATGATACTATGGCTAGGTTCTTGAGTGGATTGAACTTTGAAATTGCTGATAAGGTAGAATTATATCCCTATGGAACTTTGGAAGAGATGGTTAACATAGCAGCTAAGATAGAAAGTCAAATAAGAAAAGCTAGACAGAATAAACCACCTGGAATTGGGTTTAGAAACAATATGAAGAGGAATTTTGGTGGACGTAGTTCTGGAAATTGGAAGAAAAGTGGAAAATTTAACTTTAAGGGTAAAGTTAATGAGGTTAAAGTAGGGAACAGAGTTGATAAGGGTAAAACTGTTGCAGCTAACCCTACTAGTAGTCCTATTAGGACTAGAGACATAAAGTGCTTTAAGTGTGGGGGACTAGGTCATATAGCCTTTGAGTGTCCTAATAGGAGGAATATTCTGATTAGGGAATCTGGGGATATAGAATCTGAATTTGAGGAAGAAGAGGTAGAGATTAACACAATTATGGGTGACATTAGTGAATCTGAAGAAGAGGTAGAGATCAACACAATTATGGCTGACATTAGTGAATCTGAAGAAGAGGTAGAGATCAACACAAGTATGGGTGACATTAGTAGAGATCTTTTTGTTGTGCGTAGGGCATTGAACAGTAACAAATTACCTGACTCAAATGCAATACAAAGAGAAAATATCTTTCATACTAGATGTTTAATTAATGATAAGTGTTTTAACATGGCAATTGATAGTGGGAGTTGTATAAATGTTGCTAGTATTTTATTAGTATCTAAGTTAGGATTACCAACCACTGAATATCCAAAACCCTATATGCTTCAATGGTTAAATGAATTAGGAGATGTTAAGGTTAGTCAACAGGTCTTAGTAAATCTAAAAATAGGGAAGTATGAAGATTTTGTTTTATGTGATATTGTCCCAATGCATGTTGCTCACCTTTTGTTAGGAATACCATGGCAGTATGATAGGAGAGTGATCCATGATGGATATAAAAATAGGTATACAGTGCATAAGGATGATAAGAAAATTATTTTAGCACCTATGACTCCAAAAGAAATCCTTGATGATCAAATTAAAATAAAATCTTATTATAAGGAGTTAACTAGGTAGAGTGTAGAGACTGGAACTTGTTCAAATGGGACTAAGAAGTCATCTGGATTTTATGCAAAGAAAAGTGATGTTGAAAGGGCTATTAGTCAACAGTCAAGTGTATATCTAATGGTGTATAAGGAATGTTATGAGTGTCATGCAGATTTAATTAAGGTTGTACTTGATAATGTCAGAGAGTTATTAGAGGAATATATTGACTTATTTCCTGAGGAGAACCCCCATGGATTACCAACATTAAGGGGCATAGAACACCAAATAGATTTCATACCAAGGGTTGTCATTCCCAACAGACCTGCTTATAGAGCTAATCCAGAGGAAGTAAATGAGTTAAAGAAACAAGTCTCTAAATTGTTGAGTAAGGGCTATATTAGGGAGTCAATGAGTCCTTGTGTTGTACCAGTTCTTTTAGTTCCAAAAAAAGATAGGAGTTGGAGGATGTGCATAGATAGTAGAGAAGTAAAAAAGTAAAAAAGATAACAATTAAGTATAGGTATCCTATACCTAGGTTAGATGAGATGTTAGATCTTTTACATTGGGCTGTAGTTTTTTCTAAAATAGATTTGAAGAGTGGGTATCATCAAATTATAATGAAACTAGGAGATGAGTGGAAAACAGCTTTTAAAACAAATTTTGGGTTATATGAGTGGTTAGTTATGCCATTTGGATTATCCAATACTCCAAGTACCTTTATGAGACTTATGAACCATGTGCTTAGAAACTTTATTGGAAAATTTGTAGTTGTCTATTTTGATGATATACTTATTTATAGTAAATCTCTAGAAGAGCATTTGAGACATTTGAGAATTATTTTGGATGTGTTCAAGGAAGAAAAATTGTATGCTAATCTAGCTAAGTCAAGATTTTGTTTAGAGAGTGTAGTATTCCTAGGATTTGTTATTAGTAGGAATGGCATATCTGTTGATAAAGAAAAGGTTAAAGCAATACAGGAATGGCCTATACCTAAAACAATGACTGAGGTTAGAAGCTTTCATGGTTTGTGTTCTTTTTATCGTAGGTTTGTTAGGAACTTTAGTACTTTAGCAGCACCTTTATCTACAATTATTAAAAAGGAAAATGGTTTTAAATGGGAATTAGAACAACAGAAAGCTTTTGAAACTCTTAAAGAAAAATTAACACAAGCTCCTGTATTAGTTCTTCCTAACTTTGACAAAATGATTGAATTATACTGTGATGCTTTAGGTTTGGGAATTGGGGCTGTTCTTTCTCAAGAGGGTAGACCTATAGCTTATTTTAGTGAAAAGCTGATTGGTAGTACTTTAAATTACTCTACTTATGAAAAGGAGTGGTTTGCTTTAATAAGGGTATTAGAAGTGTGGCAACATTATTTATGGCCTAGAGAATTTGTTATAAATACTGATCAAGAAGCTATAAAGTATCTAAAAAGTCAATCAAAATTGAATAGAAGGCAGGGTAGTTGAATAGAATTTATTGAAAGTTTCCCTTATGTAATTAAGTATTAAAAAAAAGAGGTGATAATATAGTTGCAGATGCCTTATCTAGGAGACATGTTTTGTTAAATACAGTGGATGCTACTTTGTTGGGGTTTTCTCATATTAAAGTTTTATATGCTGAAGATCATGATTTTAAGGAAATATATAAGAATTGTGAAACAGCTGCCCAAGGGAAATATTATATCTATGATGAATATTTTTTTAGGGAAAATATTTGTTCATATAGAGGATTATTAATCCAAGAGGCACATAATGGTGGCTTGATGGCACATTTAGATTTTCAAAAGACTTTGGATATATTAGTTGAAAATTTTTATTGGCCTCATATGAAAAAGGATGTGTTAAAGTATTGTGTTAATTGTGTGGCTTGTAAACAGGCTAAGTCCACCTCTAAACCATTAGGGTTGTATACTCCATTACCTGTTCCTACCCAGCCATGGACTGATATTTCTTTGGATTTTGTCTTGGGGTTGCCTAGAACTAATAGGGCTAAAGATTCTATAATGGTTGTAGTAGATAGGTTTAGTAAAATGGCACATTTTATACCCTGTAATAAAACTAATGATGATGTAACTATAGCATATTTATTTTTTTCTTACATAGTTAAATTACATGGTGTACCTTGAACCATAGTATCTGATAGGGATGTTAAGTTTCTAAGTCATTTTTGGAAGGTATTATGGGGAAAGCTAGGAACTAAGCTTTTATTTTCAACTACTTGTCATCCACAAACTAATGGAAAAACAGAAGTAGTAAATAGAATTTTAGATAACATGTTAAGGGTTGTGCTTGGGAAGAATATTAGGTAAAGGGAAGTTGTATTACCATAGGTAGAATTTGCTTATAATAGGACATTACATTCTACAACTAAGAAAACACCTTTTGAAATTGTGTATGGTTTTATTCCCTTGACTCCACTTGATTTGAGTCCTTTACCTAGTTCTAAATTGCATAATTTTGATGCTGAGCCTCAAGCTAAAAACATGAAGAAATTGCATGAATCTATGAGTCAACAGATTAATAAAAGGGTTCAACAAAGGGATGAGGTTGCTAATAAAAGAAGAAGGAAAATTGTTTTTCAACCAGGGGATCTAGTTAGGGTACATCTTAGAAAAGAACATTTTCCAACACTTAGGAAATCTAAATTGGATCCTAGAGGTGATGGACATTTTACTGTGTTAGAAAGGATTAATGATAATTCCTATAAAATTGATTTGCCTGCTAAATTTGGAAATGTAAGTAATTCTTTCAATGTTTCTAATTTAAGTCCTTTTTATAGAATTATAAAGGTTTCAGAGACGAAACCCCACCAAGAAGAGGGGGTGATGTGTATCTCAATAATTTGTATTTAAATAATTCTATTGATTCTTGTAAATTACATTGTACATATAATTACTTTTCTTATTCTGTGAACAATTAGGCAAAATCAGATTATTGGAAATGGAGCATAATGTTAGCTGTTGTGCGTAGATGTTGCTGGTTGCTGCTGCTGACATGAAATTGCTGCATGAGTTGATTTTTGTTTGATCATATTAGTGAGGGAAAATTATTATTCCCATATGATGCATTTGCTGGCAAATCATAGCTAGTGGAATTAAGTAGGTCGCATGATCAGCCACTCGATCCATATTTTTGGGTTAGAAGGAATGCAGATTATACAACCCTTAATCTCCATAATTAGCTACATAATTTAGCTTATGGGAATAAGTTGTAATTTAATTATGTGAGAATAACTGTAATCTTGTATTTGTAATTGGGTTGAATCATTATAATCAGCACCAATGGAACTTGTATTTTAGATTGTTGTCTCGGCTATCTTGTATTTGGGCTGTTTGGTTGTCTTCATTAAAGCCCACCGACCGTATGTATTTGGGCATTGTATACACGCATATATAAGGGCATATACGAGAGGTTTGTATAGACTTTTTTTGGTAAATTATTACAGATACTACTTTCTCTCGTTCTCTCTGGAATTCTCTCTCTCTCGACTTCTCTCTCTTGAAACCCTCGCTCGCTCGAATCTCTTCTCTGCTAATCTTCTTGCTCGATTCTCTCTTCTGTGAATCAATCTCAGTTGCTATTGAATACAACTGTGCCCTGAGTTTCTTGATCTTCCTTTGGTTTAATTTCCTTAGGTTGATCTGTGTTTTTCTGGTCGAACCCATCGCTCGACTCACGATCCGGTGAAGTTTCTTTGAAACCTATCCAGGTTTCATCAATGCCTAAATAACTCTTTCAATCAGGCCTTGAGCCGTTTCATCTCTATAGGTGCCATATGGTATGAGGCTTTAGATACAAGTTCGATAGCTAGCAATATGTCCATGGTAAACTTGACCTCTTAAACGTATGGTATTATTAGAATCTCCTTAGGGAATTTGCTAGGATACTCATGTACCACTACAATCTACTCTAATGGCATCACAACTACTTCAGTATCTCAAACACTATAGAAGAAGAGAAAATACCATTTACAAACAAGATTTCTCATCACGATTGCCATCATAGTCTTTAGAGAGGTGTTGGGTTCATACTTCTGACATGAGATCCTAACACCCTTTAGCCCTCATAGAACCACACGTTCTTATGTACAATGTTTGGTATTTACCTAACATGTCCATTTTTTTGATTACATCAAAGTCATGCATTTCAAACTCCATGAAGTATAAGGAGAAATATACTTCCCTAACAAAAAAGGTCACCCCTCTTTAGAATGAAGAGTATGCAATCTTATCCCTAAAGGCAACACAACAGAAGTGAAAATACTACTTGAAGAAGACAAATCAACTCTAGCTAAGAATGCGGATGACACAAAAGAGTAAAATGCACAAGAGTCAAATCATAAACATACGAGAAAGGTAGATATAGTAAGCATACCGGTCACCACACTGGCCTGACCCTCTGCCTCTGACTAGCTACTCACATTCAAGCATCCTACTAAATAAACTATTTTGATACTAGTTGATAGTTTATATTGCTAAAAGGTGTGAGGCTTTTAACTTCCAGTCTTACTAACTAAATTGAAGACACTAGCTAGTGACGGGGAAACATGCAAAATCTATGGTTGTGGTTGTGACTACTGAATGGATTTGTTGCTCTGAGCCTTAGACTAGATCCTCTAAATACTGCCACCTCTAATTCGGCACTCATATATTTTTGTTCCCCACCATACCACATCCATGGAAAGTTACCCTGTTACCTTTAAATCTACTCCTAGGTGATCTACTCCACAACACTTACAGTGGTAGTGCCTCTCCTCTATACATCCCTCGGGTTGAACCCCAACTTGGGGTGTTGACCCCATACTCCTACCATACTTAGGTGGCATGCTTCCTCCTCAATAAGCCTTCTTCTTATCAGCGAAATGTTGATGACCCTAGAATTTATTTTTATCCCCAACTGAGAACTCAAAGGTTTGATGACTCAGGAAGCCTCCAAATCCAGCTCATACATTTCCACCATGTCTAGTAGAGTAACTCCCACTTATAGCTCTTGATAGTTTATTCCTAGGCCTATCTTGAAATGTTGAACATGATCATCTCATTAACCTCTACCTCTAGAGAGAACTAGACCAAGTCCATAAACCCTATGTAGTACTCCTCTATTATAAAGCCTCCCTACCGAATGGCCATGAACTCGTCATATTTCTTGATCTATACGAAGGTTAGTGGGATAAAAATAGGCACGAATTGCTGCAAGGAAAGGTCTTAAACCTCTAGGCTTTCCACCTCTATGTTTGATGCTCATCCACCAAGTGATAGCCCTATAGTATAGATACCCCCCCTAGCATGTCATTAGTGCCTAGAGTAGGTAAGGTTGGAGGATCTACTAGAATCCCCCCCTGAAGGTACCAATAAATGGCTAAAGGTAGACTAACCCCTAATAGCTAATTGAGGATCAGGTAACTCCATCCTAAACACAACACAATTATCTTTCTCTTTACGTGGTTAGTATATTATTCTTGAGATTACTTTTTCACACAAGGCCCACACATTACATAGATAAGAAATCTATATGCATATTCCATATTAACCTTTACTATTCCCAATTATGTATGGAAATTACAATGATGCTCATTCAACAATAACCAATTTCAAGAGCTTAATCAATTCAAGAAAATTTTTTAAATTTCATTCCATTTATGAGTATATCATGATTCATTTAATCCATCCTTTAGGCCATTAATCTAGGTTAAATGACACATTAAACCCATTTGATAGTCATATAACAATGTTAGGCATAATCTCAAAGCACATCCAAGTTGATAAATCAAGATCACACAATCTTGGAAAACTAGTCGATAGGTTTAGACTAACTAGTTGATCGATTGTACCAATCATTCAATTTATTGGTCATACAAGTTGAATGGTTTGGGCTGAGTAGCTGAGTGGTTTGGCTTGGTCACACACAAGGCTCCCAAAAACCTGTATATTAGTTTGGAAAAACTAGTCGACAATTCATATACCATTTTACTAGTTCTACAAAACTAGTCGATGTGTTTAACTAGAGATTAAGGCCAAGGTCATTGCAGACCTACAAGTTAATCAATTGGGTTAACCAATCTAGTGTTCTAAGGCCCAGCCGATCGGTTAGACCTAAAAAATTGATCGGCTTTCCATCATACAACACAAAACAACCATTTTCATGTAGATCATACTTATAACTTCCTACCATATAAAATGAGAACATACAATAACATCACGTAGACACATTTCCATCTTACAATAATTGTATATTTCACTATTAATCATCAAAACTTTCTTTTTCTTAAAAGTCATTGTATTCCTCTTAAAATTTCATGATTTAATCACCCAATATCAAATCTAAAAACTATATACTCATACCAACATATAAATTTAAAACTATAAAGATTGTATAACATATAAGCTTAACTAATTCATATTTCAAAAGTAAGAATGACTTACTTGATGCAAACAAAGATTTCCTCAAATAAGAAACTCAACATATTGAATTTGTCAACTTTCAAAACCATAAAAAATGTAGTCAAAGCTCTAAAGTCCTCGTATAATTTTCACAAATCATAACTCGAAGTAGAAAAGGATAATAGATATACCACACCTAAGAGAAAACAGAGGAAGGGTCTGGTAAAATCTACTCAAATATCTCCTAACTCTACCTCTCTCTTGCTTAAAAACAAAACATAAGAAAGATAGAGAAAGGATCAGAAGAGTAAAAGAATTTGAATGTAAGGTTTGAAGTGGAGAGGGGAGAAGGCAAGTGCTAAATGGCTAAAGTAATTTAGGTGGGTAAAAGAAAGGTGAATAGAAAGACCGATTAGGGTTATTTATTGCCAATAAATCGATATTATCCCAAGTCTAGTTAGGTATAGATTGATCGTTTGATTTTGAGTTTAATAGAAAGATTTTAACTAAGATAGACTAACCTCTCTTTTAGCGATGAAATGGTGACTCTGGAAAGGTGCAGGTCAATTTAGTCCAAAATTGCCACACAAGAGAGGGGAAATGGAAAGTCAACATGGGAGGAATTTCCTAGCTACGAAAAATTAAGTATATAATCGAAGCAACAATTCCGTACGTGAACAAAGGAGAGAGGTGGAAGAATACAAAGCTAAGGTCATCTTCCCCCTCCGTTGTATAAAGAAAACTTCTTAAATCATTTTGAGTTAGTATTTTAGCTAAATACATCATAATAAAATTAAATAATCTTTAAGAATAATTTAGAATGAGGTTATCAAGGTTCCATTTTTGTATAAGAATTTTTCTCAAAATATTTAGTCTAAAATATGTACTAAGCTCGACACACCAATTGATTAGTTTGGCCTACCAATCGACTATTCTATATACTAATTGATTAGTTCTGTCAAGCAAAAACCATTTGGTTTGAACGATGATCTAGTATATTGTTTCATGGAACTAGTCAATAAGTCTTCTTGAAAACTTGTTTAATTTATTTTCCCTACATTATTCAAATCCAAATTTACCTCAAACACAAACATTAATCCAAATCAATATCTAACACCATAGAATCTTATTAAACATAAAAAAAATAGTCAATAAATTCCATGAAAATGTGGAGTATTACACAATAATAATAGTAATAATAAATATGCATGCTAATAACATAAAGCTTGCCCTCTATCCTCGACATGGCCAAGATGAGGAAGAATGCCAATTTGGCCATGAAGAGGCAAACTCCGAGAAAGGGTCGGCACAATCAAAATTCTCTCAATCTTCGATCCATGATCAAGACTCTGCATCATTGGATTTGGCCAAGGAATCATCTAAGCAACTTTCTTCCAGTGGTATGATGAAATCAAATATGACAAGTTCGAAGGTTCAAAATAATATTCCAATCGAATATGATTTATTTCCTTTTGAGAAAGGGGATTGATCAATTGGGGGGAACATTCAGATCGAAATTTCAATGACTATAGCAAGAATTTAGTAAGAAGTGAGTTGGGGCATATTAATCTTGATCCTGCGATTGATGTTCCTAAAAACATCCCTTTTGCTATTGAATTGTCTAAACAAACCCTTCCAGATATTTTGAGGAAAAAATCTTGGAAGGATATGGTGATTGGCAATCGGTTTATTAATGCCCCCACCAATATATCATATTTTCCTCCTACTCTTTCTAGTGATCGGTGGAAGGTATCTACCTTGAAAGAGAAGGTTGAGGAGAATTACAAACAATGGCAGGGGTTTGTAGTTGGGTATGTTATTGGAATCCTTACTAGTATGGGACAGATCATGGCATTCATTCGGACCAATTGGCCATTGATAAAAACTCCTCATGTATGGTTGCATGATGAAGGGTTTGTGGTCTTTAAGTTTAAATCCGAATATAACAATGACTGGATTCTCCAATGCCCATACTGGACCTTTCTGAACCGACCTTTCATTCTTAAGAAATGGCACTGGCAATTTCAGTTTATCAAGGAATTATTACAATTCATGCTATTATGGATTAAACTACCAAATCTTCCACTTGATTACAAGGATGCAGACTCCATCAGCAGGAAAACAAGTGCAGTTGGGAGACCGCTTATATTGGATGGCATAACAACTTCAGGCGAAAGGATCTCCTTTGCCCAGGCTCTTGTGGAGGTGGATGTTAAAAAAAATATGTTGATTCTATAGATATAGAAGACCCAAATGGAGGAATTATCACTCAACCCATAATCTTTGAATAGAGACCATCCTTTTATAGTGGGTGTAATAATTTTGGACACAACCAAAGGTCCTGCCCTCAGAGAAATCACCCTACAAAGGACATTGTGAATGCATACCACTAAGGTAATGAGCGTAATCAAGCCAGGGGGCCTCAACAGATAACATGAAACAATCTAGGAACTAATATACCATACCCTAAAGCATATCACAAGCAACCTATGTGGAGACCTAGAAAACTCAACAGGAGAATGGATAATCCTCACAACACCCCTCAATGCATGAGCAAACAAAAGAGGATACAATCTTAAACTTACCTCTTAACAACATGTTTGTTTCACTGGATATTGATCCTATATGGGTATAAGAGAAGGGCAAAGAAGATGTTGAGGACACCTCACCTGATTCATTATTAATATGATTAGTGCATGGAATATCCGAGTTCTTAATAAACCTTTTAAACGGAGGGAATTAAGGCATTGGATCAAATTTAATGGGGTTTCTTTAATTAGTTTATTAGAAAATAGAATAAATCCTCCAAAGTTGATTCTATAAGGAGGAAATTAGGAAGTTAGTTTTATGTAGTAGATAACTATAATCATCATTATAATGGGAGAGTCTAGCGTTTATAGGACAAAAATACTTGGCAGGTGGAGCTGCTAAACACTCATGCTCAAGGTATCCAAATTAAGGCTACCTGTTTATCCATAGGGAATACCATCTATGTCTCCTTCATTTATGCACATAATCAGGGGTGTGATAGAAGAGAATTATGGCAATGGTTAGAATCCACTACCATCACCGATGTACCCTGGTTAGTTTTAGGGGACTTCAATGCTGTGTTGAATGACAATGAGAAATTTCAAGGTGTAGGGATAGATGTTGGGGATTTGGAGGAGTTTAAACATTGTATGCAGAATATAATGATAGAAGATCTGCATTATACTAAGCACACTTACACTTGGTCTAACAGAAAAATTGGTGATCTTAAAATTATGTGCAAGCTTGATAGGGTTATGGGAAACATCAAATGGTTTGATAGCTACACTAATGCAAAAGTGGAGTTCCAATATTCCCTTTTCTCATATCATAGCCCTACTGTTGTTTGTCTTAATTCTCTTAGGTCTCATCCAAAGGGTAGATTCAAATTCTGACATATGGACTTATGATGAGAACTTTCTTAATATTATATCTAAGGTTTGGCATAGTTATCATAACTGCTCTATATTTACCAAGATAAAAAGTGTCATGCATCATCTAAAATACCAGTGCAGAGATTTGAATAGAACAAAATTTTGTAGCATCATGCAAAAAGTTGCTGACTAGAGACAAAAGCTTGCTGCTATTCAAGAAAGAGTAAAAAATCATCCTACTTGTATCAATTTATAGATGGAGGAAAGGGAATGTTTGAAATAATATGAGCATTATGTAAAATGTGAGGAAAGTTTCCTCAAGCAAAAATCAGGCATCAAATGGTTATAATTGGGGGATTCTAACAGCTAGTTCTTTTATAAAACTATGAAAGCCAGGCAAAATAAGAGAATAATTTCAAAGATTCAGAGCATGCATGGAGATTGGGCATCTAATCCTGAAGCAATCAAAGCAGCTTTTGCTGAATATTATAGATCTCTCTTAGGAACTAAATCAGTTGTTCCCAATGTAAAACAGGTGGGTATGACTCTTCTTCAGCAAGGGGCCACAGTTAATCCTGATCAGCAACCTAATTTCTCAAGCCGATCACCTTCTCTGAAGTTAAAAATGTTTTTTTCTCCATTAGAAACACAAAGGCCCCTAGGTTAAATGGTTTCACTGTAGGCTTTTTTTAAAGCTTCATGGGACATTATATGGGAGGATATCTTGATTTTTGTCAAAGAAATCTTCTTCTCAGGTGCAATCCCATTTTTTATCACCCCCATTGTTTTGGTTCTTATTCCTAAGCATGACAATCCCAACAAAGTCACAGATTTTAGGCCTATTGCTTGTTGCTCAGTCCTTTACAAGATTCTATCCAAAATATTAGCAGTAAGAATACAACCTATTTTACCTGATATAATAAGTAGTTCACAATCTGCCTTTGTCAAAGGTAGGGTAATAAGAGATAACATATTATTGGCTCATGAACTCATAAGACTGTATGGAAGAAAGCATGCATCCCCAAGGTGTATGATGAAGGTTGATGTTATGAAGGCCTATGACTCCATCAATTGGAAATTCTTAGAGAAAGTTCTATTGGGTCTTATGCTTCCTCCCTATTTAGGTAAACTAATTATGTCATGTGTGACCCATGTCAAGTATACCCTCACTATTAATGATGATATTCTTCCTCCCTTTCAACCACAAAGAGGGATGAGGCAAGGAGACCCACTTTCCCCTTATCTATTTGTCTTTGCCATTGAGTATCTATCAAGAATGCTTCAAAAGTTATGGAAAATGGAAGGCTTTAGAGGGCACCCAAAATGCACAAGGTTACACATCATTAATCTCTCTTTTGCTGATGATTTGCTGCTATTTTGTAGAGGTGGTTTAAGATCATTCACCTTGCTTATGAATCAATTCCAAAGTTTCAATAGCACATCAGGCCTACACATTAGCCCAAGGAATAGTTCCATATATTTGGAGGGGTACTTGAGAGGGTGAAGCATTATATAACATATTTCCTTTCTTTCCCTAAGGGCACCATGTCATTTAAATACTTGGGAATCCCTCTTTCTTCTATCGATTAAGATTAGATCAGATGATGGATTTGATTGGGAAAATCACTAGCAGAATACAATATTGGTATACAAGATTATTGTCTTATGTAAGAAGATTGCAACTGCTTAGATTAGTCATTTATGGCATCCAAATGTATTGGATTCAGATTCTTATTCTTCCCAAAAAAACTCATCCTTAAGATTATTAGTTTATGTAGGAACTTCCTATGGACAGGGAAAGTTGGGCCTTCCAAATGTGCATTGATTTCCTAGTCCATAATTTGTCTTCCAAAACAGGAGGGTGACTTGGGATGCTGGATCTTCAAGTTTGGAACATAGCAGTAGTGGGCAAACATTTGTGGCATATAGCTCAGGATAAAAATAGCTTATGGGTTAAATGGATTCACAGTTTCTATATAAAAGGAGAGTCTACCTGGAATGATAAACTTCCAACCACTACATCTTGGATTATTAGAAAGTTATTCAAGATCAGAGTTACTCTCCAACCTGTGTTTCACACCATCATTCCTACTCAGACCTATAAAATTAGTGTTGTTTATGAACAACTTAGGCATAGAGGTATTCCAGTGTGTTGGTGGAGATCACTCTTGATGAATAATTCTAGCCCAAAACACAAGATCCTACTTTGGATTGCTGCTCATAACAGGCTCCCCACTAAGGATAATCTTAGCAAATATTCAAATGTGGAGGATCCAACATGTAGTTTTTGTGATGCCAATGAATCCATCTCCAATCTTTTGTTTGCATGTCCAAGAATGAATGATCTATTAAAGAATTCTTATGCTTCTATTGGATTGAAAGGTATAACCTACAAATGGCCTAATATGATGGTAACTCTAGCTCAAAGATCAAGGGTGTCAAAAAGGAAGATTCAATTGGCCTGTACTTTATGTGCAATGTGCATATATAAATGTTAGCTTGCTAGGAATTATAAGATTTTTTCAAAAATCAATTGTAGATGGAGGGACCTCATTAAGAAAGTTATTTGTATTGTCTTAGCTAGGTACTCGGCTCCCCATATGAGTAAGAGTAGTCTCTATGTAAAGTAGTGTTTAGATAAGTTCTGGGAACTAAGTTGCAATGATTCTATTGCTTAATAAATTTTGAATTTCATTTAAAAAAATAATAGTAATAAAGATGAGAATAATATAAAAAAGAACAAGGGTTACAAAATCAAAATACATAAACCAAATCCTAGAGTTTAAATAACTAAAAAGAATAAAAACGTCATAATGTAGTGGATAGAATACTTATGATCAAGTTAGTCAAACCCTTAACCAAATGGAAAACTAAATCCTAACTACTAAGTATTTATTGATTACCATATCAAGACATTATCCTCAACATGCTGAAGTTGAGAGTCATAACCTATCAAATCATCTTCTACTCACCTATGCAGATGCTAGATCATCACAATAATCAAACAAAATTACTATCAGTACAATTAAGTATATGTAAAACAAGAATTTCTTAAAACACGGTAGGGCTCAAGCTGGACATTGACATCACATAGTAGCAAGGTAATAAGCTTACCTATATAGTATAATAGTGAAACTCATGGTTGTAATGTAACAAGGCATGCTCGCATAAAAATCATGGAAGAATAATGATATAGATCACATATTAGGTTCACACAACTAAAATCATATTAAAATTTTTCATTCACTAAGCACATACTTTCCAATCATTAAGATAATTAGTTTAACCACACAGTTCTCCACCACGAATAAAAATTACACAAGCATATACATACAATGTAATACCACACCCATTACATGGGAAAAGTATATATAGATAAGGATTTTCTGTAAGGTTACTATATCCACCACACATTGAGTGTACCTACTATGAGGGCTAACATTGATTGGGATACCACACCCACCATATGTTGTCAAAATACATCAATGGGCTTGTATTAGGATACGTCACCCACCATTCACCATGTCATCCCACTATAGTATTATCCTATACTGCAAAGATATATGCATACCCCTACCAACTACAACCCTATAGAGAAGGAAATTGGTACTAAGTGAAAAGATAAAATCACAAGCCGTTTACGTACATCAAGAATAAAATAAAAAGGCTTGAATAAAATATTAATTCCATTATTAAATAATATCAAATATCACAATTAATTCCATTCATAACTAATTAATTATTACTAAATGATAACACCAAACAAAATATAAGGCATATAAGCCTCCAATTGGGTCACCAAAGTTAACTACATAAGTCACGTAAATATTATCATTTTGACTCCCACTAAATTATTATTAAGCATGAGTGAAGTCATGATTAAATTGTTGTAATTACTTGTAAAAGTTAAAATAGAGGTCCCAAATAAACATTATCAAATAATAAATAAGCATGGAAAACTCAGGTGGAACTAGTCCATCGGTTGCTAGAACATGTCAACTTATCTAACAAAGCCAACCCAAAGGGAAAAATAACACACTGTGAATCCAATCAAGTCGTTGGTTGAACTGATTCATTATTTATGGAAATTAGTTGATCAATTTGGTCAAATAATTCAATGTGAGTAAGGAAAGGCAAATCCACTATGATCACAAAACAACAAATCGACGGGCTATGCAAACCAATTTATTGCTCACAAAGACTAATCGATTAGTTTAGCAAAGGAGTTGACTATTCAAGAAACCAAACAATTGTGACTTCCAACCTGTGCATCTATTCATCTAACCATTCAATCAGTCATAACAAACTAGTCGACTCATCTGGCCTAATAAAGCCTAGGTTCATGAAAAAGATATAACTAAAATTACCAATATTTTCTAAATGAATCATATGATGATTCTATGTTGAAGAACATATAAAAAGACATAATTTACATGTGAAATCATAAACATATAAGATATAAATTGATACTCTATTATATGATGCTTAAGTCTCACCAAGCTCATATATGATATCAAAATTCTTCAACTTGCCCCAAAAGTTTAGAAATATTAATGTTAACATGTGCTCGAATTGAAGAACTCAAAATTGCACATATTCATCATGCAATATACTAAGAATATGAAAACCAAAATAAGCAATACCATTCCTTTATCATAGTAAAGACAATGAAGCCTTTCCTTTAAGAAAATGTTCTAGCACAAAAATACTCCTAAGTTTGTTTATTCTACCAAGGTCTCAACTAAGTAACCATATCAAGAACTAAAAAATTAAATATCCTTTTAAAAATTTAATAAAAAAATAAAATGAAGAAGAAATGGCATAAATGGGCCTTTTTGTCAAGATAGAACTTTAGAGTGAAAGATTTTAAGATCTTAAACCTTTCGAAAAAACCTTTATCCCCCCTTGCTTAAGAGATATAATTTAGAGCTAGGGATAAAAATTGGAGAATAGATAAGATAAAAGGATTCTACAAAGAATGAGAATAAAAAAGGATGGTTTATTTTTCTTTTAGTAGAGAAGAAAAGGGAGAAAAATGAGGAAATGTTCAACACCTAGGATTTTTTTTTCTAAAATGAATGGGAGAGAATGATTAATTAGAGAAGGCAGAGAGTGAAAATGAAATAGAAATTGAGTGGAAGGAAGATTTAGGTTGACATATCAACGGGAAATAGAGAGAGATAGAAAGGGAAAGAGAGAGAGAGAGAGAGAGAGAGAGAGAGAGAGAGAGAGAGAGACAGAAGAATAGTTTTATTTGGTGAGAAGGAAAAGAGTGAAAATGAACTAGAAATTGAGTGGAAGGAAGATTTGGGTTGACATATCAAAGGGAAATAAAGAGAGAGAGAGGAGAGAATAGTTGTATATGGTTGAGTGTGATGAACCAAAATGTAAAAGGGTGTATAATGAGACTAAGGGAGATGGAGTGGAATTAGATGGATGGTAGGAACTAGGTAAGTTAAGGGACATGCAAAAGGATTTGCACTCAACCATAGCTACAAGAAAAGATAGAGGAAAATGAGGTAAGGTTATAATACCTCAAAAGTACTTTTGGTTAATTTTATTTTCAATAAAAATCATAAAATGGTTTGAATTTTATAAAAATAATCCCAAAGCATTAACATATGCTTATTGGCACAATTATACTCTAAACAGAAATTTTCAAAAACTTTGGAAAGAGATTTGAAGGAAATATCAAAAAACTCTCTAAAATTGCACATGTTAATTGGTTTTGACAAACAAGTCAACTAGTTTATCAGGGATCAAAAGTGCCAGCCTATGAGCCTACTATCTATTTATTTAGCATAAATAGTTAACAGGTATGCATGAAATTTACATTTTAATTTGAAATTCAATCCTTTTTTAAAATCAAAACTAATTTATTTTATACCGACATAATTTTAAATACAGTTTTAAGAATTGTAGGATGGGGGTATTGCAGAAATTTATTCCACAGGGCCCAAAGAAAGATATATAAACATTTTACTCTAACTATATGGATGTTAGTGACAAGAGGCTTATAAATTTACTTGAATGACCACTATGATTGGGCACCTAATGCAATGAACCACCATAAGTATCACCTAAGTTACCTAACCCTTAAATATTAATCCTCTCTAAAATATATAATGACTCTTTCTCCACTAGCTCTTGGCTACATAGTTCGAGAGAAAGAGAAGGCAAGTTTGAATGGAATATTTTATCCTTATTAATAGTAAGTATTGTGTTAGTACTTAATAAAAACCAATCACCCTTATTATTTAACAATATTGTATATATTTATAGTGATAACACCAAACATAAATTGTCTATAATTCTTATTCAATTATGAAGTTTATAGTGATAATGTAATACCTCATATTTTTGTGACTTTTGTTAAATGAGAAGTTATGGTATTAATTGTTTTTTATTTAGAACTATAATTGAGTTTAAGGGAATGTTGGATTTGAATAAGTTTTAGAAATAAAGTAAAATAAGTTTTTAGGTGCATCGGTCGATTAGTTCCTTAAACCAATTAACTGGTTCGCCGTTTAAGATAAAAAAAAATCTTAACCGAACCAATCAACTAGTTTTTGGAACCAATCGATTGATTAGTAGAATAGTCTACTTGTAGGACCAAAAAATCAATTGGTTTGTCGAGCTAATTACATTTTTAAAACATAATTTTTTAGCAAACATTTTTATACCAAAATGGAACCTTCATAATCCCAGTCCAAGTTATTCTTTAAAGATTCCTAACATTTATTAGCATGAATTTAGGATGAGATTCTTCCTCAAATGGATTTGAGGATTCAATTTAGACAATTGAGGGGGAGGGTTATCTCAGCTTTGTCTTCTTCCACCTCTCTCCTTTACTCTCTTGGAAACAAATTCTTCAATTTCCAAACCTACTTGTACTTAGCTGGACAAATCCTTCCATGTTGATAATTCATTTTCTCTTTTGTCATTGCGATTTTTTTTTGCAAATTTAACCTTTATTTTTTTAATGATTAACCTTTAACTCTAGAAGGGAGGTCATCCTATCTTTGATGAAATTTACCCATTCAACTCAAATAAAAATGGTATAAATTAGGGTTTTTATTTTTTATTTTATCTAATGATACTCATTCTCATACTAATTTGTTGGCTATAAATATCAGTAATCACCCCTTCCACTCACTTTTCTTTTATCCATCAAAATATTATCATTCTCTAACCTTGTGTTCTTTTCTCTCTAGTTCAAGATTAGTTTCCGTGCCTTTCCATTCTTTTGATCCTTTTTCTAGCTCCTTCTTGTTTATCTTTAAATAAGGAAGATTTAGATTTATGAGAAAGTTGAGTATCTTTTTCTGCACAAATTCTCTCTATTTTTCTCTTAGGTTAAGTATGTTTATTTTCTCCTAATTCAAATTTTGACTTATAAAACAATTTTTTGTATTTATGAAGCTTTAAATTCTATTTTATACAAGGTTTGGAATTTTGAAAATAATCCTAGTTGAGTTTTCATACTTTTGGCAGAATTTTGCTTCACTAAGTCATTATTACTTTTGAAATGTGACCTAGTTAATCATATGTTGTGGTGTATTCTTTATAGTCTTGATTTTATAAGCTAGTGTGATAATTTTGTTTAAGATTGATGCATGTTGATTAACTTATGAATTCTAAAAAAATGCATGATTTTTAGGTAAATTAGGTTGATTTTATTATTTATGAAGCATGCCTCAACTAATTAGATGAAGAAGTGTTGGTATGATGCCTTGATATGTTTTAGTAATGTTGCAGTAGAAATTTTGAGGATCATTTGCATAAAAAATGTTTATTATTTACTATTTGAGGGAAAATTGATTGACTGGTTAGGTCAAGCTGATGAATAGTCCTTTTAACAATTGATTGGTAACCTATTGACTGATAGGTCTCTCGTGACCTTAGTTTGTTGTCCACTTAAATCCATCAACCAGTTTGTCGAATCAATCGACTAGTCCTAGAACAATAGACTAGCTACGTCAAATTGATCAATTAGTTTAAGGGAACCCTAGGTTTAGCCAAGCAAAACCAGTTGTCAGATCAGCCCAAACTAATTGCCATGTTGGCCTAACCGATCAAATGGTTGGTAAAACCAATCGCCTAATTAGGCCAAGTTGAGTCATTATTTTTGCCAAATTGTGTGATTTTGATATTTTAACTTTGATATGCTTTGATACTATGTCTAATAATACTATATGATTGTTTAATGAGTGAAATAACTCTACTGACATTAATGGACAACCTGTTGGATGGATTAAATGGATCATAATATATGGCATGCTCAATGGGTGTTGTATACGCCTTAATGGGTAAACTTGAATTAGTGTTAGATGGCTTTAAAGGGGCAGTGCAATCTTAAATTTAGCCTAAAATGAATTAATCTAAGGGATTTAGTTAATACTGAGTAAGCATTAATGGAAATCCCACACATGGTTGGGGAATGGTAATGGTTAAGATGGAATAAGTATGTGAATATCTTGCTTGGATATTATTTGGGTCTTGTGTGATCACGTAAAATTGAGAATAACAACTTATCACTTAAAGTGAAAGATGATCGAGCTATGTTTGTGTCAGGGTTACTCGATCCTCATGTAGCTACCGAGGGGAAGTCTTCCTCTTTGAATTTATTGGTGCCTTTGAGCTTTTCCTTCAAGCAGAATCATAGTAGATCACGGTGCCTTACCTATTCTAGATTGATGATGTACTAAGGGTATTAATACTAAAGAGTCTAGTCACCTTAGAGGCTTTGGATTCAGCCTGGACTTATGTCCATTGGTGGTTACTTGGCTTCGGCTTGGTCTTATTTCCATTAGTAGTTTCTTTGCTTCAATTTGTGTCCTTTTATTTGTTTAGACTTCCATGGTATGTGAGACTATGGGGTAGTGCACATTTCATCCTTCATTAATAATTGGGATAAGTATTTGCATACTAATTTGATTGAGTAATTGGATAAGAAGTTGGAATGAGAATGTGAATAAAGAGAAAGGTAAAAATAAAAGGAATACAATAGTAAAGGAGATAATTGACTATATATGTATAAATGGCCGAATAAATTAGGTACGTGGAAATGGTTTCCAGTGAAACTATTATTTGACTAAGAAAATTTATAAACTTGAAATATTCTAGAATAGTTTCCTGCTATTATTAGAATATTTTATAAGGTAATAAGATGAATGGACATGAAAGGAGATAAAGATTTCTTAGAATATTGGCCTGCAAGAAAATATAATATATTAATTCATACTAGGTAAGAAACATATTAGGTAAGTTAACATGGTAAATAACGTATTAGGTGAATAATGGTAGCATTGAAGAAATGTGACTATTTGAGGGTTTGTATATCTATATCGATCAGAATCGTGCGTGATCATCAAAATTATGTCACTCGTTGAATAGTTTAAGCTTCTTTTCCATCAACAAGAAATCAGGAAACAAAAATTGAGAGAAACTTTGAAATTTTAAAGACAGCTGACATTGAAAGGTAAGTGGAACGCACTGTGGCTGAAAGAATAATTGACGGGGCCATGGTGTACAGCACAAAAGGACACCGTCGCTTTCTTTGTGCATGAGGACTCAATTAATTAACTTGAAGTGAATGACTCCGGTCATTTACGATTCTACCCATAGTTGTCTTCAACTAGCACAATTTTATTTAGGTGTTTTAATATTTCGTACAATATTTTTTAAATAACTTGTATTTTAAATAATTTTATTTTTATATTTTGATTTAATATTACTCCACTGTTTAAATGATAAAAATAAATAATATTTTTAATTTATTAAGGTAACAAAGTGAAACTAATATCAAATGTGAAGGTAATTGAATAAAATTATTAAAATATAACATTCCTAAAAAATATGAAGGCAAATATATTAAGATACCCAAATAAAAGTTATCCTATTTTTTGTTAACTAAAAGAATATTAGTAACTAGTATTATTTGGTCATAAGAATGAGGACAGAAAACTAGAAACTATGAAAAAAGAGAAAATAATAAGTATTGAGATTATAAAATATATTTATATATATATTTGAAATAAAAAATGTAGGAAAATAAAAATAAGAAACATTTTCGACACATTAGCAATATCTCAATTATATGAAATTTTGATGGTGCAAGTGATCAGGAATCGATACTGCTTGTAGTCGAGTCTTGACCTTTTTTATTTCACACATAAATCCATTCAATTTAAATCAAGCAAAATAAAATATAAATAGGGAAGCTTATTATATAAATCAGATGCACTTACTTTTAATATATTTTTTGTATATCTAATAACATTATAGTATATATTTAATATATATTAATTAAAACATATTAAATATATATTAAAATATGATATCAGTATATTATAATTATATGAAATATATAAGTAGGGATAACAATAGGTCGGATCCAACCAAATTCAGATCTAAATCCGTTTATATTATCTATATCTAGATCCAACCTAGATCCACCGAGTTTTAAAATTTCAAAACCAAACTCAGATCCACTTGATCTAATGGATAAACGGGTACTAAATAGATCTGATTATTTTTTAGAATAATAATTAATAATCTATATAAATATAAATATATTTACATTTTATATAGCTTAATATGTATTTTTTATTGAAAAATAAATGTTTTAAATAGTTGTGTTAACTTTTTAAATGGTGTTTTAATGCCGCTGGAACACAATATTATACATATTACTTATAAAGTAAATTTATAAAAATAAAATAAAATAAATAAAAAATTATTTAAATAAGATTACAATAATAATAATAACAAATATAATATTAATATATATTTATATATTTGTGTGCGTGCATATATATATATATATAGTGAAGGTCCCATACAAACCCTTCCTAATATACATATATAGGAACCAATTTTAACCATGAGATTAGTATTTGATTAATGGTCAAGATTTAGTAAATACCTAACGTAAATTTATTTTAATCTTGGCCGTTAGATCTTCTGATCTAACGGTAATTAACAGTTTCTACGTTTGTATTTTAAATAAAGGTTTGTTCTATATATATATATAGACTAAACGAATCTGGTAGATTGAATTTGGATTCAAAACTATTGATTAAAATTATTTAGACAATTATAGACTATCTAACGGATCTAAAAAGGGAAAATGTATTTGTAGTATATGTAGGTGAAATTAATTGGATAAAAATTAAAATAGTCCCAAAGTATTTAGTTATAAGTACAAAATATTATGTACATATAATTATACTAATATGTACACCTAATTATACATAAATGTACATGTAATATTCTCTATATGTACATGTATATTGAGATACCAAAAAAATTTGATGAAACACTAAATAGATTGATCAATTTTAATTATGTTGATCCAAATGGACCACCAACTATTTTTTCCATCTAAAAATTACTAGCTAAAAATAAAATAAATCTGACAAATATTAATCGAGTTCAGGGCCCACTGTAATTCGTATACATAAGTTATCACCTAAAATTAGGTGCATTGATAATAATGTCCGTGCTCTTAGGCCCTTGCATGAGTCAATCTTCCACGCATGATCGAATTCCTTGACGTATTGAGCATCGAGACTATTGACAGCAATTGAGATGACCCACCAAGGATAAGTACCTCCAATCCAACTCCAAGTGCTCCCTTTTTATGAAACCGTCAGAATGAGGTGGGGCCTGCCCACCTTCCCCACTCACTGCAATCTAGTTCCCACCACATTTCTCCTAACAAGTTGTTTCGAGGTAGACTTCTAACCCATCATCAAGAAAAATATTAACTGAATTCACACTTGGCTGGCTGGCTAATGCTCTTCGTTGTCGGATTTAGAGCTGGCAATTTCTGGCCGGTAAACTGCCAACAGAGCAAACCCGTCCCCTAAGTCTCTCTTCTTCTTCTTCTTTTTCCCCTTCCCATGACAGATGTTTAGTGCTACGTACCGAAAGTCTCATTCATGTCGAGTATAGAAAATTTAATGATGGGTCCGTTTTGATCCTTCAACCTTGTACATTTTCCATGTGTGATAATATGGCCCTTCCCCAGCATTGTTGGCCCCGATTTGGGCCACTAACTTTATCATCGCAACACTGTGACTTCGATTAACTCATGGGAGGTGAGGCTGATCTGCTCCAACGTCAAGGAGGAGGAGGGATTTCACAGGAAAGGTATATGGGTTACCTCGTGCTCTGTTTTACTCGTTGAAAGACCTGTTTTGGAACTTCTCTACAGAATTTTTTTTTAAAAAAAATTACACCTAAATATATTTTCATTATAACTCTATGTCAACATGATTCCTTATCGATATACATATGTTCTCTGCTTCTATATAATCATAAATCAAAATAATACTTGTTGTGGACGTACTCAGACACGTATATAAATTCTAAACATATTACAAATGTTAAATTGAAAACCATCTCTCTCTCTCTCTCTCTCTCTCTACACTATCTTTGTGATGGAGTCGAACATCCTAAAAACTTACTAGAAAGCATATTATTGAGAATATCATATATGTGCGTTTGGTTTCCTTAAAAAAATAGAAGATAGAGTTATTATAATTTACTTGTAATTTTTTATATGAGATAAAAATGAAATGGTGAGAGGAAGTGATTCTTTCATAACAATTATAGATGAGGAATAAAAAAAAGTTATACGTACTTTTTACTTTTTATTTGCTCAACACATTTTCTATAAAGTCATATCTTGTCGACGTACTACCTCATTCATACTAAATGTTACATTAGTATATAAAAACAAAACAACCCAAAGGAAAAGGAAAAGGAAAGGTCTCAACTTGTATAACAAAACATAATATAAATGAGTAATTATTGCCCGGACATAACCTAACAATATTAAACCGAAATGTATAACAATAATCAATTGTTTGTCCAACACTAGAACAAAAAAGATTGATAACAAAAGAATATGGGTAAAATAGTCTCATAAATGATCACTCTTCTTATCTTATGGGTTGTTTGGTACGTGCGAAAGAGAGTTTAGGAAATAAAGAGTTACAATTGTTTTATTTACTTTCATTCTTATATTTGGTATGTATTGAAAATAAGTTAGGAGTAAAGATCTATTGTGTTTTATATATGAGAGTAGAATTGAAAATAAAGTGCTTAATTTACTAAAGTATCCATTTTAAAATTTTAATATTCCTAGTTATGTATGTGTGCGCTCACGCAATAGCACCAACTATTATTATGATTTTCCAAAGTATTTCATTCTTGAAACTCTAGAATTCACATCTAACAAGATATTTTCTAATTTTCTAGGAATGAGATAGCCTCCTTTATTTAAACCTATATGTTCATCTTAAGAAAAATTGAAAACATGCAATATTTGTTATGATCACTAAATCTTTGCAAATATCATACACACATATATATACATTATAAGGCTATTTTTTTGATCCTTTATGAAAAATCAAATTCATGTAACAAATTTAAATTTTAAAATATTTTATTATTTTTCTAATATCAACTCCACTAATCAATCTAAAATATATATTAAAGGTTCAAGTATAAGCCGCCAACTATAATTGAAGAATGAGACTTTTCAATCCAAAAATTATCTAGAATATTACATTATGTTTCACAAATATTCACTATAAAGTCTCATTAAAATGATTAACCTATCAACATAAAAGAAATGACAATTCCTAGTAACTGATTAAAACCATCAATTGTCTTGTAGCAACCAAGGTTTTGAAGTCATTAGGTGCATTGAAGAGAAAGGTTAATTTATTGGCATGTTAACCAATGATAAAAGCAACTTTAACAACTTCATCACAAGTAAGACCAGGAAGTGTAATGACAACTTGAAACCATTTATTTCTTCGTCTCACTAGTAGTTGATACACTCTCCTTTTCAAGTATCTCATGTTTGATTTTGAATCTATCCTTCTCAAAATCCAACAAGCTTGAAATTGATTTTGATACTTTAATAAACTACAGCTCCAGAGGATCAATTTCCATATATTTTTCTTCTTTTAGATTTATTTGAAACACAAGAGGTAGTGTTAATACCATGAGTTTATTAAAAAAAAAATATCCATCCATAGATTGGCTAGAAAAGGAAGTTTCATTTATGGTAAACTAATCATCATCCATGCCTAAATGATCTCTATCTTTGACTCATTTAGCAAAATTATTGGCATAGACCTCACACAGCATATCATAGTGCACCATATTACAAATTTGGATAAAAATATTAACACCCATTAGTTACTATATTAAAAATACAACATAAGACATCAATAATTGTATTGTTGTTTCTTATACCTTGCACATTCATTAAATATGTCTTTATTTTCTATCACCATATTCTTTTCATCATTCCAGCCAAATCTACTACCAAACTGTTGGATAAATAAACTATATGAAAGCTACTTTTTAAGAACCTTTAGTTTTGATTTAATATGTGGATAAGCTTGCAAGCAAGAGTTAGGCATTTTTCTTATTTATCTCTTTCTCATTGTATGTTAGGTAACATATATTGTGGTCCATGTCCACCTTCCAACCAAAATGATTCATTCCATATAAAATATCAATCAATAATGTATCATCCTCTACAATCTATACACTCATTTCTTCTTCTTCTTCTTCTTTTTGTTATATTTTCTATTCTCGGTTGACTTGTCCACATCCTTAAAACATAGAAACAAAAAGAGTATATACATAACCATAAACACACACATAAATATTATACAATCATCCAACTCTAATACAATATATAATTTCAAACAAAGGTTATATTAGTACCATAATAATTTCATACAAATGTCACATAATGCCATAAAATAGTAAAAATAAAGCTATAAAATTTTAATGAATAATTTAACAAAGAAATAAAAGAGACTCAATCACCTAAAAAATTTAAGGGAGGGGCCTTAAACACAAATGTTACTCAGTACGTCTTTCAGATCTCCTAGCATCATGCATGTCTTGAGCAACCTTTTCTCTCCACTGAGTCCACTAATGTGATAGTTCCATAGAATTAATTAAAACATCATGTAGCTCTTATTGCTTTATAAAATCATCTAACTATTCTTTATATAGGTTAAAACATATTTTTTTTCGAATTAGGTTATGGAGATAATAGCATACTAAAATTATCTTAACATGTGTTTCTATAAGGTAATAAGAAGCATTCTTAACTAACGTAACTTCAACTATACCAAATTCTTCTCAATCACATTTCTCAATCATGAATGCTTGATGTTAAAAAAATTATCATTTTTATTTGGTGGATAACTACATTCTTGTAGATTGTAACGTTAACCTCTATATAAAGTAATAAATCCCTCATAATTCTTATATCAAGCATCAAAAAGGTAATAATAACGTATTACAAAATACATATTTATGTACCACATGAAGATGTATCCTATAAAATATCAAAAATATATACCTATAATTGTATAGAATATCTTACAACAAGGAACTTTAAGACCATTTGGTCATGAAAAGGCATCTTGAAGTATCCTTCCATCTGCTATGGATGCCTCCCAACTAGTTGATACATAGATGAATTGTATGTCTAATGCACACACACCAAGAATATTTGTTGATATATCATTCTTTCTTGATCAGTAATGTTCTCATTGCCGAAAGGCACATTAACTATTACATAAATCCCATCCAAAGCACCTAAGTAATTCTATATTATAAATTACATGAATATTATATCCTTGAAACTTCATAATAATTCAAAAGTTCCATGTCACAAATTATATAAAAAAAAGTTATTTTAAACAACTTATATATTACATAAGTTATGGAGGATTGGTTGAGTTGTATTATGTACTACCCTCCAAAGCTTTGGAATTACTATTAAACACCATATGAAAATGCATGCTTATTGTCTCTTAAGATAACTGAAAATCAAAATTTATCTCTCAAATTTGTTCATCATCCACAAGTATGTGCAAACAATATTGTAATCATTTCCTCCACACTCATGTTTTTAGTATCTATCAAACCACCAAGTTTTCTTACTAAATTACACAAATCCCAATATACCGTATGTCTATCCTAAGTTGCTAAATACAAAGTGTATATTTCCTACCTATTAACTCATATAAATGTTTTTCTTAAACAATTGGATCATACCAAGAAGTCTCCCTAACAATCCTACACCTACACCTCCTCATCAAAATCATCAAAATGACTATATAAATATATAACTTTAGCAATATTTTCACCCTATGTCGTCTCATGATAGAAAATTTTAACACCCCCAAAATTTACACATTTTTTAAGCAATACTCATAAATTAAAACCGTAAATTTCTAGGGATGTTACCGCCACACTTAGTACCAGACCGGCTCACTCCTACCGTTCTGGTATCAAGTGCTAACGCTAAGAAAATACTATTAGCAATACCATACAAATCAAATTTTATAAAAACGAGGATCAGAGTACGCGCAAATCTTACATAATTCAAAATACCAACTATTTTTTTTCTAGATATTAACTAAACAACATAAATAAAATTGTTTCGGCAATTCAAACATAATAAAAGTAACATGAGTCATAATTTTAAATAAAGGAAAACGACCACGCCGCTCTAGAGATTGATCCAGCCCGGCTATCTTTCTGCCCCTCCTGATGTCCCATAGACATCGATAGCATCAAAGTAAGTATCTCCTACCTGCAACATATCAGACCGGCCTTCTGCTCATGGGAATGAGCAACACCCATGAAACGGGTGATCAGTATACTACGTACTGAGTAAGGTAACCAAGTACTACGGTCGGCATATAACACATTAATTCATGCAGGATGATGATCGACATACATTTACAAACCCACACATATGATACATAGAAGCATAAAATGAAATCCATAACTTATAATCAACAAGTCCACACATAAGGCCTAAAAAGGTCCAGATTAATCGTTTAATCTTTCTTTTATCAAAAGTTGATACACACCATGCCCTTTATCAGATCCATGTGAAAACAGGAACACCCCACTATTATAACCGGTAGGCCGGTCACACATAGAGCATCATGCCCTAACCACTATTATTACCGGTAGATCAGTCACATATAGGGTAAAACCCTAACCACTATTCCTGACCGGTGGATCGGCTTGGTTCCTACTCGCATGGTGTTCCACTGTAATTCATTAGTATCTTTTAATAGCATTGACAACTCTGGTTTGTCTTTATTGAGTTTGGGATCCCCCACTATTATAACCGGTGGGCCAGACACATATAGGACATCATGTCCTAACCACTATTATTACAGGTGGATCGGTCACATATAGAGTTTTTAGTTACACTTTCCATCATGATTTTACAACCCTAACATGCATATCTTAAGGCCATATCATACAATAATAACATAAACATACACTTAATTCTCATGCCATAGTTTATTCACACCAACATACTTCAACTCTATAATCATGCCACATACGAAATAATTAATAATAATAAACATAGAATACATGGCATATGAAACACATAATGCATATAAACACACAAATGGCCTTAGTAAACATTTACCTAAAACGACACCGGTCTTGGTGCACGCTCCTATTCCACTTGAGGGATTTGACTGGGTTCACCTATTATATAAAGGTATACTAGAATTAGGCTCCCTTAAAAAAATTATTATTCTCTAACTTATTCGAAGATTTGGTTTTTAGTTAAACCAATATTACGCAATAATTAACTATACAAAATATTACTTAAAAATACAAATAAATTACTATTTTCATTCAAAAAAGGTGGTGATATAAGGGTTTCTACCCTTCACCAAAATAGTATTAGTATAAGTAGTAGTAGTAGTAGTAGTAGTAGTAGTAGTAGTAGTAGTAGTAGTAGTAGTAGTAATAATAATAATAATAATAATAATAATAATAATAAAAGTAAAACATTATTAATAATACTCTTATTAGTAGAATGTTAATATTAATAATACCATAAATCTTAACATTACAAGATGGCTTTCGAAATCACCCATTTAATAATAATACTATTTGAAAATGTAATTATGATATTAATATTATACATATACTTATAATATAAAAGTTAATAGAGATAATAATAATAATAATAATAATATATAATTATAATAATAGTAATAAAAATGTTAAAATATGTTAATAATAATAATAAAATTAATTAGTGCGAGACTAATAAAAAGCAAAGAATCTAACTTAAAATTTTAGGTACTACCTTAAAATTTTAGGTTTCAATATTAAATATAATAATGAAATAAATAATAATAATAATAATAATAATAATAATAATAATAATAGTAACCATGTAATAATTCCATTAAATAACCAAAATTCAAGAATAATAATTTATCTAACTCAAGAATACTCCCAAACCTGTCAAAAAAATTTAGCAATTAGGATACAGTTGATAACCATAATAATAATTATAATAATAATAATAATTAAGATCAAATTAAAATTAAAAATTAGGATATAAGTAGAATAATTTTCAATAAATCGAAGGAAAGTGTTGAAACGGTCTAGGGTTTTACCTTGAGTTGGCGGGGATGGGTGGCACCGGCGGTGGTGCCCAAAGGTGGCCAGAAAAGTGATCTAAGAAGGGTGAAAATGAAGAAAAAGAGGGGAGGGGAAGGAGAAAAATAAAATAAGTTTATGGGTCAGTGGAGGAGAATTAGCAGGAGATTTTGAGTGGTTTAGAGGATGGCAGAAGCAGTAGATGTGGTGGTGGACGGTGGTTTAAGGTTTCGGGGTAAAAATCTAGCGAGAGAACTAGCAAACTTTGCACGGTTATGGAAGCCCGTGCAAGGAGAATCGAAGGATGATAATAGTTTAATTAATTAGAGGGAGTTGCAGGGAAGAGTATGGAAGGAAGAAGAGGCGGTGAGGTTGGCTAACGGCGGAGGAAATCGTGTCTAAAGGGGCAATGGCGCACAGACTGGTGCTTAGGGTTTTGGGGAAAGAAATCTCATAACCAGGCCAAATGAGGGGTATTTATAGTGGTGGAGGGTAGGCTTGAGTACTGGAGGTTACCAGAAGGTTAAAGTTGGTGGGAAAATATGTTGGTTATGCTATTGATCGGGCGGCACAATTTCAAATTTTTGCCCGACCTTCGTGAGGGAAATAGGGGAAAACGTGAGGAAGAAAAGGAGAGTGGGGAAATTCAAATTGAAGTGTGCGTCGAGGGGAAGAGAATGGGCGGGAGAAATGCCAATTATGACATATGTGGCTGGCGACGCCATTTTCGGGGGAGGTAGGAAGGTTGCAGTTATGGCGTCGGGGAAGAAAAGGAAGAAGACGATGGGGGAAAAGTTGGATCGGGCGGTTCGGCGCAGAAAAAGAAAAGAAAGAAAAGAAGAGGAGGTCGGGCGGGGCGACGGTATTTAAGGGTGTGGGACAAAACGTGTCGTCTTGATGGAAAAAAGGGAGAAGCGCGGCGCAGGGTTAAATGAGGGGATTCTGGGCCGCGCGAAATGGCCCGCACAGAAGGAAAAGGAAGGGGATTTGGGCTAGCGCAACAGGCCCAATTCGGGGGAAGGAAAAAGAAAAAAGAAGAAGAAGAAGAAGAAGGAAAAGAAAGAAAAAGAAAGAAAAAGGAAGAAAGAAAAGGAAAAAGGAAAAATGAGAAGAGAAAATAGAAAGGTTAGGTTAAATAAATTAATTAAAATATTTGGGATATTTAAAAATTATAATATTTAAATAAAATAATATTTAAATCCCTTTTTAGGCTAAATTAGGATTTTTAAAATTTTTTTCAAAATTTCCATTTTAAATTAATAAATCACTCTAATTTTATTTAATTAAATGATTTATAAAATTGACATTAATTTGAAACTATTTTCTCTTTCTTAATTTGAATAAAATAATTTATTTAAATAAATTCCCAAATTAAAATCTTTAATTAGTTAATATACTCAAATTTCCTCTAATTAACATATTTATAAAATTTCTTATTAATTTTCCCTAATAAATTTCTTTTATTTTAGTAAAAATAATTTATTAAATTAAATTTTCAAATAAAACCTTATTTAAATATAATATTTAAAATTAGAAAATTTTAGGGCATTTCAAAAACTCTCTGTTTGTCTTTAGTCACTATGCCATTTCTATTTATGAATTTTTAAAAATTTCTATTTCATTTTCTACTATGTGTAAATATAAAATTAAAATACAACATAGAGGCAACTATAATGCAAATATGGGGATTAAAACACTCAACGCACATATAAAAATAAAATAAAATAAAAAATAAGCACACATGTAGCTTGAATCCATAATATACAAACAAAAAACATATAATGAAGGGAAAATGCAAGAATAAAGACTAAATACATAAAATATATTCATTAGTATTATTTTATTTTAATTTTTTTTAATTTAAAGCAATAAAATATCTTATCCATGCTGGAATCTTGAAAGACTACATCAATTCCTCTATTGCCACTAACACCATGTTGAATATAAATATTTGAAGGCGATGCATAAAATGCTAAACAAATTGGGTCTTGCTAAGAGTTGATGATCGAGCTTGGGTTGAGATCCAACAAAAGAGAAAATCAAGAAAAAGGATAAGGGAATATTGAACAGAAACTTATTCTTGAAAACGCTCCAAAACCAATGACTTACATAAACCAATCAAGGTTTCAACACTTGACATAAATTATGTAAGATTTTTAGGAGATAAATCAAAGCTATGCACTAAGCTTTAAGTTGTGTGAATTTTAGTATTCATAATTTAATTCCAAAGTGGCCTCCTTAATTCTTGGCTCAAGTCATCCATGAAATGGAGATTGTTGCTAGCTGCTAGGTGGTTGGGGAAAGCTTCAAACACAAGGGACAAAAATAGAGTTAATTGTTTCAGCATAATAGGCTCCTATAGGTAGTTGTTTTACGTGAGATTTACATGTGTGCGCATGGTAATTTATTCACCCTAAATGGAGCTGCAGATATCCTTCTTTTCCTAACCCATTACTCCCTAAAAGGTGGACGTTTCATGATGATTTTTTATGGCTGGAAGATGAGCTTCAAAAATGAGGAGTTATGGGTTGAAAGGCTTGGCTTAGGGGCTCCCAGGTTGGTATTTTTATGGCTCATGCATGGATTTACATGGCTAGCCATTTGACACCTGCATGGCTTCCCACTTTTGATGATTATTTTTACTCCAAGTTAGAAGTATAATGTAGCTTCTTAACTTAGAGAAAATAATTAGAGCTAAAGAACATTCTTCATGTAAGACTATCTTAACATTTGTAATGTGGCATTTGCTTGATAAAAATTTATGCTCAAAACACCATAAGCTTTAGGATTAAATAAGACCTTAGGAATATGTTTATAAAGTCAATCAATGTCATTATAATTTTATTAACCAAAATTAAAATGCGGTGGATGCTCTTGCATCAAAGGGAGTGTCTAACTTTACATACTTCAACATCTTTATGATAGATTGATCATTATGGACTTGATCTATACCAAATTTAAGGCTACAACTATGGATAGTGTAGTATATTTTATCACCGTCATTTAAACCTACACCTCTAGCCATGTCTACTAGCTCAAAATATGGCATTTGTTCTATGTCATTATTTTAAGGAAAAAAAGTCACTTAACTTCCGATATAAGTTAATACACCATCCACCAAAAAAGATCCCACATGATTCATGTTGATATTTAAAAATCATCTGTCCATTTTGCATGTACATACCTATCACTTAAATAAACCAACTTAATATATTCTTAAAATAACCTGAATATGCATACATCAAGTAACTATTAGCTAGACACAAGTGAACATTGAAGACCTAATTAATATAAACAATAATCTATTCATCCATTTTGCAACAAAATTTTCCTTTCATGATGTAGCTTACATGGTATACAAATTATGCAAGTCCAAGTGTTCTTACTAAGGACCACACCCTCAAAAAAACATTTTCCCTTTCATAGCAACTTTCTCTATATTTGTATACAAGATCAGTGTCATTCCAAAACTCCCATGACCTCCTCTAAAGGATTTTATGATGGCAACACAACATTATGTTTTAATAATGTGAAGATTATTTTATTTTATGTTTAAATTTTGAGTGCATGATGTGCTATGTAAATTTTGTGCATTGAGAACTTTGTTTCCATTACAAAAAATAAAAATAAAAGTTTTCTTTCAAATTTTAGATGTTGCAAATATCCTATTCAACAACCATAACAATGTTTAGAGTAACATGCTTTAACTAATATCAGAATACATCGATAATATAGGTGACCCATAAGCAAAGCTTTTATTTCTATGCGCTATATACTAATGCTATCATACACCATAAGAAATTTCATGTTTCTCAAGGATATGGTTTGTCTTCCATAAAGTTAATTATTTTTAAAAGAAAAATGAACGAAAATTTAATATTAACGAAAACACATACGAAAAATTTTTTAAAATCAAATGTGATAGGATGCATTTGTCTCTACACGTTTCAAGATTCTGACAACAACATTTTAATTTTAAACTTTTTAAATTTTAACAGTTGTTTTCTTTGGAAAATAGTTTATTTTTTATGGGAGTCAAAAAAATGAATTGACAAATAGTATAATTTAAAAATTAAATGCGGTTACGGCAAATGCATACAAATAGATAACGGATCAAGCAGATAATAGTTAGCTAGCTCACTATCTTTGTGATTAGATTTGACTTTATAATTGATTTAGTGATTAAAGGTATGCATTTCGTTATTGGGATTTTTCCAGATTTTTATTAACAATTAGTTGAACATAAGGATGAACTGCATTAGTCTGGTTGCTAATTTTTCTTCCTTAAGGCTTAATACAATTAGTTTTCTGTAAGGTTTAATACAATTAATTTTTATTAACAATTAGTTTAAAGTTAAGGTTTAGTACAGAGATCTAGTTAACCGTGGTTGTTAAGATTCAACCAGTTCGTTCCATCTTTTAATAATTTAGCTGAAAATTAGTTAATAGGCAGAAAAATCTGAATCTTTTTGTGCGGAAAATATGTAATGCATGGACTACAGAGTCACCAGTACCACCATCTCCATCATCCCACGTGCCTCCAAGAAATAGGTCCACACTAATAAGGGCCCTATGGAGGGTTGCGAAGCCTCGTAATAAGGGCCGCGCGATCTGATTCAAACTCCACGGCCCGCACCCTTCCGCTTTAGACAGCCTTAAGTACTTCAAAGACCGTCTTCCCCTCAGCTTCCTCTAATACCCGACCTTCCCCCATCGTCAATGCGTCGCCCTCCACAACCACAAGTATGATGCCTTCATGGTTGCGGCACACCGTACCTCCGTAATCTGCCTCCCTCCTTCCCCCATATTAATAGCTCGGTGGTTGTCGACACTCCCTGCCAAAGAGTTGCCAACCTATCTCCTTTCAGTGCAAGCTAAAATGAATGCTCTCTCTCTCTCTCTCTCTCTCTCTCACTCACACACACACACACTCACTCTCTAGGATGACTACCAAAAAATCACACATCCACCCTAGCTTTTTATTTTTTTTTAAAAAAAAAAAATTTACTTACTCTTAAAGTCCTTTTTAGTAATTTACATACTATTTTAAAATATAATAAGATATTATTTTAATAAGATAATACATTATTTAAATCTGATTTAAAGTAATAATATATAAAATAATATTATAACAGAGTAATAAATAAATACAAATTATTTGCATATAAATGTGATTGAAGAAATAATAATAATAGTTTATTATAACTTAATATATAATAATATTATTATAATGTGTAACTTAATATAAAATAATAGTTCTTTGTCACGTATTTAAAATGAAACAAATTAGTATACAATAATAATTTTAGATATGCTCAAGGGATTGATGAAATTTAATTAATAAAGATTATTTTTGTAACGAAGATAACTAGCATAAGATTTTTTTGGTATTTATTCAAATTAATAAGACCTACTTATGAAGTTATCAATCAATAGTAGGTAATGAAATTATAAAAACGTACAAATAAACAGGTAAATCCAATCATTTGAAGTACATATTATCAGATAATAAATAATAAATGATAGTTACCAAATTGTGCTTAAACATACCCATAATACTATGATTATATCATTTGTTTGAAACCAACACAACAATTAATGCATAATGGAAAATTGATTTAAAACAAAGATATATAAAATAAATATGAACTTTTCTAAATAATTCTTTTAAACAAAATTTTTAACCTAATTTAAGAAATGGAGGGAATAGTTATATATGGCGTTTTAAAAAAAATGCTACAATAATAATGATCATCATATAAAGGCAGCGGTCTAACATCAACTAACCGAAAATTTCAAACCTAATTCTTCAATCGACGATCGAATACTTCATTTCTCGTATATCTACACTCCACTATAATCCTTGGTTTTAGCAACTATGGGACACCGAGTCATCGTGAACGACCCGCGCCAAGAAGAGTGCACTCATAAGGAGCAGGGGTGAAGACAGGCAAGTCCGACAGGCCTTTTCTGATCCGCTTATATTTATTGGAACTGAAATATATATAATAAAAAAATTCAAATAAATAAATAAATAAATATAAAGGTGTCATGCCCAGTCCGAGAGCTTCTTAACACCTTGCCAAATGCCAATTAACCACATACATGATATTTGTCTAGACCTCAAGTGGATGTACCAGTCCATGACAGGCCTATGTTACCTTGGTATTGGTCCATTCAAAGTAGATCAAAATATTTGAACGATACGTGACTGATAACTTTGTGGTAGAACAAATATATTGTAAGTTATGGTTAGTGGGCCATCAAACGCCACAAACATAAACATGCCTGAGACAATATAAGCACCGGAAAACAATCTCCATCTAGAAACAGCTCACAAAGTCCCCACGAATGAAGAAAGCTAAGGGAGCCAAATAATCCCAACAAACTGTAAAGCCAGGCATCTGTAGCTACTCGAAAGGATATATATTTTTACCATTGTCCCCTATTCAACAGGTACTCTTGTCTTGCCACTAAAGTCCCTTTACAGGAGCTGCTTACCCAGAAAAGAAGAGGGGGGGGGGGGAAGAAATAAACAAGGAGACCGCAAATGAATCCAAACATCAAAGAGAAAAACTCAATCATTCTTCTTCATCGTCGTCATCATCTTCGTCGTCATCGTTATCCTCTGAGCCTTCACCTTTACCCTATTCCACATACCAAAAAAAAAATTATATATATATATATATATGGTATATATATGGTCATTAAATACCAAATCACTACAGATGAGATCTATAACCAGTCAAGGCTAAAATTGTAATCCACATTAAAACAAATTAATCCCAATGGGAAACACAAGTCATCAGCTTCAAAATGTACCCAACACTGCAGAGTAACAAGACATAAAACCTGATTTATCAATATACATGAAGAAATCTAAAGACATTATGCAAAAACACCAAAGCGCATGCTCCACATGTATCCAATAAACAGCAAAAAAGTAGACCGCCCTTCCTGCTTTTCATGGACCATGAACTGGTTCAGCTATATTTGTCCACCAATATGATCGTATACACTTGGGCGCTTGCTTTCTCTTACAACTAGCCATAAAATGTTCATGGAACACAAGATATGGGCTTATAGTCATCTCACTTCTCCAGAGAGCAACATTCTTTCCATTTATCATACAAATGGATTGAGCATAATCATGCAACAATCAATCACGGAGAAGACAAGGAAGGAAAACCAGGACAGGAATGCATACCATGTTAGGAAATCAGAGATATTTTTACTCACTTGGCAGAAAAGTGTTTGGACACCAGATAAGTGGGAGACCAATAATTTTGTGTGCATAGGCACTCAATTAAACAAGCCACAGAAGTATAGACGGAATGAGTAATAAAAACAAGAAAATCGATAACTTTACAAAAGCCGAGCATAAACCAAATTCTTCAAAGCAACACCTAGATAATCAGCTCAAGTGATTCAACTCAAAAGCAGACAAATTATGAAGCAAAGACAAAAAATGAATCTCAATAGTGAATAATTTCAGGCAACTTTTAAAGATATTCAATTAGCACTACTAGATATCTGGAAAAACTATTGATCTTTCATCTACCTCTTCATCTTCATCCCCATCAAAATCCTCCTCATCAGCATCCTGCACAAAGGTAGAGACAACTAATATGATATCCAAACAGGAATAAGTCATAAATCAAAGTTTTTCTTTAACATGCATATGTAAGCAAATTGAATAAAAAATAGCGTCAGTGATTACGTTGTTGAAATAAGTCAATGGGTTGGGCCATAGGTCCTCCTTGATTATCTCCGCTACCTGAAATTTGACACCAAACAAGAATGATTAGGTAGAAGTTTGAACGAAAAGTTACCTCGCACTCTCCATTCTCAATTTTCCAGGATAAGCTATCCCACCTCATCTTGGATATCCTCCATGCCATCCTTCTGATTATCACTAAACCAGCTGAAGAAGCTGAAAGCAAAATGGGAGACAAGTCAATGATCCATGTGATGAATCAATGTCTCAAAGCATCAAGGAGGAAAAACGCATCTTAAGCAACGCAAACAGGTTCATGAGTTAGACAGGCCTGGCGTTGGAGAGGGGGGGATGTTGGCAGAACAAAAGTTAACAATGAGACTTGTCAAATCATAATGAGATAGCAAATGACTAGCTGTCGAACATAACATATATGAAGCAACAATCCCGCTTCATCAAATTTGGCAGAGACCAGATGGAATGCAATACATGATAGAAACTTTAACAGAATCTTCTAAAGCAAAAGCATGTTCATAAGAGGGAATGTATGCACATAGAATGAATCCAAGAAATAACATATAAACTCCATCAAACTGAAACTGAAGAGGTTGAGAGCAAACAAATTGTATTATGCATTATAGAATTCCTAACAATTAGGAGTTTTTGTGTTCCCAAGTTCCTGACTCTTCAAAAGCTTCATTGGCACGAGGTTCTTCTATAGTAGCCAATTCTCAGCTGCGCAAATGACATAGGATAAATTGCACTATAATGTGATATTACAAATGACCTCAATAAGCCTATCAAAAAGGCTAAATACCCCAATCCTTTTATAATAACCAGTTCTTAGGTGCAGACATTATAATTTCAATGTAAACTTAAAGATGTTCTATAACTGTCACCAGACTAAACATAAAGGGAAGGTCAGATTCAAAAGAGTAAATATAGTCGCGCAGCTGCAAATGATCAAAACAAACCTCTCTTCAGTATGAGCCCTCTTGTTTCCTTTCTTCTTATTGTCTACCCCATTTGGTACATCCTTGGCATGAGATATGGAGTTAGAGAAAAGCACTACTAATGAATATGAGTGTATATATATATATATGTAGACACACATCATGCTACAAGCAGCTTTGCTCACCATGCCTTTTTTCCATTTGATCTCAGAAACAGTCACTTTAGTTGTCCCTTCATCAAGGAAGGTGAATGCTTTTGTAAGCCTGGTGTTTTCAAAATATGGATTTGGATTAAACACCTGCATACAGATATTAAGAACTTTAATCACTTGGTAGAGAAGCATGTTCCCCAGTAAAGTTAACAAGTAGATTATCAATAAAAAATAGAAAAAAGAAAAAGAAAACTACAGATATTTTTACATGTGACTAGCAAGACGCTTACAAATGTTATAGAGTACCCAGATTTCACATCCTTAGTATCTTCTACCTCAAGAGTATTCATGTACTTGAAAATCTGTTGAAGTTACATAAATCAAATTTAGTAACTGCATGCACTTTGCCAGTGGAAGAAGACTTTTTCATCATAAAGGTAATAGTCTCAATAGACATTTTACACCAATAAACACAACGGCACAGATACCTTCTGGTCATCTTCAGTCACCAAATCATTAAGAGCAGGATGGCTTACGAACTGCACAATGCAAAAGACTAACAATCACATTACAACCAGAAGGAGATGACACAGTAGGACCATAAGTAAATGATAAGATATACACTTACCGCAGTATACCAAAAGTCAGGAATGGACTTGATAATCTCATTCCGTTTCTCATAGACTGGCCTGCGTACTTGATTGTACTTCTGCTCTATCTCCAGGACTTCCTCACTGGCCTTTTCATTGACCTAGAAACATTGCACAGGGCAAAGAACCAGTTAAAAATGTCAAAGAAGATCCATCCAATCGACAGCATAACAGAATGGTAAGAAATACTATCTGACTAATACTAATATAAGTTCCCTGCTCCCTCTCATAGTCTCAAAATACCATCAATAAAGTACACACAAAAAATGTAAATATATTATAATAGATGGTACACCTAAGCAAGACGAGTGTGCCTGGTATACAATCCAACCATGACAAGCAAGATGAAACAATTAAACTTCTCTTCATGGAAAAAATTGGAGTTAAATAGAAGGAAACTTTAGTTTGCACAAGCTGGCCTAGATTTAATACATTGAATATCTCAGCTGTGACTAATTTATAAATATTACTATGTTACAAAAATAATTCCCATGATAGCTGATGCATGAATAAGAGTATATCTTATCAACTGATACAATTTATTTTATACCTTGACAAATTGTGAATACAGGAGACAAAAAGATATTAGCACACGTCAAAATATAGTTTTGAGGTAAGACTATACATGTTATGAGGAAGATAAAAACAACATTTCAAAGATGAGACCTTTGTAGTGAATTCCACTGGTAGAAGGCAACAAAGGCTTTGATACATAAACTGGCATGCTCATATAAAATTACATAGGGTACCTTTACTTTTTGAACATGTATTAAAATATATTTTTTATTTTGGTATATGCTAAATGGCAGTTTTGAATTTTTTGTACGAGTAATGGATCAAGTCGGCAGAATTGAAAGATAATACACAACTAATTGATTTGCTGAATCGAGCTTCAGAACAAGATACAGTCTGCTATAATTATAGAGGCAAAGTTCCAGTAAATTGAAGATTATATGGTCAAGTTACATGAATATGCATTTGGTCATAGACTCATAGTAATACAATGGTGGCAACTAATGTAAATACACAAGATTGAATGCTGGGCCCTACTAATTCCAAAAGGCAGTCCATTAGGAACTAAAAATTGCCTGTAAAATTGGTAGCAAGAAAAGAGTTCAATTCCATTTGTAATCATACATGTAAAATTTCCATCCTGTCGCTTCAATTTCAAACTGCAAAAGTACAAGGCACACAGTTGCAGCCAAGTGGCAACTTGAATTACTACTGGTTAAGGATTCATTGAAGGTCTCAATCTAAATTGTGAAAGCACAATATCTTGAGTCCTTGACTCAGTCCAAGTGACAAGTTCAGTAATAAATAATCAAGGTTCATGACTTCTTGTACAGGCACCCGAAAGAGTTTCAGTTTCAAAGTGCAAAAGATAAGGACACGTGATTAAGCATAGACTGAATTGATTGATTACCCATGTAATTGCTTGAGTAGAGGTCAAAGGATGGCTTATCAAGATTATAAATCGCAAATTCAGGAACAGCCCAGTAGGAAACGACCATCTTCACCCCATATGCCCAGGCAATAAACTCTAAATTAATGACAAGATCATCTGAAAAAACACATTTTCACTGATCGCTAATAGTGGACATAATGCATTGGCGATCAGTAATCAAAGTGTCCAGTAAGCTAAAACATAGGACTATGCAAGCTCATTTCTCGCAAGCTACCAAAACTAAGACTATTTTGAATTCCTTTCTACCAACAATTCAAGCATGACGCATATAATAGATTGACCAGGAAACTACCACGTATTCAGGGGGGGGGGGGGGGGAATCACGCCTTTCCTTGCCATCAACCATGAGATATTTCCTCGCACAAAAATCGAGAACATCTCATTACATTGAGCAATGAAAAGGAAAATGCAAAGATTAATTCAGCAATTGCAGCAAATCTTCTCAAGAGGCAAACAGAGAACTGAAAATAAAGAGACAAAAAATGATAAATGATAACCACCTTATCGAGTTCATCCTGGATTTCCTGCAACTTTTCGATAGAAAGTACGAGGTCTCTGTCAATCTGCTCGGAATTTTCCTCATCATTTTTGTCGGCCGTCTTCAGCTTCTTACCTTTATCAGACACCATTTTCTACAGATGCTCGCTAAAGCCCCTGTGCTCGGCTGTCACTTAAACCCTAGTTCAAGGAGTTCCTCCCTTCGTCGAGTAAAAGCCGAAGTAGAGAGTTAGGAACTTAGGATGAGTTGGTAGTAGGACAGAGAAAGACAAAGCAAAAAAGGGTCTAGGGTTTTGGGGAGTTTTATGTTGTGAATGAATCAAAAACGTTTGTGTGCCACGCTGCCCTCTTGGGTCGTAACTCGTAACTGCTGATGAGCTTAGGCTTCACAGGGGCTTATCGCGAATTTCAGGGTAGGTTTACTATAGTTTAAATTCTATTTATATATGTGATGTTTCATATTTATCTAATACATTACATAGGTGTTATATTTTTAATAAATTTATTTAAGTATATACATATTTTAAATTATTCCTACTTGAATATCTTTCATATTAACAAAGTTAGAATATATTAAATTTAGTATAATTAAGGTGACTTTTATAAAAAAAAATGTAAAAGTTGTATAAATCTCTTAAAAATTATTAAAAAATCTGAATGATATTTTAAAAACTGAAAAATAAAAATGATTTTTTAAAATATTAAACAATTAGAATATTTTTCATATTTTTATAATTTTAATTGTTCATATTTTAAAAAAAAAATAGATTTTCTTAAATTTTAGAATTTTTTTTATAAAGTTTTTAGCTTCTTCAAAAAATTCAATCTTTTTTTTTAAATTAGATTCACAAAAATATTATTTAAAATAAATAATTCAAAATTTGATGAAAAACATAGGATTTTTTTGTTTTCAAGTTCTTTAGTTTTAAAAGTCTTAGTATTTATTATAACAAAGTACCTTATTTACACTGATTTTAACATAAATATAAAATATTCATAAATAATATTGATATTTATATCAAAGACACCAACCTGTTGTGTCTATATTTTTTGTATTGAATAAAGGTAGTATTTAACAATGTTAATGTACTACAAATGTAAAATACTATTGTAATTTATCAAAAACTAATTATCTTATTTGATATGGATACTCTTTCATTTCATGTATTGTTTATATTAATTAGGATATTTAGGCTACATTTATTGGTATATTTATAAGGTGGTTGAAGTTATTTAGTAAAATTAGTTATTTAAGATAATTATTTATTTTGAAAACTTTTTAGGTTAAAAGGTTTCTAAAATAAGTAATTATCTTGGATAATTCCTTTTGATAAGTAGTTTCTAATATGGACTTATTTATTTATAATCATATTATTATATGTAACTTGATATAGCAATGTCCTTAACATATTTTATAGGACGTATCTATCTCATCAAAACTTGTATATTTAGATATTTATACAATATTAACTTCATCTACATGCAATATTTTATATATCTACATATATATTAGATAATCTATCATATCTAAGTACATTTATATGCAATAAATTGACATAATATGGTGTTTAAATATTGCCTCTTTGATCAAAGATATGCAATCAATATATTTTTTATTTTCTTTTGTTATGCAACACTAATTGAATATTGTTCATTATATTTATCCCATTCTTTATGGGATCTTATTGAGCTTCTTTTCTTACTTGAAATGACATGATGTAGGTTATTCACATGTGGTGACTTTATTTTGTCTTGCTTAGTTTACAGTATATACTAGTCTTATTTAGGAGATGAAAACTGTTGTAAATATAATCATTATTATTGTTTCTTATATAATTGAAAGGACCTAATATATGTAAGAAAATATTATGAATCCAATATGCTAAGAAGCTTGCTAAAATGGTCCAATCTAGGGGGGAACATATTTTTCCTCTATATCTCTAAATTCTTGCTACTTTTTCAAACATACTTAACTAAAAATGGTAGCAAAGTGCAACAATTGAAAGAACATAATTAGCTACAATTATCTTGGTAAGAACTTCCTTTGCTAATTAATAATATCCATCTTGATTTTATCTTTTCAACTAAGTAACTTAAGCTTTACTTGGAAGTTTGAAGTGGGGTTCTTATGGTGCATTTAATGAGATGGATTCATTCAAGCAAATATATATATATATATATATCTATCTATATATATATATATATATGATAATTCATATGTACAAATTTTATTATAGGCTTTTAGCATAGTTTAGTTTTATTTCCTCTTTTTTATAGTATCCGATTCTCCATTGAGTTAAAGAAAATAGTTTCTTTTAGGATTCTTTGGGCTAAAAGAAAGCACAATGTGGTGATTCTAGTAGTGTAAACACATAAAGTCTAAAGTTAAATAAATTTAGTTTTTACAATATTTGATTCAGAAAAACATTGAAGAACAATAATTGGGGAAACTAATGATATTATTATGTGTAGAAAAAAAAATATAAGGAAAACATGATTTAAATCACTCAATTGTACATGCTTTCTCCCTCAAATCTCTCTTGAATATTGGAGAACTAATTGAAGGATAACCTACCAAGAAGCACTTTAACACTCTTAAGATTTACTATTAATTTTTTTTTTTGAAAGCATAATCACAAAATAAGTTTGATCACCATAGCATTCTTATACCAAATGCAAGGCTAAAATATTTTAAAACACCTAAGTTATAAGATTATATAAGAATTAATAGAACATAAATTAACTCCAAGTAAAAACAACAAAGGAAGGAATCAAAAGGAAGCCAAAAGAGATATATGGATTGCTAGGGACACAAGATATAACTCTTCATCACAAACCTGAACTAATCACTCCTCTGCATATATGAAATCAAAGTTAGCAAGGTTATCATCAAGCCTGCAACACACATCTACAAGAGTGTGATTGTAATACCTAGCCCTAAAATTCTTCAAAATTTATTTACAATTATGTTGATATAAAATAATTTGATTTTAATTTTGAAAAGGACTTGAAATCTTGGTAAAAATGTGATTTTCAAGTTATCAATCAACTGGTCTCACATATCGATCAATTAGTACGACAAGGGAATTATATTTTTATGCTAAGGATAACCAGTTGAATTTATACACAAACTAATTGAATGGTTATGCTACAATTTAAGATCCTTTTATATTTTGACTTTGATTATCTTTCTAATGTTTTTGAAAACTTCTAATTAGTGTTTCTTTGTGCTAATAAGTATTTTTTATTACTTTAGGATAATTTTTACATTATTTAGATCATCTTATAACTTTATTGAGTGAAAAATTACCCAAAGCACTTTTGATGTACCTTTTCACCTACTCTTTCTCCCCCTCACTTCCCTCTCTCCTCTAGTAGACATTATTGTATTCAAGCCTCATTGCACTTATAATAACCCATAAGTTTGATATCTATAAAATAAAATTTTCATGTGTTTAATAAAGTTTGGATGATATTTGATCTTGGCTCGGAAATATAGTTTAGGTTTGATTTGAAAATGAATTGAAAAAATAGGCTTGAAAATATTAGTAAAATGAGTTTTATTGGCATAATAATGACTGGTTCTATGAATTGATTGACTAATATGCCATTTTTAGTAAGGTTTTGGTTTGACAAAATTGATTGAATAGTTTGGAAAATTAATCAATTGGTCTATAGAACAATCAACTAGTTGACCAAATCGATTGGGTGGTTTATTGAGCTAAGTGATTTTTTGAGCATAGATTTTTTTGAAAAAATTATTCTAATGTTTTAGAACCTTGTTAATCCAACTCTAATTTGTTCTTGAATACTCTTTAACCTATTTGATCAGTTACCCAACTTTAATATTTTCCTTAATCGGATTTCAAGGTCTAATTTGGCAGAAAAGGGAGAGGATGACCTTACTTTTGTCTTCTTCTTTCTCTCTCCTCTATGCAACTCTATAATGGTTGAATTGTTCCAAAATTTCCCTACACAACTGAGGGATTTATTTCCTATGTTGATATATAAATTTCCTTTCTTATGTTTGACCTTTTTCTAGGAAATCTCAACCTACATTCTCTAGAAATTACCATTAGAGTCCTGATAAGTAAGTTAACTATGTCTTGATAAATTGACCTTATATGGCTTGATTTGAATGTTAAAATTAGGTTTTTTGAGATGTTGCACTCTCTCCCTCATTCTTGACTAATATATTGGTTATAAATAGCCTCAATTACCTCTTCCCTTTACCTCTTTTCAACCCGTGAATATATTTCGAGTTTCTCACATGTATATTTCCTTTTCTTCTTTAATTCATGCCTTCACCTTAATTTTTTTTCTTCTTATCTTATCCTTCCTCTAGCTATCTCTTATTTTATCCTTAACTGAGAAATTTTAAAAAATTTGAGATTTGCATCCAATTAATTTTTTCCTTGTATTCTCTTTCTTTAATTTTATTTTCTTTTCCTAATTCAGGTTCTTGGTTTATAAGAACTATTTGAAGGTTTATTAGTTTTAATCTCTTATTTTCTAAGGTCTTGAAAGTTTAAATCTTTCATCCAAATGTTTTATATTCTTGACATAGAAATTTTGCTAAGTTTTCACGTAAGTCATTCTTGCCGTTGAAATATGGTATGAATGAGCATGCAAGCTAGTATGGTTGGTAGATTTATGATCTTTATATATGCATAAATGATATTATGATTAATATGGTGTTTCATGTTAAAATATTTAAGCTTTATAAGAGAAACATGAGTTTATGAGGGAAATTATGGTTGATTATCCGCTAATACACCATGATTAGTATATGGGTATGTGTAATCTCTATTTTCTATAAATGGTGATGTTATGATGTGATATGATTAGATTTTGGAGCCTTAACCACGTTTAAAATTCTTGTGATGTGTTATATGGGAGCAAAATAATTGATTGGTTAAACTAAACCAAACCAATCAATTAGTTAGCTTAACCAACTGGCTAGATCGTATGGATGACTTTGGTTACTCTCTAGTTAAATCTATCAACTAATCTGACAAAACAGATTGAGTGGTTTTGAAAGGAACTACATAGTTTGGCTAAGCCGAACTGATTAAATGGTGAGCTTAAATTGATCAACCATTTTGGTTAAAGAGTGTTATTCGTATTTCTCTTGAGCTTGTTATGATTCGGGACTTGATATTGTGCTATAACATGATTCTTTAATGATGAAAACACACAACTTGGCAAGAATCAACTAACTTATTAGATGGGTTAATTAGTTCATAATTCATAGTATGCTTAACAAGTGTATTTGGAGGGTTTTAATGGCAAAATTAGAGTACGTATGTTATGATGATACAAATGGATGATGTAATCTAGATTCTTAACATAAATGGATTATCTTAATGGATGGATTAAAGCTTGGCTAAACACTAATAAAATTTCCATCACCTGTTTGGATGGTAATGATGATTATGTTGGAATGATTATATGGATGTATGGCCTTGGTTGTTATGTGGGCCTAATATGATAACATAAGCTTAAAGAATAAAACACTACTTAAAGTAAAAGATGATTGAGAAGTATTGGGTATAGATTGCTCCATCTTCAATTAGGTACTAAGAGTTAGTTTGCTTCGAGCATATATTGGAGCCTTTGAGCGGGATTCTAGTATATCCCAAGGTCTTACCTATTCTAAACATTGATGATATACTAGGAAGTATTAGTACTAAAGGGTAAATCACTAAGGTGGCTTATTTGGCTTTAGCCAGAACTTATGTCCATTTGTGGCTTCTTGGATATAGCCAAGACTTATGTCCATTAGTGTAACAATCCCATTTTTTACTATAAAAAAATTTCTTTAAAACATGTTGCAGAAATAGAAAATAATTAGAAAAATAGGGTGTTATAGCCATACCTAAAATAGGTTAGACATCTATCGTCTACCCCATATCACACACAAGGTCAAACCAACAAAATAATAAAATAGCAGAGTGCATAAATAATTATTTAATTGAAACAATTCCAAAATGTTTACAATAAGCGACCCTAATAGGTTATGATCAAATCATTATAGAATGCATATTAAAAGTATAGAATTATAAAACATGGGTTAGGGCATGAGGCCCAAAACACACACTATGGTCCTCTATGAACTCCATCAAAACCTTCTGGATATCCTCACTCACAAGCCCCAATCTCATTGAGGTAGGCCATTTACTACCCATCCCTAAAAACCTACACATGGTCCTCTACTCATGGGAATGAGCAAGTAACCAAGCAAATGGACACATTAGTATGCTATGTACTAAGTAAGTCAAGTTGTTTCCTCAATGTATACAAGCATGCTAATTTATCATTCATGAATATAATGTGTGACATGCATCATGGAAGGATTTGACACATATGAATAAGAATGCAAAACACATACCATCATATTCAACACCATCATAGTATAAACATCATGCTTAGGATACTATAGTATTTTCACATAACCACTCGCATGAATAATAACAAAACAACATCTAGGGTTATTCCCACTCATCTAGTTTCATTAAGATACACCATCAATTTATCCATGTAAGATATATGTTAATCACCATAATTAATGTTCCATACCATAATTGGTTAATCAATTACATAAGGCAAATTTAACCATTTGGTTAACTATATCATTACTTCCGTTTTATAGCTAATTATCAATTGTTCACTTGAATATCATTCATAATTATTAACTAGTAATTACCAACTATGTTTTATTATCATCAAGCGATGGATTGTGTACCACCCTATGATCTTACATACCATGGAAGCCTATCTAAAAAGGGACATAAGTTTGGGTCAAAGTCAATCACCAAGTGGACATAAGTCCAGGCTGAAGCCAATCACCACAATGGATATCAGTGTAGGCTGAAGCTAACCAATATGGACATATGTCTAGGCTGAAGCTAACTACCTAGATAACTAGACCCTTTAGTATCAATAACCCTATTACATCATCAGTATCTAGAGTAGGTAAGGCATCAGTACGTCTTAGGATGCTGCTCAAAGGCAAAGCTTGAAGGCACTAAAAATGCGCGAAGACATACTAACTTTTAGTAGCTAATCAAGGATTGGGTAACCCAGACCCATACTCAACTCAATTTTCTTTCTTTTTAAATGATTAGTATTTTATTCATAAGGATGGGTGATCATACAAGGCCTAGACAAGCAACTAAAGTAAATTCTCATATTAAACCTTATTAATCCTTTTATTTCCATTTTTCTCAATCATGAGGGCTATCCAATTGCCCTTCACCAATTTAGTTATATCCATTATAGGGTTTAAGTCATACCCTTACTGATTCCCATTACTCTTATCTCCATATCATCACTTATCATAAGTGAAGTATAACTCTAGCCTTTACGTTACTCATAATGTATGACATAAGATATGATCCATTTTAATCCCTTAATTAGACCAATAATCCATGTTAAAATATATCTGATCTTATTAATAGCCATGATATAATAATAATCATGATCTCAAAGCAAAACCAAACTTAAAAGGAACAAATTAAGGAAATTAGTTGAACCATTCAACTGATCTGGCCTAACCAACCCATTGGTTTGGGTCAACTAGTCCATCTATTTAACTCACCTAGACCATCATTTCCTCAAGCTAGTTGATTAGTTTAGGTAAACTAGTCGATTTTTCATAGACTAGTTGATTAGTTTTACCAAAACAATTGATAGATTTAAGCAAAGAGCAATACTAAGGTCTCTATAGGCATACCAGTTGATGGGTTGGGTCAACCAGTTAACTACTTAAGGAACCAATTAATCGGTTTAACCCAATCAATAGATTGGTTTGCCCTACCATAACACCAATTCACATATTTCTTGCATATTCTTGCGTAAAAATCATATCTAATCACATTAGAACATGTATTGACATTAACCAACATATTTCTAACCAGATTATCATGCTTTTCTTACCATAACATCAACATAGCATATTTTATCCATCATCATGCTCATTACTCAGTATATGTCATTTAAGCAAGCAATTCATGCATATAACTACATTTTTATATATCAACCAACTAGGGTATCACCTTTAGTGCATTAACACCTGCTAACATTTTAAAAGTAAGAATTACTTACTTGATGTAGGCTAAATCCCTTTTAAAAATAGAATTTCCAAATATGTGAAAACTTCAACTTTTAAAACCTTAAAACAAAAGGTTTCAAACTTGGATATTATAAAAAAAGTTAATCACATTTCCATAAAAGAAAGGAGAAGGGAATAAGGACATGCCATTGAGACAAAAATAGAGAAAACTCATGTAGACCACTCAATATTTTTCCAAAATCTAACTCAGCCTTGCTTAATATTTGAAACAAGATAGAGCTAGAGATAGTATCAAGAGAGCATGCAAAACAAATGGTTAAGTATTAGAAGTGTGAAAAAAAAGAGGAGAATGAAGAACTTAAGGGAGTTTGGTGGCTAAAAGAAAGTGAATTGCAGGGATCATTGGGGCTATTTATAGCCAATGAATTGAAGGGAAACATAAAGGGTTAAGAAGGAAACTTAAAACCCTACTATTGACTATTTGAATTGGATTTGAATGGATGGATTTGTCTAGGATTTGATGACCTAGCCTCTCGAGCTCAATTGGTGACTCTAGGGAACTTAGGTCAAATAAACCAGAACTATCATCCATGAATGAATAAATGTGAGGTTGCCATGGAAGGTATATCCCTACTACTTAGAAGTATGCTTGAGGTGGAAGCAATTGATCTCAAAACCCAACAGAGGAGAGAGGAGGAAGTAGACAATGGCTGAGGTCACCTCTCTCCCTCAAGTGTCCCAATCGACTTATAAAACAAATTAAGGAAATATTTTGGGTTAAACACATCATGAAAATGGTCAAGAATATCTTAGGGACAATCTCTATAAATTGGTAAGGTTCCATTTTAATGTAAGGGATTTTTCTAGAAAAATAAAATTGAAAAATATGACCAGCTTGACAAACTTATCAATTAGTTTAGGTCTACTAATCGATTGCTCATACACTAGTTGATCGATTTCCCTCAACTAATTGAATAGTTTGGTTGAGGAACCTACTTTTGCTAAAACAACAAACCAATCAATTGGTTCATGGAACTAATCGATGGGTTTGCTTGTAAAATTCAATAAACTTCATTTTCCAACATAATTTCAAATCAAATTATATTCCAAATCAAATTATAACATGGAATGAAAATCAAAGGTCTAAAATTTGATAAAAATTCTCACACATCCATTACAAAAAAGTGTGGGGTATTACAACACTACCCCTTAAAAAAGGTTGTGTCCCCAAAGTCTATAAAAATCAAGTCACGCACTATACATAAGGTCATACGCATACCATATTCACATTTAAGAAAGAAGGGTACTACACCCTTAAAGAAAAAGGTTTACATTTATGATAACCATTAAGAAAATAACTCTAGACACTTAGCTCAAATTTCTTTCTTAGCCTCCCAAGTAGTGTCCTCTATACCATGCCATACCTAAAGAAATTTCACTAAGGAAATAGTCTTCATACACGTCTCTCTTGTCTTGGTGTCTAGATTATTTACCGGTCACTCCTCATGAGTCAAAGGCTCATCTAACTCTAGTGAATCTGATAGGATAACATGCAAAGGATCTGCCACATACTTTCATAGCTAAGATATGTGAAAGATGTTGTGCACATATGATAACTCCATTAATAATGTTAAGCGATAAGCAACTTCACCGATACAGTCCAGAATCTTGTATGGTCTAATGTACCTCAGGCTAAGCTTACCCTTCCTACCGAATCACATCATTCCTTTAGTGGGAGAGACCCTCAACAATAATTTTTCCCCTACTTTGTAATCATTAGTGCATCTATTTAGATTTGTGTAGCTCTTCTGCCAATCTTGGGCAACTCTTATCCAACCTTGAATGAAATGAATGTGCCTTGTCATCTCCTGAATCATCTTAAGTCCTAGCACGACTGTCTCGCTGATGTTGTTCCAACATGAGGGACTACAACACTTCCTTCTAAAGAAGGATTCAAAATGCACCATCTTGATACTAGCATGATAACTATTGTTATAGGAGAACTCGATCAAGTCTAGACGATCTTCCCAACTTCCCCCAAAATCTAGCACATATGCTCGCAACATGTCTTTCAGAGTTTGAATGGTCCTCTTAATCTGATCATCCTTAGTTAGGTAAAAATTTGTATTCATCTTTAATTGAGTATCGAAGGTGGATTACATTTTCTATCAAAAGTGCAACAATAATCTCGAGTCTCAATTGGACACAATGTCCTTAGGAACTTCATGAAGTCTCACCATAAGGTTTTGGTAGGCATTGGCTAGTTACTCCATGCTCCACGCCACCTTTTTCAGTATAAACATGGCCAACTTAGTCAAACAATCCACAATAACCTAGATGGAATCATAACAACTATAGGTCTTTGGGAGTCCAACCACAAAGTCAATTGATATACTATACCACTTCCACTTAGGAACTTCCAATGGTTGCACTAACCTTGTTAGTCTATTGTGTTTGATCTTAACCTTTTGACAGGTTAAACATTGAGTAACAAACTCTACCACTTCCTACTTCATGCAGGGCCAACAATATACTCTTTTTAGATCCTTATACAACTTGTCTCCTCCAGGGTAAATAGAGTAAGGAGTACAATGTCCTTCCTCAAGGATCTTCTTGTTATGTTCTACATACCCCTATGATACAATCCACCTACCATAATGGCTGATACTACCATCCTCATGGATCTAGAATCCTTTAGCTCTACTTTCTACAATATCGGTCGGGATCCTCTCTAGCTTGACATCACCCACTTGGTTGGCTTGGATCTCCTCGAAGATTGTAGGTGTAATGGTGAGCGTGCTCATTCTTACCTCTAGACTTCCAATCATGATTTGTTCAATCTCCATCTTCCTAATCTCTTGGCATAGATGATATGATAATACAATGGTACCTAAAGAATGCGATGTCTTTCATTTAAGTGCATTTGCCACCACATTGGCTTTACCCTCGTGGAAAGTTAATTCTAGGTCATAGTCCTTGACCAATTCCAACCATAAACGTTGTCTCAAGTTTAACTCCCACTAAGTGAAAATATACTTAAGGCTCTTATAGTTAGTGTAGAACTTGTACTGAACTCCATAAAGACAGTGCCTCTAAATCTTGAGAGCGAACACTACTGTAGCAAGTTCTAGGTCATGTATCAGGTAGTTTTGTTCATGTGGCTTCAATTGTCATAAGGCATAAGCCATCACTCTTCCATGTTGCATCAACACATAACCTAGCCCATGTTGGAAGCATCATTGTATACTTTAAAACCATCAGTCCCACTTACTAATGTGAGCACTAAGGCTGAATTTAAATGCCTTTTCAACTCCTCAAAGGCTTTGCCACACTTTTTACCCTATTGAAATCTTATAGCCTTCTTCAAAAGTTGGGCTAGAAATCGTGCAATCTTAGAAAATTTTGCCATAAACTAACAGTAATAACAGGCTAACCCTAGAAAACTATGCACCTCATTCATAGAAGTGGGCACTAGCTAGTTAGAAATAGCTTGAATCTTGGCAAGATCCACTGCCACACCATCTTTAGAGATCATATAACCAAAGAAGGCCCCTTGATCTAACCAGAAATAGCACTTGGAGGGCTTGGCATATAGTTAGTGTGATCTAAGCAATGCCAAAGTCTTCCTCAGATGCAGCTCATGCATCTCTCAGTCGCTAGAGTAGATGAGAATATTGTCAATGAACACCATAATGAATTGGTCTTAAAAGGGATGGAAGATCTAGTTCATTAGGGACATAAAAGTTGCAGGCACATTAGTGAGTCCAAAGGGCTTTAGTGTGAACTCATAATGGTTGCACCTTATCTGAAAAGAAGTATTAGGAATATCCTGTTTTATGATGCTCAACTAATGATAGCTTGATCAAAGATTGATCTTGACCCACTTGAGTTGATCAAATAGATTGTTAATACTTAGTAGAGGATAATGATTCTTCACTATCACTTGGTTCAATCCATGGTAGTCTATACTCATTCTCAAGCTACCATTCTTCTTCTTCACGAATAGCATTGGCTTTCCCCACAACATATGCTTGGATGAATATAGCCTTTCCCCAAAAAGTTCTTCTAATTGAGCCTTGAGCTTTTTCATCTCCATAGGTGCCATATAGTATGGAGCCTTAGACACTGGCTCTATGTCTGATAATACATCTACAATGAACTCAACTTCTTAAGCTAATAACATTCCGAGATCTCCTTAAGGAAAATATCAAGAAATTTACAAACTACTGCTATATGATCTAATGTAGTTTCAGCTACTTCGATGTCTCTAACATTACACAAGTAGAGTGGATACCCCTTGCTTATGAGGTTACTCAACACGATCACTAACAAGATCTTTGTAGAGGGATTGGGTTCACACTTTTAGTATAAAACCCTAATACCCTTTGGTCCTCGCAGCACTACACATTCTTGCACATAGTTTATTATTACTCAATACCTTCCCAGCATATCGATTCCGTCAATTACATTGAAATCCCGCAACTTTAACTCTATGAGGTCCAATGGAAACTCTATCCCTTCCACTACCATCACAACCCCTTGATACTACCTAAAGCATGCGATTCTATCCCCTAAAGGAAAAATAACAGAAGTAACGATGCTACTTAAAGGAGATAAGATAGCTCTAATTATGAAAGTAGATGTTACAAAAGAATGCAAAGCACTAGAATCAAATAGTATATAGGAAGAAAAATTAGAGATAGTGAGAATATCAGTCGCCACATTGGCCCAACGTTCTGCCTCTGCCTAACTCATCCCATTCAAGCACCTTGCTCATAGAACTCTTGGGGTGCTAGCTGATCCTTGCCCTTGCTAAAAAGGGCTAGGTCTTGGACCTCTAATCTAACTCACTCGACTAGCTACACTCATTGGTGATGGAGGAACTCTTAATATATAAGGCTATGGTTGCTAGATAGATCACGTGCTTTGAGCTCTAGTTTGGCTCCTATGAATACTGCCACTACTAATCCTACATTCAACCACTTAGTGTCCCATCATGCTACACCTATATCACGTCACCTTGTTGCCTTTGTGGTCTACCCTTGGGTGATCTCACCGACACCCCTTACAGTGGTAGTGCCTTTCCTTGGCACGACCCCTAGAAAATCCTCCTAATTGGGGTATTGACCCCATGCTCTAACCAAACCTTGGCGATATGGTACCATAAGAGAAAGCCTTCTTTTGGTCACTGAAATACGGGCGACCTTTGAAATTCCTCTTATTCCCCAACTAAGCACTCTAAGCTTGTATAATTTGGGACGTATCCAAAGCTTGCTCATACATCCCGACAATGTTTGGTTGAGTGACTCCTACTAGTAACTCTTGGTATCAGATCCCTAATCTAATCTTGAGGCTGTGAACTTGTATCACCTAGTTAGCTTCTACTTCTAGGGCAAACTGAACTAGGTCCATAACTTTAGTACTCCTCGATGGACATGTTGAAATACTCCAAAAATTCTAATTTAGGAATTATGGCAAATAATAATTTATTAGAGAAAGATTAAGAAAATAGGTGAATTTATTAAATAAAGAGGAAATTTATTAAGGAAAAATACGGAGAAAATAATAAATAAGTTATTAGAAAATTTTGGACATTTTACTAATTAAAATAGAAGTTAAGGACAATTTATCCAAAATAGCCTAACTAATTTAAAAATGGATTTAATTATTATAATTAAAATAATAATTATTAAAAGTAAATATATAAATTAATTATATAAATAAATAAATACCCAAATATCCCCAACCATTTTATCATTTTCCATTTTCCATTTTCCTTTTTCTCCTTTCTTTCCTTTTTCTTTCTTCCTCCTTATATTTTTTTTCTTCTTCTTCCCCCGGTCTGGGCCAGCCCACCGGCCCAAACCCTTCCCCTCTCCCTGTCTCGCGTACAGGCCGCCCGAACCCCGTCCCTTCCTTCTTTCCCTTCCCACAGCCCGCGCCGTGCGACACCAACCATCGTGCGTCCCGTGCGCTGCGTTTTGCCTTCAGAGCCGTCGAAACGTCGTGTCACACTTAACAGCCTTATGACCGTTGCCAGCCTACGGTGCGACGCTGCGTTTTCCTCCCACAACCCATAGTACGCCGCGTTTGACTTACGGATTTAATAAATGCCGCCGAATCGATCGGTTCCCCTTCTTTTTCTTTTTCCCCTGGACCGACCGGTCCACCCCGCCCTGTCTTCTTCCCCGACCTGCACCCCGACCTACAAATTGACCTGCAATACGATCTTTGCCGGCAGCCACCAGCGCCGACCGTCCTCCCCTGCCTCCCTGTCATTTTCTTTCCTCTTTTCGACCCCAACAGCCCCTGCAGCTCCCTCCCCACGTGCCCATCTTCTTTCCTCTTTCTCCCCCTTCCCGACCTAACCTGCCATGGCAGGACCTGCACCACCTGCCACTGTCCGGCCACCTGCACACCTGCCCCGCACGCCTCTTTCTTCCCTTGTTGTCTTCCACCTCCCAATCGCCTATAAATACCCTCTTTCGGCAGCCATAATCAGCCCTTCCTTCGATTTTTCCCCGAAACCCTGCCTCGCCGCCGCCCCATCAGACGCGTCGATTGCCGCCCTCCCCCAACGTCGTCGATCGAGCGCCACCCAGAACCCCACCTTGCACCACCCTCCACCTAACCAAGCCCTCCTCAACCCTCGATTCACCTTGCACGAGCCACCCCAGGCCGTGCAAAATCGCCACCCCGAGCAGCCCCTTCCAGCCCGTCGTCGCCTTGCGCCACCTTCTACCGCCTCCTCCGCCGCTACCAGCCACCCTGCCACCTCCCAAAATAACCGGCAGGTCCTCCCCTACCTGCCTATACCATCCTTACCCCTACCTCCTTCTCCACCAGCCTCCACCATCTCCCACCACCTTCTTCCACCTTCGGCCGCCGCGTCCACCACCGCGCGCTGCCTCCTTTCTCACGCCACCACCCTCACTCCACTCCCCTTCACCTGCTGCTTCTCCCCCCACCTCAAACTTCTCTTTTCCTCCTGCCATCCAGCCCCCACCTTGATCTTTTCCCTTCCCTTCCTCCTCCACCGCCGCCGCCACGCGCCGCCGCCGGACCACCACCAACCCTTGGTGGTTCTCCACTCATCCAAACCCTAATATCCTTTTTATATAACTACTACTAATTTCTACCAATATTAATACTATTATTATTATTATTATTATTAGTATGATTATTTCTTTCATTACTATTACTATTATTATTATTATCATCATTATTATCATTATTGTTATTACTTTTATTATTACTATTATTATTATTACGATTATTATTATTATTGTCATTATTACCATTATTATTGTCTTTATTATTAATGTTATTATTTTCTTACTAATACTAACATCCCTTTTAAACCCTAACTTGTATTATACTTAACTTTGGTCATATTCTTATAATTATTAGTATTAACGTTATTATTATTATTATCTCTATTATCCTTACTATGGTTATTATTATTACTACTTAACCTTACTTGGTTGTATTATTGTTATAACCATTACTACTAGGAGTATTATTATTATTATTATCGTTATTATTAGTATTATTACCATTATCATTATCACCCTTAAGAATAGTTTACTTGTAATATTGTGACCTTATAATATTAGTATTTCAAACCTAACACCATTGTTGGACTTAATCTTAAAGACGCTAGAGTTCTATTACTTGAAACATAAGTATCACTATTAGTAGTCTTATTATTATTATTATTATTATTATTATTATTATTATTATTATTATTATCACTATTTCACTATGACTAGTGAACGCTAGTATTATAAGAATGGAACCAACGGGTCTAATAATATAAGTGTAACAATAGGTATTAAAAATAAACATATTTTGACTACTAATATTTAGTATACTAATTCTAAGGTAAAAACCCTAGTTTTTGTATAAAACCCTTATTAGTAATAAAAACCCTAACCTTAAACTAGAATGAGGATTGATAGTAATTATAAGGGAAACTAATACTTAGCATTTTCCCCTTTTATAGGTAACCCCGACCCGAAGCCCTAAGGAGTTAGAGGAGTGTGCTCCAAGCCCGGCGTCGCCTTAGGTAAGGACGAAGCTAATGACCTTGTGCTACGTATGACGTGGATGTGTTGAATGTTGTGTATGCCATGCTATGCCATGTATTATATGATTTGTGGATAACTTGTCTTATGTGTAGCGCAGCTTAGAGATTGAGGTATGTTGTATGTGCTTCCGTGATATGAGCATGACATTTATATGTATGATGTTTATGATGTATTATGTTATGGCCCTCTAGGACGTGCATGTTAGGATAAATGGTAATATGAGTTGGGAATATAAGGATGACCGAAAATAAATGAGAAGTGAGACCACTAAGGGGGATATGAGGTTGACCTAAGTACCTCATGATCTATGAGAGAATATTTAAGTGGGAGGAATGTCCGAAATAAATGAGAGTTGGGAACCATGCATGGGAGTCTTAAAGTTTGCATGGTGGTATTTGGGTTGTATGGTGGTATTTATGATTTTATGGAGGTATTAATGTTGTATGATGGTATTAATGTTCTAGGGCGGTACTAATGGTTCGCATGGTGGTATTCGGGTTGTGTGGTGGTATTTAGGATTTTATGGAAGTATTAATGTTGTATGGTGGTAATTATGATTTTATGGAAGTATTAATGTTGTATGGTGGTAATTATGATATTATGGAAGTATTAATGTTGTATGGTGGTATTAAGGTTTGTATGGTGGTATAAATGTTCGTATGGGGGTATTAATGATTGTATAGTGGTTTTAATAGCTTATGGTGGTATTAGGGTTTGTATGGTGGTATAAATGTTCGTATGGTGGTATTAATGATTGCATGGTGGTATTAATGGCTTATGGTGGTATTAGGGTTTGCATGGTGGTTGTGGTTTGTGTGGTGGTATTGATATTTGTAGGGTGGTACTAGGGTTTGCATGGTGGATTATGGGGTTGAGAGTGAGAACTCACTTATATAAAAGATGAGCGGGGGTTTCTAAATAAGAGAAGAGATTTTGGGGTGAAAGAGGGAGGTTACTTGTTGAAGAAGTAAAGTGCTAGGGTTTAGTGCGGCCAACTAGGGTTGGCATGGTCAGATAGGGTTTTGAATGGCCAACTAGGGTTTTGTCGGTCACACGTGAACTTGGGAGATAAAGTAACACATTTGGGGAATTTCCTAATAAAAGAATGTGGTGCGAGATAGAGAATAAAGTAACGTTTGGGTAAGTAAGAAAGAGTTGGGCCACATAGGTCCGATTAGGGTCTCCGAGGAGGAACCCTAGAGGGAGGAGGACATGCGGAGTCGACATCATATGTAATGGGATGGCCTATATTCTTGGAGATTGTGCCTTACTATATGCCACTATGCCTAAGTCTACGGGGAATGGATGTCGGGTGTGAGAAGAGGTACGAGTCTCAAAATATGGGACGGGCCCTCTTGAGAGAGCGGTAGTAGAACATCGATGACATGCATGTCAAGGGTGGAATGGTATCTAATAAAACACGGATAAGACACTAATCATGTAAAGTGAAAGATTGTTGAGCCGAGCCCAGACCGGTCCACCGGCAAATAATAGTGGCCAGGAGCCGGGGTGCCCTGGAGACCGGTCCACCGGCAAATAATAGTGGTCAGGAGCGTTCTGCCCTGAGTGTATACTTTCTGGTCCACCGGCTATAATAGTGGGGGATTTCGTGCTCGACAAACCAAATTAAGTAAGTTAAACCATGGGAAATATACTAAGTACTTACAGCGGAACATCATGTGAGTCGGGGCCAGACCGGTCCACCGGCAAATAATAGTGGCCAGGAGCATTTTGCCCTGGAGACCGGTCCACCGGCAAATAATAGTGGTCAGGAGCGTTCTGCCCTGAGTGTATACTTTTCGGTCCACCGGCTATAATAGTGGGGTTCCCGCACTCACATGGATTATTAAAGAATATGTGTGAAATGGACATATTATTAACGAGGATAAAGAATAAGTCACCGGAAAGTGCTCAGGCCTTATCTTGCGTGTTATCGCATGTTTCTTATATGAATGTGGTATGTGTGCTATGTGGTATGATTGTATGCTTGGCCTTAGCGCACCAACGCCCTTACTCAGTATTGGACCCGTACTGATAATACCTTGATTGATTGGGTCCTGTGATGATCCACCAATGGTGGGGAGCAGACCTCCTATGCAGGTTTGATTAGTTACAAATTGTGGGGCGGAAGGCTCGGCTTGAGTGAGTATGCGATCCGGATACTAATCCTTTTTGGGAATTGTTTTGTTAGCTATATTTTGTATTACGTTTCCCGTTTTTAAAGAAAGAAAAAGTATTATGGGGTTGTAATCCTGAATCGTATTCAAACTTCTATTTGACTTATATCTTATTTATGATTTATGCTAAATGTCGTCTTGCATTTTATGATACTTCGTACTTATTGATGATCGGTTTTAGCCTTAGCACTTAGTGCCGGAACGGTAGGAATGAACCGGTCTAGTACTAAGTGTGGCGGTAATACCCCCAGTTTACGGTTTTAATTCTTTCGCTTCCACTAAACCTTTTGATTTAAACGAAATTTTTCAGTAGTAAATTTGGGGGTGTTACACATGTCCCCTACCAAAGTGCCATGAATTCATCATACTTCTTCATTTATAGGTGATTCAAATAGAATAAAGTGCTTAACGCTTCTAAGAATGGCCCCCAGCTTGTAGGTTCTCCACCCCTACACTGAATACTCCACCACTATTTGTCTGCCCTTCCTCTTAGGTAGTGGACGACCATATCTAACCTTCTATACCATGGGCAAACATAAGCGGTAAAGGTCTTCTCCTTGTCTTAGACCCACCCTTTCATGATATTGGGGTCCTTCTAACCTTAGAAGATGAGCGAATGATGATGCCCAACCCTCCTAAACTAGTCCTCTAGAGTTGGTGTAGTTGCAGGTATTCGTGAAGGTTGAGGGGATCATATCTAGCCCTCCATGTATGCTCCAATGGTCTCCATAAAGGCTTCGATGCATTCGTAGTGGTGGTTAATGGCCATCACGTCCTATAGACTAAAAGAAGTTAGGGCTAAAGTTTAGGCCACCGAGTACTATGATTTGTACAAACAAACATAAGCTAACTACAACACATTCCTAAACAACTTTCACCCACCGACATCCGAGTTTGAAATAATTGAGGTTATCACAAAATTGAGAAAAGAGTTTTATTTCAAGGTTGATCCTTTCCTATAGTATCAACTCAAAATTTCATATAAGGAAAACATACTTTGGTTAAAACTCTTATGGTATCAGTTTGAAAACTCTTAAAAGTAAGAAATCTTAAGGAAACTGTTTTAGTACTAACCTATAGTATCAGCTCAGTTATTATTGAAAGTGGTATGTTTTTAAGAAAAAAGCTTTGATACGAACCTATAACACCCCCATTTTTCATTACCAAAAAATTTAATTAAAACATTTGGTAGAAGTACAAAATACTTAGAAAAATGGGGTGTTACCGTAGTACTTGACATAGGTTGGAAGTCCTTTGCCTACCCATATTAGATATAAGGCTAAACCAACAAAACACTAATACAATAGAATGCACAAATAATGATTTAATTAAAATGATTCCAAAATGTTTATAGTAAGTGATCCTAAAAGGTTCCGATGAAATCGTTATAAAATATATATTAAAAGAACGGAATTACAAAACATGGGTTGGGGCATGAGGCCCAAAACACACACCATGGTCTTCCACGGACCCCATAAAAAACTTTTGGCTGTCCTCACTCACAACCCTCGATCTCACTAAGGTAGGCCATTTACTAGCCATCCCTAAACACCTACACATGATCCTCTACTCGTGAGAATGAGCAAGTAATTGAGAAAATGGGAATATCAGTACGCTACATATCGAGTAAGCCAAGTTGTTCTCTTAATGTACACAAGCATGCTAATTTAACAATCATGAACATAATGTGCGATATGTGTCATGGAAGGATTTAGCGCATATAAATAAGAATGCATAACACATACCATCATATTCAACATGATCACAACATAAACATTAGGCTTAGGATACCATAACACTTTCAAATAACTACTTGCTTGAGCAATAACATAGAGTAGCCAAACAACTCCTAGTGTTATTCCCACTTATCAAGTTTCATTAAGATATGCCATCTATTTATCCATGTAAGATATAGGCCAATCATTGTAATTAATGTTCTGTACCATGAACAGTTAATCAAATACATCAACCAACTTTAACTATTTACTTAACCATATCATTAGTTCCATTTCATAGCTAATTATCAACTGTTCATTCGCTTATCATTCATAATTATTAACTAGTAATTACCGACCATGTTTTATTATCATAAAGTGATGGATTGTGCACCACCCTATGGTTTCACATACCATGGAAGCCTATTCCAAAAGAGCCAAAAGTCTAGGCTAAAGCCAATAACTAAGTGGACATAACTCTAGGCCGAAGCCAATCACCACAATGGACATAAGTCTAGGCTAAAGCTAACTAATATGGACATAAGTCTAGACTGAAGCTAATCACTTAGGTAACTAGACCTTTTAGTATTGATACACCTAGTGCATCATCAATGTCTATATTAGGTAAGGTACCAGAACCTCTTAGGATCCCACTAGAAGGGAAAGCCCAAATGCACAAAAAATGCCCAAAAACATACTAACCACTAGTAGCTAATCGAGGACTAGATAACCCAAACTCATACTCAACTTAATTTTCTTTTTCTTTATGTTATTAGTATTTTATTCATAAGGATGGGTAATCATACAAGACCCATACAAGTAACCAAGGTAAATTCTCATATTAAACCTTATTAGTCCTTTTATTTCCATTTTGTTTAACCATATAGATTATCCAATTGCCCTTTACCTATTTAGTTATATCCATCATGGGGTTTAAGTCATACCCTTAATGATTCTCATTACTCTTTTCTTCATATCATCACTTATCATAAGTGAAGTACATTTCTAGCCTTAACATTACTGATAATGCATGCCATAAGATATGATCCATTTTAATCCCTTAATTAGGCTAATAATCCATGTTAAAATCTATATTTTATCCCATTAATAGCCATGGTATAATGTTAATCATGAACTCAAATCATAATAAAACTTAAAAGGAACAAATTAAGCAAATAAATTTAACCAATCGATTGGTCTAGCCCAACCAACTAGGCGATAAGTTTAGGTCAACAAGTCAATCAGTTTAACTCAACCAGACCATGCTTTCTTCAAACTAGTTAATTAGTTTAGGTAAAACAGTCGACTACTAATAGACTAGTCAATCACTTTTTACCAAACCAGTCAATGGGTTTAAGTACAAAGTAAGATCAAGGTCTCTATAGGCATACTAATTGATGGGTTTCTAGGAACCAGTTAATTAGTTTGACCTAATTGACCAATTGGTTTTCCCTACCATAGAACCAATTCACAAAATTCATGTAGATTATTGCATAAAAATCATTTCTAATCATATTAGAACATATATCAACATCAACCAACATATATCTGACTAGATTACCATGCATTTCTTACTATAACATCATCATAGCCTATTTTATCCATCTTTATGCTCATTACTCAATCTATTTCATTTAAGCAAGAAATTCATGCATGCAACTACATTTCTATATATCAACCAACTAGTATATCACCTTTCATGCATATACACATGCGAACATTTTAAGAGTAAGAATTACTTACTTGATGTAGGTTAAATCCCCTTAAAAAAAGAAATTTCAAATTTGTAAAAACTTCAACTCTTAAAACCTTAAAACAACAAATCTTAAAATCATATATTATAACAAAACTTCATAGCATTTCCATAAATAAAAAAATGGAATAAGGACATACCACTAAGATAAAAATAGAGAAAATTCAACTGAACCACTCAATATTTTCCTAAAATCTAGCTCTACCTTACTTAATAATGGAAAAAAGATAAAGCTAGAGATAGGATCAGGATAGTGTGCAAAAAAAAACGGGCATGTGTTCAAAGTTGGAAAGAAGAGAGGAGAATGAAAAACTTAAGGGAGTTTGGTGGCTAAAAGAGAGTGAATTGTAGGTATGATTAGGGCTATTTATAGCCTACCAATCAAAGGAAAACATAGAGGGTTTGGAAGGTAACTTAAAACCCTACTATTGATCATTTGAATTAAATTAGAATAGATGGATTTATCTTAGATTTTCTAACCTAGTCTCCCTAGATCAATTGGTGACTCTAGGAAAATTAGGTCATATAGGTCAGAACTATCATACATGAATGAAGAAATATAAGGTTAACATGGAAGGAATCTTCCAAATGCTTAGAAACATTCCCAAGGTTGAAGCAATCGATCTCAAAATTAGGTAAAGGAGAGAGGAGGAAGTAAATAATGGCTAAGGTCACCTCTCTCCCTCATGTGTCTCAATAGACTTATAAAATAAACCGATGTAATATTTTTTAGGTTAAACGCATCATGAAAATAGTTAGGAATCTCTTAGGGATAATTGACATAAGTTGGTAATGTTCCATTTTAGTGTAATGGATTTTTCTAGAAAAAGCAAATTTAAAAAATTGACTAGCTCAACAAACCAATCAATCGGTTTGGTTGAGGAACCAAATTTGGTCGAAATGGCAAACCAAGAACCAATAGAGGGGTTTGCCTGTAAAAATCAATAAAATTTATTTTCCAATATGATTTCAATTCAAATTATATTCCAAATGAAATCATAACATGGAATGAAAATCAAAGGTCCAAAATTTGCTAAAACATCTCACCCATCTATTACACAAAAGTGTGGGGGCACTATAATTGATGATTACTTGGCTTCAATAGAACATTTTTTTTATTGGTTTGTGTGGCTTCTATGGTATGTGAGACTATAGGGTGGTAATCTAGCCCATTACTCAAAAAAGGAATAATGACTCATAAATGATTAATCTAATTGAACACATAACTTAGAAAATAAGTAATTCTTGTAAGTGGATAGTAGAAGAGTGTGGTAAGTGGTGGAATAAATTGTTATTGTTTAAATATTTCTATCTATTATGTATATTTTATTTTGATAAGCATGATGAGTTATGAGTTGTCTAAGTCTTTACATGTCTTGAAATACTGATTCAATCTATGAACATGATGGAGCATGTAAATATAATTGTATTGTGTAAGTATGATATTGTTTTTTAGTATGATCTTTGATGTTTACCCTAGGCCTTGCATGCTTGTAAATTTCTTTAAGGAGGTAACTTGACTTAGTATATAGCTATTTATGTGTTCATCTATTAAGTCACTTGCTCAATCCCATGAGTAGAGAACCATGTGTTGGTTTTTAGGGATGACTTTAGTTAGCCTACTTGTGTTGGGATTCGGGGCTTAAGAGCATGGACAATCAAAACTCTTTTTTGAATCCTCAATGGACTATGGTTTTGGGGCTCACCCTACTTATGTTTCATCACTTTTACATTTCTATGCTTCATCTATTTTTTTCTAATATATATTTTCATTTTTTGCTAGACACGGCTCCATTTTTTGTTTAGTTGGTATCATTACCTTTTTTCTAACATAGGATGGGTGATGGAAATCTATCATGTGTTAGGTGTAGTGGTACCACCATGTTTTTCCTTGGTGTATATGATATATTTAGCTTTTCTAATGTTTTAAAATAAAATTTTTAATAGTAAAAAATGGAGGTGTTACATCACCTCCTCTAACTCACCTTACCTTTGATACAACCTGATTACACTCCATGTCCCTTATTTTCATCACTTCCCTTCTTACTCTTTGGTCCTCAACACTCAACCAAAATTAACCTACTTCCTCTCTTTTTCCCTTTTGATATATTGACTTCTCAATCTCCCCAAGCTTTATAATTTTTTTAACCTTTTCCTTTATTACTTTCTCTCTTTCTCTTGGTTTATTTTGCTAAATGTTATGCATTTCTCATTTTCCTCCCTTCTCCCTTTTGTTAGAAGAAGAGAGTTTTTGCCTCTTGATTTCTATCCCTTGAAAATTTGTTCATCTCCTCTCTTTTTTTAATATTAGAATTAACTCTCCCTTGTTTTATCTTTTGAATAAGGAATGATTAAGGAGTAGAAAAAGGTTGAAGGTCCTAACTTTCTCCTCCTTATATTTTATTCTTGAGTTAATAATTCAAGTTTATTTTAGTTTTGAAATGAGTTTTAACTATCTTGGTTCTTAGTTCTCTTAAAGATTCAAGAGTCTTGAGTAAGGCCATTAAGTTAGAAGTAGTGCTTCTACTAGAAGAATTTACTTGGAGTTAAGATATCCTTATCTTTAATATGACTAAGGGATTATGTTTTTAATTATGGGTTTATGCCTTTAGTGCATTTTATGATGTATATGTGCTATGTTGAACCCCTAATTTTAAGCATATAGAATGATTATAATTTAGAGCATGATTTGAGTATTTTGAATATCAAGCCTAAAATTAGCGAATATAGTATGAGCATGATGTGAATTGATTTTATTCCATGAATCCATGTGAATTTAAGTGTGGAGTATGTATTCTCATATGGTTCATAACACAGGAGCATGATAGGGTTATTTTGGAAAGCATGTGATCTTTCTTATGTGTGTAATGTGGGCCTAGATGTTGTTTTTCCTAGCATAATCAATTGGTTAGACCCATTGACTAGTTGCATGGATGGTTAATCGGTTTGATGAAACCATTAACAAACTTATGTGGGAAGTTAATCAATTTGATGAACCCATCAATTGGTTCCCGTGAATAGTTAATCGATTTGATAGACCCGTCAACTAGTTATTTTGTAAGTAGAGTGACTTTTATCTTACGCTAAACACGTCAACTTGTTTTGCTAAACCCATCATCTTGTTCTTATAAATATTTAATCAGCTAGACCAACCAATCAATTGGTTTGCTCATGTATTTGTTTTTTCTTAGGTCATGTATGCTTAGACTAGTTGATGGGTCCTAAGGATAGATCATCTTGTTCCCATTGTTTTTTCTATGTGTATGTATCATTTGTTTGTATTTCTTTGAGGCTTATATTTAATTTTTTTTCTTAGTTTATGACATAAAATTGTGATCTTAACCATGTTTAAGAAAATAAAAATGAGGAATAATGTGGTGTGGCTTGAAAGCTTTGTTTGGTTGAGTTTGGTATTATATCTAAACACCCAATTTATTATTATTGGAACTAAGTTGGGGTTTGTGAAATCACCTAGTAATTATTAATAATGAAATTAAGATTAGTTTCATGCATTTTTCTCTAACTCTCAAGGTAGCTGACTAGGAGCTAGTGGATGGGTTACTCTTGTGATTTTTATCTTTTCACTCAATGTCTATTTTCCTTCTCTACTAGGGGTGTGGTTGGTAAGGGTATACACATATTTATAAGGTATAAGATTAATATTGTTTAGGTTGGCATAGCATTGGTGTCTAGTTGTGGTATCCCTATATAAGCCCCCTAGCACTTCATATGTCCATAGCTTAGGTAGGTGTGCTATCCTCATCTATATTATCCTTCATGGTAGATGAACTCAAGGTGTGGTGGGTGTGGTATCCCCTAAGAAATCCTACTTGATGTATTATGACCATGTGTGGTTGGTATGGTGTCCTATTGTGTTTGTTATGCTTCCATAACTTTTGTTCATAATGTAGAACTAGGTGTGGTTATTCAAACATCTTAATAATTTGATATTATATGATCACTAAATGGAGGATTAATAATATAGTTTATTTGCACAAGTTTAATGAGTGATATGTTTTATTATATCTCCTATGTTTTTTTTTATATGTGAGCATACTTTGTTATATCATAATCATGAGCTTAGAAGTTATAGTTCCTTAGTATGCCTTGTACCATGCTGTTATATGATCTGAAGGTGTAGTGTGGCCCCTTATTATATTTTAGGCAATTTATTTTACCAGTACTTTACCTTACTGATACTACATTTATATGGTTACTATAATGAAGTGACTTCTATTCTATTGACTAAAGCATAATCTGTAGGGTTATTATTCTCCACTCAAGTATGTTGAAGATGATGATGTAAACCAGTAGCTAGCCATTGCTTGGGGATCAAGATTTATATTTTTGTTCACTTAAGAGTTAGGCTAACTAATTTAAAGTATTTATCCACTAAGTTGGTGTAATACCCTCACTTTTCACTATTGAAAACTTTATTTTCAAAGATTACAGAAGTGGAAAACTAATAAACACTTAGGAAAAATGAGGTGTTATAACTACACCTAACCTAGGATAGGCACCAACCACCTGTCCCATGTTAGATACAAGGATGATAACCATACCGAGCAAAATCAATGTAGATTGCATTAAAACATATTATATAAATATAGGACCTTGACGACCCACAATATTTAGATACGTGAGGAAATTATGTCAAAGTAAATGGTGTCAAATTATAGAAACAAGTAGGTCGTAACCCTAAACTCAGGTCCATCAAGGACTACTCAAAAGTCTTTAGATATCCATGCTCTTAGAACCCATTCCCTATGCGAGGTTGGCCAACTACTGACCATCCTTTAAAATGTGCATATGGCCCTTTGCTCATGGGAATGATCAAATGACTTAGAAAATGGGCACATTAACACACTTTGTATTAAGTTAGCCAAGTTACCTTCTTGATGGAGTCACCGACACACAAGATTCCAAAATAATACACAAGTCATGCTAAAATTTTCCATTCATATTACATATAAATAGGATACATGCTCTATCATGGTCACATCAGGCATGGGAATCTCACACCATACGTGACTCATCATGCTTGACACTATAGTACATCATAGATAACAATATACGAGCTACAAGTAGAATGTCTAGCTAATAGTAAGGTTTCGTTTATCTAGACATATAATTTCAATATAGGGAATTTCCACATCCCTAATTTCTTAAGTCATTTATACATATCTAGGTTATTATCTCCTTTACTATTCCTTTTCTTTTCTTTTTACCTTTCTCTTTAGTCACATTCCTATTCTAACTTCTTATCCAATTATTCATTCAAATTATTATACAAATACTTATCTTAGTTATTATCGAGTGATGTACTATACACCACCCTAAGGTCTCACATACTATGGAAGTTTATCCAAATTGAAGGGCATAAAGTCTAGGCCAAATCCAAATAACCACAAATGGATATAAGTTTAGGCTAAAGCCAGCTAACTATTAATGGATATAAGTCTAAGCTAAAGCCAAAACCACCTAGGTGACTAAACCCTTTAGTATCAATATCCTCTAGTACATTATTGTTGTCTAGAGTAGACAATGCATTGAAATCTACTAGGATCCCGCAGAAGGCACCAATAAAAACCAGAAGGCAGACTAAACTCCGGTAGCTATCGAGGATAAAGTAAATTCAGACCCATACACAACTCAATCATCTTTCACTTTAAGTGACTAGTACGTTATTTTTGAGGTTACATGATCACACAAGGCCTATACAATATGCGAGCAATACATTCACATACTTATTCCATCTTACCCATTACCATTCTCTAATTATGCGTAATACCTCAAAAAATTTCTTAGCCTAATTCCGTATCATTAGTGCCCTAGTTTGATTCTAATATCAACAAATCTTATGCTAGCCTTAACCTAACTCCTCAATCCCTAAATTTTAACTAAATCTAAAATGTTGACTAAGATAAACTATAATTCGTAAACCAAAAATAAAAACCGGCTAAAATCTCCACTAATTCTAATTACTTTAGCTAATCTAAGATCACCCTAAACTAATCCCCCAACCCTTCTCTTTTTTGTTTTCTGTCTCCTTTTCTTTTCTTTCTTTCTTCTCCTCCTTCCACCAACCTCAAGTTGCACTTTTGAATTTTTTCAAGTTGCACCACCACTTGCACCATCACCTTTCTGCATCCATCACCCATCACCCATCACCTTACTTCCTTTCTCCTTTTCCTTCTTCTCTTTTTGCTCCCTTATCCTTTCCCAAATACACACCCTTATGTGCACTCTACACACCCCATCTTCCCCTACCATTTCACTTCTCACACAATACCTAAATACAACCATCACCACCCTCAACCTCTAGCTACTACCCTACCCCTAACTATCCTTTGCAACCATCACCGTCATCATCACCTTGCAGCTGCATGGTGTGGCTGTAGCCGTAACACAATTTATACCCTCATGTTATCAATTGTAGCACTGGAAAATAATGGTATCATTCTAAATCGGGGATTAAGAAAACTCATCTCTATTTAACTAACTTAACAAAAAAATAAAAATAAAAATAAAAACCCTAAATAACAAAATATATATATATAAGAAAAATACTAATGGGGGTTGTAAAAATAAAAATAATAAAATAATAAAAGGAATGAATAAAATAAAATATAAACTAATAATAAAAATAATGGGAAACCGCAGATATAATAAATAAGCTAGGGAATTTGAAATCTACCACTAGATTAGGTCAAAATATAATATTAATTTCTAAGTAAATATTTAATCATGAGAAGGAGATCGACCAAGTTGTACACCAAAAGTAGGTCTATACACCTTATATTACTTTCCTTAAATAATTAATACAATAAAGTGCTAATATTACCCTATTAAATATTAATAGTATAGCAGCAACAAGCGGCTCCTATATTTAACTAGATTTAATGCAGTAAGTATAATTGGAAGGCTATCAATCTAAGTACCCAAACTAGTACACTAAGCATGTCTAGCTGTATTTCCTTTCCTTGACCCACACTTATCTAAACATTTTAGTACTTCGGTTAGAATCACAAAATTATTAGGTGAATTGTTATCTAACCTAGATGCAATTTATATATATAAATTCTAGTATATTTATATGGCTACCTAGTAGGTAAACAATCCTATATACTGTCGCTTATGAGGAAACCAGTACAAGGCATGCACCAAATAAATTATACTTAATAGAACTATATATACATAAACGATAGGAATTAAAATAGAGTCAAGGAACAATCTCACGAAACAAAGAAAAATAAAATTATATCTCAAACCCTAATCTAGGGTTTCAATTTATTCCCTAGCAACAAATATTTAGTCAGCCATAATTATTCAATTAATTACACAAAAATAAATATCCAAAATATAAATTAAAAATGGAGAAAGAAATAATCGAAATTAATTTTGGATGAAAGATCAAGAATTTATTCAGATAAAAATTAATTTTATCTGAAATAAATTCTACCGGATAAACTCTTTCCTATTCCTTCTTCTCTCGGTAGTATAGATTTTTGTGCAACTCATTTTTTTTCTTTTTTTTTTCTAGGCTAATGGGGCTCAGCCCACCTTCTTTGTTGCACATCTTATATTTGGTGCAACACTCACTCCTTTCGTCACCTGCTTCTTTCTTTTTTTCGTGCCTTGGAGTCTGTGTTGTATCCTCCTCGATCTTTGTGCCTCTCTCTCCCTTTGACCGAGCCTCTCCATTCCCCTCTTTCTCCTCACGACTCTTTGTTGCTATTTATTCCGTGCGGCTGTGTCATCTCGTGGCCCACGTCTTGCTCGGCCTTTTCCTCTTTCTTTCTTGGTTAGTTGAGCCGTATATGCTCTTGTTGGCTTCGTTTTTTTTCTTGTTGTTTCCTAGCCTTTTGGCTGTTGGTCAAAAGATCCAAATTTTTATTTTCTTGTATTTAAAAATAATACCTACAAAATCAAATTCAATAAAAAATTAATAAATAATATTACACTCTAAATTTGTTTAATTTATATCATTTTAGCTTAAATAATGATATTTATGCAATTATTACCACTTAAGTATAAAACCATAATTATTAACCTATATTACTCAAATAAAATACTAAAAAATAAGATTATAAGAGTATAAAATATGTCAAAATATGAACTTATCACTGCACTATCACCATCATCACCATCGCACACCACCCATTGTTCTTTTCTTCTTCCCAGACTCACACCACACAAGCACACATGTGTATATATACTCTCCTTCTTTCTCTTTAGTTTTAGCTCATTCTGCCATCTTTGTGTCAAATAGTGATTGCCCGAGCTCCCTCTTCCTTCTGCTTTCTTTAGTCTCTATTTTCTTCTTCTTCTTCTTCTTCTTCTTCTTCTTCTTCTTCTTCTTCTTCTTCTTCTTCTTCTTCTTCTTCTTCTCCCTTCTTTCCCTATTTTTGGCTTATGCACCACTACTTCCACCACTATACACCACCTTGGCCATCACTTGCCTCCCTTTAGCCGATGAACCGACCACTAAGGTCACCCCAACCTTCCCTCTTGCCGTTGCCATCCATCACCATCAACCACCGCCTTTTTCCCTTGTTCTAGCTCTTGTGTGTCGCAACGTTTCAAAGTGCATGGCCTATGCACTGCTTGCTGTAAGGCCATGCAAAACTTAAATCTCTTGTTATACAGGTGTGTAACTCTTACATTGCCTAGCCACATGTCTTTTCTCCTCTTAACCTATTGTGCACTATTACTACACAATAGTGCAACTCTTGCACTACTTGGTCGTGCATCATTTTTTCTCTCGACCAAGAGTTGCACCACCTACTATACAGCCATGAAACTTCCTATTTTTAGCTATGCACCCTTATTTTCACCCCAAGCCTTGTCCACACATCACCAAAATTTAACCATAGCTCTACCACACATTCCTTCATACATCCACACATCTCAAGCTCCGATTTGATTATGGTTATACCTATTTTTACCTCTTTACCTTGATTTCTCCTTTGATTTAACTCTTCGAGCCTAATCATGAATTTTATTATTTTCATAGGTGGTATTCTATTAGATTAGGAGGAGGAAGTGTAGAATTTGTGTGTTTAGAACCTGGTGTCCTAGTTGGTAAGGATGCTATTTGATATTTAGGGTTTTTGGTATTATTTTTTTGTATGGTTATATATGTCTTTCATGATATTGTTAATATATAATGTAACATGTATTGATCCGGATATTTTGTGATGATATGAATGTTATGCTGAAAGAAAGTAAGAATTGGCGTGGAGTACCATTATGTTATGATTTTTTTTTTGTGATAATGTCATATTTGTGGAATTATATCTTTTGGTACGAAGTATGGGTTTAAAGATATTATGTTATTGAAAGAAAGTAAGAATGGATAAGAGGTACCATAATTATTTTGTTGTGATAATGTCATATTTGTGGAAATATATCCTATGGCATGAAATATAGATTTAAGAATATTATATTGTTATAAGAAACTAAGAATGGGAAGGAGTTACCATTATTATTTTGTTGTGATAATGTCATAATTGTGGAAATATATGCACTACGGTATGAAAATAACATGTGTGGACTTAAGAATTATCATGAGGTATGATAATTAATTGTGGACTTAGAAAATAACATGTGTGGAAAAATAATTTTTTTTATTTGTACTTAAGGGTAACTTGGTTATTATGGGATACTAAGGAAATTTTGGTATTTTATGTGTTAGGAGGTTTAAAATATGATAATAATAACATGAGGAATTTATGAAAGTATTGTGATATTTAGGGTCCTTAAATGATTTAATGGCTAGTTTGGGGTAAGCTATCTTGTAATGATAACACCATTATTCTAGGTTTAAGATTTAGAGGTTATTTATCGGAATTAGTAATCATGAAAATTTCATCGGAGGTGTTATGATAATTTTATAAAATTTGGGTCTGGATATTTTTCTAACTAATATATCAAGATAAGATTATTAAAATATATTTATGGGATTTGGAGATGATATAACATAAGTTGTGTGAATTAATCAATATAGGAGAATGAATTCCAAAGGGTGTGTAAGTAGGGTTTGAAAGGATTTAAGGACTAAGACCTTTGTTTATAATGTATTCTATTCTTGAAAATCAATCTTGAATAATCTACTAATCACTTAAAGTGAAAGAGCACGTAAGTAGGGCCAAGGTGATCTATTTTTTTCTATATATATATATATGTATGTATGTATGTATTTTCGTTCCACCTGGGAGGATAGTGACTTGGGAGAATTTTGTCCCGAGAAGATGTTTTTAATCTCTGTTCTACTAGATTAAGAATAGTGGGGTTCCTACTCATCGTGACATGAAAATGAATTATCATAACTTATGGAAAAGATAGTAATGATTTAAAGTGGAAGAATATGTGAGTCAGGACCAAAGTAATCTATTTTTCTATATACGTGTATGTGTATATGTATCTTGTTCTAAAAGAGAGAATAGTGGCTCTAGATCGTTTTACCCCAAGAGAATATTTTTAATCTCTGTTCCACCAAAAATAATAGTGTCTTGGTTATGTTGTCCCTGAAAAGAGTTTTAGACTGTTCCACCTATTTAAGAATAATGGGGTTCCAACACTCAATGTATATAAAAGAATATAAATGGATTATACTTAATAAATGAATTTGGATCATATTATGCCTTATGAGATATTTCATTTATTTGGTTATTATCTTATTATCAAATTTGAAAGCATGTGCTATTTGTATTCCTACTTTGATAGTATTTCTCCTTTACTCAGTATATAGTGTACTAACTACTCATTTTATTGTTATTACTCATTCCCATGAGTAAAAGGCCCTGAATCTTATGTGCGGGTCTTAGAAGATCAGTTAGATGATTATGCTATCTATGACACCTTATTTGGGGATGAATGGCTTCATCTATGTTATGGTTAGGTGAAGAGTAATTGTTATCCAATTTATGTATTTAACTGGATACCCTTTTTGGAATCTTGATCCATGGTATCCCCTTTTTTTATTTTATATTGTTAGAATTAGAGTTAGGATCCAAAATTAGTAGTGTAGTATAAATGTTCTTTTTTTCCTAATTATCTTGTGTTATTTTTAAATATTTTAGCTTTGTGATAGATGTAAGCATGGTTGCATAAGCTAAAATTATATCGATCACAGTGATAACCCCCAATAATTTACTCAATTACTTCTGCTGCAAAATAAATTTTTTTAGTAGTAAAAATTGGGATGTTACATTATGTGTGGTATTTCCAATAATTTTTACTCAATATTAACCAAATTCCTTAGGTTAATCCATTTTAGGCCAAAGTCCATATTACATTACCCTTTTAAAGCCATCTAATAGTTATTTAGGGTTACCCATTAAGGCCTTTATAACACTTATTGATTTGGAAATAAATTAGGATTTATTTAATCCATCCCTTAGGTTTTCCAATTATGTCAAAAGAGGTATTTCACTCATTGAACAATCATATAACATCATTAGGCATGGTCCTAAGGTATATCTAAGTTAAAAGATCAAATTTGGTCGAACTAGTCTATTGGTTTGGCCTAACTAGTTGATTGGTTTGGTTTTGGAAAACCTAGGGTTCCCTCAAGCTTATCGATAAGTTTGGCCAAACCAGTTAACTACTCAAGGACTTGTTGATCTATTCTGCCAAATAGTTGAAGGGTTTAACACAAACTTACTAATCGATGGGTTGGATCGACTAGTCAGTTGTTCTAAGGACCTATCGATTGGTTTTACTTAACCATTTAATTGGTTTTACCTCAAACATCACACAACAGAAATTTTTCATGCAAATTATCATCAAAATTCCTACTACATCCCAACTAAAACATATCTTAGCATCATACCAACACCTTTTCAGCTCATAAATTAAGACATGCTTTGTAATTAATCAAATCGACCTAATTTCCTTAAACTCACACATTTTTCTTAAAATTGATAAGTTAATTAACATACATTAATCTAAAAGACAATTCTCATGCTAACTGATAAAATCTAGACTTTAAAGAATTCACCACAACACATGCTTAACTAAGTCACATTTTAAAAGTAAGAATGACTTATTTAGTGCAAACAAAAATCTTCCACCAATGTAAAAACTCATCTCGGAAGATTTTCAATTTCCAAACCTTAAAGAAAATAGTGAGAATATGAATTTGGAGAAAATGACTCAAATATGAGAGAAAAATAGTCAGAATTCATGTTGAACACTACCACGGAAATGGGCTTTACTAATGGTTATTTTATAGTTTTAATAACGGTTTTCAACCGTTATTGAATCGCCCGTTATTAAATATTTAATAACGGTTCATAACCGTCATGAAAAATACACAAAAACCCGCGAATATGTGCGTAAACTTCATATTTAATAACGGTTTTTACTTAAAAACCGTTATTAAAACCGAAGATTTAATAACGGTTCTTAAACAAAACCGTTATTAAAACCTAAGTTTTAATAACGGTTCTATGAGAAACCGTTATTAAAACCTACGTTTTAATAACGGTTTTAATTAAAACCGTTATTAAAGCATAGGTTTTAATAATGGTTTTCATAGAACCGTTATTAAAAGTATATGTTTTTTTAGCATTTTTTTTGTTTTGTTCCTACCCACATACACAGTTGTATGTTAAAACAATTACCAAATCTGCAATGTAAAACAACATCAATTCATACCAAATCTGCAATCACACCATAATTTCAATCAATCTATAATTGGTATGCATGTCTCAATACACCAACTATACTTAGGAATAAAATTAGTGGGCATACCACAACTTGGTAGCTCTACACCCCAAAGTAAAGAGTTCACAGATCTAGGCTGGAAGACCGAAAGATGTAGACGAAATACAAACCTAAAAATGCATGTAGAATATATAGATCGCTACCTAATACCGAATGAATGAGTGCACGTGCTTGGCCCATTGGTCTCTAACTTCATCAATTTCATCAACATTATATTGCTGGCCTCGTGCATAGTCATTGGTGAAAAACTACAACACCCATGTTTCAATTAATATATAGTTAACCATTAGGTATGTCATGATTCATTAATAGAAAAATATGGAAAAGCAAACATACATGGCTTGGATCTATGTTGACCAATCTATTCTGGACTATAAGATCCATTGCTCGTCTTCTTCACTTGAACCCTTAAAAACTTCAATTTCATCATCATCATCTAAGTTCCTTTGTCTCGAAGATCTTCAATTTTGGAGGTACCTAAAGCTCTTATCTCATCCATAATTACAATAGAGGATAAAGAGATAAACAATAGAGGAAAAACAATTATGATAAAAGTAATAAACGAAAACATGTATTATCCTACATACAAAATAATACAAAGGTAGGCAACATATATTACCACTTTAATCAAGAGGTTATATAACACCATCATACCCTAAAATATGAAAAAGGTTTTTAGGATAGTCTAAATTAAAGGTTCAATTTGTAAAAAAGGCCCTAAAAATATACCCTCAAGGTTGTATCACTTGTATGTAACAAAAAAACCTCAATTTAGAGGCCAAAATGGCCTTTTTTGGGCTCCCAAATTGCCCAAACCGGCCAAAATGTCGTAGATCTCGAAAAAATACCCAAAATAGCCTCCTAGACCACCTAAATCCGAGGTCCCATGAAAAAGTTATGACCCTCCAAAGTTTACAGTAATAATGTCTTCTCTTTTGTTTATTACTTACTAATATGTTGAATGATGTTAATGTTAGTGATTTTATTTCTCTAAATATATTGTATTTCTGATCCATAGTACCCAAATTTATTTCCCAACAGCCATTATTCAACAATAATGTTGAATCTATATTCTCCATACAAACAAATAAAACAATAATATGTAAAGGTCGCGACCAACACATGCATTTTCTATTAATAAACAATAACACAACAACACTTTTGAACAACAAACCACAATCTTTCAATAACAAACAAACGAGAGGAAGAACAAACACATACATAAAGTGAGCTAGCTACAAACACGACGGTGGAATGTTGAGAGAGGCAAGGGCTTCAAACACGACGGAGAGTTGGCGATGCGAGGGTTTCCTTTACTTGAGAGGAGCTGGTGTGGTGGTGCGAGGGTTTGCAAGAGAAGGAGAGAGTCTGAAAACTTTGGCACGAAACAGAACTGAGCAAAATTTTGGGGTTTTAAAACATAAGGAGAAGTTTGATTTTGGGGTTTTAATAATGGTTCCTGAGAGAACCGTTATTAAAAAGAGGATTTAATAACGATTCCTGAGAGAACCGTTATTAAAAAGAGGATTTAATGACGGTTCCTAAGAGAACCGTTATTAAAACATCTTTTAATAACGGTTCTTCTAGGAACCGTCATTAAAAGCTTCTGACTTTTGACAACGGTTCTAATATGAACCGTTATTAAATCCTCTTTTAATAACGGTTTACATAAAACCGTTAATAAAACATCCGTCCAAATTTTAACGTTGCCTTTTTAATAACGGTTTCTAACAAGAACCGTTATCAAAATTCTCCCACCCATTAATTTTCACGCGTTTGACAACGGTTTTCGAACTACCATTATTAATGTCCTGTTATTATTTCCCGTTTTCGTAGTAGTGGAAAGAGATACTCAACTTCCTTCTAAATCTAACCCTTCTTTGCTTAAATATGAATGAGAAGGATCTAGAGAAAGGATTAGAAGAGTGGAAAGGGATAGAAATTAAGCTCAAATTAGAGAGAAAGAAGACAACATTAGAGAGAACTGGAATATTTTGATAGTTGAATGAAAAGTAAATGGAAATGGTGATTAGGGCTATTTATTGCTAACAAATTAGTATAAGAATAAGTTTGATTAGGCACAAATAAAAAAATAACCCCAATTTCTATTGTTCAAATTTTATTTTATCGAGAATTTTTTTTCAAAGATAGACTGACCTCCCTTTTAAAGCTAAAATGGTGATTTCTAAATAAATGCATGTTGAATTTGTCCAGAAATGTCAAACACAAGAGAGGAAATGAATGATCAGTGTGGAAGGAATCTCCTTGCTAAGAAAAGATATATTCGGGAATAGAAGCAATGATTTTAGAGCATGTGGAAGAGATAGGTGAAAGAAGACCAAGTTGAGGTCACCCTCCCCCTCAATTGTCCCAATCAAACCCTCAAATTAGTTCAATATATAAGCTTAGGTCGAATTCATGATAGTAAAGGTTAATAATATTTAAATAAAAACTTGGAATGGGATTATCAAGATTTAATTTTTCTAGAAGAATGTTTTCTAGAAAAAATAGAGTTTAAAAAATAGAGTAAGCTAGATAAACTAGTCTATCAGTTTGGCCTACTAGTTGACTGTTCTATCAACTAGTTAATTAGCTCAGTCGAGAAAAAAACCCTTTAGTTAAAATGACAAACCACTCGATTGGTTCATGAAAATAATCAATTGGTCTAGTTAAAAACTTATTTCAATCCATTTCTAAAACTTATTCAAATCCAAATTTCCCTCAAACTCAATTATAGTTCCAAATCAAAATAAAAAAATTATTAGTTCTTAATAAATACCATAATTGCTCATTCAATAAACCTCACAAATGATGAGGTATTGTAGTTAGGATGATTTTTTTTAATCCTTTGTGGTGATTTAAATGACAAGTTTTGGTTCTTATATTTAGATTTTGTAAATCTCCCCCTTTCATATTATTTTTAGCTTCACTATTGCTATATTGTTAGTGCATTCATCTTTCATTCATTGTTCCACTTTTCTATGTATCAATCATATGTTAGGTAATGATCACACCTCTCTCATGTGGCTGTAACATCTGTTGATTTTTTTTATTACACTTCTATACTATTTTACAAAAATCAATTCAAAATTTTGGGAGGGGGGGTGTTACAATAGTATTAGTACACAACCATACGGAGTAATATAATCTACCATAATAAGGTAGCATGAAAATACTAATACCAATATATGATTATAGGATAAAAATTATGCTATAGCATGGTATATACCATAAGGATTCTTAAAAGAGTGCACAACTATATAACACACGATATATAGTATATGATAAAACATGGGGCAAATGGAAAGATAAATATGATTAATAATCAACATGGAACCAAATATAGGATAATGGAAATGTAACTAAAGCAACTAAGGCTAAGACTATAACCCAATTATTATCATCCCATTATCTCTCAATACTAAGGATGTCATCCAAGTAACAAATAGGGGACATAAATTCCTCCAAAGTGCTAATAATTGGGGATGTGAAGTATGATCAAAGCCACATAACAAATAAGGGGCATAAAAGTATGGATGAAGCTAAGTAACTAATAAGGGAGTCAATGTAATAGCTAATTTTAGGTCATATAATGTATGCTGCTTTATGTGAATTAAATATGTTTAATCTTAGTGAGGAAGTGTGTGTTTTAAAATTTTGTTTCATAAAGGTTGATTTTTAAGATAATTTTTTTCTATAGAAACTAGTTAACTAATTTGCCCCATGTCAGTTAATTAGTTTATTTGTTCTTAGGGTTTGGGGTTCTAGAAGAACTAACCAAGCAATTTTGACAACTAGTTAACTATTGTAACCACTAGACTCCTTTTTTAGGACATGCTATTTAGTTTAATCAACCTAAAACTTTTCATGAACGATTTAATTTGAATATATTTCAAATGGATACATATGTTTATGATTAAGCTTTGGAATGATTTTAAAATATTTTGACCTTAAACCTATTTGGAGACAGATATGCTAAAAAGTGGCTTGATAAACTCATACACTTATCTTATTTTTCCTCTATTATACCACAAATTTATCATGTAATTTTCTCAAAGCTTGTTTTGAGCTCCTTTTACTATCCTTTTCCCATCCTTTGATAAAATAAATTGATCCAGGGTATCCATAAACTCCTTATATGCACCATTTTAGGCTAAGATTTATTTTTAGCTTAAAGATTTTCCTTCCACATTCCATTGATTTGTTGAATGCTAAGGGTAGGTAATTTTATGGCAAAAAATTCCCTAAAATACTCCTTTTAAACCCTAGCTTATCCATTTTTATAATAACCCTATTTTTTACTACCAAAAAACATTTATTTTAAAATAGTGCAAAAGAGGAAAATAATAAACACACTTAGGAAAAATAGGGTACTACCACTATACCTAACACAGGATAGACGTTAGTCACCTGTCCCATATTAAATACAAGGTTAAAACCAAACCAACCAATTTAAATTAGAGTGTGTAAGATCAAATACATAAATATTTAATAGAACATTTACAACATAGGACCTTTATGGCCCCCGACATAGTCAAATTCAAGGAGAATTATCAACTAAAAATATAGGGATACTATACCAGAATAAAGTTAGGGTGTGACTCCAAAACCATGGTCCATCATAGACCACACAAAAACCTTTAGATGTCCATGCTCTTAAGCCCCAAACCCAAGCTGTGCTAAGCCCACTACTGACCATCCCTAAAAACCTACACATGGTCCTCTACACATGGGAATGAGCATGTGACCGAGCAAATAGGCACATCAGTATCTACATACTAAGTAAGCTAAGTTACCTCCTCAGTGGAAATCATAACCATACAAGGTTCTATCATATCATGGAAAACATACCTAACATGCATTAAGCTAATGCCATTCAAGTAAGTGTACCAAGATTCACTATCATGCATAACTCATGTAAATCATAGTGTATCATTCTCATTTTCATAGTATGATATCATAGGTAGTCACACACACATACTAATTAGGTTATCCAAATGAACACTAGGGTTTATTTTCCAACTTGCTCAATTAATTAAGTAATCCCATTTCTTGTCCATATACTTATATAGGTTCTCATGTAGCCATTCATTTCAATCATTATCCATTATTCATTCAAATCATTATCCAAGTATTCATTCCAACTTTTACCATTATTACCATCATTCGACCATTTATTCCAACCATTATTCAATTATTCATCATCGAACAATGGGTTATGCGCCATCCCATGGTAGCACATACCATGGAAGCCTATCCAAATCAAGGGATATAAAGTCCATGCCGAAGCCAATAACCATAATAGACATAAGTCTAGGCTGAAGCCAATCATAATGGACATAAGTCCAGACCAAAGCCAATCACCTTGGTAACTAGACCCTGTAGTATTGATACAACCTAACACATCATTAGTTTCTAGAGTAGGCAAGGCACCAAGATCTACTAGGATCCTACTAGAAGGCATAACCCAAAAGCACCAATAAATTTATGAAGTTAGATAAAATCGAGGATCAGGTAGCTCAAACCCATAAATAACTATATTATCTTTAGTTTTACATGATTAGTACATTATTCATGAGGTTACGTGATCACACAAGGCTCACAAAAGAGTAAGCAAAACCTTCAAATATTTCTTTCATACTAATCCTTTCCATCCATAAATATTTGTGGGATTTTCATTTATTCTTGTTCAATATTAATCATGCTCATCATATTATCCCATCCAAGAACATACCTTAGTTCACCACTTTATTTCTTAAGAACCGTTACATTTCATATGCAGTACACCCTTTATGCCATTACATCACCCCTTGAGTATGTTATAAATTATGGTTCATTTAATCCATTCATTAGGTCATTGATCCATGATTATTTATGTATTTTACCCATTAAATATTCATACAAAAATCCCATGTATAGCCTTAAAGCATATCCAAACCAAGAATAACAAAATCACACAAACTAGCTTAACAAGTCGATCTATTTTGGTTGATTAGTCTATCAGTTTGACACACTTACACTAGACTTTCCTCAAATTGGTGAATTGGTTTGCACAAACTAGTTGACTATTCATAGATAAGTTGATTAGTTATGTCTAAAGATGGCATAAGTTGACCCGACCCACTTGACCTAACCTAACGTGGATAAAACCATAACTGACATAACCTAATAAATTCATCACCTTGACCTAACCCAAACTGATCTAAAACTAACCCAACCCGAATATAATTGACTAAATCGGACCACAGCCATTAACCCCCATCAACCTAGCCCACTATCAACCTAATCTGACTTAACAAAATTGAATTCAATATTAACTAGCTACGATGATAAAAAAAAAATAAGCATGTCTTATTATTTATTTAAATCTTTTAAAATATATTATTTATATTTTACTTATTTTTCTTACTTTTAATGTGATCTTACATATTTGCCAATGATATTCTAATTTTAACAATATTTTGTGTGTAAAAAAACAACATTAAAAAAGTTGTAATAATAAAAAATAGAAATTAATAATACATTGATAACCACATGCTTACATGAAGCTAAACTTAGTTCTTGCCTACAAGGTTAATGAGTTAAATTAATTTTGGTCATTATTGTCTGATTTCACCTAAATATAAAGTGATTCGATTCAAGATTACCTCAACTCAAACCCAACTTGGCCCATCAAAACCTAAAATGACCCGATTCACCAAATTATCTAAATTTGATCTATCAATTAAGTCAAACAAAAATTCACCCAAATATGAGCTTGTTTGGTACAAACTCGACCCGATAGGAATGTAAATAGAGTAGGTTTAGGGCAGGTACACCCATACCTGTACCCATACCCGATAAAAAAAAATCTGTACCCAGATTTATACCATTACCCTAAATGGGCATCCACTAGTACATCCAAATCTGTATCCATTGGATATCTCTTACTTAACGACTCATGTGTTTTCCCAATAACATATATTATCTAGTGGATAAATCCCTTACCCAATAGAAAAATCCATTTAAAGCTATACCAAATGATATTTTTAACCTTAATTTATATTATATATCTGTTATTATATATCTGTTAAATGGGTACTGGCACAGATATGGATATCCCATACCTATATTTATACCCAAACTTGACAAGTATTTTTTTCCATAATCCATATTCATTTATCCATATCCATTAAAGTAACCAATGGGAAAAATCATTATGTTTCGGGTAAAATCCAGCCCATTTATATCCCTAGACTTAACTCGACAAGCTAACCCGAAATAATTCAAATCCAATTTGACTCAAAACCAAAATATTTCAACTCAAACCCAACCTGACCCAATAAATTAACTTGATACAACTTGGGTTTTCAATGACCAAAACTCAAACCCAACTCGACTCGAATAATAAGGTAACTCAAAATGACCTGACCCGACCCACAATCTACTTGCAAATAAAAATAACCCCTAAATAACGTAATCTAAGAATGACCCAACATGCTATAACTAACCCGAACCCAACCCACCAAACTCTATTGCGACCTATAGCTCTACCCAACCAGTCAATCAGTTTAAGTAAAGAGGGTAAGAATAGGTTCTTCATCGGCCTACTAGTTAGTGGCTTAGGTCAATCGGTTGACCATTCTAGGAACCAGTCATTCGGTTTAACCTAATCAGCTGATCAGTTTGCCCTCTAACAACACCAAATAATTTAGATGATGCTTATAATTCCTTATGATACCACATTGAAACATGTTCTAACATCACATAACACATTTTTAGCTTAAAATAGTTGCATATTAAACCATTAATCATCATAACCAAGTATTTCCTTAATATTCATGCTTTTCACTCGAAATGCCCAGTCTAGCCATTCAATATAGTTTCTATAAGTTATATACTCATACCAACATGTAATATCAAACTTAAAGAGCTACATAACATGTAAATTTATTCATAACCCATTTCAGAAGTAGAATTATGACTTACTGAATGTAGGAAAAAATTTCCTTGAACAAGAACACATAACTTATGAAATCCTTAACTTTCTAAACTTTGAAAGCAACAAGTTTAACTCAAAAATTTGTGAATGACTTTTACAAATCTAAAAATTTCTCAAAAAGTGTGTGAGTGAGGATAAAGCGCACTAAAAGGACTTGTGTTAATCTATGGGACCAGCTGATCAATCCCAAAGCAATCAAAGGTAGCCCCCACGTGGTCATATCAACTCGAGATATTACAAATGGTATCAAAGTGAAACTGCAACCTTAAGCTAAAATTAGATAAGTCAGTCAAGCACCTATTAGGATGATTCTTAGGATAAAACTGTATTAAGACAGTTAGTGGTTGAGGTGCAACGAGGACATTGTATTCTTTGAGTAGGGGTGAATGAAATACCCCGAATTGAGCGAAGTGTTATAAGAAATATTATGATTACTTATATCAACATGGTATACCATCATTTTGGTGATTCCATCATAAAGAAATCCACAGTTAAGCTTGCTAGGTGTGGAGAAATTTTTAGGATGGGTAACCCTCTTGGGAAGTTTAAGAATTTTTTAAAAAATTCTCGGGAAGTGTGTGAGTGAGGACAAAGCATGCTGAAAGGACTCGTGTTGATCTGTGGGGCCAACCGATCATTCCAAAAGTTCTCTAAGGTAACCTCCACGTGGTCATATCAACTCGAAGTGTTATAGAAAAGGTTGAGGTTACCTCCTCCCTCAATTGTCCCAATTGGCTCCTCATATCGATCTAATGTAGTATTTTTGGGCCAAATGCATTATGAAAAATGATAAGAACCTTTTAGGAAAAATTAGAATAGCTTAACAAGGTTCCATTTAGTATAAGAAAATTTTCCTAAAAATTGAGTTTTAAAAATATACTCAGCTTGACAAAATAGTCGATCATTTGGCCTACTAATAGACTATGCTATAGATTAATTGATCGGTTCCTCAACCAGTCCATTGGTTTAGTTGAGTAAAAATATTTGGCTAAAATGACAAACCAGTCAATCGGTTCACTTGAAAAACTCATTTAATTTAGTTATCTAACCTCATTTCAAATCTAACTTTACATCAAACCCGATCATAGTTGCAAATAAAAATTAAAAAGAAAAAATTGGCAAAATTTATCATTCAACACTTTACAAAAAGATGGGTTATTACAATCTTTTTCATATTTTCTCTATTTTTCTAATTATGGGAATTTTCTCTCTTACTTACCTCTCCTCCTCTCTTCATTGCCAAATTCTTTCCTCTTTTTACTTTTCATTTTTTCTCCTCTCCATATCTAATCCTTCCTCTAACTCTCGATTATTTTATCCTTAAATAAAAGAAGGTTTTATTTAGGAAAGGTTGAATATTTGAATTTTCTCTTAGTTTTCTAATTTATAGAAAGGTTGCATGTCCTCTATGTTTTTCTTAATTTTAAGCCTCTTTCAATTTTTTTAAAGCTCGATGAAGTTTTTTTGATACTTTGGATTGTTTTCTTAAGGTTCTTAAGTGGTGGGAATTTTTAGACTTCCTATTTGAAGAAGGGTTCTTCATTCTCTTATTTTATGTAGCTTCTTGCTAAAGGTTGAGGTAAATCATTCTTTCTATTTCATGTAGGAAAGTGATATGAAAAGGACGTGTTTAGTTTATTTTTATGAAATCATGAGTATGGGTGAAGAAATGTAGTGTTAATCATGTTGTTGCTAAAAATGTGTAAGGATGAGTAAATGAGCGTGATAATAGGATCTTCTATGGATGTGTAGGAAGATATATGACACATGTTTAATGATTTGATTGGTATTTGAGTGTGATAAAAGTTCTATCAAGGTTCAACATGTTCTACACAATGTGTGAGGTGTTATGCAAAATGGTGAATCACGTTGTAAGGTTCTTAATCTTGGAACAATGTTAACCATATAGAAGCATGATTATGAATTTTTTGTAGGAATGTAAGCATGCTTAGGTATATAAAATGATGGATTTAAGATATGAAGTAGTATAATACTTTATATCCCTGATATGGATACCAAATATAAATTGGAACATGCTTTAGCCTTTACCTAATCGTGTGTAATACCTCCAATTTTTTAAATGTGTTTTCAATTATAAATATTAGAAAACAAGTTAAAAATTGGAATTATTATATCCCTTTAACTCTCATTATGTTTAAAAAAATCCATTTTAAAATTTTAATCATTTTTATGAGTTGGAATCCTATAAGACTTTTGAGCCACCTTTTGCTAATGAACTTCTCCCAAATATGTCTAATTTTATCATATTTGAGCTTTTTGGCTTTTTCCAATTCTCCTTTATCTTTCAAAAAAAATTTAATGAGACTTTAATGAAAATTAGTTTTTACCATCATTTTTTATTATCATCATTCATGTTTTAAGCCTTAAAATGAGTATTTTAGACAACAAAAATTTGTAAAGCTTGAAGGATACTTATATTCTAGTATATTTATTATAAATGTGAATTAAAAATGGAATAAAATTATTTTTGACATTATTAGATAAAATTCTCTAATTTTAGGCATAATTAATGCCCAAAACTCAATTTTCCCTACACTAAAACTATCATAAATATCCTAACTTTGATCCTGTCTTCCTAAAATATCTAAATAATTGTTATTATGATATTTAAACGCTTACGCTATCAAAAATTCAAACCATCCTACCCCATTATTTTTTTTGTTGACATTTTACAATAAATATATCATTAATGTGCCTTCAATAGTATAAATATCTAAACTAAAACAAAAATTCTTCTAACCTCATTCCTTTCTCTATTTTTTGTAGTATCATTTCATGAAATTTATTCTTCAATCTTTATTTTTAGCACCTTATTATTTTCTTTGAACAATTTAGTGTTAAAAATATATGGAATTGAATTTAAATTCTTTTAACCTCTTACTTTATTTAATAACTATAATTTATGGAAGAGTATACTTTTTTAGCCTTAATTCTTCTCTTGATTTATTTTACAATTTGAAGTGTCATTTTTTTTTACTATTTTATTGTTTTTTGATGGAAGATTTAAAAGAAGTAGAAAAGTGTTGATCTAGGGTTTAATTTTGTGCAATCTTGGATATAAGAGATAGTAAGCTAAATTATAATAAAAGTTGATTTGATGTAAAAGGACACCAATGCCTTTAAATATCTAAAAACTCACAAATACCAAAAGCAACCGTAAACAAGTTTAAACCATAATATATTATATATTGAAATTTCATTTAATGAACATTAAAATACTCATTCTATTATAGAATTCCACTAACAATTAAAACATACACAAATACCATTTTCAAGACCATACATGCCTATTTTACATAGCTAACATCGTATAAATCTAATCATGTTTTTCAGGCTTCTCACCACCAGTTATGAAAATCAACATCATCCTTTAACTTCAAAAAACTTAATAACATAACTAGATACACATGAATAAGCAGCCAATTAAGGCAAAATATCCCAAAGAGCTCATGGTTATTGTACATTTTACATATTTGATAGTTTTGACACTTTGCACACTTTTTTTTATAACTTTTCACATAACTAATGAAATCAAGTTTAAAAAAATACATGGTAAACTATACATCCTAAGGTTTAATATGATACATTATATTTGCTAAAATTTTTAGTATAAATTTATTTTTTATTATGCAAATTTTTAATAAAACATTAGTGTAAAACCTAAAATGTTTCATGACATAAGTTACATATATCATTTCTCATCCAATTTTTATCATATTTACATAAATGCATAACTAGAATAAAATAAATACAATCTCATGGTTCACAAAAATGGAAACTCAGAATGACATAAGAACATAAAGTTTTGAAATCATATATAGGGCACACCTATAATATTTTGAAATATATCAAAATGTACATGGTTAGAAATACATAAAATCATAAAACATGTGCTTTTCATGGAATCTTAAGAAATACATATTATCATGATTATGGAACATGTTAAAACCATCAAAAGACATAGCATGTAAAATTATACTTCTAAAGGGTTTGATTATGTTACCAAAGTTCTAAGCTCCTAAGAAAAATAAGATTAAACTATAAGCTTGGACACCATCACCTACGATCACTTTGTCACCTTCAAAGATTGAAAAAAATGGATATTAACGCACAAACCAAGATATATCTTAATTCTAGAAATTAAAGAGCTTAAGTAAGGATGATACAAGATAGTCTTCCATCTCTTACTGAACCTTAACTCTTCATTACTTAAGGTTAGTATTAAGGAATTAAGGAAATTGATTTAGGAAGAAAAGAGAAGAAAAACATGGGGAAGATATGGTAAAAGATTCCTTATCAACAGAGACAAGGAGATAAATAGGTTCTTCACACTTATATAAGTTTTGAAACCTATCAAAGAATGAAATGTTTAAATATGTGTGCAACGTAAATAGCTATCCAAAATCCCTCCTCCATAAAAGGAAGTCATGATAATTAGGTGGAAATGGCACACAATGTGACTGTTTTGAATTTTCAGTGATGGGGGATAGAATTTGAGAGTGGATAAAGAGGTAAAGTTGTGTAAAAGAATGTGTAATTAATATAAAGTAAATGATTATACTTATAGAAATTTTTGTGGACAAAAGGAAATATTCAATCTAAAATAAAAATCTTATATAGGAATGGGAGAGTGTTTACTAAGGCTCCTAAAAGTAAATTGTTGGCCTCAATGAATTTTTAGATAATCTATATATATATATAAAGTCAAAATTTAAGGTATTTTTAGGGAAAATATCAAAAAAATCTAAAAAATAGTGCAAATTTTAGGAACATTGTCAATTAATTTAAGAAACCTTAATATATAAAAATATTTGGTAAATTATTTTATTTTGAGCTTAAAAATATTAGAAAATGGGGATTTATGAAAGATAAATATTAGTTGATTGATTGCTAGCTAAGAGCTTATTTATTTATTTATTTATTTATTTATTTATATATTGTAACAATGGTGATAATACCAACATAATAATAATAATAATAATAATAATAATAATAATAATAATAATAATAATAATAATAATGAGGGGAGGATATTTTAAGAACCTTTTTGAGGCCACATGAACAAGAATTTTAGTCTTGGAGGAACATGGAATTATAAGCATGAACTTGGAGAACATAATTATACAACAATCTGGGAAAATGTTGCAAAAATAATCTAGAAAGAGGAAGTGAAACAAAATTTGTCAACACAAATTTTTTGACCAATACAAGTCACCTATTTTAATAGGCATGGTCTTGTGAGCCAATACCACATACGCATATTGAGCCATGAATTTCGTATAATTTCTCTAGGAAATCACCACAGGTGCCGTGATCAACACCATTGGGTTATGTTAGCTCTATAACACTCATAAATCTTGAAAAATCTCTAATCATAATAATCTATGCTTAAAACACAATAAATATGAGTCATAAACTCATAATTCACCACCATAATGTAGTATTTGCAATTGTTAGTGATAAGATTGCACAAGATCATTAGAAAATCTCATGCCTCATGTTATATCAACACTAAGTCATAGAAATAATCAAATATGCTTACAATCAATTAATTGAATAACATATCAACTATATTCTCTATAGTAACCACACTCTCTAACATATATTTACCTACAACAATAGTATGTTTATTAAAATAATACTAAATATCAATGTTTTTTGTTCAATGATGGAAATAATTTTGCTTCTTTGTAAGAGACATAACAATTTAACTATCACTTCCAACATCAAGAGCACCATAATCAAACTAACACTCATAAACTAAGCATAGAGTGTGTAGTTATCAAATCATCAAGATAAAGCATATATATATCCTCCTTGTGATCATAATGCAAAAAAAAAGTTATTTTTATACTACCCTAACTTTTATCTAACTCTTACCCCGAGTTATTAATACTTTAAACTAATCATAATCTCATTTAATTGATATTTTATTTTACCCTATTTTCTTAATCTTGGATTTTATCCTAATCGTAACCTCAAAAATCTCCTTTTCACTTTTTCCTTTTCTTTTCCTTTTCCTCTTTTATTTTACCTTTTCCTTTGTTTCTTTTTCTTCCTCCCTAACCTAACCAAATTTCCCCTTTGGGTCATGCACAACCCTACCTCTCATGCACCACCCTTCCCTTTTTGTTTCTCTCCAAGCCATGCACAATCACTTGCACTAGCCCTTTGTATTACTATCAACTCCTTACTCTCCTATACCTCCTTCATTAATAGCTTGTACCACCTATCACACCACACACGTGTCAAGCCATGCTTGAGTCCCTTACCCTTTAGCTTTTCCATCTCCCTCACCTCAACCCCATTCACATGTGCAAACACACACCCACCCACCCACCAACCCTCTTATTTTCTCTAGTCTTCCATTCTATTTATTTTTTCCCAAAGAAAATCCTATCCCAACCACTCCTTCTTCCCCTTATCCCTACCTTATCTTTGACACTTTGTACTAACACTAATCATCACCACCCAAACCCTTTACTCCGTTTCCTTTTTCTCACTCTCCAAATATTCTTCTTCCTTTACCTATGCCATTACATGACCCCCTCTCAATCATGTAATTCCCTCACCAACCCCAGATCCTAACATCACATCCTCTACCCCCAATCACCATCCACTTCCCACTAGCCCCATCGACCCTACACCACCACTAGACACTTCCTTCCTTGCACTACTTATAGCCCTCTTACTAGCTCCACCTCCGCCACACCACCACCTTGCCTTGCCATCCACTACAACCCTTACCTTTTTCTGCCATACTACATTCACTTCCCTCGCTGAGGTCATCTTTAACTAGCAATACCTTCTTTCGTCTGCAACACCCTACTATACCGCCCAACCCTCCACCTTTCTTTAACCAAGCTCACATTCCCATCAACCTTTCTAGTTGTTTCCTAAGAATGACCACCTAAACGGTTCCTTTTTTCCTCCCTAAATGCTCTATTTTAGTTTTTATTGAGGAGCATAGTTGTGCACATCCCTCACAAAGCCATGCATCCTCATTTTCCCCTTGACTCGTGCACACCCTTCATACATGACCATACCCCTTAAACCTCTACCTTGGCATAATTGTGCCCTCTACTTTGTAATACCTTTTACATCATCCCAACATAACCATTCATCACCCCTTGTTCCATGACTTCTTCCACACTCCCATGTAACTTGAGCTCATCCACTTATTTTAGTTATCTCCATTTCCATCCTCTTTTGCCTTAGCTTTTCTTTAGATACTTTACCTAAGTTCTAATCCTATTATATTTTTGGATTTTAGATGATTATTTGGTAGTATATGAGGAGGAGCCTTTGGCTATATGTCCTTAGAGATTAGATATGTAACACCCTAAATTTTTATAACCTCAAATTTGAATATTTAACATTTTATCTAAAAAAACTTAATCTTTAAATTATTACTTTAATTATTTTTATGAACCTTTAACTTATAAAAATTTATAAAATTATTTAATAAATTAATGTAATTATTTTTATCATTTCTTCTTACCCTTTTATTTAAATAAACCCTAAACCCATAAGTTTACCAAAATTATTTTCTTAAGTTAATATCTTAATTTTTAGATAAATTAATATAATATTTTTCCAATAGCCTAAGTTTAATCTTAATTCTAATCCTAATCCTAAAACTATTTTTCCATTTCTTTTTCTTCTTTTCCTTTTTCCCTTTTCTTTCTTTTCTTTCATTCTTCTTTCATTCTTCTTTCATCCCTCGAGCCAGCCCAAACCTTCTCTCCTTCTTCTTTTCTTTTTACCTCAATCTAGCCTAGGCATTCTTTCCTTCTTTCTTTTCTTTTTCCCTAGGCTAGGCTACCCTCTCTTCCCCTTCTCCTCTTCTCATATCCTACGTAAATGACCCACTTCCCTCTCCTTTCTTCTTTCTCCCGCATGACCCAGCCTTTCCTTTACTTTCTTCTTTTCCCGTGTGGCCTTGTATTCTCCTCCCCTTCTTCCCCATCTACACCTAGCCAAAAATGCCCTAGACACACCCCCTATGCATGCCTCTTCTTTCTCCTACATCCATAAATATTTGCTAAGCTACCCCTCTACTCGACCATATGCCCTGTACCACCACCCTCTTGCCATCCCTTTCTTCTCCTTTTCTAGCCTTGCAGCCCTTGACCTTCCTTTCCCACATGCTCATTTCCTTCCATTTTTGCCCCTACCTGCCACCTCCCCCTACCTACCACCTACCTTGCTCACCTGTCATTCCCTCTCTCCTCCTCCTTCTCTTGTTTTTGTTGTGGTTGTTGTTGTTGTTCTTCTAATTTTTCTTATTCATTTTTCTTCTCCCTTGCAGACTTCTCCCTCTAGTAACCTTATCTTCTCCATTCTTCCTTCTTCTCTTTGCTCCCTATTTTTTCTTATCACCCCATCTAGAGCTACCTTCAGTGGTTCCACCATTAACCCAACCTCCATCGTTGGCTACCACCCTTTCTCCTTCCTTCCTTCCTTTCTCTTCCTCCTCTTCTACCTTATCTCTCCTCCTTTCTCCCTTATGACAATCCCTACTAATTTCCCCTACCACCATCCATTCTCCTACATAGCCCTCTCCTCCATCATAGCTACCATCAATGCCTACACCTCCCCAGCGCCCTACACGACATCGAGCAGTTAAAACCCAACCTCCCCTATAGCCCTACCTCCTCTCCTTCTCTTCCCTTTGACACCCCAACCTATATCCCCCTCTTTTCCTTCGATCATCTCTCCCCTCCCTCTCCTTTACTGCCGCATCTCTTCCCAACTACCTACCGCCAACCACCCACCACCTACACCATCATTCGTAGCCACCCAACATCACTTGCACCCGCCCATCCCCCTTCTCATCCTCTTTTTCTCCCTTTATTCCTTTTCTTTCCCTTCTCTACACCTTTCTCCCTACAGCCTATGCTGCCACCTCCAATGGCTTCAAGCCACCTACATCACACCCCTAACCATTAACCATCTCCTCCCTTACCTCATACACTGAATAACCAAAACTAACACCTCCCACCACCACCCACAACCCTTGCCTAAGCCATTACTTCTCCTTTCTATTTTGCTTATTTTTGCATGGTTCAGGATGCACATGTAATGTGATTTACGTAGTGTAATTTTATGTATTTTGGATAATATTTAAGGTATAAGGGTAGTTTTTTAATGCTATATTTAATAAATATTTTTAATAAAAATCATTATTTAACTTATCTATTAATATGGTATTTGTGATATTATTTTTAGGTACAAAATTTTATTAACGAAGCCTAAGCATTTTTAGCCAGTTATCATTGAAATTTATAATTTTTGGAATTCACGTAACCTTGATACCCCACTAAAATGTTTAAATATAGTATGTTAGAACATTAGGGTTTTGACATAATATTTGTATAGATATGATGTGCTACAAACAATCCCATGGTTATTAATGCTATATTAGAAAATGGAAAAGAATACATGTTATATTGTGTAAGATGTTATGTGTGTGAAAGGGTGATTGAAAAGGGGTTTAATGAGGGGAAATGATGATGTATGTTATGTGTATATAAATTTTTAAGCATGTATGGATGCTTGTAGTAAAAATATTACTACTATGAGCCCTAGGGGAAATTTGATCATTTAAATACATTATGATATTTAACGCTAACCAGGATACCAACTGTGTTATAAATATTACTAGGAATGGAGATAGGAGTTTGGTGTCTCATAAACACATGATTTAGCATGAATATTAATATTTTAGGATCTAGGGGAATTTTGGTAATTTTAAATGTGTAATGGTAGTTATCCTAATAAATATACATGATACGTAATAATTTGTGCTGAGTATAAAATTAGGGGTTTGTGGTATTAGTAATAGATGTTTGGGTATGAATGTTGATATTATATGGCCTATGGATATTTTAGTAATTTTTAAGGTGCAATGGTGGTTATCCTAATAAATATGCATGATAAGTAACAATTGGTGCTAAGTATGAAAATAGGGGTTCGTTGCATTAGTAACTCATGTTAGAGTATGAACACCAAATTATTATGGTTTAGGGGCAATTTGATAATTTTACATGTACTATGGTGAGTATTATAATAAACATGCATGGTAAATATTATTTGGTGTTGGATATGAGAATAGGAGTTTATTGCCTTAGTACTATCTATTTCAGTATGGTTATCAATATTATATGTAATAAGGGTATTTTGGTAATTCTTTATGTACTAGGGTGATTGTTCTAATAAACATCTATTACTATTATCATAAAAATTTCCTTGGTAATTAAGTCAACAAAACTAATAACTAATAATGAAAAGAATAAAAACTAGCAATTAACTCAATAACTAAATAAGAATAATAGAATAATAGAAGTTAGAGGATATATTCAGTGTAGGTATATCAAACAATCAAAAAAAGTGGTTATATAATAATTCTAATGTTAACCTACAAAAGGGTTTGCTCTCTCCTCTCTCCTAGGGTTTGAGAGAGTTTCGACCATGGCCAAGAAGAAGAGATCTTCACTTGGTATTAGATCACAAGAACAGTTTACTGCTAAGGGTTTGGAAAGTGGAAATAATGTGGATGGAGGTATTTCAGCGGTTGCTGCAAAGAAAATATCAGATTTCTCAGAAACAATGGTTGCAGGAGATAGCGTCCATATACTCCCTGATGAAAGTGATATGATCGACGTTAATTTGAATGTTGATGGTCAGGAAATTATGAGGGATGGACATGTTATTCATCCATCTATTCCAGGAATCTCCCATGCAGATATCTCCAATGAAACAGTAGCACCTCTGGACGATGCAATTAACAGAGAAGGGGTTCATTCTTCTTCTAATACCAGAGATTCAGTATGGAACAGGCTTCAACCAGCATCCCCCCCAAGATCATCATCGAGAGATGTGGTTATTGGTAATAGAAACCCTAGTCATGGACAACATCTGGATTTTCAGCATCCTTTATATGAAAAGGGTAGAGTGATTGTTAAATTGGATAGGGAGGAAGTTGATTCTGAAGCAGCTCTCTGGGCAAATACTTTGATTGGGTTTGTTTATGGCCAGGCTCCTTCTTTCACACAGATGAAAAATTTTATACTGAGGCAATGGACTGCAGTTAAGACCCCTCAACTTATTTTACACACTTCTGGTTTCTTTTTGTTTAAATTTCAAACTCAGCAGGAGGTTGATTGGGTGCTTAGCCATCATTGGATGTTCTTTAATAGGCCTTTTATCTTAAAAATATGGCATAAAAGACTGCAATTTAATCCTGATGAGTTGCAGGTGCTTCCCCTTTGGATTAAACTTCCTAATCTTCCTCTGGAATTTTGGTCCAGCAGCTCCCTTGGTAAGTTAGCAAGTGCAATGGGAAATCCTATATGCATTGATTCCATAACTGCATCTTGAGACAGGGCTTCTTATCCAAGGATATTGGTAGAGGTGGATGTTAAGAAACCTTTGCTGGAGTCTTTCATGATCTTGGATCCAGAGGGGATAGAGATTGAACAAAAATTTGAGTATGAATGGAGGCCTTTTTATTGTCCTCTTTGTGACTGTTATGGTCATGATCAGAAGATATGCATGAAATTACAGCATGGTACTAATATTGGCTCTACATCTGAAGGTGAGTGGAGAATGGTTAGAGATAACAGGAAGGGAAAAGGGAGCTATTGATGCTGATCATGTGCATAAGGTTGCACAAGACAATACTGCACAGGGTGCTGAAATTGCCAAGAATGATGGAGCTATTCCGTGTCTTACATCTGAAGCTGGGGTTATGGAACAATTACCTGCTAAGATGGTTGATCACCTAAAATCTCCTACATGTCCTACCACTATTGATGCTGCTAAAGAAGGAGTACTGGAAGGCAGTGTATCCAGAAAGAAAAAGGCAGTGCAAAAACAGGTTCATTTTACTGAACCTAGGATTACTAGATTCGGAGCTAATATGGTGGGTTTTTAAGATTGTTTGGAGGGTAATTCAGGCTCTACTCATACAGAGATAATAGATCACAGTGGAATGGTTACCAATTTTGATCATGCTAGTCATGATTAGTACCTGGAATGTGAGAGGTCTGAATAAGACTTCCAAGCACAAGGAAGTCAAAAGATTTTGTGCTAGACATAAAGTGGAGTTGGTAGGGTTATTGGAAACTAGAGTTAAGGAAGCAAACTCAGGTGCTATTCTTACTAGAGTTTTTCAGGGCTGGAATTTTCTTGGTAATTATTCTCACCATCCTAATGGCAGAATATGGGTTCTTTGGAACCCTTTAGTTTGGATAATGGGACTACATAAAATGCATGAGCAGGCTATTTTGTGCCATGTTACTCATGTTCACTCAAATTCCAGTTTTTGGGTTGCATTTGTGTATCCTTTAATTCAGGAAGGGAAAGACAATCTTTATGGCAGTGGTTGAAGGAGAATTCACCTGGGCAGGAGCCTTGGTTGCTCATGGGGGATTTCAATGTGGTGTTGCAGGATTCTTAGAAGTTTCATGGTAGATCTCTTAATGTCTCAGATGTGCAAGATTTCAGAAATTGTTGTAATGAGCTCCAGCTATGTGATCTACAAAGTCAGGGTTGCCATTATACATGGTCCAGCCATAGACAGGGAGAAGAGGAGGTCTTGTGTAAATTGGATAGGGCCATGGTCAACTTACCCTAGCTTTCTACCTATCCTCAATCTTTGGCAGAGTTCCTAAGTCCCCTTATCTCTGATCATACTCCAGTTCTTACCCATCTTAATATTGATTGCTTGACTGGTCCAAAACCTTTTAAATTTTTTCAATTCTGGACAGAATTTGAAGAGTTCTTGCCTATGGTTCAGAATGTATGGAGGATCAAGATGGGAGGAAATTTGCTGCTGAAAATTTCTAAAAGATTGAGCTTGCTTAAACAGGAGCTGAAATTGTTCAATAGGGATACATATGGCTCCATTTCACAAAGAGTCAAGATTGCTAGAGAGGAAGTGGCAGCTCTGCAGACACATTGTTTAGCTAATCCTGGACAACAGGGTAATTGACTTTTATTTCAGGAGAAAGAGAAGAAATACTTTCATCTCCTGCACTGTGAAGAGCTTTTTTTATAAAAAGAAGGCTACTAATAATTGACTTTCTTGTGGTGATTCAAACCATACGTATTTTTATGCCAAGGTGAAAGAGAGACAGCAAAGGAAGACATTAGCTATGCTGATTGATTCTAATAATAATGAGACCAGAGGTGCACCATGCATTCATGCAGCATTCAATTCATACTATCAAGAGCTGTTGGGCACTAAGGTTGCTATGGAGGGAGATATTACTTTAGCAGAATCCTGCAAGGCTCCTCCTCATTTATTTGCTGGACTTTCTACACCTGTTTCTAAACTTGAGGTAAGAAATGTTGTGTTTTCCATGGGGGATACAAAAGCCCCAGGTATTGATGGTTTCTCTGCTGGTTTCTATAAAGTTTCTTGGCCTATTGTTGCTGAAGAAATTATCTGGGCTGTAAGAGATTTTTTCTCTACTGGTTTTCTCCCTAGAAGATTGAATATTACATCTCTCACTCTCATCCCTAAGCATTCTGCTGCAAATAGGGTTAATGAGTTTAGACCTATAGCATACGGTAATGTGCTATACAAAATAATTGCTAAGGTCATGGTGCAGAGATTACAACCCCTTATGCCTCAGCTTATTGATCCTTCACAAAATGCTTTCATTAAAGGCAGAAACATTGGTGAAAATGTTTTGTTAGCCCATGAATTAGTAAGGAGATACTCTCACAAGGGCATATCACCAAGATGCATGATTAAAGTAGATCTCAAGAAGGCTTATGATATGGTGAATTGGGATTTTCTGCAAAAAATTCTAAATCTTTATGGCTTTCTTCCTCATTTTATTAAATTGATTATGACATGTGTTACTTCTGTCTCATATTCTGTCTCCTTTAGTGGTGTTTTAGCTACCCCATTCTCTGGGAAAAGAGGGTTGAGGCAGTGTGATCCTCTTTCTCACTATCTTTTTGTGCTGGTTATGGATTATTTCAGTAAAACTCTGAAGAAGCTATGGGTTGACCCAAGGTTTCAAGCTCACCCAAGATGTAAAAGACTCCAGCTCATTAATTTGAACTTTGTAGATGACCTTCTTTTGTTCTGTAGAGGAACTCTGCAAAGTGTCCTATGTCTGAAGGAGGTATTAAGCCATTTTTCTACAGTCTCAGGCCTCATGGTGAACCCTAACAAGTGTTCAGTTTTCTTTGGAGGAGTTGCCATAGAGAATCAGTTCAGTATTCTTCATCTTCTTGGTTATCCAGCAGGAACTTTTCCAATTAATTATTTGGGCTTGCCTTTATCTTCTGCAAGGCTAACTATTGCTCAGTTGCAACCATTGTTGGACAAGATGTCTGCTAGGTTAAGGCATTGGAGTACTTTATTTATTTCTTATGCTGGGAGAGTTCAACTCATTAAATCAATGTTATACAGCATACAACTCTACTTTAGTCAAATTATCCTCCTGCCTAAGAAAGTGCTGCACTGTTTTATTAGTCTTTGTAGAACTTTCCTTTGGTCAGGTAAATTGAATATCTGGAAACCTACTCTGGTGGCATGGGAGGCTCTTTGTTCTCCAAAACAGGAAGGTGGCCTTGGCTTATTAAACTTTCAGCTATGGAATGTTTGTGCTTTGGGAAAACTGTTGTGGAACATAGCTGAAAAAAAGGATACACTGTGGTTTAAGTGGGTTCATGCAGTGTACATTAAGCAAGGTACTGTCTGGGATTACTCACCTTCATCTTACAATTCATGGCTTTTTCTCAAGATTCTTCAGAGCAAATCTGTAGTGAAGGATTTTATAGTAGAATATATAGCAAAGCAGAGGGAGTACACCATTCAATCAGCATATAAGGCCCTTAGAACTCCACAGGCCAAATGTGTTTGGGCTAATATGATCTGGAGACCAGGCTTTATTCCCAGGGTACGTTTCTTGGTTTGGCTTGCATGGAGAAATAGGCTCTTGACTAAAGTAAGACTTAAGGAGATGGGCATGACTGTGGACACTCTGTGTATTTTTTGTAAATAGCAGGAGGAGACTAGAGATCATCTTTTCCTGTTTTGTCTAGCTGTTACACTTATTTGGAAGACTATTAGAAGGCTAGCTGGCAGAAGTGACCCTATTTTAGGATGGGAGCAAGAGATCAAGTCTTTGCTTACTAGAATAAGGCAGGCACATAAGAAGAAGTATCTACTAGGATCTCTTTTTTTGCTTACATAGCTATTATTTGTCATGAAAGAAATCTTAGAATCTTTCAGAACAAATCTCGATAGCTAGGAGCTCTTTTGAGATGTATTCTTATGCAAGTTTCTAGTATTTTTGTTACCCCACCTCTTTCTGTTGAGTTTGGGAAGTGGCTAGGTTTGTTGGATGTCATTGCATCTAATGCACGCTTGTAATCTCCTTTTCGATTAGTAATACAAATTCTACTTATCGAAAAAAAAATGTTAACCTATAGAAGCTCTCATGCATCTACTTTATTGCATCCCCTTATGCAAATAAATCAAGGTCTACTTATAGTTTATTATTTAACTAATTAATAACCTAGGATGAGATTTCTAGATTTAATTAATGGCCACATTAACAGTTTGGGAGAAGATAAGTAGAACCATAATTATAGTCCGCTTAAATTATGTAACTCTAAAGATCAATAATCATAGATTAAATCAATAACATATTTTCTAATTATGGATTTATATGTTAACAATTATGGATTAACTATACTATCATAGCATATGACTAACACTCAATTAACTCGTGATAAAACTAGATAATAAAACACAAATATTGGATGGGTGATTGTTAACTCACTTTATTAATCTAACCAAAAATACACATAACAATTAAGCCCAATTCACATATCATGATTAATTATCCCTTAACCTTCAATTATCTTGCTACCCCATACTAATCTACCTTATCATATTGATATAACCTAAAAACACATAATCTAAACACATAAAAATCATAACTTGAATGAGAATAAATAATCAAAATAATAAATTTTAAATTAAACAAGGCGCAATCATAAAATCAATTAAGTAAACGAATAAGTAGAATTGCATTAAACACAATAATAAGTACAAACGAATAAATGAAACAAAATAAAGAATGAACTTAGGAGATTGTAGAACCCCAAACACCATATGATCTCCAGCCCTTCAATTACAATAATTAACTAAATAAATCTAAAGAAAGAACCCTAACAGTTTTGAAATAATGAAAACAAAGTCAAAGTTCTAATGGCAATGTTCTTCAATTTTCTATTTAACTTAATATATGTTATGTATATATAAACAGAAGGCCACAAGAATCATATCTAAAATATGGGGAAAAAATATGGTCCATATTAGTAAATATGGGGCACCGGTATTTTTTTCTTTTACATTATGTACATGAGATGAATTAATGGAGCGAACCAAGGAAATATGGGTTGTATCTCTATAAATATAGGCCCATGGTATTTCCACTCTATTAGTTGTCTTGACTTGATTTTTCTTCACATGATTTCTATTTTAGGCTCTTACATAATCACACATCCAAATTTCTATGAATCCAATTTTGCTTCTCATTTTGTGCTTCTTCTATTTATTGATGAATATAAATTGCCTTAATTTTATCTTTTTCTAGAACACTGGGCTAATAGAGAGAAAATCAATGAAAAGGGTTAAATTGTCGTAACAATTAGGTAAAGATATTTCAAATAATTTCATAGAATATGTACCTACGAAATACCCTCATATTTACACCCCAAAAAAATCATAGTTGATAATTTTTGTTTAATTAAAACACATGCAAGCACAGGGGGTGCTACTTTGTGATCACCATAAGCCTAGCCCTTGTTTAGTCTCGCACCAACCACAAGGCTATAAATTAATCTCATAAATTATTAAACTAATTTAGACAAGGAATTGTAGAAATCTAAAAGATTCATAACAAAGAGAAAGTCAGAGTGTGTACATTAAAGTGTCAATACAGAATTTAAAATGAATACAATGTCAAGCCCCTGAGGGGAAAGACTGATACAATAATGACATAAAATAATGAGAGGGTTTGGTTGACACTCGCTCCCGACCCCAAATAAAGTCCAATGGGTCATCACACAACCCCACTCGATGCATCGAGTGCATTATAGGCATCGAATATAGTATCTCCTACTTGTACAAACTCAAAAGGGACCTCTAATCATGGGAATGAGCACCACCCATGAAATAGGTGATCAATAGGCTATGTACTGAGCAAGATAACCATATGGGTAAGGCCATGCAAGAGCAATAGACAAGTAAGCCATACAACTCATAATTAAGGCTCACATGGTCCATCTAGACATAGACTATTATTTTTGTCTTACACATTTCTCATATTAATTTCACATGAGTATGGGGACCCCACTATTATAGCTGATGGACGAGAAACACTCCATAAGGTAAAACGTACCTAATCACTATTATAGCTAGTGGACCGGATATCACTCCACGAGGTAGAATGAAAATGACCACTATTATAGCTGGTGGATCAAAAAATGATCCTCAATAGCCCCGATTTACGTGGTATTCCACTTTAAGTAATTAACATCTTTCCATGATTTATTACCATGAAAAGTTTGGTTTATCGAGGTCAAAATCTCCCACTATTATAATTGGTCGCCCAAAAACACTCCATTGGATAAGATGCACCTGACCACTATTATAGCTGGTGAATAGGATGTTACTCCACAGGATAGCATGCACCCAACCACTATTATAACCAGTGGACTAGAAAATATCCTCACTATTCCTAGCTTGATAATGTTACACTTTAAGTGTTTAGCTTTTTGTTCTTATCTTATTCCACACACAATCTAGGTTAGACATGCATGACCCACTAGACATCCAATGCTCACCCTTTTATTCCTAGCTCTCTTCAAAAGTTCTATCCCATATCTTAGGACCCCTACATAACCTAGGACTCTGAGACTTCCTCCTCATCTTTTTCCACTCACCATGAGAAACCCAAACTCTTCTACATATGGATTAAGGCTGACTCCCCATAACTCTGTTTCGACTCCTCTTTGCCCTCTAGGGTTTCCCTTCAAAACCTTAATCTGACCTATATGGCCTACTTCCCCTTATCTAGATAATCTATACTCTTCCTTGCTACCAAAACCATCATTTTCCTTAAACCATACCCAACGTTATAACCTCACTACCCATCTTCCACACATGATCATAAAAACCTTAGTAATTCTCCTTTTTTATTTTTTTATATCACCACCTCAATGCCCAAACAACTTTTCCCACTTGGCTAACTTTTACTCCATGTGACACCCCTTTCATTCTTATTCCCCATTCTAACCATTTCCATTAGCTTTCCCTTCCTTGCACACTTCTCTCACTTGGAGTTTCTTCCCAAACTCTAGCCAAGTCCCTTATGCATCCCTATACCAACCCACATACTATTTTTCACAAATTGACTCCAATTACCCTAACAACTCTTCCCTTACCATACTTAACCCTCAAGTAAAATTTTTCCATGTACAAGTCATCCCCATGAAGTGGCTAACCATCCCATGCAACCTTACACTCCCTATGCATATTTTAGTATATTCTCCTAATTTGTTCCTATTATTTCTTCTTTTATCCACCCATAGGTCATGCGATTTTTAGGCCATTCTTACCACCCTCTAGTCAACTCACTTTCCTTACTCTTTTTCTTTTCTCTCTCAATCACATCATACTACTTAAGGTCTCCTATCATACATGTCATGAAGAAAAATATTACATAAGCACATTCTAAGTACAAGTAAAAATACCATATTACACATATCATAAAATGCATGCAACTTACCTTAGCTCGATGCTTAAAAAGCTGCACTACAAGAGCATAATCCATAAACCATAAGATACACATATATAACCAACACACATAACACATATTACACCCATTTAGGCCTTGACCATATCCTTACCTAAAATGACACCGGGCTTGAAGCACGCTCCTACACCTTCTTAGGGGTCGGACTTGGCTCACCTATAAGAGGGGAAATTTAGGGTTAATTTCCCTCTTATTAAAATTTTCATTATCTCTTACTTACCTTTATTATTAGCTAGTATTAGGGATAATAATAATAATATGTAACACCCCAAAATTCACTATTTTTTAAACAGAAGCAATTAAATTAAAACCTATGAATTTAGGGAATGTTATTGCCACACTTAGTGCCAAACCCATTCACTCCGACCGTTCCAGTACTAAGTGCTAAAGATAAAAAAAGATTATTGTCAAACTTAAACCAAGAGTTCATAAAAATAAATAGAAAGATCATAACATAGAAATTAGAGTACGCATAAAAGTTTACAATCCAAAGGAGTACAATCAATCATAAGACAGAAATCAGAGTGCATAGTCAAAGTTCCTAAAAGTAAATAAATTTTACAACTGGTAAAAATTAAGTTTAGGATACTCAATGCAAAATAGCAAATCATAAAAGGGAAATCTGGCCATGCCACTCTTGATCTCTGACCTAGGTCCATGCTCAACTCTTAGTCCCGCCTGTTGCCTCTTGAACATCAAAGGCATCGAAATAAGTATCACCCACTTGCACAAAGTTAGAAGGGTCTTTTGCTCGTGGGAATGAGCAGCACCCATAAAAGGTGGTTAGTACGTACGTACTGAGTAAGTAACCATGCACTAAAGCCGATACATAAAAGCACATGATTCAACCATGATAACATAACATATTACAATCATTCAAAGCAATAAATGAATAAATAAAGGTCTAATTACAGTTCGGATAAATTAACTATTTTAATCTTTCATCAGTACTCATTTCACACCATACTTATTATCATTCCATGCAAGTGCAGGAACCTCGCTATTATAGGTGATGGAACAAAAACATATAAGGCATAAAGCTCTTGACCACTATTATTGCCAGTGGAACGGAAACATACAGAGCATAAAGCTCATCACCACTATTATTGTCAGTGGACTAGAAACATAAAGGGCATAAAGCTCTTGACCACTATTATTGCATGTGGATCAGTCTAGTCCTGACTCTCATGGTGTTTCACTATAAGTACTTAGTGACTTTCTCATGTCTTAGTACAATTATGTTTGGTTTGTTGAGCACATAATCCCCCACTATTATAGCCATTGGACCGGAAACATACAGACATAATGTGGCTGACCACTATTATTCGCTGGTGGATCACTCACTCATAGGGAAAAATGCCCTTAACTACTATTATATACAGGTGGACTGGTCTAGGCCCAGCTCAACAATCTTCCACTTTACATAATTAATGGTTTACAGTATCTTATTCAAAAGGTTTCGCCCTAGACATGCATGACTAACTCCCCCTACGTTTATCGTCTAAAAGGACCCTACCTATATCATGGGACTCCTGCACCTCCTAACTTTCCCCATCATCCTTTCCTCCTTATCTTAAATTACACTAGAAGTCCAACTCCTAAATATGTTGGTCAAGGCCCCCTATCTTACACCTCTAAGTTCACTCATTACCTCACTTTAGGGTTTTATCCAAAAACCCTAACTTAGGCCTATGTGGCCCATCCTACTCCACCTCACACAACCCAAACTATTTTAACACCCCCTACATCATAAACCTTAGATTCAACCCTCATCATTACACTTTACTCCCTAAGTACACGTGTGATCACAAAACCTTAAGTAGCCACACCAAACCCTAACTAGCAACAACAAACCCTAGCTTCCTCATTTCCATATGTCACCCCTCCATTTCTTACCTTCCACTTCTTATTTTTCCATGCTAATCATGCTTGTCCCTCATATGATAATTTCCATCCTCCTCTTGTATTCCACTCACCCTCATTTATTTCTCCTTTTTACCACCTTCTCAAATTAGAGTTTTCTCCCAAACCCTAGCTCGGTCTCCTATGTACCCGTATACTATCCTATATACTATTTTTCACCCAAATCCTCTAAACACCCAAACAACTCTTCTATTTCCTCCCTTACACCCCAAGTCAACTTTTTATACGTAAATTTTACTCCCATGTAGACTCTTATCCTCTCATGAAAACCTTTGAAATTTTTCATGTAGAACCCAAAACTCCCATGCAAACCCTAGATTCTCCCATACGTACTTAGATTCTCCTATGCATAACCCTAGATTCTCCCATGAAAAACCATAAAATCCCATGCAACCTTAAATTCTTCCATGTAAAACCCTAAATTACTCCATACAAAACCCTAAATTCTTCCATACAAAACCCTAGATGCTTCCATGCACAACCATAGATTCTCCCATGCAAAGTTCATTCACTTTATTTTGCTTTAAGTCCCCTTTTTATTCTTCCACTCATAGATCATGAAATATTTAGGTCAAACCTACATCCCTTGGTCAACTTATTTTCCCTTTGGTCAACTTACTTCCCATTTCCCCTTTTTCATCCTCTGACCCTATATCATCACATTACATACCCTAGCATGCATGTCTTAAAGGGCCATAACACATTATAATCATAATCACAGCTTATGAATATTATACACATCCCATAAGATACACATGACCATACCTCAATTCCAAGCTATGCCACACATAAAATAGTTATAACTATAAGCAGAAGTTACATAACACATCATGATACATGGCATACAAATCATATAAGTCACATAACACACATAAAGCCTTAGCTACACCCTTACCTAATACGACACCGGTCTTAGAGCACGCTTTTATGCCTCCTTAGGGTTTTGACTGGTCTCACCTATAAGAGGAAAAAACTAAGGATTAGGTTCCCTCCTACAAAAATACTAATATTTTCTATTTTATTCTAAGATTAGGGTTATAGATAAAATAATAATATAATAGTAGTAGTAGCACTAACTAAATACTAATTTTGCTAAAGATAAAAGAAACAATAGTAATATTAGAAAAGATGATAATATAAGGTTTGAAGATTTTACCCTAATAATAATAATGATACTACTACTACTACTACTACTACTACTAACAATAATAATAATAATAATAATAATAATAATAATAATAATGGTACAATTCAAAATAATTGTGAAATAAGGGCTTCGACCCTTCACCAAAATAACAACAACAACAATAATAATAATACAAAATAATAATAATAATAATGATAATAATAATAATAATAATTGTATTAATCAAAAATAAGATAAAGTACAATTTTGACATCACATTGAAATAATAATAATAATAATAATAATAATAATAATAATAATAATAATAATAATAATGATGATGATGATGTTGATGATCAAAATAGTGACACAATAGGGTCTCGACCCTATATACTAATAATAATAATAATAATAATAACATTAATAATAATAATAATAAATACTAATGATGATAATGATAATAATCAAAATAGTGACACAATAGGGTCTCGACCCTATATAGTAGTAATAATAATAATAATAATAACATTAATAATAATAATAATAATAATAATAATAATAATAATACTAATGATGATGATGATGATGATGATAATAATCAAAATAGTGACACAGTAGGGTCTTGGCCCTATATAGTAATAATAATAATAACATTAATAATAATAATAATTGAATAATAGTAATCTAATATAATTAAATAAATAAAGCTTAATTAATTAGGGTTTAAGGGTTGAGAGGCTTTAGGGTACCACCTTGGGTTAGTGGTGACTAGCGGTGCCGACGGTAGTGCATGGCGGCGGTGGCAGTAGGAAAAAGGGGAAAAAATAAAGATAGTTGAGTGTTGGGAAAAGGAGAGGGAGAAAGAGGGTGGAAGTTGGGGTGTTGATGGTTGCCTATATGGAGAGGGGTGGAATGAAGTTGGTGGCACAGCTAAAGGCGGCGGCACAAGCTGGTGGTTGTGGTGGCCGAGAGTGGAGGAAAGAGAGAAAGAGAGGAGGAGAGGGAGGAATAGGAAAATAAGGGTAGGGAGAGGTAGAGGAAATTCTGGAGAGTAGTTTGGGAGGTGTAAGAGGCAATGGTGGTTAATGGTGGTGTGAAGAGTGACGGAGATGGAAGGAATGGTTGGTCGAGAAGGTTATTTTACACGGCCAGAATGGCTCGGGTAGGGAAAATCGAGGGAGAAGGGAGGTGTAGTTAGGTAGAGGGTGGTGCAGGAGATGGCTCTGTCAGTGGTTTGAACAACAGCATTGGACGATGGCGACGGAATGGGTGTCTAATTGGGTGGTGGCGTAAAGGAAAAAAATTCTAGGTTTTGGGAAAAACTTGAGTAGTCATATAATAGTGTTACATATAATCTCAAAGCATATCCAAGTTCAGAAACCAAGATCATAAAAATTAACCAAACTAGTTGATCGGTTCAGACTAACCAGTTGATCAATTTGCTAAACCAGTTGATCAATTCAGGCCAACCAATCGATTGGTTTAGCTCAGCCAAACCCAGGATTCCCTCAAACTAATTGACCTGTTTGACCAAGAAAGTGAACTATTCGTAGATTAGTTGATCAGTTTTTGCCAAACCAGTTAAAGGGTTTAAGGAAAGAGCAAGACCAGGGTCACCAAAAATCCATCAATTGATGGGTTGGGTTAACTAGTTGACTATTCTAAGAACCAATCAATCAATTTGACCTAACATGTCGATTGATTTACCCTCAAACAACAAAGTATAGAAATTTTCATGCACATCACACTGATAATTTCTAGCTTGCAATAGTGTCATATTTCACAAGTAATCATCACAACCTGGTTTTCCCTAAAAATCATGCATTCATCTCAATTTTTATAACTTAATCATCCAGTACAAAATCTAAAAACCAAATACTCATACCAACTTATAAAATAAAAAAAATTAAATATTTCATAACACACAAACTTAACCAAGTCACATTTTAAAAGTAAGAATGACTTACTTGATGTAAGCAAAAAATTTCTCAAATAAGAAAATTCAACCTGTAAAAATCCTTAACTTTCAAAACTTAAAAATAGATTCAAAGCTTCATAATTTTCAATATATACTTTCATAATTTAGAGCTCAAAATAGATGGATAAAATGGCTTACCAATTTAAGAGAGAATAGAGGGGATTTTCTGCTGAAAAGTGTATCTTAACTTTCTCCTAAATCTAACCCTTCATTAGTTAAAGATAAATAAGAAGAAGCTAGAGTAAGGATTTGAAGAGTGAAAGGAATCCATTTAATCCTCAAATTTAAGGGAAAGATCACACAGTTAGAAGAAGATTAGACTATTTTGGTGGCTAAAAAAAGTGAATAGAAAGGGAGATTAGGGCTATTTATATCCAATAAATCAATACAATTACTAGTGTGATTAGGCCCACATTGAAAACCCTAATTCTTTCCATTCAAATTTGAGTTGAATAGGTAAATATTGTAACACTCCCATTTTTTATTATTGAAAATTTTCATTTTAAAACATTGTGGAAGTAGAAAATACCAATCACACTTACGAAAAATGGGGTACTACTACCATAACTAACACAAGATAGACACTAGCAGACCGTCTCATGTTAGATACAAGGGTGAAAAACCAAACTAACTAGACTAAAGTAGAGTGCAAAAAAATAAGACACATAAATATTTAAAGAAAGTGCCTCTACCTCGGGACCTTGATGATCCTCAACATAGTCAAATACAAGGAAACTAATTAACTAAATATACGGTACTATTATGGTATAAAACAAGTTAGGGCATGGCCCTAAAACCTTGGTACATCACAAACCACACAAAAGCCTCCTAATGTCCATGGTCTCAAGCCCTAAACCCAATATGAGGTAGGCCCACTACTAGCCATCCTCAAAAACCTACACATAGCCCTCTACTAATGGGAATAAGTAGGTGGCTAAGAAAATGGACACATCGGTACACTACAGATAGAGTAAGATAAATTACCACCTCAAAAGAATTCACAATAATATAAGAATCTATCATGTCATAGAAATGATACTTAACATGTGTTCACACAAATATTTAAAGAGGATGATGATTAAGGTGAAAGATTTGAAGTTTAGGATTGTTTTGGATTGGAATTCAAAGGATAATTCAAATATTCAAGCAAGAACTCAACAAAAACTCAAAAAGATTCAAAGAAACCAATTTGAATATCACAAAATTAAGATTATTCCAAATAGTCTTAGAATGGTTATTAAATTATAAGGAGAGAATTAACTAAGTATTTACTCAAGTTATATTTCAATATCAAAATTATCCAACATCATGCTATAGTGATTGTCGATACATATGCCTTATATAGGGCTATAGGACATTGCTAGGTAGCACACTAGTTGTGTAACACCCCCAAATTTACTACTGAAAAATTTCATTTAATTAAAAAGGGTTTAACAGAAACGAAAAGATAAAGTTGTAAACTCGGGGGCATTACCGCCACACTTAGTACCAAATCGGTTCACTCCTACCATCCCGGTACTAAGTGCTAAGGCTAAACAAGATTGATTGTTAAGTAAAAATCGTTAATAAAACACTAGTCATTAGCAAAACATAATTCATACAGAATCAGAGTGCGGAAATCAAAAGGGTACAACCTAAAGTACAGTTTTAAAGTACCAAATATTAGAGGACATAATACAGCAGAATAAAACAAAATATAATAATACAGGGAAACAAAACGGAGGATGAACTCTGGCCACGTCACTCTCGATCCCCAAGCTAGGTCCAGGCTCAACTCTCAGCCCTGCCCGATACCTCATAAGTATCGTAGGCATCGAAGACATTGTCCCTTACCTGCACAAACTCAGACGGGTCTTCGGCTCGTGGGAATGAGCTGCACCTATGAAACAGGTGATCAGTATGCTACGTACTAAGTAAGGTAATAGATGCACTAAGGCCCACATACACAAGGACACATGACATAGCAAATATGACATAATTACGTAGAAAGCATGCGATCACATAGATAAACAATACTGGCTATGGACTAGATAATTTATCCTCTAGATCTTTGATAATTATAGTCGATTCACATTATAGTCTTTATCAATCCATGTGAGTGTGGGAGCCCCACTATTATAGCTGGTGGAATGGTCACGAGGGTATGTGCCCTACCACTATTTTAGCCAGTGGACCGATCATGAGGGTAACATACCCTGCCACTATTATTTGCTAGTGGACTGGTCTGGCCTCAACTCAAAAGGTGTTCCACTGTAATTATTCGTATCTTTCCCATGTCTTATCATTATTATGATTGGTTTGTTGAGCACGGAATCCCCCACTATTATAGCCGGTGGAAAGGTCACGAGGGTAACATACCCTGCCATTATTATTTGCTCGTGCACTAGTCATGTAGGGCACCTCGGCCCTAGCCACTATTATTTGTCGGTGGATCGGTCTGGGTCAGGCTCAACATCTTCCTCTGTAAGTGATTAGTATCTTAATGTATCTTATTCGAAAGAATTTCACCCTTTGTAAGTGATTAGTAACAATAGTAATATTAGAAAAGATGATAATATAAGGTTTGAAGATTTTACCCTAATAATAATAATAATAATGATAATAATAATGATGATGATGATGATGATGATGATGATGATGGTGATGGTGATGGTGATGATGATGATGATGATGATGATGATGATGATGATGATGATGATGATGATGATGATGATGATGATGATGTAACACCCCCAAATTTACTATTGAAAAATTTCGTTTAAATCAAAAGGTTTAGCGGAAGCGAAAGAATTAAAACCGTAAACCTGAGGGTATTACCGCCACACTTAGTACCAGACCGGTTCACTCCTACCGTTCCAGTACTAAGTGCTAAGGCTAAATCCGATCAACCTTTAGAACGAAGTATCAAAAAAAAAAACGTAAGACAACATTTAAAATAAATCCTTAATGAGTGGTAAGTCAAATAGAAGTTAGAATACGATTTAGGATTACAACCCCAGAATATGTTTCTCAAAATAGGAATGTAATACAAAATACAACTAAACAAAAACAAATCCCGAAGGATAAATATCCGGATCGCCTACTCACTCAAGTCAAGCCTTCCACCCCAACACAGTATCGACCTGCACAAGAGGTCTGCTCCCCACCATCGGTGGATCATCACAGGACCCATTCAACTAAGGTAGTATCAGTACGGGTCCAATACTGAGTAAGTTCCACTACCTCATCTTATAGGAGAGATATCATCAAGTGCATATTAGATCCGGGTACAACACGTTGATACAATATCATGCATATTCACAACCCACAACATGAATCTTACCATATAACTAGAGTAACATATAAAACATATGTAACATTATATTTAAACATATAAGCGTGGTAACCAAAATATGAAGTGGCTCATACGCCTCAGGTAGGAATAATCCATACTATTAAAACTCAATACGTGGCATACTCACGTAAGCAGCATGTAGTAATACAGATAATAAAAGCCGGTCATAGTCCAATTAGACTTATTCTTTATTCTCATTAATAATATGTTCATTCCACACATATTCTTTAATAGTCCATGTGAGTGCGGGAACCCCACTATTATAGCCGGTGGACCGGAAGTAAACACACAGGGCATAACACCTCTGACCACTATTATAGCCGGTGGACCGGAACGAAACACACAGGGCAGAACGCCTCTGACTACTATTCTGACCGGTGGACCGGACTGGCCCCGACTCACATGGTGTTTCGCTGTAAGTACTTAGTATTTTCCCATGGATTAACTTATTTACTTGGGTCTGTCGAGCCGAGATCCCCCACTATTATAACCGGTGGACCGGGTGTAAACACACAGGGCAGAACGCCTCTGACCACTATTATAGCCGGTGGACCGGAACGAAACGCACAGGGTAGAACGCCTCTGACCACTATTATAGCCGGTGGATAGGAACGAAACGCACAGGACAGAACGCCTCTGACTACTATTCTAACTGGTGGACCGGACTGGGCTCGGCTCAACATCTTTCGCTTTACGTGATTAATGTCTTATCAGTGTCTTATTAAGTCACACATCACCCTTGACATACATGTCCTAGAGGGCCGTATCAACACAACATAATCTCACACATAGAACATGTCATGCTCATATCATAGAAACACACACGACGTACCTCAAATTCCAAGTTGCGCTACACATGAGACAAGTTATCCATAAATCATATAACACACTTTAGCATGGTATACACAACAATCAACACGTCACCTCACACATAACACAAGGCCATAGCTTCGTCCTTACTAAACACCCACAAGTAGAGGTAAGTAGAGACTTACCTGGATCCGAAGCTAGCTAAGCGAGATAAGGGAGAGAGAGATCACTAGCTTGTGGATCCACGAGAAAGCTTTCCTAGAACCGATAGAAATCGAAAACTAAATTAGAAACTATCCTATCAATCAATAATTCACATATTCTAATTAAATAAACACAACAACAACACAAATGATCTTTCTTAGAAAACGTGCCCAAAACTTAGAACTTAAAAGCATAGCTTTATTAAGATTTAATGTTAAAACTAAATCAAAACGGATTAATACAATATCGCTTGGGACATTTCAACTTAATTTGGAAAGCCCGAGAAAGAATAATCGATCATAAGTTAATTTATTGAAAATAACTGATTTATTAGGTTTTATAACTAAATAGGTAACTCAACCATTTACATAGCACCAAATTCAACCCGATTAAGTTAAAACATAATTTAAATGATTTAAAACCCAAATATAGAAATCGATTAGATAAAAGACGCATAGAAAAAATCAATTTTATAAAATCATCCCCGAAGATTAGGGTTTTTAATGCCTAAACTACGAATCAGCCAAATCACTTTGATTACCTCAAATTGATAGTTTTAAAACACAATTAAACTAATTTTAGATAAATCTAGATAATCAATTTCAACAAAACGATCTTCCGATTAATCAATTCCAGATAATCAATCTTCAAAATTAGGGTTTTAAAGCCCACGACACAAACTCAGGTAATTCAATTTAATTAATTCAAATTAAGGTATAAGAAGGCAATTAATACCATTTCAACCATTTCTATACATTCAATTTTAGAAAAACAACAATACAAGTAATCGATTTCATAATCTCACTTGAAATTTAGGGTTTTAGGCGCGAAAATACAATTCGTTAAAATTCTATAAATTTAATCAAATTGAATGTTTAGAAATGCAATTAAACACATTTTATAACTTATTAAATAATCAATTGCTCAAAACTAGTAAAAGAAATACACAATTTAGCCCAATTAGGGTTTTTGAGCCCGGAACGCAAATCTGATTAATTCTTGCCAAAACATATCAATTGACGGTTTGGAAATGTAATTAAACATATTCTAATGTAATTTATATAGTCAATTGAATAAAATAACCCGATTACATAATCCAATTTAAACCCGCGGGAGTTTTGGCCTAAAAATCCAATTTTGATCAATTATGCACAGTGTTCCCAAATCAACACTTCCAATATAAAATTAAATACATTTTAAACGATATTATAAAATCAATTGAGCAGAACGGCTCAATTATACGACCCAATTTCATTACACCTAAAATTTGACCTAGGAATCAAATTCTGATAAAACCTGCATAAATTTATCAAATTGATGGATCAAAAATGAAATCGGATACATTTTAAAACATATTGTATAATTAATTTATCCAAAACCGCAAAAACGAGCGAACCCAAAAAATTTGGGCATAACCCGGCTAAGAATCGAAATTTCCAAAATCTCAACATAACCATACAATTAACCTATCCAAATCAATCTTACAGCATATACATACATAAACAAACAATCAATTTAGCTTTTTATAAGCTAATTCATACCCAATTAATCAAAACAAGGTTAGAGTTTTTCGGAAATTATACCAAACGAAAATCAACGAATCGGGGCAAGGGAAGGCCGGGAAAGCTTCGTCGGGGACCGGGGGTGGCTCGCCGGTGGCCGAGCGGCGGCAAGACCTGCTGTGGTTGCTGCTCCTGTGCGCAGTCGCTGCAGCGGCTCTGCTTCGGCTGCTGTGCGTGGTTGCTATGTGCGGTTGCTTGCGGTTGTTGTGGCGGTGGTCGACGGGTGCTGGCGAGGTTGGCCGGAGCGGGGAGGAGCTGGGGAGCGATGAGGGAGGCTGGGTCGGCTAGGGCTTCGGGCTGCAGAACGGGGCGCACAGGAGGGGGGTCGGGGTTGGGAAGAGAGAGAGAAAAAGAAGAGGGGGGTTCGGTCGGGCACCGGTTGGTTTTTTTTTTTTTTTTTTTTTTTTTTTTTTTTTTTTTTACGAAAAAAAGTATCAAATAAAATATTAAAAACTTAAAAATTAATATTGGAAGATTTTAGCTACAATTTATTAAATAAAAATTATTTCGAAACAATCCGAACCCTTAAAATAAATAAAAGAACTATATACAGAATTTCAGAAACATTTTTCGAAAGAATTAACCAACGAAAATAAAAATTTATATTATTAACGGAAATACATTATAAGACCCCGAAAAATTATTTAAAAACATATACTAAAATATTTAAGTCAAATTCGAATAAACCAAGACTAATTTAAATAATTTTCGAAATCGGTTTTCCGTAAACCAAAAAGCACAAAACGAAAGAGAATTAATTCCAGAAAGAATTTCATAAATAAACTCCGAAAATCTTTTTAATTTAAAACTTTCCGAAAATATTAACGATTACCGAAAACGAATAAATTTAAAGTCGGAAATATTTTCTATGGATAAAATTATTAAAATAAATTTAACTATTTAAATATAAATTTTATAATTTAAATAATATATTTCGTCAACGAAATATAGCCTCAAAATACACCGTTAACACATGACGAAGTTATATTTGAAAAAAAATCTAAAATATTAAAAATAAAAATATGAGAAACAACGGAAATACATATTTTTAACCGAGAATCGAATTCATAAGAATATAATAAAATCATTGTCGTGAACGAATTTGTCTAGAATGGTTCGCAACAACAATGATTAATTACATTCAATTATGAATTTGAAATCGTCGATAAATTCATAAAACGAATCAAAATTAAAATAATTAATTGTTTACATCAAATTACGCTAATAAAATCATTAAGCTTAATAAATCTGGCTTTTAAAAATACGGGGTATTACAGATGATGATGATGATGATGATGATGATGATGATGATGATGATAATAATAATAATAATAATACTAAGAGTAATAATAATAATAATAATAATAATAATAATAATAATAATAATAATAACAATAACCACCATAACCATGATAATAATAATAATAATAGTAATAATACTAATAATAGTAAGAATACTAAAATAATAATAATAACAGAGATAATAACGATGTTAGTCATAGTTAGAGTAATAAACATGACGATGATGATGATGATAATAATAATAATAATAATAATAATAATAATCATCATCATCATCATAACACTAATAATAGTATTTAATAATATTAAAAATCATTAACACATTTAATATACAGATTTTAGGGATTAAAGAGTTGAGGAACAACCTAGGCTAGGTGGAGGAGTCGGCGGCGGCACGGCGGTGGTGGAGGAAGGGAGAAGTGGAGAGGTGAATGTGGAGGCTAGGGGAGAAGGAAGTAGGGGAAAATGGAGGTGTGGAGTGGTAGGGCAGAATCCCCTCGTTGTTTTGGGGGGTAGAGGCGGTGGTATCGGTGGCAACCAGCGGCACCAAGGTGGCACGGGGTCGAAGGGTGCTATTCGGGAAGGTGATTTCGCATGGTGGGGTGGCTCATGCAAGATAGGGCAAGGAAGGCTGGTGGTTGGGTTGTGTAGAGGGTGGTGTAGGGAGCGTTTTGGTGGTCGGAGTGGGTGGCAAAGAAGGTCAGCGGCGGGGGAATAATGAGCTGAACTAGCGGTGGTTATAGGGTCGATTTTCTGGGCTGCCAAATTCCAAACCCGATTATGGTAGCCTTCAAGGCTATTTATAGGCCAATCGGGAAGGGAAAACGACAAGGATGCGTGGAAGAGTAAGGGGCAGGTTTATGGGCCTCTGTCTGACGAGAATGGCCTGCGCAAGCATGCATGTGCAGACCGTGAGTTATCAGGGAGAGAGAGGGATGGTGTGCAGGAGAAGGGAGAGATGACCCTGTCGAAATGGCAGGGAAGTCAGCGGGAAGGAGAGGGCAGGAATAGCCAGTGTGGTTAAGTGTGGTTGTTGTAGCTTTTTCCGGCATGGATTTCGGCTACAGGTGTGTGCTAGAGGTTGAAGATGAAGTAGGAGGGGCTAGACCGGCAGTCCAAGGGAAAAGAAAAGAAAGTAAAGAAAAGGCCGAATCGGCCGGGAAAGGGGGAGAGGCGTGAGGAGCTGGGCCACGCAAGGGAAGGGGGAGTTAGGCCAGCGGGCCGGCCCAGGTCGAGGGAAAAAGAAAAAAAAGGAAGAGAAGGAAAGGAAAGAAAAGGAAAAAGAGGGGGGAAAAGAGAAAAAAAAAAGCAAAAGAAAAGGAAAATGGGTTTAACTAAAATGATTTAATTTATAAAATAATAAAATACCATATTTTGGGGTAATAAATTTATTTAATAATTTAATTTAATATAATTAAAATATAAGGGTTTTAAAAAGGATAATTTTAGTAAGGTAATGATTTGAAAAGTTATTTAAATAATGAGAGTATGATAAAATAAAAAAAAATATTTATTTTAAGTTATTAAATATTTATATCAAATTTTATATGCTCAAAAATCCATAAAATAATTAAAATAATTTAAAGGCTAATTTATCCTAAATAAAATTTATTTATTAAAATATAGGTTTTTAAAAATTCAGGGGATTACAAGTTGAGCCACATGACACACATGACTCACTAGCAACATTTCTACAAGAACCACTATCTATGACGACTCTATAAACTTTATCACCAATTCTACACTTAGTTTTAAATTTTTTTATCCCTTTGTGTATATTGATCATTAGGTTTTATTTGTAATGCCCTTTTATTACAAAACAAGGATTTCTATCTTCCTCATACATACTAAATAAAATATCATTTGATTTAGTTTCTAGGTCATCATTATCAACACATGGTTCCATATTGTCAATTTCACTCAAGGTTAAAACTCTAGGATTAGGACATTCCCGAGCAAAATGAGCAAACCTTTTACATTTGAAGCATTGTTTAGTGGAAATTTCATTCACTTTGGTCTTACCTTTATCATCTCAATTAGGGTTAATTTTATTATCTTTTGTTGAAGAGCTATGTATCCCAAATTTTGATATAGATGTATTAGAATTATTTTTGTTTGATGTAGAAGTTGAAGCATTAGTCTTTTGATAAGATTTGGTAGACTTCGTTTGCTTTTCATATTTTAAAGATAGCTTAATCAAATACTCAAGAGAATCATAGGTAAAAATTTCAACATTTTCCCTTATCAAGTTCTTAAGGCCGCCTAAGTATATATCTAGCACACTGTTTTCTTTTGTTTCTTGCATATCACATAAGAGTGCTAGTATTTCAAATTCCCTAGTATATTTTTCTACACTAAGAAGCCATTACCTAAGAGTAGTTAATTTAATGTACATCTCTTGCTTATGCTATTTAGGTATAATTTCTTTTTCTTTGGTGTTTCTTTAATTTTTTCCAAGAGTTTATTTCACTTTTTGTCTTGCATAAAACGAATCCTCTTAATATTGTTATACAAAATCCTAGCAAACTTTTTGAATTTAAGAGTTGCTAATTTAAATTTATTCTCATCATCATACTCCCTAAATTAAAATATTGCTTCAATTTCATGTTGCCATTCAAAAAACAAATCAACATCTAATTCACCATAAAAATTAGGAAGGTCAAGTTTTATACCTTTGTCTTTAAATTGATTGCACCTTTGTTGATGGTTTGCATTACCTCTTTAGTTGTGGCTTAAGTCATTAGATCCACTCTTATATGATTTTTCTTCATACTCAATCCTAGCATGTAGATGACCACCTCTTTTCTTGGATCTCCTTCCTAGTCGTGCCTTCTACTCAATCATTTGTAGCTTCCATAATATTATGCATATGTTGTAAAGTCATGTGGTCAGCTACTCTTGACTCCAATCTTTGTAGTTATTTCTGAATGGAAGGGAGTTGCCACAATTGTGCATTAACTACATGAAAACTTGCTTCTAGTTTTTGAATAGTGTCATACATTGTCTTCATTGAAATTCCTCACCCATTATCGAACAAAAATTCAAGATACAGTCAACACACTTCAAGTTTTTGCTAAAATTTTACTTCTTAAAATCTTCCTAAAATTATACCCTTGTTTGTGAAACATTCTTGCACTCAAAAAGGTGAGATAATCAAAATAGAAGCTCTAGAATGTGTTACCAAGAAATCTTGATACACTTCAAGACAATCTTGAAAAACTTTAAGACTATTTTAATAAAGGACAAGAAATTCTTGATCTATGAAACAACTCAAAGATGGCACATATGTTGGATGAAAATTTGAACACAAGTAAAGATAGTTTCTTTTCTATTTTTTTATCAAAGATAAAGAAGAATAGATGAAGAATAATAAATCCAAGTTGAATTTGACACAATGCCATCGAAATAACCTCAAAGTGATGAAGAAGAAGAAGACACATACAATCCTTATACTTGAAAAACCAATCAACACTTTTGAAAACAAACTTGTAAGTCTCAAATGCAACAAAAAAAAATAAAAATCAAGTTGTAAAGATCTAAAGAAGTAGAATAGAAGTTTTAATACTTACCCTTAAATTTGGAAGGATGCATATAAGCTAGAAAATCTTCAACCTCAATTTAAATACTAAGGAGAGTAAATTGAAGATGTGAAGAAGAGTTTGAAGATTTACTATAGTTGGTTGAAGATGTATTAAACTTTAACCATGTATTTTCAATCCTAGAAGTTGAATATTTGAAGATCAATTGAAGATATACTAATATCCCTCAGTGATATTCAAACTAATTGAAGATATACTAATCTCACTTGAAGGTCTTAAAACTAAAGTTCAAGATAATCTAATCCTTGTGAATACGCACATAAAAACTATCATGCATGGACATACATTGTGTACAATTTGTTGAAGGAAAAAAAACCACATGAGATTAGAAGAAGAAGAAGAAGAGGATTCAAATGGGAGAAAATAGGATAAAAAAATTATGTCAAAAAAACAAAGACAAAATACGGCTTTGATATCAAATTTGACATAAATCTTCAAAGAGGATAAAGATTAGTGTGAAAGATTTGAAGTTTATGATCGTTTTAGCTTGGAAATCAAGGGAGAATTCTAATGTTTAAGCAATAACTCAATCAAGAGATAAAAGAACTCAAAAATATTCAAAGAAACCAATTTGAAAATCACCAATCTAATATTATGCCAAATAGTCTTATAATAGGTATTTAATCACAAGGAGAGAATTAACTAAGTATTTACTTGAGTTATATTTCAATATCAAAATTATCCAATATCATGATACAATGATTGTTGACACACATGCCTTATATAGGGCTTTAGAACATTACTAAGTAGTACACTAGTTTGGCCACATGACTCACAAATGACTAATTAGCACACAACTAGTATTACAATATATTTATTTCCTATATAATACACGGGCCAACATGACTATTACAAATAAAAAAATCTAAGGTTACATATAATCAATTTACAAGAATCCTAATCAAGAAAATGGTGTTGAATTTTAAAGGTTGAATTGGTCTTCTTAACTTTGACTATCATACACATCATAACTTCCTTTGCAATAACTTGTAACATGTTCAAATCTTAAGTATCTCAAATTTTTATATGATTTGATCATCTTCCTTTAAATATGTCATATACCTACAAGAATTAATTAAGGTAATATCATTAAAGGTAGTCAAAGAATTATCATCAAAGATAAATAATGTAATTGGCTCTAAAAATAAGTATGCTAAATCAATACCTTGAGAATCATCTTTGGATGCAGCTGCATCATGTGTCATACCAATATCATATAAGAAGTGTAGCTACTCTATCATGATCAAGTAATGCATCACGATCTAATACCATGCACAAATCAAGCAATTCAGATTGCATTACACTTGTCTTCATACTACAGTACCATAGATAGTCCCATGCAAGTAGTAAGCAGGGTATCCAAATGACAACTAGGGATATCACCATTCATTCACATGATTTTTCCTATTTACTTTCTGACTTGCTCAATAAATTAGGTTATTCATTTACAATCATTATTTCTCCTTTTTTTTCATTTTATCTTATAATTCTACCACATCCTTATTTTATTCTCATCCAAAAATTTAAATAATTTATTATCCACATACTTATCCAATCATCATTCCAATCATTATCCAATTATTCCTTCTAATCATTATTCATGTATTCACTGTAACTAATCTTTGAATATTCATTCCAACTTTTTATCATTTTCAATAAGTAATGGACTGTATAACACTCTATGGTCTCACATACCATGGAAGCTTATCCAAACCAAAAGACATAAAGTCTAGGTTAAGCCAATAACCACAATGGACATAAGTCCAGGGTAAAGCCAAGTAATCACTAATGGACATATGTCTAAGCCAAAACCAACTACCTAGGTGCCTAAACCCCATAGTATCGATACCCTAGTAAATCATTAGTGTCCAGAGTAGGTAAGGCATCAAGATCTAATAATATTCTACCCAAATTCAAATCCTAAAGTAGACTAACCCCCGATAGCTAATCAAGGATCGGGTAACCCAGACCCATAAACTACTCACACTACAAAATTTATGACTTGTGCCAACAGAAATTTAGTCACAAATTTTTTTTCTATTGGCAAAAGTTACTAATACCAACATATAATTTTTTGTGGGCAATGAAGAAAGTTTTCCCTACAGAAAATTTTTATCTGTTGGTAATAGTATGTTATGCCAACAGATCTTTTGCCTACTTTTATATCTATGGGTATTAGTAACATTGTACCAACAAAACTAATACCCACTCATATATCTGTTGGTATTAGTATATAAGGAAGACAAATGTTTTTCAATTTTTTTTAATTATTATTTTAATATTTTATTTCTTTTTCCACAAGCTATATGATTTTTATTTAAAATATATTTCAATTTTCATTGTGTGTTTTATTTTAATATTTTAAATTTGTTTTCAATTATAACTTTATTGTGTGATTACGACTTTATTATGGAGTTATATTTTATTAGCAAAAATAAATTATTTTTTATTATAAAATCTCTTTAAAGTAGTAAAATTATTTTAATGATTTATTTGTAACAAATAATTTCTTATTTGAATTTATTTATTTTACACTACAATAAACTGGTGCATTAACGACCAATTTAGTGACCAATTTTTTTTTATCGTTATTGATATATTATTAATGATCACTATTAAAATTCATCGTTATTAGTATATCTATTGCGATAAATATGATTTTTTATCATTAATTATTAATTTATTAGTCGCTAAAAATGTTTAAGTTCCACACACACACACACACACACACACACACATACATATATATATATATATATATATATATATATATTTTATAATAATGTTTTTTCAAATCTCTAAAATCCAAAAAAATAAAATAAAATAAAAAATTACTTAAACCCTTCAATTCCTTAAAATTAAAAAAAATCAAATTTAACTCTCGCACGCTTGCTACCCCACCCCTATACCATTTTAATTTTCGCGAGCCCTATCCTCCGTCCCCTGTGCCCCAACCCTCGACCCTCGACCATGGCCTCCTCCTGCTATGCACCTTTAACCAAGGTTGCACCACCACACCAGCCACCCCCACTCGAGCAAACCACCACACCTGCTCTAGCTCATCGTCGTCGTCTTCCATTGCATCAGCAGCGAGCAGCAGCCGAGTAGCAGCAGCAGCCGTCAGCAACGCACGAGGACAACCGCGTGGTGCCACCGCCTGTTCGCCTCTAGCGTCACTCGTCACCGGCGAGTGTTCCTTGACCACCAACGACACTCCAGCACCCCTCACTCCCTCCAATTTCACAGCATATCGCTTGGTATAAATACTTAAACCCTAACTTCTATTTTGATTAATTTGAAATGATTTAGCTTATGATAAGATAATTTAGTTGTTTAATTATATATATATATATATATATATATATATATATATATATATATATGTTGTATGAGTGATTTGGGATAGTTAATTGTATTATTTATGGTTGGTTTCTGAAAATTGGATTTGTGACCCGGCTATATCCGGATTTGTCGGTTTTATCCGATTAAGCTATTTTAGATAAATTGAATTTACATTATGCTTTAAAATATATCTAATTTCATGTTAAAAGTATCAATTTGTCAAAGGGTGACCTTTTGATTGACAGATCTGATGATGTGGGCTTGAGCTTTGTATTCCTGACAAATGCTTCACCAGAACCTACATTAGTTTCTCCTAGTCGAGATAATCCTTTGGATAGAAAGAGACGGGGAAGGGTATCTATTAGCAGGAAATCGGTGAGTTTGGACCATATTGTGATGCCAGATACTATCTTTGGGCTGCCTGAGAAACCCTTCTATTCATTCTAGGGGCATCTTAATGATGTGCTTGACCTTTCATGGTCCAAGTCTCAGGTAAGTTGTTATATTAGATCCGATAATTTCCGTTTTTTCGGTGTGGTATTATGGTACATTGTGACAATGCTTTGTTATGCTTGGTTTTACATTGGGAAATGGTATTAATGTTTACTAAATATAATAGCATCAAATTTTTACGTTACTCCTTTGGCCTTTACTGTGTGCCAAAATTCTGTTATTGTAATATTTCTTTTGTGTCTTTGATGCTGCTTCAAGCCTCAGATAGAGTTTTAATGGCACTTTAAACTTAAAAGTTGACTTGGTACTACTTTTCAACTTTTTTTTTAAATATATTGCATCTGAATTGCTAAGATGAAGTTTGTGGTGTCTTTCATGGTTTCCCAGTGTATGCAAGCTCCTTTTTGATCTTAATGGAGAGCTCTCTTGGTAATAATCTGGAAGCTGACTATGTTGGCAATGATTCAATCAAGTTTAGAACAAGTACAGATATATTTTATCCTTCTTTTCTATTGGCTACTGATGCTATGGAGCATCGACTGGAAAATGTCTGTATCTTTTTCTTCATATGGAACCTTGATGATGATAATATAGTATTTTTTTTCACTTTTTAAATTTTTATTGTGATATTTTTTTAAAAAAAAATTAATAAATTATGATTTTGAGGTTTTAATCTAAGTAAGAATTTATTTTGTTGGTGGGTTGGGGGAGGGGGGAGGTAATTCTTGCTGTAAATGAAATCTTAGCTTGCGTGTGGCTAAGAATTGCCTTAGAAGATCGGTTATGTAGTTATATAGACAAGTGGTGAAACATAATTTGTCAAGTTGTGTTTCTAAAATTGTATCTGGTTATTTTGTTGTCATAATTGCTTTGGGCCTATAGGCCTAATTATTAATTACTATAAAACTATGGTGATATTAAGATTACCGACTTCGAACATTTTGTCCCAGCTTTTTCTCTCATCTTCAATGGACAAAATAGTACGGCTCTAGAACTTGTCTAGAAATACTAGTTTGAAAACATTCTCACACAGTGATTATGGTACATATTCTAAGCTGACATTTTTTGTCTGGTGCACCATATTGTTTGTGCATTGTGTTTTTAGATTTCTGTGACAATTACTTCTAGATATCCTGTCTCCATGTGAATAGCTATGCAGGCAACTGTACACATTTTATTCTTTTCATTTAATTGCTCATCCTGCCATAGAATTTGATTTGTCATTTGTGGCTAGTCATTCTGTTGAATAGAGTTACTTTCAGTATTAGAATAGAGTTCTGGAGTAAGAAATTGAGATATTATCCCGTTTTGGCTTAATTGACGGCCACATGGGGTCTAAGGATATGTAAATTTCTTGTGTGCGGTTACTTGTATCCAATTTAATCCAACTAATGATAGATACTTCATCAGTGGATCTCTAGATGCTAAGGTTCGGATATGGAGCATTCCTGATCGCCAAGTAGTGGATTGGAGTGATCTCCATGAGATGGTCACTACTGCTTGCTATACTCCCGATGGTCAGGTGTGCCTATTTTCATTTTCTTTTCTCTTGATGGAGAAAAGCAGCTTGCCTTTCTAAGATATGTTTTGGTGTAAGTTATGCCTAAACAAGTTATTGTTTACATATGAAGGGTGCATTAGTTGGTTCATGCAAAGGGAGCTATCGTTTATACAACACCTCTGGTACAACTACTTTTCTCTTCTCATGCCATTGCTAACACTACCCATAAGTATGCTGCCTACTCATAAAAACTCATAATGTTTCAAGAAAATAAGCTGCAACAGAAATCTCAAATCAACCTGCAAAACAAGAAAAATAAATCACATCTTAAGAAGATTACTGGTTTTCAGGTAGGTAGATTTTTTGTTTGAAATTCGTATTGCACTTTATCTAATGGGTTATAGTTTGTCTTAGTTAAATTCGTGGTTCCATTTGTTGTTTCCCCTTTAATTTGCAGTTTGCTCCAGGAAGTTCTTCGGAAGTGCTTATAACTTCTGCAGATTCAAGAGTTCGGGTTGTGAATGGCATTGACTTGGTCCACAAGTTTAAAGGTGAGTGGACATATACTCATATATTTGCAAGTCATTACCTATAATTGTTGGCATTGTTCAATCGACCTTAGTTTTTATAACCATATCTTCTTTAAACCTAAATGGATAAATGTAATGGACTGTATGTTGAAAATAATTGAGTATGGTGTCTTAGCATTACAATTCAGCTGGGTTACAGGCTAAATGTGATTATTATTTAATTCATAGTAACCAAATGCTTGAAAATGTAAAGGACGGAGCAAGGTGGTTCCTGAGCGTGGTTTTGGATATCCTTGCAAATGTTTAATTGTTTTTTCTTTATCTCAGTGGTAGTTGGTTTTGATTGAAATGGTGAATCAGAATGTCTTTATGCTTGTTAGGCAGTCTTGAAGAGTAGAAAAGAATCCCCTACTAAATGTGCTTTGACCTTTGCCAAGTTGGTACAGATTGGGTGGAGAGAATGCTTTTCTAGAATAATACTGATTATAGAGTCATTTTAAGTTTTCTTCCAAATACTTGATTTTGCTCACACCTGCTCTCCCTCTTAATTATGGACTCTTATTATTTTTGAGAAAATTTTAAAACTTCCTTTATTTAGCTTTTAGGTATGAATTTATATTAATCTAATTAAGTTGCTTTCATATTTTCTTAGGGAATACATCTTGATAATTATTAAAGAGAATGTTGAAGGCATTGAAGTCGTTGGAGATGCTGAACAAGATGAGAATGAAGATGATGGTGTTTGACGTGTTAATAAATATGTCTTGTATGTCAGCGTATGTTACAAGTTGTATTTATAGTATTGTACCTATAATACTATATTATCACTTTGACAAATAAACTAAACACTGATGATTATGTATGGTGTACTTAATTGTATATAAGGATTAGTTATTATTACAGGTATATATTACAACAACAGGTATTATGGACATCATTATCGTTATATATATATATATATATATATATATATATATATATATTTGTTGGTAATAGTTTTAGTAGTATATATCGTTATGTGGGTAATAATTTTAATCACAAATATTGTTTTGTGGGTAATACTTTTAGTCACATATATCTTTTTGTGGACAATAGTTTTAGTCACAGATATTGTTTTGTTGTTAATACTTTTACCTACAGATATAATTGTGGGTATAAGTTTTACCAACAGATAAATATCTATGGGCATTATTAATTATTCCTAACAGATCATATTTATCCGTGGGAAAAAATTTTAAGCACAGAGTTTTTACCCACAGTTTTGTCACAGATAAATATCTGTTGGTAAAACTTTTGCCAATAAAAAAATGGCTTTTGCCAACAGATAAGGCCTTGTTGGTATAAGTGAATTATTTTGTAGTGTCAATTTTATTTTGCTTTACATTATTAGTACTTTATTCTTGAGGTTACGTGATCACACAAGGCCCCTACAAAAAATTAAGACATTCACTTATTTCTTCCATGTTAACCATTTCCATCTCCAACCATGTGTGAGTTTTCCATTTATGCTTGTTCAATATTAACCATATCCATTATATTATCAATCTAAAATGTGGTTTGTATTTCATCCCCTTCTCAAAACCATCACATTTTATTTGTGGTTTATCCATCAAGGCCTTTACAACACTCATTGAGCATGATATGATTCATGGATCATTAGATCCATTCATTAGGTCATTAATCCATGGTAACATATGTATTTTACCTATTAAATAGTCATATAACAATGTTATGTGCAATGTTAGAGCATATCCAAGCAGAGAAATCAAAATCACACAGTCTAGCTAACTAGTTAATCTATCTGCCCCAGCCAGTTGATTGGTTGTACTAACCAGTCGATCAATTTGAGTCGACCAGCCAATTGGTTTGGTTTGACCAAACAAGACTTTCATTAAACCAATCGATTAATTTGGAAAAACATGTCAAATGTTCATATATCTACCAATTGGTTTCCCAACCAATCGATGGGTTTATGTAGAGAGAAAAGCCAAGGTTCCTATAAACCTACCATTCAATGAGCTATGTTGACCACTCGACTATTCTAGGAACCAGTTGATCTCTTAGTCTTAACAAGTCGATTGGTTTGCCCTTGAACAAAAAAAAACAAGCATTTTCATGAAGACGATACTTACAACTCTTTATAATACAAAATCAAAACATGGAATCACATCACATAACACATTTCTAGTTTACCACAGTTGCATATTTCAACATTAATCATCACAACCTAATTTTTCCTTAAAAATACATGCATTTGTATCAAGTTGCATAGTATAACCATTCAATACCAATTCTAAAAGGCTATATACCCATACCAACATATAACATAAAACTTTAAGGGTTCCATAACATGTAAGTTTAATCACAACACCTTTTAAAAGTAAGAATGACTTACTTGATGTAGGAAAAACTTTTCTCAAATAAGAAAACTAAACCTCTGAAATTCTTCAACATTCAGAACCTTAAAAACAATAATTTTAACTTAGAAATCATTTAATAAATTTTCCAAATCTGAACTTGAAATAAAAAGGGAAAAATGGACATACCACACCTAATAGATAATAGAGGAAGATTCTACCGAACCACTTAACTTTCTGCTAAATCTAACTATTTCTTACTTGACAATTAAAATAAGAGGGAGCTAGAAAAAGAATTTGAATGCAAGGCTCTAAGTAGAGAAGGAAAAGGTGAATGCTAGACAGCTAAAGTATTTTTGATGGTTGAAAGAAAGGTAGATAGAAGGGGCGATTAGGGATGTTTCTAGATAACAAATTGATACAAATCACAAGTGTGGTTTACCCATCGAGGCCTTTACAACACCCATTGAGCATATCATGAATCATGGATCATTAGATCCATTAATTAGGTCATCGATCCATGGTAACATATGTATTTTACCCATTAAATATTTATATAACAATGTTATGTGAAATGTCAGAGCATATCCAAGCAGAGAAATCAAATTCACACCAACCAACCAAACCAGTCGATTGATCTGGCCTGACCAGTTGATTGGTTCAAGTCGACCAATTGATTAGTTTGGCTAAACTAAACTAGGCTTTCCTCAAACTGATTAATCAGTGTGGACAAATCATTTGACTATTCATTTACCGGTCAATTGGTTTAGCCCAACCAGTTGATGGACTTATGTAGAGAGTAAGGCCAAGGTCCCTACAAACCTACTAGTTGATAGATTGGGTCGACCAATAGACTGTTCTAGAACTAGTCAATTAGTTTTCCCTCAAAAAACACAAAACAAGCATTTTCATGTAGACATTTCTTATAACTCTTTATCATACTAAATCAAAAACTGGACTCACATCATATAACACATTTCTAGTTTATCACAATTGCATATTTCACCATTAATCTTCACAACCTAATGTTTCCTTAAAAATTCATGCATTTCTCTCAAGTTGCATAGTCTAACCATTCAATACCAATTCTGTAAAGCTATATACTCCTACTAACATATAACATCAAATTCAAGGGTTTCATAACATGAAAGAATAATCAAGACACATTTTAGAAGTAAGAATGACTTACTTGATGCAAGCAAAACTTTCCTCAAATAAGAAAACTCAACCTTTAAATTATTCAAATTTCAAAACCTTAAAAACAAGAAGTTTAACTTATAAATCATTTAATAAATTTTCCAAATCCGAACTTGAAATAAAAAAGAAAAACAAACATACCATACCCAATGGAAAATAAAGGAAGGTTCTACTGAACCAATTAACTTTATCTCAAATTTAACTCTATATTGCTTAACAATTAAAACAAGAGGGAGATAGAGAAAGGATTAGAATAGAAAAAGAATTTAAATGTATTGCTCAAAGTGGAGAGGGAGAAGGCGAATGATAAATAGCTAAAGTATTTTTGGTGGCTAAAAGAAAGGCAAATAGAAGGAGAAATTAGGGCTATTTATAGCTAAGAAATTGATAAAAATCACAAGTGTGGTAAGGAACAAATCAAAAACCCTAATTCTCACTATTCAAATTTAAGTTGAATGGGCAGATTTTGTCCAAGATATGTTGACCTATCCTCTAGAGCTTAAATAGTAATTTTAGAAAAGTTTAGGCTAATTAGTCTAGAAATGAAAAACATAAGAGGGAAAATGAAATATTAGTGTGGAAGGAATCTCCCATCTAAGTAGAATAAAGTTTAGAATTGAAGCAATGATCACAAAAGTGTGTAGATGAGAGAGGTGGAAGAAGACAAAGCTAAGGTTATTTCCCCCCTTAATTATCCAAATAGACTCCTCAGATCAATCTAAGTCAATATTTAGGGCCAGATGTATCATAAGAAAAGTTAATAATCTTTTAGGAATAATTTAGAATGGGTTTATCAAGGTTCCATTTTAGTATAATAATTTTTTTTTGAAAAATGTACTCAACTCGACCAACCAATCGATCTATTTAGCCTACAAGTTGACTCTTCTATAGATGATTTGATCAGTTCTTCAATTAGTTGATCGGTTTGGTTGAGTAAAAACTATTTAACTAAAATGATGAACAATCAATATGTCCACCTGAAACTTGCTTAATTTAGCTTTTCCAACTCATTTCAAATCAAACTTTACCTCAAATAGAATCATAGTTCCAAATCAAAATCAAACATAAATAAACGTCATAATTTCTAATTCAACATATTTAAAAAAAATGGGGTATTAAAAATTTCATCTAAGATTGGCTAACCTCTCTTCTAGAACTAAAATGGTGATTTTGGAGAAATATAGGTCGATTTAGCCTAGAAATGCCAAACCAATATAGGTTGTGGGACTAGCAAGGTACATTTGAAAGCCAGATGTTTATCTCATTACCCTCAAAAGACGGGTTCTGGAATTGAAACAATGATTCTAAAAGTGTGCATAGGAGAGAGATGGAAGAAGATAAGAATGAGGTCATCTTCCACCTCAATTGTTCTAACTGAACTTCTTAGATCAGTTTGAGGTAGATTTTTAGGCCAAATGCTTGATAAGAAAGGCTAAAAATCATTAAAAGTAATTTGGAATAGGGTTATCAAGGTTTCATTTTGGTATAAAAAAAATTTCCTGAAAAGTTGAGTTACAAAAATGCATTCACCTCGACGAACTAGTTGATCAATTTGACATACCAATCGATTTTTTTACATACTAGTCGATCAGTTTTCCAACAAGCTAAACAGTTTGGTCGAGCAAAACCATTTGGTTGGAACGACTAACCAATCAATTGGTCCGTTTGAAACTCAAGTTATAAAATTTCCAAAGCTTATTCAAATCCAAATTTTCTTAAAACTCAATTATGGTTCCAAATCAAAAAAATCAAAAATAACAAATGCTATAATTTTTCATTCAACAATTTCGCAAAAAGATTGGGTATTATAGGATAGGAGAAAATTCTAGAAATCACAAGAAATATTTAAACTTATTCATACCATTGAGATTTGTTATGGAGGGAATTTAAAGCATAGGAAAATATGATATTATTATTATAACTGATGCCTGACATGTTTTATTACAAGAAGAAGGAAAATATAGAAATTATAATAAATGACTAATTATATTTTAAGACATAAATGATTCAATGTATATATCTATTTGGATTTTTATTAGGAAGAAAGAAAATCTAGAAATTATGAAAAAACCTATAAGGAAATTGATAAAATCTCAACAAGTTCTATTCCAATAAATCATTATAAAGTGAAAATTTAGATGTAATATATTTAAGACTCAAAAAAATTATTATTACGTATTACTACTATTATTATTTTAATTTATTACATGAGTCATATTACTAAAAGTTAGATTGGTTTATTATCCATTAATTAATAAATTTTTTATTTGATATTTTATATTTGTAATTTGATAAACAAAAATTTAAAAACAAATTAGATTATTTATAATATGATCCAAAATTTTGAAAATGTGAAGTGTTAGATTCTACTTTTTTTATTATCAAATATCTAATTTATAAACGTCCTATTATCATTAAAGATATGATCTTATTTTAGAAGACATTATGTGTTTATAATTATTTCAAATAACACAGGGTAAGGACACTTTCAATTAATTAAAGGTCAAGTGCCGTGTTAATTAAATACAAATCCTCATCAAGTGCGGGTCAAAATGGCATAATGCGCCAAACCAGACAATCATTTGGTGAAACTTTCCAGCAGTAAACAACTCGGGATTGCAAAATCCAGCTCTATTTATATAAAAGAAATAAGGACCCCGTCATCTGTTTACAAACGCAAACCACTTTTCTTTCTCCAAGGACAAAATTTGGCCGGTTGCCTAGGCTGAAACCACACAAACGCAGTTAAACAATAGAGAAGGAGAAACTATATGAGATGAGTCCATGAATAATGAATAAATAGAATAAATGAAGGCAAACCTATAAGAAATTCCATATAACATCAATTGCTAGACTTCCAGAGACCTTGCTTAAACCAGCCAGTGTAGTTGAGTAAATAAATCAGGCAGAAATCAACCCCCATAGCGACGCTAGGTTAGACCACTATGAGTTGGTATGAAGCCCAGCCTAGCCAACTGCATACCTTTCAAGAATGTCAAAGTCTCCTGTCATTCCCATCCATGCAATTCACTCTCGTGAAGTGGTGTTGCCTTCACCAGCAACCCAATATTGTTTTACGGCAAACAAAACCTTCTCAGATTCAGTAGGACCATCTTCATGATCCACCATTTTCGTGTTCCACCTCATTCCTCCCACAATTCTTTTTACCTTATTTAGGACATCAGCTTCATCGCGGAAAATAACTGCTCCCTCGGGCCGCAAGATTCTATCCATCTCCAAGAGAATATCTTCGAACTTACACCTATAAGCAATCGAAGATTTTATTGTAGTATGAATTGATGAGTGCAGATGTTCGCCAACTCTAATGGTACCTTAAAGTGTAGTAATTTATAATAGAACCGAAAATAAGGAATGCAACTTACTTATCCTCATATAAGGTGAAAATTCTGTAAGCATGTATTAGGTCATATGTCCTAGGGTATGTAGAAAATGCCTCACACCTGGAAAAAAGCATAGAGCCAAACAATGAGGAGTTTAAAACACGAGTAGCATGGTTAAGATTGATTGGATCTTGTAGAGGGCTTGACATATTCTGTATCCTTCAGAGCACTCGTCTCCCTCAACCTCATCCATGAAGGATGAATCTGCATCTCTCAATGCTACACTCAATGATAACATAGAAGATCAACCACATGCAAAGAAATAGGACCAATTTGCTGTTGCTACTGCTATCCCACAGGATAGGAGTGTCACAGCTATCATAGAATTTGCTGTAGGTGTCACAGACCATTATATACTGCCTCAAATATCTTAAAGTCACTTAAAAGTTTCTAAGCAGTTATCAATCTAAACTATATTTTTTCGGCTTAGATATTGTGTTCTCAGGCAAGTAATTAAACTCTGGCATCTTAGTAGTATGTTCCAACATAAGCAGAACAGTCCAGACAATAAAGAGACACAAGGGCAGTTGATTCCCTGAAAACGTACCAGTCATGGAAAATTCCAACCAATCCTCGTTCGTATATCACACCTAGAGTGGACTTCTCAGCAGTAATAGGCACAACATTCATGACCCAAAGTTTGTCGGAATCGAGTGCTGCAGCAAAACTTCCAAGACCAGCATTCATATCCATAATGTTGCGGTACCTTCCAATGTCGATTAACTTATTTACTCTTTTATAGGCATTGACATGCTTTGACCACTTTTTGTTGTCCTCTTGATATGCCTCAACTGAGACTCCAGAGACAGAACCAGTCTCAATCCTATATGGAATAGCATTAAGTCTCTCTGGGAAAGGCTTCCAATCACCACCTCCAACAGCTTCACCTGGACTAGACGTCTCAGGATAAGGAGTTATGCATGCCTCCATCTTCTTATACCTTCATCCACAAAAAGAAAGCATTATCCTATCATATTGATGGGCCTGGCTGAATGCTTGACAGAAAAGGGAAAAAAATACAATTTGAATTAAAAAAAAATACGATTCTCAGGGATAGGCAGAGTTTTAACACAAAAAAAAATGCCACAATCTAACTCTAAGCAGTAAAAGGAATTTATTTCCCATCAACTCAATTTTCAGGAACCTAGCAGATCGAGTAGAAGAGATATGGAAGTAGACAGACATACCAAATATCATCAGCATAATTGGGATGACACATTGTACCACCAGAGCTTCGCTGCTGACAGTTATCTCGTTTTCTCCATATTGCAACTTCACCCTTCTGTAACTTCTTCTCCCAACAAAGAAGTTCAGCAGTCTCTTCAATTTGCCTCTGTTCCTCCTGAAGTTCCTCTTTGGGACGTTCCCATCCTTGATAATTGTTCTCCCAGTTTATAGGAGGACCAGAAAGCACCCAGTAGCCCCCAGGTCTAAGAACTCGATCAACTTCCATCATATACATCCCATCTAAATAAAAAGCATTAAGTTTAACAGATCTATCACGTATAGAAGCTTACATGAAATATAAGAACCAGAAAGGAAACTACAAAATTGTTTGGATTAGATTGCAGATTTTCACATTACATGCTTGCTTGTCTAAGCTTCCAAGAGGAAGGGAGCATTGATTGTCGGCAATAGAAGAAAAAAGAAAACATCTTTAAGTTGATTAAAACCTTCATATGCTGTTATAACTTTCACAGCTTTTCTTACCGTTAGCAAACCATGGAATCAAGCACCGAGAACAATGAGCCATGTCAAATGATCTGGAGGGATAAGGAAGCTTTATGGTTCCCAAGACACCAATAATAGCTGGAACACCTCTTTCCAGAGCAAACTGAACTTGTGCTTCATGAGAGTCCCTAGGAGCAAATGACATAGCTATGACATTTTTCTTGAACAAGTATGCACCCCAGCTTGCCACCTAACCATATTGGAATAAGTTACCTTTTACACTGTCACATCAACAGCAAGGAACAATATGCTTCTAAATATGAAACAAAAGGTAAATAAACTTTTCTTGAACTATGCCTCAGTTCATTTATATATATATATATATAAAGTATATGGATACATGCCATAAATAAGGAAGAGAAAGATCTCACCCCACAACCAGTATCTAGAGCAGTTCTGATGATTCCATTATCCATTGGAATAACAGAAGCCAGGTCATTGATATAGGCATCAGCACCATTAGGAAACTGTGTTCCACCACCAGGAAATCTAAACACATTACCCTCATATATTATCCAATTCTGAATAGCTTTCTCAACAGTCAAACTTTTATAGGGTGCATTGGCATAAGGCACATAGTCACGGCTTTTTGGCCAGGGAAATGGTGTCACATATCCCTTTGGAGCGGGAACAAGGCATCGAAGCTTTTCTTCTTCAGGAGGGCAATGCCTTTCCCTATAAATCATATTATCACGAGGGAAGGTCATGGCGCGAGCTTGGTCATGACAAGGTGTGTAATCAATGAATCGATCATCACAAGGCTTGAAGATCTCAACTTCAGAATTAAGAGCTCCAACAGATACGCCACGAGAAGTCTCAAAACTTAAGTCAGGAAGGACATTGCAGTCAATTTGTTTAATAACTTGAGATGCTATGCGATCCCCCTTACCAAAACCACTCCGTTGCCATGCCCCCAGTAAAAAGAAGAAGCCACATAATCCCACTACAAAGAAAATGGACACAAAGTTTCGTGCTCTATTGTCTCCTGTATTTCCTCTAGTCGCCATGGTATACCTAAAGTTGTCATAAAATATATGCCTACAGTTAGACCCTTAAAAACTAATAATATGCACAGAAGTAAGATCAAATCTAAGAAGCATAGAACATAGCTTTGAAATCAGTTATTCATATTCAACTTAATAGAAGACTATACCATTTGTTTCCATAGTTCGATTACTACCGAAAATAGAAAACACATCAATACAATGATAAAGTAACCACCACCAAACTGCTATTGGCAGGTATCTATCGCAGTCCAGGGTTGGAAAGGAAAGTTGTTGGATTAAATGGGTGCATGGAATCTAGGGTATTGAAGCATCCCCGGTCATTTGGGAAAATTATGAGTCAGAGATCAGAATTTGCTCCTATTATTGAAGCATCAAGGCAGTTGATGATTATATTAGGCCTAGAGCTGCATAACAACAGTGCAGGCATGGGGCCATCCTGGATTACACAGACATATATTGATTATGTGGGTCTTCTGTCATCAGGCTGTTCTGACCAAAGAGAAGCTATTAGAATGGAGAGTAGTGGAAGAAGCCTGTGCTGTTTGTGGTGTTGCAGAAGAGGATTGAAACAATTTAATTGCAGGGTGTGGAATGGCTCAGATTTGATAGCTGCACTTGAAGAATTGGCTGAAATTGCTGTTTAGGCCTAAATCCCAGCACAAATGTTACCTTGGTTGATGAGAGGTGCCCACAGGAAGTGGAGGACTACTAAGGATGATAGTAGCTGGTCTGGTGTATAAAATTTTGTGTCTCATTCCAGCATAAGACTTCTATGCCTATGTGTTTGGTCCAAGCCTACTCAGAGATTTGTTCATAAGTATACAAAATGGTTCTTACAAGAGTAAATACAAAAATCTACTAGCTTATTTAGATTGAATGCCCTCATAGATAGCTGGTTGGCGCCTTTTGTCCAGTTTAATGTACAACTTTCTCAGTTTGATATTAAAAAAATTATCACTAGCTATGCCGGGGGATGGGGGGGGGGAGAGGTAACACCCGTGCCATGGTTATTATTTATGTTTTGAAAGTGGTTCATAATTTTCTCTCAAAGAACAGAGAAATCGTTTTATTTTAATTTTTGAAAGCAAGAAGATAGATATTTTCGCATTGCTTAATTCCAAGAAGATGAGTTCGTGACATGGGAAAGGGAAAGGAAAAAATGTGAATCTGAAATTACAAATTCTATACTGATAGCAGATCTCCTGTCCCCTGTGGCTCATGCTCCATTATTGTTGGCCAGGCCACATAAGACAACCCAAATGTTAAATCAAATGCCAAAAAAAAATTCCCATATGTTGCTCATCTGGTTTTCCATCTCCTTAGTAGACCAAATGTGAAATCAAAATCAAAATGTTTTGCCAACTGATTTCAATCTAAACAGCCAATAACACATTTGGATATACATATATGTATACATATTTTTAAAAGAAACAGGATCCATTCTCTGTCGTCTGTTAAAAGGATTAACAGAACAAACCCAATTAACAAATCGGCTATGAACAAAGAAACAATTAAAGAAGCAGTAAAATAAACACCAAACCCCGGTAATCAGTAGATTCGAGTCTAAACATTCACATATACGCACTAAATCCACGATGATGCAAATTAAACTGGTAGGATTTGAAGAAACTAGGACAGTAGGATCATACAAATCTTGGAAAATAGTCGAAAATGATCTCGTGGGTTGTCCTCTAACTCATCCAAATCATCGCCTAGGGATCGATATCATTCTATGGTTGAATCGAATTTAGGGATCCATTATTATTCCCTAAAAAATTGAGTTTCTGCGGTGAGATTGATGAAGAGAAGAGACCCTCTACGGATACATAGTGACCAGTCAGTAGAATCACATTAGAAAAAATAAACTAATAAATAAGTGGAAGAAAATATAAAAAATCAGGTAGAATTCGAATCTGAATGAATTGGGAAATTAGGAAATCTGCCACCTGAGCTCACTGTTTGGTGGGTATATTCAGGGCCATGGATATATCATGTAGAAACAATGATTTTCGTTTCGGTCCGACCATAAAAATAATTGTTCAATCATATAATTAAATATTAAAGATGATTGTGACTGAATAGGCCTAAATTGTGAATCTAAACGATCTACGGGGCCCGTGTCGCGTATTGCTAAACATCAGACGTCAGACCTGGTCTTCCCTTTTTGGCCAAGGAGAAACGATAGAAAGGGATCGACGTTTCCGTTTGGAAATTTACCCTCTTTGGTAAATTCAAATTGAAAGTCATTTTTTTCCTTCAGTAATTCTTAGTGAAAGACGAACCGTAATTTACGATAAATTGAATCCTCAAAACATTCGTTCCCGTTCTTCAGGACTCGTTAACCGCATATAAGAACTAAAAATCTAGATTTTATTTAGAAGAGTAGAAATATTCTATTCATATATTATGGATGTATAATTTGTCAATATATATTATATTAAATTATAAATTTAATATTTTTATTTGTATTATAAGATTTAGTAATTTCTCTATTATGATTTTACCCCTACTTTTACATATCCTCTACCTCATTTTATATTTTTTAAATCTTTTTCATGATAGATATAATATATATGGATGTTCTATATATAGAATATTGTGAATTGTAAATGTAAGAAAGAATTCATACATACAATAAGTTACACACTCTATTCCTATCTATATTTTTCTATATTTTTTTTTGAGTTTATCAATGTTACAACATATTATCAGCATAATTATGCTCTAGATGAAATATATGTGTGTGTGTGCTTATGTGTTGATTTTGTTCAGAAGGTTGACAAATAACCATGTAGTTGATTTTAAGTTTGATCGGTGCTTGATAGAAATAAGTGTTATATATTCATTAGTCATCATTCTATATAAATATGATCATTATGTGTTATATAAGACTAACCTATCCTTTTTATTTCTTGTGAGATATATCAATTTTTGCAGGTATATTAAAGGTCACATATGTGACATATCTAGTAATCAAGTAAATCTCAAGAAAATCGATTCCCCACTTAATTTAAATTGATTAATAGTTTTTAAGGGGAATGTAGTATGATCCTAAAATTAGCTTAGGATAAGAAATTTTATTTTTATATCCAATTGCTTTATTATTATATTAATTAATATTATTATTAGTTTTAATTGTATATATTATCTATATGAAATTTAATTTGATTATATGTGTGATGATCTCCCCTCTAATTATATGATGGAGGGTAAAAATAGAAGATGGTAGAAGGCTAAAAGTCTTCTATTTAATAAACTCAAATTGGATATAATATGACCAATTTAATGATCAAAAGTGATGGATTAGCGGCCACATCTTTTATTACCATATATAGATCTCCATTACTTGAAGATGATGAAAAGACATCTAAAGTGGCAACGTTATAAAAAATTACTTAAATTTAAATGTGATAGATTGGCAGGTCATATTACCCATCACTACATACGTATCTCAACACTTGAAGTTGATTGGAGAATACAGTACAAATCTCCATTACCCTAAGCTAATGGAGGGCCACTAAAATGGGTAATTTTTTTCCTTATACCCAAATTATAGATGGGTGATTACATAAGTGTTAGTAAAAGCATGAAGCTCCCCGCCAATTATATTATTTATAAATATATACATGAGGTACAAAAGAAAATGATACAATTGTTATAAAAGCCATAAGTTTCACTAAATGATTAAATGGTCCTAAAGACTTTATGTACAATATGATCCTAAAGATCAAATGATTAAAAGGTGATTAATACCTTATGTGCAATTTGATCAAGAAGATCAGATAGTTGAAAGTCTTTCATGACTAATGTAATACTAGTAAAGAAGATAAGATGCTATTAAATATCCCAAGTGCTTTTCAATCAAAAAGATCGAATTATATTTGGTGGTCTATAGACCCCACACGAATTTTTTTTTTTGTATTTTCTAGTTATGAAATTTCAATTCTTGCAATTTAGTTTATGTAATTTTAAGTTTCACAATATTTAAAGCATTTATTCTAATCATGAATTAGTGATGATGGTTTTGTGAATAATTTATCAGCCACTTATTTATAAGACTATACACATACTTTACAATTGATAGTGGTCAAAACCTACTATAGTGAAGTCTCCTTCACCACCGTAGTGGTTGGAGTATTTACAATAGTCTTTCCATTATATTATAATTTTAGTGGGTAGAAATATTTTGATAGTTGAAGCCTAAAGTATTCTATCCAATAAATAGTATAATAGTTGAAGTTTGAAGCTTTCCATTTAGTTATTAGTATAATGGATGAAACATGAAGTTTTTTATTTGATATAAGTAATTCAATGGTAGAGGGTAAATGTTTTCTGTATCATAGACTTGAATACGATCTAGATGATCAATTTATCCTATTGAAATGCCTTTATACATTATATTATTAAATATAAAGTATTTTATGAACTTATAATTGACAAGAATGTATATATATGTGGCATGATAAATTTATTAAAATGTTTCCTAATTTAACAATTGAATAACAAAATTATGCATGATATTGTACCAAAGTTTCTAGAAAATTTACTGTGGTATATGAGTATTTGATTGTATTATTACCATTGAGAATGGTTAAAAGTAAGCCCAAGAAAAAATTCATAATATATGCATTTGGTATATGTGAAAAACTAAAAGGTATCACTAATCAGAAATTAGTAAATCATAAAATATTATGAACTTATAATTGACAAGAATGTATATATATGTGGCATGATAAATTTATTAAAATGTTTCCTAATTTAACAATTGAATAACAAAATTATGCATGATATTGTACCAAAGTTTCTAGAAAATTTACTGTGGTATATGAGTATTTGATTGTATTATTACCATTGAGAATGGTTAAAAGTAAGCCCAAGAAAAAATTCATAATATATGCATTTGGTATATGTGAAAAACTAAAAGGTATCACTAATCAGACATTAGTAAATCATAAAATATTATATTTGTAGCATGAGAAATGATATCACATTAGTGCACTAGTGATAGAAAAGATCATTGAAACTTACACTAGCACCCACATATAATTCTAAAGATTCATTTTTTTAATTGGTGATCATATATAAATGACATATTATTCTTAGCAAATTTATAGTGATGAGAATGTAAAAAAACACAAAATCTTCTATGTATTTGATACAATTTAAGTTTACACATGTGGACCATTTTAAATTTACCATGGTATATAATGATGCATCAATATAAGGTTACACGTTATATTTTGCAATAAATATTATTGCATTGGTACAAAAGTGAATACCCATCCAGTTGGGGTAAAAATGCAATCAATACTTTAAGATGGAAGCAAAATAATATTGTAGAGTCATTGATTATGTATTTGATTTGTAGTCTCTTGTTAGTGAGATCTATAAGTGATATGCCAATGTACATGTAATGATTTTGGGTATGTACCAATCACATATCACATTAACCCCTAAGCAAAGTTAATTGAGATTATTGGATGAGTCTTATGTGTGCTTATAATCCCACATGAATATGAAATTAAGCCACAAGGAAGGCGAGAAATGTTTGTTTCTGGGGAGAGAAGAGAAAATTAAGATTATAAAGTAAGCAAGCACTTAGATGATATCTTCCATGAGATATAGACCCAAAGAAAAATCAAAGTGCGCTTGATTATACTTATGCTTTCTAGATGTAGCCTAGATACAATTTGTGTTTGTTATTTCCAAGAAATTATGAAACCAATATGTGTTTTGGCTAAAGTTCCAGCTCACATAAAAGTCCTTGTGGTGGCTTCAAATAAGTTAATGGCAAGAACGGTAAAATTATGCTAGAAGCGTATGATAAGGATCTAAAGAGCTAAACTCTCAAAAAAGGAGTTATATTCCTTTAAAAAGATAGAAAAATTGCTATATTGAGTTGACATGTCCATATAGAAAAAATCTAATAATATATTCTGCTGGTAAATAAAATATCCATTAGTGATATCTTTACTTAGACAGTTATAATTGATAATGGATAACAATGATAATTATTATTTATTCATTATGGAGTGTTATTGGATAACTTATTATCAAATTGAAATAGTCAAATATATCCACTTAATGAGCATGATTTGTATGGATAAGAAGTTCAACATTTAAAGCTGTTAAACCATTGGTTATAAGTGGGTATTTTAAAGAAATAATTTAAAAGTCACATTGGTGACACATGTCTTTGTACAAAAGCTAGGATCCTTAATAGGGTTTTATCAGTGAAGTTTTCAAATGTAAATACTATTAAAGTGTTCTTGTATATGAAAATATAACCATATGTAATATGACATATGAAGGAGACATACTAAGTTGAACGAATAAAGCTATACTCTTTTCCTTAACCATGGTTTTATCCCATTGGATTTTCCTGGTAAGGTTTTTAATAAGACAGTATTTTAGATATATACTCTTAAAGGGGGCATTTAAAATATCAGAAGATGTACATCTAAGAGGGAGTGTTGTAAATATTCTATTTACATATTATGGATGTATAATTTATGAATGTATATTATATTAAACCATAAGTTTAATACTCTCATTAGTACCATAAGTTATAGTAGCTTCTCCATTATGAATCCACCCCCAACTCTACGTATCCTTCACCTCCTTTCATATTCTCCAACTCTTTCTCATGATAGATGTAATAAGTGTGGGTATCATATATATAGGATATTGTGAAATGTAAATGTATGAAGGAATCTATACATATGAATCAGAATAAAAAGTCACATTCTCTCTTCCTATATATATATTGTTCTATATCTCTCTTTGAATTTATCAATATTACAACAACATATATATTAAATACACACCCTCTTTACTAAGTTCACATCCCAAAAATTTAAAAAAAATTATCTTTTTACACCTTTACTTTTCTACCCTTTGCACATACTCTCTCCAACTTTCTATCTTCTCTTTTCACACTTTATTTTTCTCTACCTTTCTCAAAGTTAATTGTACAAAAAAAAAATTTTTTTACACAAAAATCGATGAATTATTATATCATGGAAAGAGAAATATAATAAATTATATTAATTAGTTTTTCTATCGATTTGAAGCCTATAGATGAACCACACGGATAAAATGGCATAGCTTCAAATGAATCATCCTTTGCAAGGATTTATGGCGTGATATTCACCCGAACATTTGGCTAATGCATAGACAAAACCATCTATCCCAAGCATAAGGCTAACAAGCCACTCATCCATAGCTAAAGCTAGCAAATGTGGAGGGGGGGTTGCACCTGTAGCTGGGTGTGTGTGACTAGCAATCTATCCATAGCCCAGCTGGTCCCTTTTTTTCCCCTTATTTCCCTTATATATTTGATAATGTAATGTTTATTTTTTGTTTTATTCTCAATGGATTACATTTTTAGTGATCATAAGTCCCCATTTAAGCATTTAATTGACATAGAAATGCCACATAATATGATTTTCACTATAGAAAAATCAAAATTAGGAAATATTTGACTTTATTATGAGAGAGGTGGTACCTATAGAAGATATTTTTTAGTGAATTCTTAAAGTGCATGATCTTTTGGGTCAAAAAAATGTGACTGTAAAATTAGAATATGTGGGAGGAAAATTCCTTATAGTGGTTGGGAATTAAAGGTTGAATGTACCAAACATAACCATAATTTGAGAAAGTTCAACCAAGGGCATTCTTTTAGGTAACATTTATCGCTAGAAAAACAAAAGCTGATAGAGGAATTGACCACAATAAATGTGAAACTGATGGAGATCATAAAAAAATTACAATGGGTTAATGGTGATATTGCTGTAACACTTAGGAAAATGTACAATGCAGGACACAAGTTTAGGGTGCAGAAGTTGGCTGGGCATATAGTTATGCAACATCTATTATATTTGATGAAAACCAATGACTATCGATATTGGTATCGTAGGTATCTAGAATTTGATATGGTCAGTGATATTATATTTGCACATCTTGAATCCATCGCTCTTTTGCATGCATTCCCATGTATCATTTGCTTGGATTACACATACAAAACCTATAGGTACAACCATCCTTTCTTGAAAGTTCTTGATTTTGTGTCTAGTGGTAGGAATTTCACCATTAATTTGGCACTCATGGGATGAAAAAAAAGATAGTTATCAATGGGTGCTTGATGAGGTGAAGAGGATGATGAAGCCATATAAACTAAATGTTGTCATCATTGACAAAGAACTAGGTGTGATCGAAGTAGTGCCTAAGTTTTTTCTTAATGCAACCCCCCTCTTATGCAAATGAAATATTGGTAAGAATGTTCTCTCATATATTAAAAAATAATAATTAGGATCTACAACATCTAGAGAATATTTTATGACATAATGGAGAAAGATTGTGAAGGCAACCACATTGTAGACATATAAGAATGAGCTTTTATTAAAGCATGACATATAGGGCTGATTTCCTCATCTGATACAATATGTTTATGACACTTAGTTGAATCTTCATAAGGAGAGGTTAATTTGTTTTCGTATGAGTTGACCAAGAGCTTCACCTTGGTACTTATACGACTAATAGGTATACATTTATTAGTGTGGATATTTTTTTATTTAAATTTAAATTATATAACCAACACTTATATTTTTAAATATTAAGTTTAGGGTGGAAAGTGAGCATTCGAGGCTAAAGAAATATATAGCATCATCTCAGATGACTTTTGACACGTTATGGACAAAGATCAATACATTGATTCGACTCCAATTGAATGAGTTAAAGAAAGATTTGGAGTAGTCTTGGGTCATTATTCCTCATTATTCTACTAATAACTTGTTGTTCAAGGAGATAACATCTGTTGTATGTCGTAGAGCACTACACCGAATTGAGGAGGAGAATAAGAGATATGATTTGGTTGGTTATGATCCTTTAGAGTGTCGGTGTTACATGAGATATTTTAGTATAAATGAAATAATCATCCTATCCAAGAATTGGTAGTACATCAATTTTGGAAAACTTTTACATTTTTCATATAAGTTGAAGAAAGATTTTAATTCAATGATTCATCCATTCCTCCAACCATGTGTCCTTTTTCCTCTAATATTATATCAAAGGTAAAAATCTAATATAACCATTCTTATGCAACAAATTAGTATATCTTCGATTATTACATTCTAGTTCTAACATTACTACCTTAGGTACCAATAATGTTGGACCATTCTAATTCTCTTGGCCGTATAGAGCAATATTCGAATATCATGGACGAGATCTTCAAACTTGCTACAACAAGTATGGTTGAGCTTGATGTTCAACAAAGTAAGGGTCGCCTTAGTGATAGTATAAGGAGAGAATTGTTAGAGTGGGAGTATACAACATATACTTATTATAATTTGCCTAGGGAACATGGTAGATTATGTCAAGGACGTAATAGAGGACATAATTCTCCCATTCAATTAGGAATGGGTTGGGGACAGAGTAATAGTAGTGGGATGCATAGTACCAAAAGAACATGCCGATTCTTACATGATTTTCCATATCCATTAGATATTAAGGTAGTGCTGATTCTGTAGGTTAAATCATGGTGTAATGTTGTGGAGGATGGAAATTGTGGATTTAGAGTTGTTACACTACAACTCTTTGGGAACAAGGAGCTCTGAGCCGATGTTAGGTGGTAATGTTTAGGGAATTGCTGACAGATTCAAGATTATATGAACAAGTCTTTGTAGATTTTATTACCTAAAATAGGGAGCATCTTACTCATTTTATGGACAAGTTCCAATAGAGAAATGGCAGTAGCTATAACATCTCCAAAATTTACTACTAAAAATTTTATTTTATTTAAAATTAGTATAAGCAAAAACCGTAAAATTTTTGGGGATATTATCACCACACTTAGCACCGGACTAGCTTCCTCCTACCATTCTAGTACCAGGTGCTAAGGTTTTAAAGAAACATAACAAGGTTTACACAAATTCAAAACTTTCATTTAAATTAGAGTAGTGCATTAGATTCATTATAAGAGGTAAAATCCAATATTAGTAGTTAGAAGAGTAAAAGCATTTAAACAAGGAAATAAAATAAATATTGAAATCTTCCCAAACAATCCTTATGCACTTACCTGATGATAGCTTGAGTAGCACCTGCAACTAACCTACAAGGAACACTGCCCATTGAATAGGTAGGGGATTACAAACAGAACCCTTCAATACTATAGTACTAAGTAATCATTTATACAAAACTAAAAGGTAGGGCCTGCATGCAACACATCATACATAACGATGTAAAAACTATAACATACGTGAGAATAGAGATAATCATAATCGACATAAGAGCTAATACACCATGTAACGCCACATACAATAGAAAATATATAACACAAGGTCCATTTACTTAGCAATTCTATCATATATCAAGAGAAAGACAGACACCAAGGCTAAACTTATATTATAACAATGGATTATAAAGGTGAAATTAAAACTTTTGGCCTTAAGCTATTAATTAAACATTATTTAACATCATCACTCAAATAATATCCATGTGAGTGTGGGAACACCACTATTATAGCTGTTGGATCGAAAGCACCCAAGGCAGAGCACACCTAGCCATTATTATTCACTGGTGGACCAATCTCCATAATAGAAGGCTCCTGGCCACTATTATCACTGGTGGATTGGTTTGGCCCCGACTCACATGGTGTTATACTATAAGTGATTAGTATCTTCCATAATTCATTATCATCCAAGGTTTGGTTTATTGAACTTGGGGTCTCCCACTATTATAGCCAGTGGACTGAAATATACTCCAGGAAAAAACTCACCTAGACATTATTATAACTAGTGGATCGGTACAATGATATAATCTATCTAGGCCCAGTTTAATAATCTTTCACTTTATATGATTAGTATTTTCCATTTAATTAGCAAAAAAAGTCCATATATTTAACTCAAGAGGGAGATCACAAACCCGGAGATGAAAAGGTACACCGATTATACTAATATATACAAGCAACATAGTGCCCTCCAACCATCAACCTAGGGTTGTAAAGTTACTCTGGTTGCACTAGTGCACAAGGAAACAAAATACCCTACCGACAAGAACACCTAATCTATAAGTATGTATACCCCCTAAATAGGTTTTTAGAGCTAGATAGAGTAAGTTTTAGGGCTTAGCTGGGGCACTAAGGCACACCAGCAAATATTGGAACAATTATGGGCTAAACCACGTCTTTAGTGTAGTGACCCCTAAAGAGCCTCTATTTCTGATCTCAAGGTCTTCTACTTTAATTATTAGTATCTTAATTAAGGTGACCATGAGAAACACAATAACCTAATACTTAATCATTTCCATTTTTTATGTGATTATTAAGTAATCCTTATTCATATATTTATTCATATTAACTTAAATAAACCACTAAGGCCATCCTTTTATCATCCATTTTCATTTCAGAATTCGTTTCCATTTATTCATATGCCATATAGGGTTATCATATCATAATCATAATGCAGTCATAGAATTTGGTAGTCTACATTGAAGGATTATGGAACACATAAACCCTAACATGTACTTCTATTACACCCAATACACACTTCTAATCATAATTAACAAATAAGGCATCTCTTGTATGATTACTAGAAAAATGTCATATCATACCCTTAATTATCCATTCATTCCCTATGTCATGCCATGTCTTTGTGATATTCACTAATTTACCAAAATACCCTTATCCTATTATTTAATATTACTTAAGTCTTATTATGGAGACTTATTTAATCTATTGACCTATTATTTAAAATTTATCGATTTACCCCTTTATACTTACCAAATTTACTAAAATACCCAATTGTTTATAAAGTTACCAAGTTACCCTTCAAGTTGGTTGAATTACCAATTTACCCTTTATACTTGTTAAAATTACCAAATTACCCTTCAAGTTTATTAAATTACCAAGTTACCCTTTATACTTATTAAAATTTCCAAATTGCCCCTTATCCTACTAAATTACCAAAATACCCCTCTTACCTACTAAATTACCTTTTTACCCATTTCCTCACCAAATTATCAAGTTACCCTTCTTTTATACCAAATAACCAAAATATCCCTCTTACCTACTAAGTTACCATTTTACCCCATTTCCTCACCAAATTACCAAGTTACCCTTCTTTTATGTAAAATTATCAAAATACATTTCATACTTATTATTTTACCATTTTACCCTTTTTAATCACAAAATTACCAAGTTACCCTTCTTTTATGTCAAATTACCAAAATATCCTTCTAACTTATTATTTTACCATTTTACTCCTTTTACTTACAAAATTACCAAGCTATGCTTCTTTTATGTCAAATTATCAAAATACCTTTATTGCTTATTATTTTACCTTTATACCCCTATTACTCATAAAATTACCAAGTCATCTATAATACCCCAAAATCCTAATTTAAAAAATTATGATAAAATAGGGATTTATTGGTGAGATTAATTAAATATAATATTTTAATGAAATAATGGGAGTAATTAAGACAAAAATGAGGAAAACATTAAAGAACTTAATTAGGAAAGATTAGGGTAATATGATAATTAAAATATAATTTAGGAATATTTACCCAAAAATTCATGAATTAATATAAAAAGGAATTTAATTATTATTTTCAAATGTCCAAAAACACTAAAAATACCCTAAATATCCCAACTACCCTATTTCCTTTTTTTTTCCCTTTTTTTCCTTTTTCCTTTTTTTCTTTCTTTCTTTCTTTTTCTCCTTTCTCCTTTTTCTTTCTCTCCTCTTCTCCCTCGGTTGGGCCTCGCTTGTGCGGCCCAACCTGCCCTCTTTTATTCTCTCTCCTACGTAGGGCCCAACCTACCCATGCTTCTTTTTTTCTCTCTCCTTCGCTTTCTTGATTCTTCCCCTCTTTTCTCTCCTTCTTTTCCCTAATTGGTTGGCTTAATCCCCTTCTTCTTCCTCCTCCCCTCTCCCTCCTTCGCGTTATAGGTCGTGCCTCCAGATCTGCTCGCTATCCTCCCCTACCACTATACTCTCCCGACCTGCTCCCCCCTCTCTCCCCCATCCCATTCCTTTCCAATTCAATCCAAAACCCCTACATCTACCTCCCTCATGTGCCCCCTTCCTTTCCTTTTTCCCCCACCTTCTGCTTACACCTTATTTATTTGCACACTTGTATTGGCCTACCATTGTTAGCTGGAAAGCTCCTACCACCCCTGCCCATTTTTCTCTTCCCTCTTTATCCTCTTCTCCCTTCCTCAGCCTATAAATACCCCATACTTTCCCCTTCTTTTCTCTACCTAGAAAATTCAACCATTTTTACTGCCGCCACTTCAGACACTGCCCTTAGCCACCGCTGTGCAACACTACCGCCTAAAACACCACACAATCCCTTCCCTACATCACCCTCCACCAAACTAAGCCACTCGCTACCGCTTAATTCCCTTACATAGCCCACATCGGTCATGCAAAGTTGGCAGCTCAAGTTACCCTTTGCATCTCATCGCCACCCTTATGCCATAATCACCACCTCACTTGCTACCCACTCAACCTAGAATACCCTTTTCCACCTTCCCCTACCATTCCTTTTCCCTTTCTCCCTCTCCTCCCTCCTTCTCCACCACTCTCGGCCACCATGACCACCACCACCTACGCTGCCACCTTACTACTCCACCACCACCCCTGTAACCTTCCCAGTCCAAAGAGTCTACTACCCCACAACCTCCACCCCTCTCTCTCTTCTAGCCCTAAAAGACCCACTTTCCTTAAAACCACCACTTCTATCATCGCCGCCACCACTGCTACCACCACCTAGCTACCACCTTCACTTAGGTTATGCCTTAACCCTTTCATAACACTTAAGTATAAATTATTTTGGTATAATTATTATTTTAGCCTTATTATTATTCTTATTATTATTATTAAGTTATTATCACTATTATTACTAAAATTGTTATTAATATTCTTCCATGACTATTATAAATACCTAACCCTATTTTAGCTAATATTATCCCTAATGTATTTATTAGCTATTTTAATGATAAAACCTTTATTAATACTACTAAATCTATTATTATTATTATTATTATTATTATTATTATCATCATCATCATCATCATCATCATCACTAATACTAGTTCATACTAAAGGTAAAGTAGGAAATAATGGAAATAATAAGAGAGAAATTAACCCTAGTGTTTTCCTCTTATAGGTGAGCTAAGTCCAACCTCTAAGGAGGCTTAGGAGCATGCTCCAAGATTGGTGTTGTTTTAGGTAAGGTTATGGTTAAGGGCTAATAATGTGTATCATGTACTTATGTGTGTTGGTTCTATGTGTATACCTTATATGGATATGGATTATGCCTTATAGTGTAGCTTACAAAGCATGGAGTTAAGGTAAGTTGTATGTATTTTTATGGTGTGTGTAATATGGTATTGTTACTTATACTTTTAATGTGCTTATATGATATTTCCCTTTGTGATATGCATGATAAGAGGCTTTAAGTAGTGGGATATGGTTATTAATGGAAAAGGGGAGTAATGGAAGTGAGTTAACTAGGTGGTAGTAAGAATGGCCTTATATCTCATGACATATCGGTGGAAAAAGAAAGGAATAATGTGAATAAATTAAGAGGATGGATTAAAATATGCATGGAGAGTGTAGGGTTGCATGGGATGCTTAGACCTTGCATGGGGATGACCTTTACGTAGAGCAAGTTGAATTGAGGGTTAAGTAAGGTAAGGGTATGTGAAAAATAGTACATGGGTTGGTATAAGGGTACATGGGGGTCTTACCTAGAGTTTGGGAGGAGACCCTAAGGGAGAGAAGTGTACAAGGAAGGGAAAAATAATGGAAATGGTTAAGTAAGGTAAGGGTATGTCTAGTTTAGGTTGTGTGTGGAATAAGATACGAGTAAACACTAAACACTTAAAGTGAAAGATTATTGAGCCTGGCCTAGTGAGGATCATTTCTTTTCCACTGGCTATAATATTGGTTAGGAGCGGTTTACCTTTTGGATTGTTTCCAGTCCACTGGCCATAATAGTGGGGGTCCTGGGCTCAATGAGCTAAACCTTATACATAATTAAATCAAGGAAATATACTAATTACTTATAGTGGAGCACCTGTTGAGTTGGGGTCAGTGAGGGTAAATTTTGGTCCACCAGCTATAATAGTGGTCAGGTGTCTTCTATCCTGTAGAGTGATATTTGGTCCACTAGCTATAATAATGGTTAAGTGTGTTTTACCTTGTGCAGTGGTTTGTGTCCACTAACTATAACAGTGGGGTCTCCATACTCATGTGGAGCTAATATGGGAAATGTGTAAGATGGAAATAATAGTCTATGTCTAGGTTGGTGATATGAACTTGATTTATGCATTGTATGCCTTACTTATCTATTGTTCTTGCATGGCCTTATCTATATGGTTACCTTACTCAGTATGTAGCGTATTGATCACCTATTTTATGGGTTCTGATCATATCCACGAGCAAAGGTCCCTCTGAGTTGGTGTAGGTAGGAGATGCTATGTATGATGCCTATGATGCACTCGATGTGTTTGGCGGGGTTGCACGATGATCTGTTAGACTTGGCATAAAGGTGAGAGTGAGTGTCAACTGGACTCTCTTTTTTCTAATTTTATTCTACATCTTTGTTGTATTATTCTATGCCCACGGGGGCTTGACACTCTAGCTATTTTCAATTCTGTAATGACTCTTTAATTCACGCACTCTGATTTTTCTCTTTATTTATGAATCTTTTGGATTTCTATGGTTCTATGTCTTAATGGGTTTAATGTCGTGTGATATTATTTTATAGCCTTGTGGTTGGGTGAGATTAGTTGGGGGGTCAGGCTTGTACTGATCACAGTGGTAGCACCCCTTGTACTTGTTGATAGATGATATTTATTGATTATTTTCATGTCTAAAAATATCATTTATCCCTCATTAATTCTATTAGATTTAATCTTTTCGTCGAGTTTTCCTCCTTTGAATAAATTTTACAGGAAAGAAAAGAATTGAAGAAATTCAAGGAGAAATCAATGAAAAGAAGAAATCAAGTAGACAACACATCAAGAAATGTTGAATCAAGGAGAGCAAAGTTGGAAAGGGAACAAATACATTAAGAGAAGCTATGCTAAAACTTTCAAAGGAATTGAGTGGAAAGATCAAAAACACGGGGGTCCCGTGTTTCATAAACACGGACCGTGTTATTTATCCCGGGTATCGATCTTTAAATCCTTGTCAGCAGAGCAGTTGGAGGAAAACACGGGGGTCCCGTGTTTCCAAAACATAGACCGTGTTTTCATTTAAAAACGTGTAACTGTCCGCGCGACTTATTTATGATAAAATTTTATCTGAGAAGAGAGTTTGGGACATAACGAGGGGATCGAAAAACATTTGGAATGTATTTTTCTTCCTTTATTCCTTTAGAACATACATGTAATGTACAATTCCAACTTTTCTTGAATTCTATTGATGATTTGACATTCTGCACTTCAATTGATAAGTTTCCTCTATTCCTTTGTAAATTGCAGTATCTTCATTTTTGCTGAATCTAAGTAGCTTTTCTGTAATTTTATCATCTAATTGTTGCAATAATAGAATTCGTGAATGCGTTATTGTTATTAACTTTCAAGATTTTTGTGTAATTGTATGAATTGTGAATATGCAGAAATTTGAGTAATTAGAACAGGGTAGGGTGATTTGAGGATGGAATTATAGCCTAATTACCATTTCATACTTTAAATGTTTGATTCTAGATGAGGTTTAATTGAATTAATGGATCGAATTGAATGATTCCATATCATAGATTAAGATTCTTGAACTAATTAGATTGATCATCTATTTGGTTTAGAACTTGATCTTTGCTAAGACAATGAAATTAACCCGTATTTGTTAATTAAATTTTTCTATAGTAGCAAGAAGATTAATTATTAATCTTATCCATTAATTTGTGAAATTGCATGATCCGAGCTTTTGTGATTATGATTGTAGTTGGATGCTTCCCGTTCATAATGCTACCTTTAATTGAATCTAGTGTTCGTAACCTAGATTATTAAATGGGTATAAAAATAAATTGAGAGCATATTCAGTTTATTAAGGTTAAGAGGAAGTATGGGAAATTGTTATCCTGAGTTTCCTAAGTCAACATTAAATTGTTTAGAGTCATTCTTCTTATTTGAATGTATGGCATTTTAATTCCATCACCAATTCATTCCTCCCCTAATTGTCAATTAGTGATTAAGATTTAGTACAATCGAATTTAGTATAAGAATAAATGAAATTGTATAAACGGGGTTATAACATCAATAGCAAAATTAGTGATTAAAATGTCATTCCTTGTGGGTTCGACTCCTTCTTGCCATATACTACGTATTTGGGAATTAGGAATTATTTATTAAATTTGTTGTGCATACGACAGTGCATCACTTGTGTATGGTTTTAATTAAACAAAAATTTTCAACTAGAATTTTTAGGGTATTACATTATCCTTCCTTTGTACCAGATTACCAAAATGTCATTTTGCTTATCATTTTACCCCTTTTATTAACGTGAATTACCAATTTTCCCTTATTATGCCAAATTTACTAAAATACCCTTACCAAATATTATTATCCATGGTCCATATACATCATCTAACACCACCAACTATTCTTATTTATTATTAATATTCATTAGCACCTACCATGTAGATACTTATTTAGGCCACATCCTTTGTGGAAGAAAGTTTACTAAAATTCTCATAGGGCTTATATCATCATTATCTATGCTACAATGGCTACATTAGCTTATCATGTCATACATATACATTTAACATTATCATTAACAATAAGAATCCTTAATTAACTATCATTTCTATACACAACACATAAATTAACATGTTTTTCATTTCAACAACCAACATATGTTACAAATCATCATATACTTAACATCATACAACATGCACATAAACATATTTAAAACCCTAAAGTGCTAGCATATGTATATCCACATATTTTAGTAAGGTATAATAGTTACCTTATTTCTAGCAATAATTAAACTTTATCGGTACCCCCATTAATGGTTTGAGCTTTGATTAGTAAAAATTAGTACAAAAAAATGATATAAAAAGTTAGCATATTAGAAGTAGAAAATCAAAAGAATAAATTTTTATCAAAATCTTAATTAATACATACTAATACTAACTATTTTTATACCTCAAATTTAACCAAAACTTGCTCAAAATAAGTAGCAGGATTCACGTTGTATAAGTAGTGTGAGCTGCATGCAAACAATAAAGGAATAATAAGGGTTGAAGGGGATAGAAGAAAGAGGGGGAGGGTTATTTGGTTAAGGATTTTGGTATTGGTTTGAGAGCTTATGGAGGGGAGTGAGCGTGGTGGATGGGTGTAGGAAGAGAGTAAGGAGTGTAGGTGGTAGTTGGGGGTTGAAGGTTTGTGGCTTAGAATAAAATGGATGACGATTGTAGGTTTAGGAATATGGGTGCAAGAATGGGAAAAGAAGAAGAAGGAAGGGAAAATAAGAGAAGATGTAGGAACACTTTGCCCAAGGGGAGGAAGGGTAGTGGTAGGGGAGGTGCCTGGTGGTTGAGGGGTGGCTGTGGAGGTGAAAGAAGAGGGGGAACATCGGCGCTTGATGGTGGTATAGGGTGGAGGCCTAGAAGAGGGAAAGAAAAAAAAGGAGGGAAAGGTTGGTTGTAGGGGTGAGTGGGGGTTATTGGGTGGTGTAGGGAGGTAGTAGGGGTATTGAGGGGTGGTTGTGGTGGTAGGTTGGGCGATAGAGGCAGTGGTTGTTGGGAGGCAAGACAAAATAGGGGAGACAGGAGGAGAAGTAAAGAAAGAAAAGGAGGGACTCTAAAGGGAGACGAGGGACCTCGAGGCAAGTCGAAAATGAGTAGAAGAGAAGAAGAAAAGGAAGGTAGAGGAGGCATATCTAGATGGGTTAGGTTGAGGATACAGGGGCGGCAGGCACATGGCCTGCAATAAGTAGGGAGGAGAAGTAAAAAAAGGGAAAAAGAGGGGCATGTAGGGGCTTGTGTGGCCAAAAATTGAAGGAAAGGGATGAGGAAGAGAGGGAGAGGCAAGCTACAATGGCTGGGTTATAAGGGGTTAGTTGTAGGCTAACATGGTTGAAGAAGGAATGAGGAGGGGAGAAGAAGAAGAAAATAAGAGAGGTAGGTCGATTGGGCAGGGGAAGAAAGGAAGGGTTGGCCCATGTGTGTGAGGGAGAAAGAAAAAAAGGACGGGTTGGGCTGACCCAACCAAGGAAGGAAAGGGAGAGAAAAAAAGTAGTCAAACTGGGTGATGATGTAAGGAGAAGGGGAGAAAAATAAGGGTCAATGGCCCTATAGGGAGGGGAAGAGAAAAAGGCAGGCTAGTAGCTTGAAGAGGAAGAAAAGAAGAAAAGAAAAATGGTGGAAAAGAAAAAAAAATGAAGGAAAAGGAGAAAGAAAAGGAAAAAGGAAAAGGAAAAGGAAAATTGGGAAAAATAAAATTAAAATACTTTTTTTGAATAAGGGTATTTAATTATTTAGATGGATAAATTAATTTAATAAATTAATTTATTTAAAATTTAAGAGAGTAATTTTAGTAAAATATGGGTTTGAAAAATTGTTTAAATAAAATAAGTAGGATAAAATAATAAAATATTTATTTTAATTTATTAAATAGTCATATCGATTTTTATGCACCCAAAAGTCCACAAAATAATTAAATTTATTAATTTAAAAATTAAATTATCCCTAATGAGGGTTAATTATCAAATTCTAGGTTTTAAATTTTTGGAGTATTACAACAACAACCCAACTTTGGATTTCTATTGGCCATAATGTATAATGTGGTATTTGTTTACTTGATTTGGGAAAAATTGGCTACATGTTTGCATCATAGAGCTCCTCTAAATGGATGATGGCCTGATCACATTATTAGCATCTTGAATTGCAACGATTTTACACACTATGTATCGGTATGTCATGTCTCTCATTTGAATAAATTCTTATTATACTATATCTAATAAGTAACCTTAAACTCTATTTTTTTTCATAAATTTATGTAGATAACCTTAATGGAATATGCAATGTTCCCACTTATATGTAATAGGTGGTACCTTCATGCTAATCCTAGCATTATTGGATAGGATGTGCCATATCTCAATTGTATTCAACTTTATAGAAATATGATAGATATTAGATATGGCCAAGGTGGAAAATTTGGTTGACAATTCTTTATTGTGTTAATGGTGTTATATTTGTTGTATTTCATAGTAATAATCTTCATGTATAAGACATAAGTATTGTAGCAAACATTTTATTAACATGCAGGCATTTTTGTTGTTTAAAGTTGATAAATAAGAAAAAATAACTAAATACGCTACTAAATGTCCTTCTACTCATGACCATCACCATTAGTGTGTTGGTCAATATCCTCTTCACTAGAGGTAATTTCTAGTCTCCATATTTTTTAGTACAATTCTTTAAAATTCTCACATAATGTTTCTTTATTGATTAGTCTCCTCCTCTCTTGTGTGAACCAGTATTGGTATACACCCATCATGAAATTATGGATCCTTGATTTTGTAGTGATGTAGTCTAGATCATCTAATCCTTCATCTGCTATGTGATGGACTCTTAGGTGGGATCAAGATTAGTACCACACAAGGTACCGTTGGAAGCATCTTGTTGATAAACAAATCAGCTAGCTCGGTGACTAAAGTCTAATGTATGATCTGACCAGCTGTTGCACAATGCTCCATAACTAGAATAATCTAACTCATTCTTCTACACCTTTACACTATAGTAGAATGTAATGGCTAGCCTAATAGTAGGCATGGGAATGAGCTGGGTGTAGCCAAACTATCACACAAAGTGATCTAGCATGTATGGCACATAATTTCCACATAGATGAGGCCTCCCTAGTATGATGATACCTCTTATGACGATACTAGATTAGTGGTGAAGGGCATAAAATTAACCTACAAATACATGAAAAATAGTTTTTAGTAAGAATTAGCAATAATTGAACAATAAAAGAGAATGGTAGTAAACCACCTACATTGTTCCTACTATATCTAAATACTTCTTATATGGTCCTCTAATGGCTCTAGAGGAAAAGTATGACAATAGGTGTCCCATCTCATCCCTCCAACATCCCATAAATTTGCAAATGTGAAGGGATAATACTAGTAGAAAAAGGGAAAATACTTGCATATCCATGTCTGTACATATTCACAATAATATATGTAAATCTTACACATTCTAAGAATTAGCTAATTAAATCAAAAATTCAGCATAAATTATTACCTCTAATAAATTCATGCAACCACCTATTTTCCTACACACAACTCTAGATGTGACTCTAAGCTACCTATAGAGATACACTAATGTATCAGCTCCAATCGACCAATATCACAAATTATCCAAAATCAACAACTAATCATAATACCAAAATGATGCAAGTTGCTATATTTTTTTAACAAAAAGTGTGAATGATAGTAAGTACCAAAAATAGATTCTAGCATAAGACTCATCATTATATACATGCTTGATCGTAATCTTATCCATAAAGGCATCTAAACCGACTAAGTTCCCCTTTAAATATGTCACCTTGACCACTGTCTTGTCTTCAACCCATATTTGTGCAAGTAAACTCACAACATTGTTGTCACACAAGTATGGTTCACCTGTACATGCATACCCATGACAATGTAGGTGCATAATGAAACATATATCATGGAGGGTAAAAGTCATCTCATCGAAAGGAATATGGAAACTATTAGTCTCCGGCTGCCACGTTTCAACAAAAGGAGATATTAGTGGGCAGTTAAGATAACAAAAGTAACTATCATGAAGAACTCTCAAACCTATATGATTGAAGAGATAATATACATTTATATCTTTAAGAGTGAGATGAGGTAGCCTTGCAAGCATTTTACCCTTTACTACACCTTTAACAACCCACATGGTTCCTACAAAAAAGATAAGAAAAACATTAGATAAAAAAATTATAAAAAAATATTAATTGATAAAAAATATATAAAAATTGCCTCATTAGAATTCCGTATGGAATATGCCACATAGCCTTTAAATATAGTAAGCAGATCATGAATCTCTAGACCACCACCTGTAGGTCAATTCAACCGCCAATAGTCATCAACCGCTTATGATGAAGAAGATCCTACTACTTGGCTGAAGGTGCTAGTGCCAACATCATTATCATGATAAAATGGCATATAGCCATCATGAGAACTATGAGGCATCATCTTAGTATTACATAATACTACAACACGTGCTCTAGCACTCATAGTCATGACTCTCTTGGGCACCTTATCAGCAAGAGCATCTTACCTAATCTCTTTACCCTTTCCTTTGTTACCTAACATTTGTAGTTTATAATTAAGATATCATTAATCCATATTATAGTAAATAATAATTGAATATTGTAGTAAATTAAATCAAATTGGGGTTGAGGGTTGATGGTTGATATTTAAGGGTTTAGGATTTAGGGAATGGGATTTGGGGTCTCAGGTTTGGTGTTTGGGGTTTGGTATTTAGGGCTAGCGTTTAGGGTTAGGGTTAGGCTTTAAGGTTTAGGGTATAAGGGTTAAGTTAGGGTTAGGCTTTAGGCTTTAGGGTTTAGAGTTTAGGGTTTAGGGTTTAGGGTTAGGGTTAGGGTTTAGGATTTAGGGTTAGAGATAGGGTTTAAGATTAAGATCCGGGTTTAGTGTTTAGGGTCAGGGTAAGGGTTAAGGTTAAGGTTAGGATTAGGGTTTATGGTTAGTTTTAGGGTTTAAGGATGATATTTAAGGGTTTGGGATTTAAGATTTGGGGTATGGGATTGATGGTTGAGGGTTTAGTGTTTGGGTACAAGGCAAAGAAGGCAGTAAGATAGGTCATTACCATGTAAGAGGGGAGTAAAAGGTTTAGCGATACATAGATAGGCGGAAGGCTATGGGTATGGGTCAGTAGTATGAAGGTATAGAAGGGGCACCAGGCAATCAATGCATAGGAAGGGGAGAGCTTTGAGGCACTTACCATGAGCCTTGCAGCCTCAACTACTAACTTGTCTATAGGTATCCCTTATGTCGCACTCATGTGACACGTCCATCTGCCTACACACTACTCAACCATTTATCCCTTCCCCGTTTATTTCGTAGATTTTTGTACATAATCAAGAAAACACATCAACCTTGTCATGCTAGACATAGAATTTAAGTATAAAAAGCATAAATAAATCTATTACTCATATTGAAGAGTAGTAATTAAGATGAAGGGAGATGGATGATTTTGGTACAGAAAATGAAATAAGAGAGAGAATAAGAGAGGAGGGAGTGCTGCATGGTAATTTTGGAAATGTGAAAAAAAAGGTTGGGGTATAGTGGTGTGAGAAAAGAAAAATAGGTGTGTAATGAGAGGGAGTGTTTTCTTTAGTATTAAAGTGGCAAGTGTGGCCAAGAACTTTCATATATCTTGGAAGGCTACATAAAAAATGTATATGGATATATAATAAGCCCCTGCTAATGAAACCATTCAATAATATGAATCATTAAGTGTGTTTCATTATTTTGGAAGGAGGGTGGCATATTTTTCTTTGACTGATATATCATTGATGCTTTCCTATCAAAATTTAGGAAGACCAGCCATTAAAGTCATATTGTTTGCCTCTCATACCAACCACAATACCTTTTTCCTTCCTTATCATGAAAGCCTAATGTAGCCACTTGAATCTTTGAGCACATAACCAAGACCCCATAAATTCAAAGGTAATCTCCCTACATCCGTAATGAGTTCTTAGGGCATATTCTTTGGGTTTTTTCCAACCTATAAGTATGCTCACCTTTGACTCCCCCCATTTTATCCTCTCCATAAATTCTGATTGAACTTTCAACGTGATATTTTATCCACTCTCCTCCTTGGCCACAATTATTAAAAGTGAAATCATTACTGTTCCACCATATGGCCCTGGCTGATGTAACTCTCCATGCAATGTCCACTTCAGTGCCCATACAAAGATTTAATATAATGTCTCGACCATTGTAAGTATATGTAGATTGTATAATGGTAGGTGGGTAGCAAATCCAATTCTATTTGGCCCATGGAATTTCTTATAATATGAGGTAAAGATTCCAAGTGATATAGCATATAGATTTTATTCATACTTGAGATAAATAAATAGAAATAAATGAAAGTATTTAGGAAGTTAAATTAAATTATTAGTAATATTATGTCCTCCTAAAATATGGCAAAATATCACTCACTTAAATTGAATCATCTCTTAATTTACAAAGGTTATTTGTATAGTTTGTAAATATTTTTATTAACTTATTTAGAAAATATAAAGTGGTTTTATATTAACTCTTGCATAGTCATTATTATTATAATTTTAAATTTGTATATTATCTTCATGTTAAAATGTTAGGTTACCTATGAAAAAATCTTAGTTTATTACATCAAACTATAAATCCCATGAAATCTTGAAAATTATAGCCACGTGATAACCTGCATATACGTTTTATTATAAATAATAATATAAAATAAGAACATTGATGATTATACTCATATGCAAACTATTTATATCATTCCTTCATAAATATTTTCCTACTATAATGTTCAATTAATTTTTTTTGAAACCCTTAATAATAAGCTTGATTGTTAATGTCCTAGTTGAAAAATCATTCTATTTTATGTTTCATCTTATTACCTAATTAGGAGCCATGCCCCCCCTAAAAAAACCCTTATAGGGTGAGACCACGACTACATAAAGGACCTTAACCATCTTCTTATTACTCACTTTGATATATTCATTCATTAAAAATTTTGTTGAGAAAAATTAAGATAGTGGAAAAAACTTGAGTACTGGAAAACATAATGCAATGTGTATATTACAGCCCATAAATTCAACTTAACTCTTGAAAGTGTTATATCGCAACCTTGTGCACTAGTTCTCTAAATTTTTTGAGGATAATTACATATGCTATATTTTATGTAGGAGTATCTCATTCTCAATTTCTTCTATTAGAGATCAAGAGTTAGCATACTTAGAGATAGTATTATTAATTCTTAGAAACCCTAATGCTAATCATAATGCTATTACATTTTATCAAGTAATTCTTGTAGGTATTCTGTATGTTTGGAAGAAGAATAATTCACTAAATATATCTCGTGTACAATATAAGGACAATGCAAGGGTTTCAAAGTTGCATAGAAGACAAATTTATAAGACAAAAACCTGGTTTCATGATTTTACATATATTACATAGTGAGGGTTTTGTTTGGCTTTGAGATTTTGTGTATAATTTATAATGTATTATAGCTTGTAATTGTATTCCATTATATGCATGATATAGTAGTGTAGTTTATTATTTTATCTCATTTACTAATTTTGGTAATTTAGCCAGTAAAGGCCGGTTGGCTTGGGCTTGATTAATGAAGGGAAAAATAAGGTCACTATGTGTGTATATATATGATGTGGACTTGTATATGAATAAAATCAAGGGGAATAAAATCTTAGGAAAATTTTTTAATTCTTCCTTCCTTTCTAAGAGTGTTGATCTTGATATTTTAGGTTGTTCTAGAGGGAAAACTTTGTAATTTCTATTTAGAAGTGAAGTGGTCGTGTTGAATATCCAATCCCAAAGTAGAAGAGAAAATTTGAGCATAGTTCTAATATCTCATCTTTTGTAAATGTGTTAAATGATAAATTATGCCATTTTTTGATATTTTATTTTTATTTAAAACTATGGTTGGGTTTGAAATAAAGTTGGAGTGGAAATAAGGTTGGAAAACTAAATGAAGCAAGTTTTCAGGTGGATTGATCGACTAGCTCTATGAACCAATTGATTGGTTCCTCATTAGAGCTAAATATTTTTACTCGAACAAACCAATCGACTAGTTGAGGAACCGATTTACTGGTATATAGAATACTAGTTTGTTGAGCCGAATCTATTTTCAAAAAATAATTTTTCCAAAAAATTTCTTATACTATAATGGAACCTTGATAACCCATTTCAACCTATTCCTAAAAGATTCTTAACCTTTCTCATGATGCATTTGGCCCAAAATACTGTCTCATATTAATCTAGCAAGTTGATTTAGAAAATTGGGGGTGGGGTGGAGGACATGACATTGGATTTTTCTTCTTCCTACTCTCTCCTCTACACACTTTTGGAATCATTACTTTAATTTCAAACTCAATTTTTTAAGTTGTGAGATTCCTTCCACGATGACCTTCAATTTCTCTTTCTATGTTTTGTATTTTTGTACTAATTGACTTTCAATTCTCCAGAATCACCATATGAGCTTTGAGGGATAGGTCATCATATCCTAGATGAAATTTTTTTGTTCAACTAAAATTTAAATGGTAGGAATTAGGGTTTTTGATTTGTTCTTAACCATACTTATGTATTAACTAGTTGGCAATAAATAGCCTATTTGCTCCTTCTATCCACCTTCTTTCGGCCACCTAAATACTATAGCTCTCTAATATTCATCTTCTCCCTCTCCACTTCTAACCTTTCATTTGGATTCTTTATCTCTTCTAATCCTTTATCTAGCTCCCTAATGTTTTAATTGTTCATAAAGAAAGAGTTAGATTAAGAAGAAAGATGAGTGGTTCACCAGAATCTTACTTTTTTTTTTTCTATTAGGTGTGCTATGCCCATTTTCTCTTTTTGCTTCATTTTTGGATTTGGAAAAGTTATTTAATGATTTTTGAGTTAAATTTATTGTTTTTAATGTTTTAAAAGCCGAGGCTTTCCACATGTTGGTTTTCTTATTTGAGGAAATTTTTGCCTACAACAAGTAAGTCATTCTTACTTCTGAATTGTGTTATGATTAAGCTTGTATGTTATAGAATTGTTAAAGTCTGATGTTATATATTGGTAAGAGTATATGTATTTTTATAAATTGGTATTGAATGGTTCGACTGTGCATCTTAAGAGAAAATAATGAATTTTTTAGAGAAAATAAGGTCATAATGAATAATGATGAAATATCCAACTATTAGACGCTAGAAATGTGTTATGTGTTGCTATACTATGTTTTAATTTGGTATGATAAGTAATTGTAAGCATGATTAGCATGAAATTGCCTTTTTTTGCTATTGGAGGGTAAACCGATCGATTAGTTCCTAGAAATTCAATCGGTCAACCCAAACCATCAACCGGTAGGTTTGTAGGGACCTTGGTCTTGCTCTCTGCTTAAATCCATCAACAAATTATGCATAATCAATTAATCGGTATATAATCATTCAACTTGTTTAACCAAACTGATCAACCAATTGAGGAAAGCCTTGTTTGGTTGATCTAAACCTATCAACTAGTCGATCTAAACTAATTAACTAGTTAGTACAACTAGTCAGCCTAGACTAATTGACTAATTAGTACAACCGATCAATTAGTTAGGCCAACCCAATGAATTGGTCTGGTTGGTTTGTGTGATTTTACTTTTGTGGCTTAGGTATGCTATGAGATAGTGATTGGAACTATTATATGACTATTTAATTACTAAAATATATGTGTTACCATGGAAAATTACCTAATGAATGGATTAAATGGACCATGACTCATAACATGCTCTATGGGTGTTATAAAGGCCTTGATGGGTAAATCACAAATAAAACGTGATGATTTTGAGAAAAGGGGGATGTAATATGGCCTATGTTTTGGATGGACTAACATAATTGATATGCTTAATATTGAACAAGAATATATGGAAATCCCATACATGATTAGCGATGGAAAGGATTAATGTGGAAGAAATATGAAAATGTCTTGCTTACTTATTATATGGGCTTTATGTAATCATGTAACCTCAAAAGTAATGTACTAATCATATAAAGCGAAAGACAATCGATCTATTTATGGGTCTAGGTTACTCGATCCTTGATTAGCTACTAGGGGTTAGTATGCCTTTGAGCATTTATTGGTGCCTTAGGGCAGAATCCTAGTAGATCCTAATACCTTACCTACTCTAGACACTAATGATGTACTAGGGGGTATCAATACTAAAGGGTCTAGTTATCTTGATAGTTGGCTTTTACCTGGATTTATGTCCATTGTGGTTTGCTTTGGCATTAACTTATGTTCATTATGGTTATTTGGCTTCGGCCTAGAATTATTTCCATTATGGCTATTAGATTAGGTCTAGACTTTATATCCCTTGGTTTGGATAGGCTTTGATATGAATAGATTTTAGTTGATTAAGAAACCCTATGAGTATCATTATATCTATTTTTTCCCATACGAGTGAGTCACAAGGTGTGTTTCTTAACACTTTTTCCACCTTTAAGATCTCACATGGCTTGAGTTTAACATGAAACAAGCTCTTTTATCCTATAAACTTGCAACACTTTCTACTCTTACGACACCTCATAGGCTTAGTGATTTTACGTAGTTACTTTCAACACATGTGTAGGAATGACAACATCTTAGCATCTCAAAGCATATTTGCACCTTACTAAGACTATAAGAGTTCACGCCTAGGTTTTCATCATAGGTTTGCATCCCAACCAAATAAAAACTCATGATTTTCCCAAAGTTGGCACCATTCATCCAGGGGCCATTGTAGGGTGCTGTAACTTGATAATAGGGTACAACCACCTGACACTTGGGTATAATCGACCATCATAGCACTAGGGGACATTCATCCTATCTGCATAGTTGCAAATTATAAGTACCCTCTGAAGGTATCAAGTAAAAGAGGAATCAGGAATCAAGCTAAAAGAAGGGATATTGTGGAATACACTAATAGAGGGAAATAAAAATGTTAATGGAAGAGTTATAGAGAAAAGAAAAAAGAAGAAGAGTCCCAGTAGAGCTCAACTGAGAGAGGAAGAAGAAGGAAGGATTAGACTGGATAAGGGTTGGATCACCATGATCTACCCAATCCATTCCTTTCTTTCTCATATGTTATTTATATTGGCTAGAAGAATTTTAGTGTTGGTTAAAATTCTTAGTGAAAGAAGAAGTTAGGAAACCCTTGTTTTAATCATTGAAATTTTAGTCATTTTTAGTTAAATGATATTTCATTTTTAAGTTACATTTGTTGAAGTCTTGAATGATGGCCACATTAGTCACTAACCCAAATTCTGTATCAGCTGTGATATTGTAAAGAACATACGATGAAAACTGGTGATAGGGTTGGCAGTGACAGGTGAATAGACCTTGCCATTAATCCTCCAAACCTTACTGCATGACATTGCTAAGGCCCATGCAGCATGATGGAGATGGTTTGAGAGTATGTTTCACCACTGAGTGAAACTTAGTGAGTCTAAGCAGATTAATATCCATGGATCTCGACATGCTATTAATTATCATATGGTGCACACACCTTGTGTTAGCAACTCTTTTCTTGTGACTTTATCTTATGATTTCCTTCCCATCTATCCTCCATTGATAATATTAACTTCTTGGGAATTCAATTATATCTTTACATTTTCATCATCACCCTACCAACATTTAGTTACATAAGTAGATTCATTTGATACATATTTCATTCATCTTCGTCCTTGTGGCATTGATATCCTCTCATCACTTTTATACTTGGATTGGTTGTGTATACTTACATAGGACAAAATGATGCAGGAGCATCAATTGAACATAATGATTGTCCTATTCATTCTAATCCTCAAGGTAAGGAGGATGATTTAGCTTTTATAATATTGGAGCCTATCATGTTAAATATTCTTGATAATTCTAATATGCTTGACATTAAAAACCATTCAAGTTATTCTTGTAGGTATGTTACATATTTGCAAGAAGATGATGTTCATACACATTGATGTGTACAAGTATTCCAAGGCATGCAAGACTATGACATACATGGGATGATACATTACAACAAGAGATAGAGTGATGATATTCATTATTTTTATAAACTTGTTGTAAACCCTAACCCTAAGTATATTTTATGTAAGTTAGGGTATGGCTATAATTTCATGTATGTATCTTAGTATATTGTATAGCTTTGTAATAATAATCCTTAGTATCATTTAACCAATGATATTATTCTATGGATTAAGGTTAATATGGGCTTAATTCAACCATGATTAATGGGCTGGATTAGGTGGGTAAACTTGGCTGGTTAAGGAAGCTCACCACCAAGCTTATTCTTTCCTATATATACCTTTTGTGCACAACATTTATATAGAGAATTGAATAGAATGAATAATAAGAATTTTGATAAAACTTTGAGAAAGAGAGCTAAAGTCTAATCCTCCATTTTGGGTCTGTATTGAGCAAGGAAAATCCGGGATTAATCCTTCCTCAAATCTATATTCCACACGACACATTTGAACACCTTCAAATCTGCTGAACACCTTCATCTTGTAACATCAATTTCTTCGTCCATAATCCACCAAATCACTTCATTATTTTTACATTAGATCGTGGGTGACAGCTTCTAATACAAATTTTGATCCAACCTTCCGTTACTTTGATAAAAACCACATCATTTTTGGTATCAAAGCTTCATTTGTTCGAAGCTGATTTCTGCCGACCTGAAATCGTGGTGTGTTCTTTCACCAAGAATTCCACGGATACTCCACAATTTCTTGCAACTCTTGATTCTTGATGAACTTATTTAAGTTTTCTTGAAGTTCTTGCTTGAATTTCTTGCAATCTTGCAACGATCTTGTTGCATTTTCCCTCAACTTTTCACATAAAATACCAACAGAGTTCGAATTTCAGCAGCACCAGTTTGGTTGGTCTGGTTGCAACAATCGTGTGTGCCTCTTCAGCACTTGATTTATATTGTATTCTACTGTCTATTAGTGTGTGATCAAGTTTATGACAACCCCATTCAATTTCTCTTCGTGCAAGTAAGAAGAAAAGCTTCAAAGTGTTCGACATCCCTGGACAGTTCTCAATCGCCCGAAACAGACTTGGAACTTGCAGGCCGTGTATTCGATTCATTTCTCATCAATTTCTCTCAAGAAATTATTCCATCTTATACCTCTGGATGTCCTCTAAATTTCCTATGGAGACTTCAACACGAATCGCCCACTGGAAGACAAGTTTTTGTTGAAAATACAGAAACATGTTCTATGATTTTATGTGAAGCCCGAAACTGACCTGGAACTTGCAGGCTGTATATTCGACTCATCTCTCATCCATTTCTCTCAAAAAAATAGTCCATCATCTACCTCTTGATCTCCTCTACATTTTCTATGAAGACTTCAACACGAAAATCCCACTGGAAGACACGATTTTATTGACAACACAGAAACATGTTCTTTGATTTTATGTGAATCATTTTCACACCTATTATTACTAATCTTTCATTGTTTGTGTGTACCTGCGTGCAGTGGCTATTCTTGGGGCCTAAATATCTCCTTGTACCTAGATAAATATTGCAGGTAGTGTTTTTTATTTTCTTTAGAATTATAAATTGGTTTGTGCTTTGTTTGGTTGTAGACGAATCCAGCACCTACATTTTTGGAAGATATATTGTGTGCATCAAGAAAGGTTGTGTGTCAACCTTCACCATGGATATAGAAGAGGTGCGTGCCCTGGTTGAGTCCATCAAAAGCCTCACCACACGCATGGATGGCCAACTGTAGAATCAAAACACACTACAACATCAACTCCAAAGTGTAGAAGCAAAGTTGGCCGACCAAGAGAAGTATAAACCATGGCAACCTCGAATGGAAACCACACATGATAATGTGGAAGGGAGAATGAAGCCGATTTACCATACCAAGAATGGGTGTGGACATTTCAATATTTCTCATCTTGAAGATGGAGAAGAGGAGACAAATTCTTTTGGCTCAAGCAACCAAAGAAGAGCACCTACATTCCATGTAAGAAATCCACACCATGAAGATCAAGGTATTAAACTTGAACTTCCTGAATTTTATGGTGATTTAAATGTGGAGTCATTTTTTGAATGGTTGCATGAGATTGAATCTATTTTTGAGTTTAGAGAATATGATGATGATAGAAAGTGCAAATTAGCTACTCTAAAGTTTAAAAAGTTTGCTCGAATTTGGTATGATAACTTAAAGCAAACTAGGGAAAGACAAGAGAAGTCTAAAATCAAATCTTGGGAAAAATTTAAAAAGCACTTAAGAAAGAAATTTGTGCCTAGAGACTATGAGCAAGATATGTATGTTAAGATGACTACTCTAACGCAAGGCTTATTTAGTGTAGAAGAATACACTAGAGAGTTTGAAAGACTAGCCCTTATTTGTGATGTTCATGAAAGAAAGGAACAAAGATGTGCTAGATACTTAGGTGGTTTGAATAACTTAATAAGAGAAAAAGTTGATATGTACTCTTATGACTCTCTTTATGACTTTATAAAATTGGATATGAAGATTGAAAGACAAACCAAGACAACAAAAGCCTATGTTAAGTCTAATGCCTCTACTTTGACTAAACCCTATTCTAACACCTTTACACCTAAATCGACATTTTCATATGATAGAAAGAATAACAAAGATGATAAAGGTAAAAATAAGGTGGTTGAAATGGCTAATAAACAATGTTTCAAATGTAAAGGATATGGACATTTTTCTAGAGATTGTCCTAACCAAAGAGCCTTAACCTTACATGACATAGAAAACATGAACCATGTAGTGATGATGAATTAGAAGTTGAATCTCCTAATGAAATATTAACTATGGAAGAAGAATAAGGAGACCCCTGCTTTGTAATTCAAAGAGTCTTGCAAATACAACCTAGTATTACACCTACTCAAAGAGAAAAGATTTTTAAAACTAAGTGTAAAATAGGTGATATAGTTTGTAGACTTAAAATTGATAGTGGTTCATGTACTAATGTTGCTAGTGAGGAAATGGTTAAGAAACTTGGTTTGGAAACTACTAATCATCCTAAACCCTATTCGTTACAATGGTTAAACAAGGATAAAGGAGCTAAAGTAAACAAAAGAGCTTTAATCACATTTTCTATTAGAGACTATCATGATGAAGTTCTATATGATGTTTTACCTATGGATGCTTGTGGATTACTTTTGGGTAGACCATGGCAATTTGATAGAAAAGCAACTCATGATAGGGTAACTAATGAATATGTGGTGAAAAAGGAAAAACAATTGTATAGGCTCAAACCTTCTTTATATGATCATATGCCCTTGAGTGATGATAAAGAGAGATTATTTTTACATGAAAAGGCTATGGAAAAATGTATAAAAGAAGAAGGAATTTGTTATGCTCTAGTTTCTAAAGATTCTAAACCTGATAAACAAAAACTTAAAGATCCTAATTTGATTAAGTTGCTTGATGAGTATAATGATGTATTTCCTGATGACTTACCTCCTGGATTACCACCTAAAAGAGGTATAGAACATGCTATTGATCTTGTTCCTGGTATGCCTATCCCTAATAAACCGGCTTATAGATGTAACCTAGAAGAAGCTAAGGAATTACAAAAACAAATACAAGAGCTTATGGATAAAGGATTTGTTAGAGAAAGTATGAGTCCTTGTAGTGTTCCTGCTTTACTAGTGCCTAAAAAGGATGGTACTTGGCGTATGTGCATAGATTCTCGGGCGGTGAATAATATTACCATCAAATATATATTTCCTATGCCTAGATTAGATGATATGCTTGATGAACTTGGTGGAGCACAAGTATTTTCCAAAATTGATTTGAGAAGTGGATATCATCAATTAAGGATTAGAGATGGAGATGAATGGAAAACTGCTTTTAAAACAAAATATGGTCTCTATGAGTGGATGGTTATGCCTTTTGGGTTATGTAATGCACCTAGCTCATTTATGAGACTTATGAATGAAGTTCTCCGACCTTTCCTTGGTGATTTCATTGTTGTATATTTGGATGATATTCTTGTGTATAGCAAAAATAGTTATGATCATCTAGTGCATTTGAAGAAATTATTTGGTGAGCTAAGGAAAGCTAAACTATATGGAAAACTTGAGAAATGTGATTTTATGCTTCCAAGTGTAGTTTTCCTAGGCTATATTATTAGTGGAAAAGGTATTAAAGTAGATCCTAATAATATTAAAGCTATAAAAGAATGGCCTATCCCTAAAAATGTTCATGAAGTGAGAAGTTTTCATGGATTAGCTAACTTTTATAGAAGATTCATTAAGGATTTTTCTACCATAGCTACACCTATTACTCAACTCATGAAAAAAGGTGAATTTTATTGGGGACAAGAAGCTACTCAAGCCTTTGAAACTTTAAAAGAAAAACTTTGTCATGCCCCTATTCTATCCTTACCCAACTTTAATCTTCTTTTTGAAGTGACTTGTGATGCTAGTGGAGTTGGAATAGGAGGAGTGCTTTCTCAAGAAAAGAAACCTATAGCATTCTTCTATGAAAAGTTGAATGGAGCCAAGATTAACTATTCAACTTATGACAAGGAATTCTTTGCCATTATACGGAGCCTTGAGACATGGAGTCATTATCTAAGACCAAAACCATTTGTGTTACATTCGGATCATGAAAGTTTAAAATACTTACATAGTCAAAAGAAAGTTAATCCGAGACATGCAAAATGGGTAAATTTCTTACAATCCTTCGTGTTCTTTGTCAAACATTTAGATGGTAAAGAAAATGTAGTTGCTGATGCTCTTTCTCGTTAGGTCTACATTACTTATTATGATGGATGCAAAAATCTTAGGTTTTGAAATGATGAAAGAATTATATTCTAATGATGAAGATTTTAAGGACATGTTTAGTGCATGTAAAGACAATGGATACCATGGAAATTATGTCATACAAGATGGATTCTTATTTCGACTAAATAAACTTTGTATTCCTAGATCTAGTATTAGAGACTTGCTTATCAAGGAAATACATGAAGGCAGCATAGCGGGACATTTTGGAATACATAAAACTATGGAATTATTACAAGAAAATTTCTATTGGCCAAGAATGGTTAAACATGTGCAAGCCATGATAAGTAGATGTTATACGTGTCAAAAAAGTAAAAGTTACTTTCATAAAGGCTTATACACACCTTTACCCGTTCCTGATAAACCATGGGAAGGAGTTAGTATGGACTTTATCCTAGGGTTACCAAGAACGCAACATGGTAAAGATTCTATTCTTGTGGTAGTAGATCGTTTTTCTAAAATGGCTCATTTTATTCCTTGTAATAAAACCGATGATGCCACACATGTTGCTAACTTGTATTTTAGAGAAATTGTTAAACTTCATGGAATACCTAAAAGCATAGTTTCTGATCGGGATGTCAAGTTTATAAGTTATTTCTGGAAAACTTTATGGCATATGCTTGGTTCTAAATTGTTATTTAGCACTTCACATCATCCCCAAACTGATGGTCAAACTGAGGTAACTAATAGAACTCTTGGTACATTATTAAGAGGTTTAGTTAATAAAAGTACAAAAGATTGGGATGTTAAGTTAGCTCATGCAGAGTTTGCTTATAATCGTAATCCTTCTAGTACTACTTAAACTAGTCCATTTGAGGTGGTGTATTGTGTGAATCCTAACATGCCTATTAACATGATTCCGTTGAAAAAAGGTGAATTGCAAAACTATGAGGCTAAAGAGAGAATAAATTTTTTTCAACAACTTCATGAGAAAATCAAAAATCATATTGAAAAATCTAATGCCAAGTATAAAGCTCAAGCGAATAAGCATAGAAACTCTTATGTGTTTTCTCCTGGTGACTTAGTTTGGTTACATTTATGTAAAGAGAGATTTCCTAATTTACGTAAAAACAAGCTAATGCCAAGAGCCGATGGTCCATTTAAAATACTTAGGAAGTTTGGAGATTATGCTTATGAACTTGAACTTCCAGATTCTTATGGTGGAATTTCAAGAAATTTTAATGTTGGTGATTTGTCTCCTTATTATTCTGATGAAAATTTGAGGGCAAATTCTTCTCAACTTGGGGAGTATGATGCAGGATCATCAATTGAACATAATGATTGTCCTATTCATTCTAATCCTCAAGGAAAGGATGATGATTTAGCTTTTATAATATTGGAGCCTATCATGTTAAATATTCTTGATAATTATAATATGATTGACATTAAAAACCATTCAAGTTATTCTTGTAGGTATGTTACATATTTGCAAGAAGATGATGTTCATACACATTGATGTGTACAAGTATTCCAAGGCATGCAAGACTATGACATACATGGGATGATACATTACAACAAGAGATAGAGTGATGATATTCATTATTTTTATAAACTTTTTGTAAACCCTAACCCTAAGTATATTTTATGTAAGTTAGGGTATGGCTATAATTTCATGTATGTATCTTAGTATATTGTATAGCTTTGTAATAATAATCCTTAGTATCATTTAACCAATGATATTATTCTATGGATTAAGGTTAATATGGGCTTAATTCAACCATGATTAATGGGCTGGATTAGGTGGGTAAACTTGGCTGGTTAAGGAAGCTCACCACCAAGCTTATTCTTTCCTATATATACCTTTTGTGCACAACATTTATATAGAGAATTAAATAGAATGAATAATAAGAATTTTGATAAAACTTTGAGAAAGAGAGCTAAAGTCTAATCCTCCATTTTGGGTCTGTATTGAGCAAGGAAAATTCGGGATTAATCCTTCCTCAAATCTATATTCCACACGACACATTTGAACACCTTCAAATCTGCTGAACACCTTCATCTTGTAACATCAATTTCTTCGTCCATAATCCACCAAATCACTTCATTATTTTTGGATTAGATCGTGGGTGACAGCTTCTAATACAAATTTTGATCCAACCTTCCGTTAATTTGATAAAAACCACATCACAAAACTAAGCTGAGGATAAAAATTTCTCATGCGATATTTCCCTCCCAACAAAAATGTAAATCTTAGACATAACATTATTATATTTTTGCAAGAAGAAGATGAGACACTCCATGACGTATGGGAGATATTTAAAGAACTATTAAAGAAATGTCCAAACCACGAAATCCCTCACTAGTTGAAAATAGAAATATTTTACCATGGACTAAACCCTCATACACGAAAGTTAGTGGATGCCTCAACCTAGGGTAGCTATGTAAAAATTTTGAATAATCCTATGAGATTATTGAGACCATAGCATGCAACAACTAGTAGTGGGGTAGTGCTGGGAGCATTGATAAGGTGAGAGTAGTGGGAGCATTCAAAGTTAATGCCCTCATAGCCAAATGAGCTTAGGTATCATCTATGGATAATGTATTGAAAAATATTACTCCCACTAACTCACAGGTATAGAAAAGAAGGCAACATTTCACTACGTCAATAACTATAGTATCATGTGCTACTATAGAGAAGGTAATTTATTTTAGTAGTGTCCAACGAATCAAGTGTCAGTGAACTATGTAGGAAACAAGGCCAGGAACTCTCAATAGCCTTGTCGCAATCATAACAATCTAACCTAGAGATAAGACCCTAACTTCTCATTATCTAACGAAAACAATGTGTAAAACTTGGCCAACCAATACAACTACCAATGCTACTATTAACCTCAACCCTTTTACCTTCAACAATCACAAACTCACCAACCCCCTACCCAACACAACAACTCCAAATCATTAGAAAATATCCTAAAAGAATACATGGTGAAAACACATGGTACAATCGAAAGAAACACAACATCCTTGAGAACTCTACAAACATAAATAGGGTAGCTAGCTACAAAATTGAGTAGCAAACCTCGTGGCACTATACCTAGTGATATTGAGAATCCTAGAAGAGAAGGTAAAGAGAAGAGTAAAGCCATTTCCCTTAGGTTGGGTGTAGAAATTACACCTCCATACTAACATGGCAGAATTAAGGACAAACCCCACCCTAATAAACAAGATAGTAACATTGAAATCTTATAGAAAAAATCAAACAATATACCTACCCAACTATAGACTTACCCCATCCACTACCCAAAAGATGACTGCACTTCAGCCACAAAAGATCAATAAACCATTACCAAACATCATTCTTCATTCCTAAAACATTTATTCCATCGCCACCTTTCCCTCAGCAACCCAAGTAGCAGCAGAAAGATAAGAAATTTGAGAAGTTCCCCAAAATTCTTCTTTAGTTGCATTTAAACATCCCATTAGTAGAAGCCCTTCAACATATGCCTAGCTATGAAAAATTTTTAAAGGAAATTTTAATATGAAAAAGAAGACTTTGTGAGTATGAAATGGTAGCGATGAACCAGGGATGTAGTTTGATTTTACATAAAAAACTACTTAGAAAGTTGTAAGACCATGGTAAATTCAACATTATTTGCTCCATCAGTGATAAGTGTTATGGTAAGACCTTTTATGTCCTCGATTCTAGTATCAGTCTGATGCCTACGTCCATTTTTAGGAAACTAAGTATTGGGGAAGCAAGGACTACCACTGTTACACTACTAATATTCGATCGATCATATGTCCACTCTTAGGGAATGATTGAAGATGTGTTAGTAATGACAGACTGGTTTATCTTCCCAGTAGAATTTATAATCCTTGGCCATGAGGCCAATAAAGATGTCCCTATCATTCTATCTACTTGGAGCATATTACACTTAATTTTTTCAACTCTATAAAACTACCGGAAGAGGATCTGAATGAATTTTCTTGAGTAGATATCATTTATTTGACTATTTGTGATGAGTTTGTTGCAGGAATGTTTCATTAGGAGCCTAGGTTGTTAGATGTAGACCATCTGATTTGTAGCTACCTTACCCATTGTTCTAGTGAGCAAGTTGAAGGATATATAGCAAAGTACAACTTGATAAGTTACTCAACACCTTAAGAACCTCTTGGATTAAATAGTAGAGAAATACAACCAACTAAACTGTCAATTATGGAGCCTCCCATGCTAGAACTATAGACGTTACTAGCTCACTCGAAGTATGCCTATTAAGGTAAGAGGGACACCCTGCCAGTTATTGTATCATCTGCTTTACCTGAATCTCAATAGGACTAGTTGGTTACACATTTGCAAAAACACAAGAAGGCAGTGGGATAGACCATGGTAGACATTCATGGAATTAGTCCAAAAATATGTATGCAAAATATTTTGCTAGAGGATCCATCAAGTTCATTAGTCGAGTAGTAGAGATGGCTGAACCTAATGATGAAGGAGGTAGTGAAGAAGGAAATCATTAAATGGCTCAACACAGGTATCTTCTATCTAATTTTTTTTACAGTAATTTGGTATGTCTTGTTCAATGTGTTCCAAGAAAAATAAGGAGGTATGATTGTCATTCAAAATTATGAAAATTACTTGATCACAACCTGCACAATCATAGGGTGGCGTAGGTGCATGGATTATAGAAAACTCAACAAAGCCACCTAGAGAGATCATTTCCCTCTCCCTTTCATTGACCAAATGCTCCTATAGAACATTTTCCTTTCAATAAATTCCTTTTAGCTTGTGTAATGGAACCACAACTTTTCATTTGTACATGATGGCTATCTTCTTCGACACGGTAGAAGAAATATAAGAGATTTTTATGGATGACTTTCTATTTTTGGGTATAGTTTTGAGGATGGCCTAACAAACTTAGAAAGAGTGTTGGTAAGATGTGAAGATACAAACTTGGTTCTTAATTGGAAAAAAATGTCACTTCATGGTTCCTGAAGGTGTTGTGTTAGGTCATAAGGTCTCATCGCAAGGAAAGGAGGTTCATAGGGAAAAGGTGGAGGTCATCAAATAATTACTTCCTCTCCTCACTCTTAGGGGTGTAAGAAGTTTCCTAGGACATGGTGGATTTTACAAAAGATTCATCAAGGACTTTTCCAAAATTTCTAAACCCCTTTGTTGGTTGTTGGAATAAGACAGAAAATTTGAGTTTGAAGAATTTTGTAAGGCAACCTTTGATAGAATAATGTTAGCACTCACTGAAGACCCCATTATTATAGGATCTAACTATACTATAACCTTTTTGCTAATGTGTGATGCAAATAATTATGCTATAGGAGTATTCCTAGGAAAATGGAAGAACAAGTTCTTCCCAAGCATCTACTACACTAGTAAAATACTTAATGAGGGACAATTAAATTACACTATTATTGAAAAGGAATAACTGGTAGTAGTGTTTTCATTTGATAATATTCGATCTTATCTTCTAGAAGTAAAGTGATTATATTTATTGGCCATGCTTCTATTCAGTTTTTAATTTTTAAAAAAGATGTTAAACTAAGATTGCTAAGGTGGATCTTACATTTGTAGGAATTTGATGTCGAGATCAAGGACCATCAGGGGTAGAACAATCAAATTGCAGATCATCTCTCTAGACTGAAAGGGTAAACTAAGGATTGGCAACAATTCTAGATTAAAAAGAAATTCCCTAATGAACAACTCCAGAAAGTTAGGTAGCGTCAACCACTCTAGTATGTTCATATTGCTAACTACCTGGCATGAAGAATACCGCCCCTAAAAACTCTCACCAACAATTGAGTAAATTCTTTGATGACCTCAAGTACTACAAGTGGGATGAAACATTTCTATTATGCCAATATGCTAATTGACTAATGAGAAGGTGTGTAAGTGAAGAGAAGGCTAAAGAAATCTTGGCCACTTATCACCACGCAACATATGGAGGATATTTTAGAGGAATAAGGGCTATAACTAAGGTTTTGTGATGAGGATTTTATTAGCCCACCATATTTAGATTTGCTAGAGAAGAGGTCAAGAACTGTGAGCAATGTTAACACACTATGAACATCTCAACAAGGAATAAGATGCCTCAAACAAGAATCTTAGAGGTGGAATTATTTGATGTATAGGGCATTCATTTGATGTGCCTATTTCCACCCTCCTTTGGCAATAACTACATTCTAGTAACAGTGAACTATGTATCCAAATGGATAGAGTCCACTACACTACCAACTATTGATGCCACAGGTGGTGATTTGCTTCCTACAGCAAAATATTATTACATGGTTTGGGACTCCCAAAAAAATCATCAGTGATGGTGGCAAACATTTTTGTAATAAACTATTTTAATAGAATATGAACAAATATATAATTCATCACAAGGTAGTCACAACCTATCAACCATAGTTTAATGGTTAAGCAGAGCTGTCTAATAGGGAAATCAAAAGAATTATAGAGAAAGTAGTCAACCTTAACATAAGAGATTGGTTAGCCATACTAAATGTTGCATTTTAGAAAAAAAAATAGCATTCAAAACACCCATGGGAATGTCACCCTACTACATTGTGTATGGAAAAGCTTGTTACCTACCAATTATGTTAACGAAAAAATTGTATAGCGCTCTTAAATTTGTTAACTTCTATTTAAAAGTTGTAGGTCAAGCTTAAAAGTTATAGCTGAAAGAACTCGAGGAGCTAAGGAATGCTTCATATAACAATGCTTTGTTGTACAAGAGAGAGACCAAAAAATTTCATTACCAGCACTTGAAGCCAAAAGAGCTGTATCTTAGGCAGTTGGTGTTGCTCTATAACTCAAGGTTGAATTTGTTCCATGGGAAGTTAAAATCAAGGTGGTTAGGACCCTACAAAATTATCAAGGTGTATCCCTAAGGGGTAGTGGAACTCAAAGACCAAAGAGCTGCAGGAACACTCAAGGTTAACAACCATCGGGTAAAACCATATCACGTTGAGAATCTTAATAGGGAAGCTTATATTCCCTCCATATGAACCCCATAGGGTTGTAGAAGGTTGTTAAGCTGAGGACATAAAACCAATCAGAATGCTAACATTATCACTACATTAACTAAGCTGGGCACACAATGGAGAGTCAATAAAAACTATCCTCACCACCAAGATCCACTACAACTCCTCCCTCAAGAAAATGTTTGGTACCATTTTATTCAAAGTCATTTTTTACCTACCACGCATGATTGTTTAATTTCTTTTGACCGCATGGTCTTATTTTATTACATCTCACAAAATACATTATAGATGTTGAGAGGATTATACAAGATCAACTAGAACTAGTGCCCACAAAGCCTCAGGGTCCAATCTTCTACTTTACCTTAGTTTCTAGCCTCTATGCTAAGGCATAATTACCCTTGGAACCTAATGAAGAAGGGGTCTCCAACCCCCACTCCATCAACTAAATTGCTATAAAATAGTTCTTTGACACTCCATTATCCACCCCTAAGGCTAAGTCACCATCACCACATCCAACACAACATCAGGTAGGGTTGGAGGTAAAGATGCAGGCACTAAATGATGATGGAATGGATATTCTATTAAGAGTGCAGAAGGATATAATTACAATCATCACAAAGCTATTCATTGCAGCATAATATGTTGGCTTCATCAATTTGAAAACTAGGAAAGTTATTCTTGTGATAAAAGTATTAATTACGCCTTTGGTGGAGGCAAATCAAACAAGTTTGCCAAGTGCATAGTGTAGTAGCATGAAATATAGGATTGATAGGTGCCTAGGCTAACATCCCAGTACAGGAAGAAGGCCTAAATAATTTTGAGCAGAAAGACTTTGGTTACATGATAGCCACCGTTACATGACCCACAACCGTACTAGTTAATCCATCACCATCAAAATCAATTTAACCTATGTCCCAATGAAAGGAGTTGGTTGTTTTATGGATGTTTTTTTTATTTACTTATGTTGAATCCTAGCTGCATAGCCATACTATCTTTTAGTTTCCCTACCCTCCCACCCTAATAATGAGGGCACTGTCCACATTTGTCCATGGGAGGGCCTATCTCAGTTAATATATTAGTATGTTTCATTATTATCTTTAACTTCTAGTATTAATGAATGTAATAGACTTTTCATACTTTTTGTTTGCATAGATCTTTTAGTTTTCTTAGGATGACTGTTATGCGTAATCTCAGCAAAAAAGATAGTCTTACTTCTTACCCTATCAAACCTCATCTAAACTGTGTAATTATTCTTGCAATAATATCCATACACACATTACTATTGACATAACTATTGACTTGAATATCCTGCATGTGAAATAATTGAGATAATTGGAAGCCTTAAAAGGTATGTTGACCTTCTAGCTATATCTATTTTTGTTTCCTTACATAAGCGGGGTTTGTTAAAACTGTCATCATGGAAACACTTTGAGCATAAGGAAATGGGGAATATCTTCATAAGAATATCCGATAAGACCTTGAACTTAGGAGAAAGACATGTTAACTACGACATCCTCAAGATAAAGTATTAAGAGGCCTTCCATAACCACCTTGTGAAGGATATAATTGAATAATTTTGGAGGAATTGACCCCAAAAATTAATTAAGAGTCTATCCTAGCATATAAATAGTTGAGAGGGAAGCTTTAATGCCTGAAACACCTAGTAACTAGAGGCACTTGCATGAGAACTATGTGTGCACTTGTGTCAAACCGTTGAATAGAACAAAAATCTTGCTTGAACATTTTTGGAATACATGTTAGAGTGGATTAAATGGGGGTACTTGTTTGAGACCTAAGTGTACACTCGTGTAGGAAGACCCTATCACTAAGAGAAAACCCTATTCTATTTTCTTGTGTTAAATTTTTTTATCAAGGGGTTATAATCAAGCCGACTACTAGAAAATGGTGTTGAGTTCATAATTGCCTTGATGATCTTTATTGGTATAGTAGGAAGCTCTGAAGAAAAACAAGTAAAAGTTACATTCACACATAGCACACTATTGACCCTTTTAATATATCTTGCACACATGTAGGTTGTTTTTTAGTTGAAACAAGAAGCTCAACATGACTAAAGGCTAATAATTTCTTAAGGGGTCTCCTCTTATACTATCATATTATTTCTTGGGATAAGCAACAACTTGAATTTATGGGAAGTAATATGAGTGGATTTGTACTGATTAAAAGTGTAACTCCTTAAGTCTATGCGACCATGTGAGGACTACCTTCGAGTGCTTGTCGATTGATCGGCTGGTCCAATAGATCATCACGAGTACTTTTAGTGTACTTTGTCCTTACTCACACAATTCTTAAGAAATTTATAGAAAATTTTTAAAACTCTCTAGGAGGGTCACCCATTCTAAAAATTGCTCCATAGCCAACACGCTTAATTATAGAGTTCTTAGGATGGAATCGCCAAAAGGATGGTGTACCATGTTGATGTAAGTGCCCATATCAATCCTTATAACACTCCACTGAATTTGGGGTACTACATTCACCCCCACTCAATGAATGAAACATCCTCATTTTGCCTCAACCAATAATTGTCTTAATACTGTTTATCCCAAGAATCGTCCCACTTGGTGGCTGACTAGCCCATCTAAGTTTAGCTTACGGTCATGGTTTTACTTTGATACCATTTGTAACACCCCAAGAAAATTCGTTTGGAAGAGTGTAAGTGAGGAAAAGACACACTAAAAGGACTTGTGTTGATCTGTGGAGCCAGTCCATCAATCCGAAAGCATAATAAGGTAGCCCCTACATGGTCGTATAGACTCGAGGTGTTACAAAAAGACCCTATGAGTATCATTATGTCTATGATTTTTTACCACATGAGGGATTCATATGGTTTTTCTTAAAACTTTTTCCACCTTTTAAGATCTCGCATGACTAGCTTAAGTTTAACATGAAAAAAACTCTTTTATCCTATAAACTGACACTACTTTCCACTCTTATGATATGATGTGTGTGGGAGGATGTGATTCTCAAATTGATGAGAATATCGTTTGGTTGTATTGATAATAGTTAAAATAAGCTTCAACAATGAGGTATAGATGAGAAGAACATTCGAATATGGTGAGTTAAGGTTGAATATGTGTCGAACCAAAGTGGTGATGATTCGGTGATGATGGATGGGGGACGATGATGGTTCGAATGGTGTGAACAAATTATGATATGTATTTGGCAATAATTTTTAGATGATGATGAGCTTTTAATTTTATTTTTTAGATGGAGGATGAGGTCATGGTCTAGGTTTAGAGTTACAGTTTAGTTCGAAAAGAAGGGTTAAGGTGATGTTTGGTTCGGAATGAAATATTAGGGTTTTGAATGGTGGGTTTAGGGTTTTGGTTGTGTATACCGAATTAGGAATTTGTTTAACCTCAAAATAGACCAGAATTTTTATGGTAATTATCCCAAAAAAATATGGATTAATGAGAGTAGAAAAGATATGGATTAATCTCTAATTCACATAGACGAAGAGATAAAAACATTCAAGCTAAACCATTCACACAGATTAGATTTGCTTGAGTTTGAGCTCACACAAAATTCACTTGTATTCAACTTCAATGTTGATCATCAAATTCAATTAAATTCTCAATACTCATGCTCAACACTCACAACAGCTTTTAACCCTTCTACCACTAACTAAAAGCATAATTCAAAAGATTCTAAGCTAAAATATATTATGCTACCTTTATGCTAACTTTATTATCCAACTTTACTAATTAATTAATAAATTAGCTAAATTACTAAAAATTATCGACAAGTCTACAATGAAGCTTTCCCATGCATGTGGTCATCATTCCATACATGCTATGCACATACACATAGACACTTAGTTGCTTTTTTATTACGTTTTTAGAAAGGTAACCATATGTGGCCTTTAAATTTGCAGGAGACATTTTCCAAATGAAGAATAATTGGTTCCATAATTATGAAAGTCAACTCTTGAGTGTTTGTTTCTGCATCCTTCTCCCCTTGTTGATTTAAATTTTTCCTCAAATTTGCATCGTTGTAATAACGACTAATATCACCATATGAATCTTGCAAATCGAGCTCATAAGCACTCTTTGAGAATTTTTGAAGCAATTTGAAAGGACCATCCACCCTTGACATGAGCTTATGTTTCCTTAGATTAGGAAATATCTCCTTCCTCAAGTGTAACCATACCAAAAATCCTGTTGAAAAACATGTTGGCTCCTATACTTGTTGGCTCTTGTCTTGTGCACTTCATTTGCATTCTCAATATGGTGCTTGATTTATTGATGAAGCTTTTGAAATAAATCCACTCTCTCTTGTGCATCATAAATCTTCACTTCATCCTACTTTAATGGCACCACATCAATCGACATATATAGATTAATACCATATACTTTAATAAGAGTAATGGAATTCACTAAAGGATATGAAAATCTTTAGCCAAGGATAAATGGTAAACCCACATGGTTGGGAAAAATGGAAACAAAAAAGATCAATATGGCTTAGTAAGGAGATTTATCTTGTTTTTTGTATGGACCTTTTATGATCAACCATACTTATGAATAAATTACTAATCACTTAAATTGAAAGAAAGTCAAGTTGATTCAAGGTCTTGCAGTAACCATCTAAGAATAGTTTACTAGTATGATAATATCTAGTATATTTTGGCGTTTGATATAGTACTCATGTATCTACTTAACTTATAGGCTTTATTTATTAGAATTTATCCTCCATAAATGCTTTGTGAGACAAGAAATATTCCATGATTCCATTTGAATGATACCCTTACAACTTTCTTTCTTTGGTTTTTAGATCTTCTTACATGATTTTGGTGCTCAAATCGTTTTTTTTTTCAAGTTCAAGGTTTTTCCATAACTTAAGAATTGTAAAAATTGGAACTTACAAGCATATCTCAAGAATCTTGTTGTCCATGATCTTAACCTACCAAGATTCTATCTATGAGTTATTAGTATTGAGTCACCATAAAAGAGGAGAAATTTAAAGGAACATAAATATAGAATCTTGGTAGTACACATAGAGATTGTATATGGCATGCAATTTAAGCCCTCTTATTATCACTCTTAGCACTAGTAATAAGGGCATCATTTTAGGCTAAGGATTGGACGGGCTCACCTTTGTTTTCTATTCACATAGAGAAAATAAAATACAACTACTAACTAAAACTCTAAACTCTCACAATAAATAAATAAAAACTAATAATGAGAAAAATTTGGATATGAGGGTTTTTAAAATATACCAAAAATAAATAAAAGAAAATAATAAAAATATATTAATGAAAAATGATGAATGTGCTATGGAAGTCCAAAACCTCCACTAGAATAGGTCAAAATTTAACAATGCTATCATCTTTTAATAATAAGAATGATGCTAACAAATTTGTGAGTTAAAAGAGACAAAGAGTGGTTTCCAATATATTATCCTCATGCTTCTCAAAGTACTCTTTTGCCAAAAGGTTAATGGTGTAAATAGTATAACAAGAATAGTTATCTAACGGGTACCTCAAGGCATAGATGATGTTGAAGCTTATAACTTCTCTATCAAACTCCATGCTAAGAGAACTAGTGTGAACATATATCTTTGTGCAGTAAATTCTCATGAAAGGTATTCCTAAGAGCATTGGCATTGGAATTAGACTACTTTCATCCATATCCAAAACACAAAAATCCACCATAAATAGAAATGTACCAATATACACAAGAACATATTCTATAACCCCCTTGGGGAATGCCTTAGAACGAGTAGCATGCTATATAGTAATATTCTCTTTCTTAATCTCTCCTAAAACTAAAGATGCATAGACAGAATATTACATGGAGTTTATATATGCACCTAAGTCTAGCATGGAATTTTCAAATATATTGCTACCAATTATGCATGGAATAGTGAAGCTTCTATAATCCTTAGACTTTGGGGGTAACTTCCTTTGTATTATAGGAGATAATTACTCATTTATACTTACCATATCCTTCTCTTATAAAATCTTCCTCAAAGTGCATAAATCCTTTAATAATTTTGCATATTTGGGAACTTTATTAATAGTCTCTTACAGTGGGATATTGATCCTCACCTTCTTAAACGTATCTAATATAGCTTGATCACTCTTATCCTTCTTTGATTTGGATAGCCTGCAAGGAAAAGAATCACCAAATATATGGTTAGTAATAAAAATTATTGGGATGGTAGAAGGCTCACCATTTGAGGAGCTCTGAGATTTCTATTAAATAGTAAATCCATCGACTGATTATCTATTTTCACTCTTAGGATTTTGAATTTGCATGATCTCCCCTTCTTTTGTGGTAGGATTTTCTTTTAACTTCTCTAAATCCTCCTTATATTTTTTTATAGCACTCATATATGTGTTTTTTCCTATTCCTTGTTACCACCACATTATCTACCTTAAATTTTCCCTTTGAATTTGGTATGTTACTACTAGGAATTTTAGCAGGATCATGTAATTAGTTCAACTTAGTCACCACTTCTCCCATTTTTCACTCTCTTATTCATGTTAAAATGATTTCATATCAACTAATTTTTTCCATTTGTCAACATCTTAAACATCTTGTCATATTTGTATGTTGTTGTATTTTGAGGTTGAGAGGATCCTCATCAATGTTTTCGATATAGACCAATTCCCACTTGGTTGAAACATGGATTATTATTATTATTATTATTATTATTATTATTATTATTAGTATTTTTATTATTGTTTTAATGGAAATTAATATGGTTAAGCATACCTGGATGGTAAGTATTTGAAAATCTGATGGCATTTGGTTTCTCATATCCTCCCTTCCGATCTTTTGTGGGGATTTATCACCAGGACGTCCTATTTCTAAACATACTCCACATGTAGTATACCTTTTGTAGCTATGGAAATCTATGAAACAAGAGCCATGATTTAGTCCAATCTATCATCAAATTGATGTACACTTACCTAATTTACTCATGCATGAATAGAAAGGCCAATGTATTATATTATGATAGAGGCCTTATGCTTATTATTTTGAGCTAAAGTGGGATCTTAATCCATGAAAGTGCCACAACTAGCTACATCCAACATTTTCTTCTCTTGTGGAGTGAGTCCCTCATAAAATAATTAGGGTAAATTCTATTCCTTCATCCCATGGTGTGGACTATACAATAACAAGGCCTTATACTTATTATAGTAAGCATGGAATTTATCATTAGTCTCTTACTAGATCCTAATTTTCCTCTTCCTTAGCACTGTGACATATGAAGATAGAAGATCTGTCTTGTAGGTAACTCATAGAGATAATCAAACATCCAGTAATGGAAATGGAAATTTCATAAGCTTGAATATTTGAAGATAAGCATCCTTAGGACACATGGATACACATACAAAAATAAAACTCTTTCATAAGTTTGTTGGGTTCCTCACTAGCGAGTCCATGGAAAATGGAAAGTTGGTGATATTGGCTAGATATTACCTACAACTCTATTTTCTTGCCATCGACAGGATTAGAATAACCAATATATTTAGGGATCACCTCCAGTAAATTGTGGGCTAATAACTTGCAAAAACTCCTATTGGTTATCATAGGAGTAAAGTATATAGGCTCTTCCTTTGGTGATGATGTAATAACATCTCAATCTTACTCTTCCAATATTGAAGAATAGAAGTTAGCATACTTAGAGATGGTACTAATAGTTCTTAAAGATTCTAATACTTTTAATATTTTGTTAGGTATCTCTTACAGGTATTATATATGTTTGCAAGAAGATAAATCCATCAAAGATATCTAGAGTACAAGACAATGTCATTACAAGGATTACAAAGTTTTATGGAATAAAAGGATATAAGATGCAAAGCTTTATTACATATGATTATTCAACATATTACATACTTAGATTTTTTTATAGCTCATTTATTCTATTTTATACTTTGTAATGTTCATAATTTGTCATTATAATCACTACATATGTAATATAGGCATGATTATAGCTGATAATTGTTAATTAGGCCAGTTATGTGAGCTTGGTTAATAAAGAGTAAACTAAGCTTGCATTTGTACATCTATATATAGGGTGTTTGTACATTATAATGTACAAACAGCTAATGAATAAGAATTAAAAAACTTTTGATCTAACTTTAAGCCTTCTTTTCTCTTCTTCATTATGTGAGAGTTTCTTTAGAATTTGAAGATTATTGTCTAGAGAAAACTAAGTGGTTTCTCTATTGAATTGATTTGATCTTGGATTAGATCAACATCAACCTACCAAAGTGCAGGTGAGCATAAACTACAATTTAACGTTTCTATCTTCTTAGAATATATTTTTACAACTCAAGTCACCAAAATAAAGGTCCTGCATTGTGGAAGATTTATCATCCATTATCTTCCACATCAAATTTGGTATCAACGTTGGTTTGGAGTCAACATCATAAGGTGCAAAACTTCATCATCAAGTTCCACATCATAACTTATCACCATCAAGTATTTAGTAAGGTTCTTGATCTTTCTTGATTAATTTCTTTAAATCTTGAACATATTTGAATGACCTCAAGTTGGACATGCATAGTGTAGAGTATTTCACATAGGAATCTTGAGAAAGTGCTTGCAAAGAATTGACACATATAAACTAGATGCATGTAATTATTTTTTTTTTGAAAATATACAGAATAAATCATGTGTGCATGTTGTGTGTGTTATACTAGAATTGATAGTATTCATTCTGCATGAAGTCTTACATGTTTAGTATAGTATTTGTGTTAAATGATCGTATGTGGGGATTATTGCATGTTCTAAAATCAACAATGTAAGAGTTTTATTTATAACACCACTTAGTTGATTTAGAGTAGTGCCAAATGTTTGTGTGTCTTTCTTGGCCTTTGATTCATGTGTTGTTAATGATTTATTTATTTTTATTTATGGAATAATTGAGTAGAATAAGTGTATATTAGTGCATTATCTTTACTTTGATAAAATTACACATGAAAACATAGAAACTTGTATGATAAACGATAAATGTTTTTGAGTTGAATGAATATGAACTTACTGAATTATACATCAAGAACATAGCAAGAAGGTGTAAAGCGTGATCATTTAGTTTTGTGTGTGGTATATGTAATTTCTTGCTATGTGTTTGATTCTTTATAAATATATATTTTTTGCAAGAACCAACCAAGGATTAAAGGGTGACAAACTATTAATTCAGGTTTCCTAGTAGAAACCCTTAGTATTTCTCTAACTTGTGATTAAGTGTTCCAGTGAGTAAAAGCTATGGAAGGGGAATCAAACTTTCAAGCCATGTTTGAGGCCATCAAAAATATCTCAACTAATATATATTTAGCCAATGCTCAACTTAGTCAAACTCCTACGATGAAAAAATTATTAGAAATAATGGAATTTAGATTTGCCAAACAAGAATCAGTTCAAAATGTCCTTGAAGAATGGGAGTTCTATGGAGATCGAATGAGGAGTGTAGAAAAATAATAATAATACAGAAAGAGGAAGATACATAAACTTACATGTAGACCATGATGAAGATTCACAAGGGAGTGGAAGTAACCAAAATTTCTATGACCATAAACCAAAGAATCATAAAAAAGAATATAAAGGTATTAAAGTTGATCTTTCTGATTTTAATGGTGAACTTGATGTTGATTTATTTCTTAAGTGGTTACATGAGGTAAAGGATATATTTGATTTCATTAATTATCATGATGAAAAAAAATGTAAGCTAGGTACTCTTAAGGTTAAGAAGTTTTTTAGGAAATGGTATGATAATTTGATAAGGACTAGGCAAAGAGAAGGAAAATCAAAAATCAAATCATGGGATAAATGTATGAAGTATCTAAGGAAGAACTTTGTATCTAAAGAGTATAAGAAAGATAATTATATTATATTGAATACTCTTAGACAAGGAATTCTAATTGTTTAGCAATATTTTAGGGAGTTTGAAAGATTATCACTTATCTCTATGATTTTCTTGATTATATGATTAAGCTATCCTTGAGATTTGAAAAGCACATCAATTCCACTAAGCCTCATGGCAAGAAAAGTAGTACTCAAGTACTCAAGCTACAAAATATGTAATAGGTATTTCAAACTCGAGAAGTGTTAATAAGAATAAAGTTTATACTCGGCAAGAGAAAGGTAAGAATAAGTTTAACGAGATCTGTATAAAAAAATGTTTTAAATGATAAGGATTTGGATACTTTTCTCAGGCATGTCCTAGCAAAAAAGTATGGTCCCAACAAAAGATCAGTTGGATGATTATATTGCCTATGATGGCTTATGTGTGGATGAGTGACGTCATCTATGTTAGGGGTTGGATAAAGAGTAATTATTATCATGTTAATGTATTTAACTAGATACCATTTTTGGAATCTTGATCCATGGTATCCCTTCTTCTGTATTTTATATTGTTAAACTTGGAGTTAGGCTCGAAACTCAATATTGTACTATAAATGTTCTTTTGTGTCTAATTTTCTTGTGTTGCTTTAAATGTTTTAACTTTGTGATTGATTTAGGGATGCCTGCATAAGTCAAAATAATGTCGATCAAGGAGTAACCCCAAATATTCTACTTAACTACTTCACTGCAAAATAAAATTTTTTAGTTGTAAAAATTGGGGTATTACATGCACCCTAAATCACCTAAACCAACTGCCTCAGACCTCTTATTCTCCTCCTCAATCATATCCTTCACCCTATGATATAAAATAGATGTGATCTTATTGAATAGTATCACATGTGTAGATGTGAGCAACCCAATCAATATAAAATATATTCAAAACTAAAGGAAGAGTGGGAGATACAATTTTTCTAGTTATTATTGATATTGGATTTTATATGAAAGTAGGTAATGAGAGAATGGTGAAAGATTTGGGTTTGAGGACAACACCTCATCCAAGTTCTTATTCTCTTGATTGATTAAATAAGGAAAAAGCAGTCAAGGTAACCAATAAAACCCCAATCTCGTTTTGAATTGGTAATTATCATGATGATGTGCTATTTGTTGTTTTGTCTATGGATGAATGTGAAATATTATTAGGTAGACCATGGTAATATGATATAAGTGCTATTTATAATTGTATTAATAATGAATATATAGATAAAAAGGATAAGAAAAATCACAAACTTAAACCTTCTAAGTATCAGAATGAGAGCATAAACAAGAATAAAAAGAGGTTTTTCTTTTCATAAGAAGGCTATAGTTGAATGCATTAAAGAAGAAGGAAGTTGCTATGATATTATTATTAAGGAATTCCTTCAAGGGGAGAAAAATAAGAATAATGCTCAGTTAAATGAAATTATTCATGAGTATCATGATGTGTTTCCTAATGAATTGTCACCAAGATTTCCACCTAAAAGAGGAATAGAACATGCTATAGACTTAATACCTAGTGTATCTTTACCTAATCAACCTACATATCAATGTAATTTAGAAAAGGATAAGAAGTTAGAGAGTCAAATACAAAAACTAATAGAAAAAGGGTATGTAAGAGAAAGCATGAGTCTATATTGTGTGCCTGCATTACTTGTTCTTGAAAGAGATGGTACATGACACATGTGCATTGACTCTAGATCTATGAAAAATATAACTATCAAATATCTATTTCCTATGCCAAGATTAGATTACATATTTCATGAATTAATTTGAGCACAATTATTCTCTAAAATTAATCTACGGAGTGGATATCATCAAATTAGAATAAGAGAAGGGGATGAATGGAAGATTGCTTTCAAAACAAAATATGGTCCTTATGAATGAACTGTTATGCCTTTTGGTTTATGTAATGCTCCTAGTTCATTTTTAAGAATAATGACTAAAGTTATTTGACCTTTTCTTGGAAATTTCACTATGGTATACTTAGATGATATACTTGTGTGTAGTTAAAATGAGCATGATCATCTTATTCATTTAAGGAGGTTATTTGATAAGATAAGAGATGTTAAAATCTATGGAAAAATAGAGAAATGTGATTTTATGCTTTAGAGTATTATTTTCCTTGGCTATATAGAGAGTAATGAAGCTATAAAAATGGATCCTATAAAGATTCAAGGTATTTAAGATTGTTCACTACTCAAAGATAATCATGAGGTGAGGAGTTTTCATGGTTTGGCAATTTTTTATGGAAGATTCATCAAGGACTTTTCATCTATTATGGCACCAATTACACAACTCATGAAGAAAGATGAATTTAAATGAAGTGAGGATACAAATAAAGTCTTCAAGGCTTTGGAAGACAAGCTATATAATGCACCAGCATTATCTTTACTTAACTTTGATAAATTATTATGTTTTTATTAAATTTGAAAATATTTCTTTTCTTAAGTGAAACCAAACAAAATGTCTTGGTGAAATCACTTGTTTAATTTTATTTTTGTTTTCTTAGGTTTGGTATTTGGCATTAGATTTCTTGATATTGTTTTTAATTTGTTCATGAAGTTTTTAAAATAGTTTGATTCTTTCATTGGCATCATTATTCTTAATATCACCTTTTTATTAATTATAACATATCAATAGGAAAATAGGGATTAACTCCATAGACAATTTTAAATGGACTCAAATGAGTTGAACTAGAAAGACTCATATTATAAGCAAATTTACCATGTGCTAGTTTTATATCCCAATCTTTAGTAATTTTAGTGAAATTTCTAAAGTTCTATTATCACTTCAGTTTGACCATCCATTTGTGGCTAATAAGATGTACTAAATAATAATTTAGTACCTAATATATGCTAAATTCTATTCAAAATGATACTCAAAAATTTCATATCTCTATCTAATACTAGCCTCTGGTCATATCGGTTAATTTGTTTGGGAAACTAGTCAATGCATACTCTTGACACTCATATTTTTACCAAACATCAAATTCCTTCTAACTACCCTAAAACTTGAGAACATACGATGGAAATAAATCCTTTAAGGTCTAAATAGTGTGATCAGTCTAACCATATATAGTTGTATAGAAGGTAATACTCATCTTCAGTTGTGCTCTAAAATATTCATGCAACTTCTTCCAAAAGTATGATGAAAATATAAAATCTCAATCTTGCATAATGTTATTAGGTGCCCCATAGTACTACACCAAGTGAGTCCTATAAACATTAGTAATCTACTTCCTACTCTAGGATATCTTTATCAATATGGATATAATCAACTTAGTTATCAGTCAACTATAACTCAAATTGAGTCCAAACTATTACAAGTCATTAGTATCCCAACCATAAAAACTAGAAAGATGTCCCAATTCTACTTACAAACCTCCAATAGTTGAACCAACCTTAGTGGAATCTTATGCTTGATCTTGACTTTTTAACATATCAAACATCTATCTAGATGCCTTTAACATCCAACTTCATATGGGGACCCTAATAGATCTACTCTAGGTCCTTATACAACTTATACCCTCTAAGATGGATGGAATAAAGTGCATTATGACCCTCTTCAAGGATATTCCTCTTAAGATCCACATAGTTGTAAAGAACACACCACTTACCATGGAATTGAATGCCACCATCCTCATATATCCAAAAATCCCAAGGATATACCCTATAATATAGCTAATATTATCCTATCAAGATTGATGTCACATATTTAAATAGATAAAATCTCGTCAAAGATGGTCAATGTGATCATAAGAGTGCACACCTTTATCTTAATATCCATGAACCTAATGATCTCTAGAAACATGTCCTAAAGTTCCTAATGTATAAAATTTGAAATCACTAATGAATCTAGAGAGTGTGAAGTCTTCTTACTAAGAGCATGTACTGCAACATTATCCTTACCCTAATGCTAGATCAACCCAAAATCATAGTCCTTAACTAACTATGGTCTTCTCAGTGATCTCATTCTCTCTTACTAAGTGAATATATACTTGAGGCTTTTATATATTATGAAGAAATTACACTACACTATTTAGATAAAGTATTCAAATATTCAAGGTGAAGACTGTTATAACTAACTTAAGATCATGGATTGGATAATTTTTCTCATGCTCTTTCAGCTAACAAAAATCAGATGTCACTATGCTCCTATGTTACATTTCTAAACCATGATTGGATGATACCTCAAACCCCTCCATATAAAATGGTAAGGTAAGAAATGAATTTAAATTTAATATCCTCATCAACTCCTCAAAAGACTTAGTGGACCTATAATTTTACTAAATTTACATCATCTTCTTCATTAGGGTAGTCAAAGGACAGGTGAGCACAATATAGTCTTGGAAAATTTTCATTTACTATCCTTCCAAACCTAGAAAATTGTGTACCACTTTGATATTTATATTATCCAGCAACTCAAAAATTGCATAGATCGTTAAATGGTCCACTAATACTCAAAAATTTATATTATCCAGCAACCCCTTCCACCTCAACAACCACCTTCGCAGCCTAGCTGCTACCGCCACCACCGCTCTTGGCTTCCAACAACCTATCCCCAACCACCACCTACACCCCCTATCAACCCCTGAACCCTTCCCTTGCCCTGAATCCTCCCCTACCTACCCTCTTTCCTAGCCCCAAAACCCTAACCTGAAAACACCTCTTCCTCCTTTTCTTCCACCACATTTGACCCCTTATAACCCTTGTTTTCATGTATCTCATGTTGCATGAGTAGTTTGATTTGCTATCTTCCATTGGGTTATTTTGGTTAATGATTTTAAGGTATAATAATATTTAGGTTAATTATTTTATTAATTAAGTTTTATAAAGCCTTATGCTTTGGTTTTCTTATTTCTAATATGATAAGTATTGATATTATTTTTAGGTATTGTTTTGTCTAATCAAACCTTGAATCTTTAACTGGGATACCCGTAAGGTTCGATTTTTGTGGGAATTAAGGTAATCGTTAAACCCCACTTAAACACATGGATATACATATGCTAGCACATTAGGGTTTTAATACGTTATTTTGCATAATATATATTGTTTAATATATCATATGTAGTTGCTTATATTGATTGATAAAAGGGAAATCATGTTAGTTTATATGCTATATGTGGAAATATTGCTTAAGGAAAGAGTTTGGTTATTAATAAAAATGTTGAGTATTTATCCATGTTATGTTATGTTATTGTGGCCATTGATCCATGAATAATATTATTGTGAGTCTAGGGATATTTTAGTAATATGTCTTGTGCAAGAGTATGGCCTAATATGTGTGTATGTTAATGAGTATTATGTTGAAGTATAATAATTGGTGGAGTGAGATGATGAGAATGGAGTATTAATATTAATATTCATGTAGTGATGATAACTTAATAAAATTTGTGTAATAAAAGGGAAAAATGGTAAATTACAAGTAAAAGGGTATTATGGTGATTGTGGAAGTAAGGAAAAATTTGGTAATTTTGTAAGTAAAGGGGTTAATATAGTAATTTTGTAAGTAAAGGGGGTAGAATGGTAAATTGGTGTAAAGGAAGGGTAAATTTGTAATTTAACAAAGTAGAAAGGTAAAATGATAATTTAATAAAATAGAAGGGTAAAATGGTAATTTTGTGTGAAGGAAGGGTAAATTAGTAATTGTATTAATGGAGAAGGATAAATTGGTGATTATGATAATAGAGAAGGGCAATTTGGTAATTATGATAATGGAGAATGTCAATTGGGTAATTTAATCAACTAAAGGACAAATTGGTAATTATGATAATGAAGAAGAATAATTTGGTAATTTAACCAACTAAAGGGTAAATCGGTAATTATAATAAAGGAGAAGGGTAATTTGGTAATCTAACCAACCAAATGGGAAATATGATAAGTGTAACAATTATGAAGGTTGATTAGTGACCTAATAAGTATGGGAGATAACTTGATAACCTAAATCGAGTAAAGATGTAGCTAAGAACAACTATATATGTGTTATGTACCTTGTGTGCCATGTGTTATGCCTTATTGTGTACTTCATGCTTAATGACTAATCATTTATAGCACAGCTTAGAGTGGAGGTATGCTTATGTGACTTCCTTATGGCATGTGGGTGATGATTATATATATTATGTGTATGATGTTACATGATGAGACCCTCTATGACATGCATGCTAGGAAGTTTAATAATATGATATGTGATGAAAGGATAAAAAGTAAAAGAGGGGAAGTGAGTTGATTTAAGGGATATGAGATTGACCTAATTATCTCATGATCCATGAGGGAAAAATTAAAAGGAGGTTATAATCAAAATGAGTGAGTGATGAGAATCTTTCATGGGAAATTTCTAGGGTTTATATGGGATGGATTGGGTCTGCATGCGGATGATTCTTACATAAGAAAGGTGATAAGGTTTTGAGTGGCCAACTAGAGTTTTACGGTCACATGTATAATTGGTGAGTATAGTGATAGGATTTGGGTTGAATCTAAATGAGATGAGGTGTTAGATGATAAAAGAAAGGTTAGGGTATATAGGTCCAAATAGGGTTTCAAAGGAAAGGCTTAGAGAGTGGCTGTGAGAGAATTTGAATGTCATAAGGTAATGTGCCTTAATCCACACCCTTAGGATTTGGGTTTTTATTATGAGTAAATTGAAGGAGGAATGGATGTCGGGGTGTGATAAGAGGTATAGAAGTCTCTAGATATGGGACATGCCCTCTCGAGAGGACAAAAGTAGAGGTCGGTGACATGCATGTCAAGGGTAAAATATTTTCAGTAAGATACGAATAAGACACTAATCATTTAAAGACTAAGATTGTTGAGCCGGACCTAGACCAGTCCACCTGCAAATAATTTGGCCAGGAGCATTTTTTCCTACATGATTTTTGGTCCACTGGCTATAATAATGTGGGATTCCATGCTCAACAAAATAAGATTAATGACTATGAGACGTGGAAAAAACAATAAGTAATTACAATGGAACACCATGTGAGTCAAGGCCAGATTGGTCCACTAGCGAATAATAGTGGCTAGGAGCGGTCTGCCTTGGAAGCCGGTCCACGAGTGAATAATAGTGGTTAGGAGCGTTATGCCCTATATGTTTTTCAGCCCATCAGCTATAATAGTGGGGATCCCACACTCACATGGATATAAAATCTAAGAGATGATTGAATGATGATGGACTAATGGCTTAAGGCCCAAAAGTATTGATTTTGCATTAAGTATGTAAATATGGTGTATGCACATCTCATCATATTTGTATATAGTTTTGTATCATGTGTTGCATTACGGGTATGCTTTTCAGTGTGTTTTAAAGGGTTACTCAGTACTATAGTACTAAAGGGTTCCATTCATGGGGCCCCTGCCTATTCAATGGGTAGAGTCCCTTACAGGTCCATTTCAAGTGCTATTCAAGTGGGAAACAAGAAAGAGTGTAAGAAATTATCTGAAACTTTAGGGTTTCCTTCTTTCTCTTTTAAATTCGTAGTTTAAATGTAATCTGTATTCTTTTAACCACCATTGGTGGATCCTACTCTTGTAAATGTTTATTTGTGCTACTCTAATTTTTAATATGGTGAGTTTCTCATAAATTGTATTTTATCCTTTTAGCCTTAACACTTGGTACTAGAACGGTAGGAGTGAAGCGGTCTAGTACTAAGTATGGTGGTAATAACCCTAGAATTCATAGTTTTGTTATTTCACTTCTAATTTTTCTAATAAAATAAAAATTTTCAGTAGTAAATTTTGGGGGTGTTATAGTTATATTTTAATGGAAAATGATTTTGTAGGTTAGGATTAGGGTTATGTTATGGTTGGAATGATGGGTTAGGGTTTCAGATGATGGTGCCAATTTAGGGTTTCAATTTAGGCTTCAATTTGGGTTATGTTTAGATGATGATGATAGCTACATAAATGTGGACTATGGAGAGTAGAAAGGATATAACTTAATCTCTAATTCACACAAATAAAGAGATTAAAGGTTTAAAGGTTAATCATTCACACATATTGGATTAAGTTTGATATAAAATCACAGAGAATTCAAATTGCATTCAACTTCAATACTTGATCATCTACTTCTATATAATCATGAATTCAATGGCTTATATAGCCAACCTACCATTTAGCTAAAAAGCATAATCCAAAACGATATCAAGCTAAAAGATATTATGCTACTTTATGCAAACTTTATGTTCTAACTAATATCTAACCCTACTACTTAATTTATTAATTAGATAAATCAATAATTTCATATGACCAAGCTGCACATTTCCTCCCCATGCACGTGGCCATGCATTCCATTCATGCCATGCACATGCATGTAGATGCCTAGTAGCTTTTTTGGTATATTTCAAACAATATAACCATCCGTTAGTCTTCAATTTTGTGGGAGCTACTTTCTAAATAAAGAATAATTGGTTCCATAATAATGAATGTAAATTCTTGAATGTTTTATCCTGCTTCATTCTCCCCTTTTTTATTTTAATTTTCCCTCAAATTTGCATCACCATAATAACGGCTAATGTCTCCAACATTAAATGTCCTTGATACCTTACCATATGAATCTGGTAAATCTAGCTCATAAGCACTTTCCCTAGACTTTTTAAGTACTTTGAAAGGACCATCTATCCTTGGTATAAACGTTTTTTCCTTAGATTAGGAAATCTCTCCTTCCTCAATTAAAACCATACCCAACCCCTCCCAATTGAAAAACATGTTGATTCCTATACTTGTTTGCTCTTGTCTTGTATATGTCATTTTCCTTCCAAATATATTGCTTCATTTGTTGATGAAGTTTTTGGAAGAACTCTACTCTCTCTTTTGCATCATAAATCTTCACTTAACCCATATTTAATGGTTCCATATCAATTAGCATATATAGATTAACGCCATATACTATCTCAAATCCCAAAAGCTTTACATCCATCATGGTAAGTACCATGGTCATCCTAGATAATGCATCCACCATAGCATTCTCTTTTCCCTCCATATGCCTAGTAGAGAACACAAATATTTTCTATAACCTTATCCACTTAGAATGTATTGGACTCACCTTCTTTTGGCTATGTAGATACTTTAAACTCTCATGATCTAAGTAAAGTACAAAAGCCTTGGATCTCAAGTAATGACTCCATGTCTCCAAAAAATGCACAATAGCATAGAACTCTTTTATCATAGATCGAATAGTTGAGTCTTTCAATGTTCAACTTCTCACTAAAGAAATTAATTGATTTATTTTTTTTTGTGGGAGCACACCCTCAATGCCTACACCACTAGCATCACATGTTACTTCAAATAATTTATCAAAACAAGGTAAAGATAACAAAGGTGCATTTTAGAGTTTTATCTTCAAGTATTCAGAAGCCTTTGTTGCTTGATCATTTTAATGGAACTCTCCTTTCTTTATCAATTGTGTGATAGGTGTTGTAATGGTAGAAAATTCTTTGATGAACGTCCTATAAAATGAAGCAAACCCATGGAAACTTTGAACTTCGTTGACATTATTAGGAATAGGTCATGTTTGTATAGCTTCCACCTTTAATGAATCAACTCTAATACCATCTCCACTCATAATATAACCAATAAAAAATACACTCTCCATCATAAAATCATATTTCTCCATGTTAATATAGAGATTCACCTCTCTAATCTTATCAAATATCCTCTTCAAGTGCAGTATGTGCTCGAACTCACTCTTCCTATATACAAAGATATCATCAAGGTAAACAACAACTAAGACTCCAAGGAATGGTCTAAGTATCTCAACCATAAATCTTATTAAGGAACATGGTATATTATATAGCCCAAATGGTATCCTAACCACTCAAACAACCCATACATTTGATGGTAGCCGCTCCTTAGATAAATCTTCAAGAACACCTTTACACCATGCAAATCATCTAACATATCATCCAATCTTGGCATCAGAAATCTATACTTGATTGTGGTGTTGTTCATTGTTGTCGAATCAATACATATCCTTCACTTACCATCCTTCTTAGGCAACAATAAAGCTATAACTCCACATGGACTTATACTCTCACAAAGATAACCTCACTCTAATAACTCTTGCACTTTTTTATATAGCCCTTAGCCTCCTTCGGATTGCATCTATAAGATGGCTTGTGTGGTAGTAGGACTTTTGGTATAAGATTAATAGCGTGCTCAATACCTCTCAAAGGAGGTAGCCCACTTATTGAATCATCCAGAAACACATCGGCATACTCTTTCAAAACTCGTTACAATTTTGGATCCATATTAGCATTCTCCACTCATTGGACCTCCTTTATTGCTAATGCATAGAATATATTCGTATCTTTGATTGCCTCATTTATCTCACACTTCTTAAGGATTAACATATCCATACTATTCTTATTTCTTCTCCTCCTATATTCAACATCTTCTCTTTTTTTTCTTTTTCTTTTTTTGCTGTATGCTTCCAATTCCTTCCCCCTTTTCATTCCTTAAAGTTGAATCCTCCTCATCTAAATTAGGTTTTAGCCTACACTTCTTTAGACCCTTGCATACCGCACACTCATTAAGGAACCTATGATGCACAACCTTCCTATCAAATTGCCACGACCTCCCCAACAAAATATGACAAGCATCCATAGGTATATTATCACATAAAACATCATCGAAATAAATTTCAATCTTAAAAGAGATAAGAGTTTGTTTGGTTACACTTCTTTATCTTTGTTGAGCCATTAGAGTGAATATGGTCTTGGATGACCCTTGGTATCTAAACCAATCTTGTTCACCATCTTCTATCTAGCAACATTAGCGCATGAGCCACTATCAATGATGACTTCACACACTTTATCACCAACTCAACACTTGGCCTTGAAAGTCTTATCCCTTTGAGTATGTGAAGGTTATTGTTGTATTTAGAGTACCCTTTCCAACACGTAGCAATCTACTTAGGCTTCTTCCAAAGAATCCTCCAAGCTATCACTTTCTTCATTGAAATCTTCATCAAGGTCTTCATTCTCTTCATAAGCCTCCATATTTTCTATCTCCTTCAAAGTTAATGCTCTTTGGTTTGGACAATCCTTATCAAAGTGTACATAACCTATACATTCGAAGCATTTTTTTTCACCTTATCAACCACTTGATCCTTTTCCTTTTCTTCACAAGTGAATCTATAGCATTTTTTGGGTTTGTGGCATGAGAAATAGGTAGCTTTGACACACCCTTGAAAGTCAAACCATATGGACCATTGGTTAAGTTGCTTGGTGGCTTTGTCTTCTTCAACTATTTGTCAAACTTCATAGCTAACTTGGCAAGATCTTCAAATACTTCATAAGGGTACACTTCTACCTTCTTCCAAGGATTCATATTTAAACCCCTAATGATTCGTGCACACCATTTTTCTTCTCGTTCTTGGACATCACATACAAGAACTAACCTTTCAAACTCTTGAATGTATTTTTTAACTCCAAGTATCCCTTGCCTTAACGTAGAAAATTTTATAAAATTTTCTTACTCGTATTCCTGAGGCACAAATTTCTTCCTCAAGTATCTTTTTAATTTTTCCAATGACCTAATCTTCAATTTTCCTTCTCTCTCCAGTATCCTTTTCAAATTATCGTACCACACTCTACAAAATTTTATAAACTTTAATATCATTATTCAGCATCATTTCTCATCATCAATTTCCTTCTACTCAAAAATCTATTCAACAACTTTTAACCTTTCAAGAAAAGATTCCTGGTCGAGATTACTTTCAAAGTCAGGAAGATCAAAGAGGATTCATTTTTCCATGTCATCATAGGTTTTTCTTGAGGATTCATGTTTCCTTACATAATTCCCTATGCTCTCTTATTCTTTTTACACTTGGTTTTGTGCCCTTACTCTACTTGATCCCTTTGGTTTTGTGGTTTCACATAGAATACGTGGGCTTGGGAATATTTTATTCTCCCCATATGTAATTTAACATATGTGATTTTTTCTATCAAGGTATTGAGAATATCCCTCAAGTCCTCTCCTTGGTTTTCCCTCTTTTCTCCTTATCAACCGAATATTACTCTCCCAAACATACCCTTAAATGCTCAGCCCTTTTGTGTTTTTTTTAACATGAATTATTGGAGATTCTTAAAGATGGAACACTTTCATGATGAATCTTGGAGAATATTGAAAGAAAGATTGAATCTTGATTACAACTCCACTACCTATAGCTTTGATACCAAAATTGATGTGTGTGGGAGGATGGGATTCTCAAATTATGTGAGATTAAGGCTTGGTTATATTAAAATTAATAAGATGAAGGTTAGGTGATGGTGAATTAGGGTTAAAGTGTTTGAATAGGATGGAAGCATGATGGTGATGATTCAAATAAGATGATGTTAATTAGGTAGTGATGGATAACTAATTATGATTGTTGGAATAAGATGAGTTAATTATGATATGAATTCAAAAATGATATGTTGATGATGATGGTGATTTAATGTTTAGGATTTAATGGAAGATGAATTTGTGGTTTAGGTTAGGGTTAGGGTTAGGGTTTAAGTTTAAATTTTAGGGTTAGGGTTAGGGTTATGTTATGGTTGGAATGATAGGTTAGGGTTTTGAATTATGTTGTTGGTTTAGGGTTTCAATTTAAGCTCCAATTTTGGTGGTGTTTAGATGAAAATGATAACTAGAAAAATGTGGATTATAGATAGTAGAAAAGATAAAACTTAATCTTTATTTCACACAGACAAAGAAATTAAGGGTTTCAAGGTTAATTGTTCACACATATTTTATTAAGCTTGAATTGAACTCACACAGAATTCAAATTGCATTCAAATTGCATTCAAATTCAATACTTGATCATCTACTTCTATATAATCATGACTTCAATGCTTATATAGCCAACCTACCATTTAGCTAAAAAGAATAATCCAATTATATACCAAGCTAAAAGATATTATGCTATTTATGCTACTTTATGCTTTAGTTAATACCCAACCCTACTACTTAATTAATTAATTAGCTAAATCAATAATTTCATACCACCAAGCTGCATATTTCCTCCCCACAAATGTGGCCATGCATTCCATACACACCATGCATGCCATGCACGTGCACATAGACTCTTAGTAGCTTGTTTGGTGCATTTGCAACATAACCATCTGTTTGACTTCAATTTTGTGGGAGCTCCTTTCTAAATAAAAAATAATTTGTTCAATAATTATTAATGCTAATTCTTAAGTGTTTTATCTTACATCACATCATCTACTCACCAAGAAAACACCAAGATCATCACAATGACCACACAAATATAGTATACGAATGGTGAAGCATTGGTAAAAAGAATAAAAAAGAAACTATTGACAACATTATAAGGTATCATACTACAAATTAAGGTCATTTAATAACATAATATGAGACATGATTAGAAAATATAAAGCATAATATCATGACTATATATATAATATAGAAATTTATGTAAGGTAAACATAACCACTCATCCATGAATTTAAGAACAGTTGACTCTAGAGTAATTCTAAATAATATTATAATCTTGAAATAGGAATAGTGTGGGACTATAACTCCCACCATGACTACACACTAGTTCCATAGGGATTCCCAAAGTATCTTCAAGATCTACCCCACTTCATCTACGAATGCTCAATTTTATGTCCGCAATAGCCTAAACACATCTAAAATATTCAAATCACTATCTATGGCCAAGATCAAAACTAACATAGGATTCCAAAGTCCACCACTATTGTAGACGAGTACTAAGGGGCTTTCTCAAGGTCATCAACATCCACCACACTTAAAACCCTAGGCCACGAGGTTTTACATTCAATTTTAGATTTGCAATGACATAAGTGCTAAAGGATTTTATCGATGATCTTCAACATCCACCATACTTAGTCTCCTACGTTAGAGAATAGTGTCATGGTAACTAAACCTGAAGTATACATATAGGAAAAGGCACTTATAATTCCATTATTTAACTTCGTATATTAGTCTAAATTACATGTTGACATAAAATACTAATTAATCTAATCTAAAAATAAATAAAATGAGCGTTTAGGAGATAACACTACACAATTCACCATGTTAAGCTTCGCTTTGTTTCAATTATGCATGGTAAATATTAAGATTTAATTTCATAAACTAGAAAATTTTTATAATGGAGACCTTAATGAAAAATCAATAAAAATTCAATGAGTGTAGAAAAATCAAGGAAAATAAATCAATTAGTATAGGCATACCAGACATACGAATAAAATAAAAAGCATAACGGAGCTATTCAAAGAGTTGGCCTAACCAATTGATTGTTTAAAAGAACAATTATATGGGTTTGGCTAAAATGGATGTTGTGTTTAGGTTAAGGATAAAACCACTATGGGCATAAAAATAACTATTTGATGTGTCGAGAAATTCGATCAACTATTTTGAGAAACTAGGCGATGATTTGGCTGACTAATCAATCGATCTGGGAGAAATAGCCCAAAAGAGCATTTTTCACACTAAACCAAATTCAGTTACTCTTCCTAAAATGACCTAACATGTTCCTATACCATATAAATATATATAAATACATGGTTAACATTATAAAAACACATGTATTAATGATAAATAACCAATAACATCATATTCATATTCAATCTACTAATTTCATGCTTAAGACCAAAACATGCTCTAAATCCAAAAAATATAAACATAATACATGCTTGAAATAAAAATTTAAAACAAAAATGATTATTATAGTATACACCAAGACCATCAAACCACAATTAACAGCATAAACTCTTAGTCTTATTGAAGTTAATGATGCCTTACCTTCAAGTAAAATCTTATCACAAAAGCAATTATTCCTTCATTGATGGCCTCTACCAAGACTCTTAAGTAATCTTAGAGAATAAAGAATAGAAAATAGTCAAAACTCATTTGACAACTAAATCAAAAACCAAACTATAAGAAATGAGGAAGAAATATGTTCTCATCCTTAAATAAAAAAATAGAGATTAAAGAGATGGAAAATGATAAGATTATTTAATTGAGACCTTAACCCCTCATTTATTAAAGAAATAAAATAATAACAAGAAGCTTAGGAAGAAAAATCTCAACTAAAACAAAGGAAAAAAAGGAGTAAAGGCCCAATATTTGTAACCAAAATGAGAGATGAAAAAAGATGAACATGGGTTTAACATTAAACTCACTAATATGGAAAAAGAAAAGTGATAATATTTATTTGGAGAGGTGAAGAGAATCAAACAATGAAGGCTAATAGGTAATGAGAGTTTACACTTAAAAGGGGAATGAGAGAGGGAAAGTTGACTTTTTTTGAGTTTAGGGGACCAAAGTGTAAGATGGGAATAATGAAAATGAGGTAGATGAAATGTAATCAACCAATGGAAAAGGTATTGCGAGAAATCATATGACAAAAAGAGTAGATGGGTTCTTACACACAAGTTTGGTAAAAAAAAAGGAGATAGGGAAGTGAAAGAGGGAAATACAAGTTTCGTAACAAAGGGTAAGGGGAATGAAAAAGAGAAATATGTGATAAAGTACCTCAAAACTACTTTTAGAAAGTTTTTAGCTAAATAAATTCATGGGATGATCTAAGTAATATGAAAATATTCCTAAAGTATCAAAATATTCTTATTAGCATAACAAGGCTTTAGTTAAAAGTTTTCATAAACATTAGAAATAGTGTCAAAGTAAAAACAAAAAATGATATAGAATTGCAACTCCCTAGTTAATCAATTTAGGCAATAAGTTGGCTAGTTCTCCCAATAATACAAATGCAAGTCCCTAGTAGTATCAGTTAACTTTTTCAAGAAACTAACTGAAATACCCCAAAACTTAATTATAAGAATTATAGCCAATTAAAGATTTATTTTAGATATTTATTAAATAAATTATTTTTATTAAAATAAAAGGGAATTAATTGGGGCTATTCAAGAAGAAAATAATAAATATTTTTATTAGAAAATTTTGGTATTTTAGCTAATGAAGGATTATTATTTGGAACTTAATTAAATAAATTATTTTAGTTAAAATAAAGAAGGAAAAATTAGGTCCAAATTAATAATAATGTTATAAATAATTTAATTTGAGAAAATTAGAATGATTTGCTAATTAAAATGGAATTTATGAAAAATCTTTCAAAATCCCTAAATTAGCCTAACAAGGGATTTAAATATTATTTTATTTAAATATGATTATTTTTAAATATCCATAATATTCACATTAATTTAAATACCCAACCTAATTATTTTTCCCTTTCCTTTTCTCCTTTTTCCTTTTTCTTCCTTTTTATTTGTTTTTCTTTTTTCCTCTTTTCTTTTTCTTACCTTCTCCCCCGACCTAGGCCAACCTAGCAGCCCAAGCCCAAGCCCTTGCCCCTTTCCCTTCCCTTTCTTTCTGACGGCCCAAAGCCTTCTTCTATTTCTTCTTCAACGGGGCCCGCCCCGGAACACCACATTTTGACAATTTTTTTAACTCCCGTTGGTCGGTCCGCCTTTCTTTTCTTTTATTCTTTTTCCCAGCTGACTTGTCCATGTAGCCTCTCCCCTTCTTCCTTCTTTCTTCTTCCTCCCTTCCCTTCGCGCCTGCAACTTCGTCACTGAGAGCCTCCGAGAATCATGTCACCGGTGACGCCCGATTTGACTGCTAATTTCCCCTCTCTCCCTTTCCGGTTCAATAGCCTCATCAACCTAACCAACCCTCCTCTATTGTCACAGGTTTTCCCTTTTCCCAGCTAGCCATACCCTACCACATTTTCTTGAATTTCACAAACAATCGTCGCCACTGGTGAGTGTAACCTACCTGCCTGATCCTCTCGTTCTTCCCTCTGACCTTAGCCACTCCATTTGCTCTATAAATACCTCCCATGATCAATAAGCCTCGAGTTTTGTTCTCCTACCTAGTAAACCTACTTTGTGCACCGCCCCCATTTTAGACTCTAGTCCCGCCGCCGTCGGCCTAGAGTCTACTTAAGCCTACTTAAGTCTTCCCTACATTGTCCTCTACCCAACTAAACCTCCCACATCCCTTGATTTTCCCTGCACAAGCCACCTCAGCTATGTAAAGGTTAAACCCCAAAAAACCGTTTGTTCCGCATCCACCGCCCTTCGCACCACCCTTAGCCACCACTTTAACCGTTGCCGCTGCTCCTTTCACCTCCCAACCTATTTTGTAGACCCTTTGATAAGTTCATATTTTCACACATTTTATACCCTTATAATCTTAGTTTTTAGTATTTTATTTAATTAATATAATTGAATAATTTTTGTTTTATGCTTAAGTGGTAAAAATTGTATAAATATTATTATTTGAGCTAAAATGATATAAATTAAGTAATTTTAGAATATAATATTATTTATTAATTTTTATTTTATAGGTTTTCATTTTAAATAAAAGAAAAAAAAATAAATAGGACCTTTAGACCAATGGCCAAAGGCTGAAGGCCCAAAGGCCTAGAACAAAATGCAAAACAAATGAAGCCAAACGAGGCTTAGAAAGGAAGGAGAGACGAGAGACGCATGAGCGATAAAGGGCTAATGTGGAAAGGGTGAGGTAGAGATGCGACGCACGAAATAAAAGGGTAGTCAGATGAACCAAAAGATAAAGTAGTAGGAGGGCGGCAGTGCCATAGAGAGAAAAGAGAGAGAGGCGATAGAGCCGCATTAATTGGCAAAAAAGAGTAGAGCCTTCACAGGCTCGGACGAGAGAGTGTGCAATAGGGCCTTCAAAGGCTCGGTCAACAACGAAGAACAAAATTTCTGTGGAGAGGAACTATCAGAGTAGCAGCAGTCAGCTGCACAGAAATGGAGCACGAACGATGATGTAGAGTCAACCGTTAGCCATCAGCTGGAAAGAAAGATAAAGAAAAAGAAATAGTTGCACAGAATTCAGTGCTAAGAAAGAAGAAAACTAGAGGAAGATTAATACCGATAGAATTTATTTCAGATAAAATTATTTTTTATCTCAATAAATTGTTGATCTTTTATCTACAATTAATTCCGGTTATTTCTTTCTCTTATTTTAATTTTTATTTTAGATACATATTTCTATGTAATTAATTCTATAATTATGACTAGCTTATTCTTTATTGTTAGGGAATAAATTGAAACGCTGGATTAGGGTTTGAATTATAATTTTATTTTCTTTGTTTCGTGAGATTATTTCTTGACTCTATTTTAATTGTTATCATTTATATATATAATTCTATCAATTATAATTCATTTGGTGCATGCCTTGTTCTGGTATCCTCATAAGTGACAGTATATAAGATTATTTACCTGCTAGGTGGCCATCTAAATATACTAGAATTTATATGTATAAATTGCAGCTAGGTTAGATAACAATTCACCTAATAGTTTTGTGATTCTAACCGAAGTAGTAAAATGTTTCGATACGTGTGGGTCAAGAAAAGGAAATACAGCTAGACATGCGTTGTGTACTATTTTGGGTACTTAGATTGACAGCCTTCCAAATAGACTTAATGCATTAAATCTAGTTAAATATAGGAGCCGCTTGTTGCTGCTATACTGCTAGTATTTAATAGGGTTAATATTGGCACTTTGTCATATTAATTAATTAAGGGAAGTAATATAAGATGTATGGACCTGCGTTTGGTGTACAACTTCATTGATCTCATTCTCATGATTAAATATTGACTTAGAAATTAATATTATATTTCAACCTCATCTAGTGGTGGATTTTGATTTCCCTAGCATCTTTATCATTTCTACGGGTTTCCTATTATTTTTATTGTTATTAGTTTACTTTATTTTTTTTTACTCCTTTTATTATTTTTTTTATAACCCCCATTAGTATTTTTCTTATTTATTTATTTTGTGTTATTTATTATTTTTATTTTTATTGTTATTCTTAAGCTAGTTAAATAGAGGTGAGCCCTCTCAATCCCCGGCCTAGAACGATACCCTTATTTACCAGTGCTACAATTGACAACAAGAGGGTTTAAATTGTTTTTCGGCTATGGCCACATCAATTTTTGGCACCGTTGCCGGGGATTGGTAACTTCACCTTTATTTTTCTAGTATTTTTAGTGTGTTTTTATTTTTAGTGTTTGTGTTTTTTCTTTTAGTCTTGTTTTAGGTTATTTATGATTTTTGGTTTGTTTTGTTTCGCTCTCAACCTTTTCCTTTGAAGTGTTAGTGTTTTCAGGTGGCTATGAGAGGATCATTTGGTTATGGACAACTTTGCACGAATCTTAATGCAAAATTAAATGAGGTAAGTTCAAGCAATCTTGATGATAAACTTAACCAACTCACTGCTCTTGTTTTACAGGTAGCTATAGCTACTGGAATTATTAATACAAGTGGAGTGTGTCATACGCAAGGAAATCCATATTCTTACCATAAACAAGCCATGAGAGGAGGAGGATGGACACAATCCGGTGCTCAATATTTCAATGGTTTTCAAGGAGATGATCCCTACATAAGCACATACTATTCTGGAATTAGGCATCAACCCAACTTTGGATCGGAGATGAATGATCATTATTCAGTTCCATATCAAAACCCTTACACACACGAATATGAAGTTTCAAAGTATTATCAAGATCCTCAACAAGAATCTTCTCCATTTTCAAAACCCTCAAGTTCAAAAAAAATGGATAAGCTTTTTGAAGCACTGATAAATGGTCAAAACCGGTCGGTAGATAGCCAAAATCAAATGATGCAAAGTCAGATTTTACAAAATGAAAGGATGTCAAGGTTGGAGGAGAAAATAGGTTATATGGTCAACATGATCAATCAATTACAAGCACAAGAAGAGATCTCTAGTACTTCAGTTCCAAATTCAAGTGAGAGTTATGAGTATGATGATGCCATATCTTAATGTGAGGATGAGCTAGTTAAGGAGGTTCCCATGGAAAACATTGAAATGCAAGATCACGTGGAAGAAGAACTTGTAAAGTAGAAGACGAATCTCATCAAAATGAAGATCAAGTGAACAAAGAGAAGTATATGGATGACAAAACTATCATTTTCATCTACCATAGACCATCTTTGAACATTTATTCCTCACTTTTGCTTGGAGATGACCATGAGACACAAAGTAATCCTTTGAACCACTTTGATTTTATTTATGCTAACCATACTCCTTGTTTTTCCTCTTTTAGCAGGTTGTATGGATCCAAGAGTGATGAGAGTAATCAAATCACCTTGGATACATTTAATAAGAAGCGTAATGCTCTAAAGGAGAGGTTATGTTGGAAGGATGTGTTTAAAGAGTTTGATATGGAAACATATGTTCCTTCGATAGCAAGATCACGATACATGGACATGGGACACAATATTATCTCTTTACACACCAGCTTAAATCCCATGATAGGTAAGTTACGTTCTTATTGGATCAAATCTTTCATTAAAATATTTTTTCTTTTTCTTCCTTGCAAGATAAATATGATCATCACGAGGAAGGATTTGGTGAAGCAGCTTTCAAGTGGACGTACCCACCTTGAAAGAGTAAACCGAGATCATGTTAGGATGAAGACATAAAAAAATCATTGCTTGGGAGGTAACCCAATACCATAAGGGAGCTTTCTACCCTCTAGTTATTTATTTATTTATTTAGTTTTTATCTCCATACTTTAAATTACATTTTTCCCTAGTTGTTTACATATTGAGGACAATGCCTGATTTAAGTGTGGGGTTGTGTGTGTTTTATGTTTTTGCAATAAATAAAAGAGAATTTTTTTTATAGTTTTTAGAGTGTTGAGTATTTTTAGAGTCATAGGAACCCTTAATTATTCAATGAGGAATATATCTTTGAAATCTAATGGAAAGGTGATCATAAAATTGAGAGAAAACAAGTGGAGATTTTTGTATTAATTTTGATATAGGGAACACATATCTATGTGTCTACATATGAATGGAGAAAAAAAAACATGTATGATTTTCTAACCACCGACATGGCATGTTGAGATTCATCACATTCCTTTGTAAGCTTTTGAACCATATATACCTTCTTTTTTTCTAAGCGAATTTAAACAAAATCATCTACTTTTCTTGGATTCAAAATTTCTTTGTAAACCTCATATATGTTTAATTGTTTTGATCAAATTATTTTCCATAGCTCTTGTAATGGAGTAGAGAAATTACTAGAACTTACTCTTGTGCTAGTCAAAGCTGATAGTCAAAACATGCTTTGATTGAGAAAATGATAAAGGCAGCTTAGGAATTTTCCATCACATAAGTAAATAGCTTAACCTAATTTGTGTATACATGATATACACCCCATAGAAACCCTTTAATCTTATACATGGATTATATATTTTTCTTCATTACCCACCTTAACCTTTGGGCCTTAATGTCCTTACCATTGCTCAAAGGTAGTGGAAGGAAATCAAATCGTTATGGATATAAAGAGTGGTTGTGTATGTGAAAGAAATATATGTATTTATGCTAAGAAAAGGGATCGGTTATGTTTGGTGAAAAAAAATAAAAAATAAAAAGAATGAAAAGAATAACAAATTGAAAATTATAAAAAGAAAAAGAAAAAAATGTTAGGATATAAGGAAGAGAGGGAGTTATGGAGACGATGTTAAGAAAGTTCTATTCATGTTACATTTTATTGTGAAGGTGGAGAGGTGTATCATTAATATTTTATGTGGAGTTATGTTTATATTTCATCTAATTATTAGATTCCACTAGCTCTTGATCTTTTTAGCACCACACTCCTAAAATACTCCACACTCTTCTTTACCTTAAACCACGCTACAACCAATCAGTAAGTCCTATTTGATTCTCAAGATGAGTAACCTTTGATTTGATGGAGATTAGTCACAAGAGTTAAGCATATGGTTTGGTCTATTTGGTAACTATTTGATATCTTTCATGAGGTTTTAACCATAAGAACATGAGCCTTCTTTGTTTATATATGTGATTTGTTTGTTATCTTCATCATCCTATCTCATATACATGAGTATTTCGATACATCTGTAGCCATGAGTCTAAGAGAGAAAAAAAATAGAGGGTATCCATAGTCAGGATGAATCTTGATGTGACTAAGGCGTGGTAGATCTTCATCTATAATACTGATCTATTCATACATGTCATGTTTATGTGTGAACCATATGTTGAAATTGATCCTTTAAATTTCCCAATGTTAAATCTTGGTTGATTGCTAATCTTGACGTTTGAAAGTAAAAGATTCTGTGAAAAAAATAGCTAAGGGTATTAGGTGTAGTTTGATTATTTTTTTTATTGTGTGTGATTTTATGGGTATATCATCTACGAAACCCTCACGAGACCATACTTGTCCTCAATGGGTGACTTAGGGGTTTGCTTGTTGCACGTGCTAAGTGCAATTCTGAGACATATGAAAGTGGCTAGTTAATTTAATTTAATTTGTTTAGAGTAATAACTTGCTTGAGGACAAACAATAAGCTAAGTATGGGGGTGTGCTAAGTTCATATTTTGACACATTTATACCCTTATAATCTTAGTTTTTTATTATTTTATTTAACTAATATAAGAGAATAATTTTTGTTTTATGCTTAAGTGGTAAAAACTGCATAAATATTATTATTTGAGCTAAAATGATATAAATTAAGTAAATTTAGAATATAATACTATTTATTAATTTTTATTTTTCAGGTTTTCATTTTAAATAAAAGAAAAAAAAAAGAAATAGGACCTTTAGACCAACGGCCAAAGGCCGAAGGCCCAAAGGCCTAGAACAAAATGCAAAACAAGCAAAGCCAAACGAGGCTTAGAAAGGAAGGAGAGAATGAGAGATGCACGAGCGACGAAGGGCTTATGTGGAAAGGGTAAGGTAGAGACGCGACGCATGAAATAAAAGGGTAGTCAGACAAACCAAAAGACACAACGGAAGGAGGGCGGTAGTGTGGCAGAGAGAAAATAGAGAGAGGTGGCAGAGCTGCATTAATTGGCAGAAAAGGGAAAAGCCTTCATAGGCTCGGACGAGAGAGTGTGCGACAGAGCCTTCAAAGGCTCGGTCAAATAGCGAAGGAAAAAATTTATGTGGAGAGGAACTGGATAGAGTAGTAGCAGTCAGCTACACGGAAACGGAGCACAGATGATGACGTAGAGTCAGCCGTCAGCCATCAACCAAAAAGAAAGAGAAAGAAAAAGAAATAGTTGCACAGAATTCAGCGCCGAGAAAGAAGAAAACTAGAGGAAGATTAATACCGATAGAATTTATTTCAGATAAAATTAATTTTTATCTAAATAAATCTTGATATTTTATCTACAATTACTTTCGGTTATTTCTTTTTCTTATTTTAATTTATATTTTAGATATATATTTCTATGTAATTAATTCTATAATTATGACTAGGTGATTACTTATTGTTAGGAAATAAATTGAAACCCTAGATTAGGGTTTGAATTATAATTTTATTTTCTTTGTTTCATGAGATTGTTTCTTGACTCTATTATAATTACTATCGTATATATATATAATTCTATCAAGTATAATTTATTTGGTGCATGCCTTCTTCTGGTTTCCTCATAAGTGACAGTATATAAGATTATTTTCCTACTAGGTGGCCATCTAAATATACTAGAATTTATACATATAAATTGTATCTAGGTTAGATAAAAATTCACCTAATAGTTTTGTGATTCTAACCGAAGTTGTAAAACGTTTCGATACGTGTGGGTCAAGAAAAGGAAATACAGCTAGACATGCGTTGTGTACTAGTTTGGGTACTTAGATTGACAGCCTTCCAAAAAGACTTAATGCATTCAATCTAGTCAAATATAGGAGCCACTTGTTGTTGCTATACTACTATTATTTAATAGGGTTAATATTGGTGCTTTGTCATATTAATTAATTAAGGGAAGTAATATAAGGTGTATGGACCTGCGCTTGGTGTATAACTTGGTTGATCTCATTCTCATGATTAAATATTGACTTAGAAATTAATATTATATTTCGACCTAGTCTAGTGGTGGATTTTGATTGCCCTGGCATATTTATCATATCTATAGGTTTCCTATTATTTTTATTGTTATTAGTTTACTTTATTTTATTTAGTCCTTTTATTATTATTTTTATAACCCCCATTAGTATTTTTCTTATTTATTTATTTTGTGTTATTTAGTGTTTTTATTTTTATTGTTATTCTTAAGCTAGTCAAATAGAGGCGAGCCCTCTCAATCCCCGGCCTAGAACGATACCCTTATTTACTAGTACTACAATTGACAACAAGAGAGTTTAAATTGCGTGCCGGCTACGGCCACACCACCCTCCACTTCCTTTCCCTGCCCTTCTTTTCCCCTTCCTCCCTCTCCTCTTCTCTTTCTCTTCTTCTTCCCCATTCGGCCACCACCACCACCACCACCATGCACCCCTACCCTCATTCAACTCCTCTCCCTCTAGGCAGTCTTAAGCACCCCAACCCCCACCTTTATTCTCCCTATTTTGTTCCCAGCCTCCAAATTTTTCCTTTTTCTTCTCATTTACCGGCCACCACCACCGGTGCCGCCCCTCACCACCAGTCCAAGGTTGAATCCTAAACCTTCTAAATCCTTTTTCCCTATTTAATTAAGTTTATTTTAATTTTATTTCAATTTTAGCCTATTATTTAAATATTATTATTATTAGTATAATTATTATGTATTGATATTATTATTATTATTATTATTATTATTATTAAGTTAAATATTATTAGTATTATTATTTCTTATTAGGGCTAACCCTATTTGGCTGAGTAGATTATTAGTATTAGTATTATTATGAGTTTTTATTTTATTTGTTAATGTTATTATTATTATTATTATTATTACTACTACTACTACTACTACTACTATTTTGAAATTATTATTATTATTTCATGATTATGATTGCAACCATTTTACTATTACTGTTGCTATTATTATTATTAGTCTTATGCGATTATTATTATTATTATTATTGTTGTTGTTGTTGTTGTTGTTGTTGTTGTTATTGTTATTATTATTATTTTTATTTTTTTAATGTTAGTATTATTATTCTATATATGGTTGAAACCCTATTGTGCCCATTTTGAATTGTAGTAGTATTATAAATATCAAGTCTTATTATTATTAATATTTTTATCATTAGCATTCATTATTATTATTATTAGTGTTGTTATTATTATTACTATTATTATTATTATTATTTATTAAATTTATTATTATTCAATGTAGAGTCAAAACCCTACTTTATTTTATCTTTAATTATTATCATTACTATTATTACCATTATGATTATTATTATTTTTGCAATATTATTATGGTTTTTATCTTTATTGTTATTACTATTTCATTATTATTATTATTACTAAATTTTATTATTATTTTACTAATGTGTTATTATTAGTATTATTTTGGCGAAGGGTTGAAGCCCTCATCTCACCATCCGTTTTGAATCACATTAATATTAATATTAGTATTTTTAGTATTAGTATTACCATTAGGATTATTATTATTTTTCAATATTATTATGGTTTTTATCATTTATATTATTTCTATTTTTATTATTATTATTTTTTGTATTATTGTTATTATCATTACTACTATTTTGGTAAAAGGGCCAAAGCCCTTATTTTACTTTGTTTTCAAGTTATTCCCTTTTTATTATTATTGTTATCATCATCATCATTATTATTATTATTAGTAGTAGTACGATCATTGTTACTATTCTTATTAATATTATCATTGTTATTATTTTTAGTATATTTGCTATAATTGTTTTGGTATCATTATTATTATTATTATTAGGATAAAGTTTTCAGCCTTATATTATTAACTTTTCTAATATTACTATTATTTCTTATATCCTTAACAAAGTTAGTAATTGGTTAATGACATTTTTATAAATATGACATGGATTTGAAGCATGTTCTTATTTTGTTATATGGCATGTGTATTATGTATATGTAATGAAATATTATAGTATGTGATGATTGATTTGTGACATTTTAGACATGCATGTGAGGATGTATAAACGTGGTATTGTGTGGGAAAAAGGTTGAAAATGGAAAATGGGAAACAAGTTGACCAAGAGGAGTAAGTTGGCCAAGGGATATGAATTGACCTAAGTATTTTAATGATCCATGAGTGCAAGAATAAAATAGGAAATTTAAATAAAATAAAAGCGTGGGAGAATCTATGGTTGTGCATGGAAGAGTCTAATTTATGGGTTTATATGGGAGAATCTAATTTATGGTTTTGCATGGTTTTGTGTGAGAGAATTTAATCTATGGTTTTGTATGGGATAATCTAATTTATGGTTTTATATACGAGAATCTAATTTAAGGTTTCATGTGGGAGAATCGAATATGTGGTTTTGTATGGAGAATTTAATCTATGGTGTAACATGGGAGAATCTAATCTATGGTGTAACATGGGAGAATCTAATCTATGGTTTGTATGGATTGAATTTAGTGTTTTGTATACAAAAACCTTGGGCTTTGTGTGGATTGAATTCAAGGTTTTGTATGAAGGAATCTTGGGTTTTGCATAAAAGAATTTAAGGTTTTGTATGGCAGATTTTATGGTGTTTTATGGGGGAATCTAATCTAGGGTTTTGTATGGATTGAATCTAGGATTTTATATGGATGGACATAAGGTTTTGCATAGCAGATTTTATGGTGCTGCGTGGGAGGATCTAATCTAGGGTTTGCATAGTTGATTCTAAGGTTTTTACGTGAGAGCTTAGGGTTTGCATGAAAAGTTCAAAAGGTTGCATAGGGTGTGTAAATTCTGCATAGGAGTGAAATTGATGTATGGAACATTGATTTGGGATGTAAGGAAGGTAATGTAAGCATTGTTTGGGTGTTTAAACACTTTGGATGGAAAATAGTACGTGAAGCATTATAAGGGTACGTAGGAGACTAAGTTAGGGTTTGGAGTGATTAACTATGGGTTGTGTGATTAACTAGGGTTTGGAGTGGCTAATTATGGTTTATTGTGATTAACTAGGGTTTGGAGTGGCTAATTATAATTGGTTATGGATACCTAGGGTTTGGAGTGTTTAACTATGGGTTGTTGTAATTAACTTAGGTTTTGATATGGCTAACTAGGGTTTGGCGGTAACATGTGTGCACTTGGTGAATAAATTATGATGATGAATATGGAATATATGAGTTGTGATGTGTGAAGTATTTAAATGATTTGGTTTATGTGAGGTGGAGTAGGACGGACCACTTAGGCCTAAGTTAGGGTTTCAGGATAAAACCCTAGAGTGAGATGTGGAGTGGATTTGGAAGTGTAAAGTAGTGGGCCTTAACCCATATACTTAGGAGTTAGACTTCTACTATGAGATAGGATATGGAGGAAAGGATGTTGGGGCAAGTTGGGAGGTACATGATTCTGATTATGTGGAAAGAGTCCGTTGGAGGATGGGTGTGGGGAGAGTAAGTCATGCATGTCTAGGGTGAAATCTTCTGAATAAGACACTTAAGACATTGATCATGTAAAGTGGAAGAGTATTGAGTCGAGCCCAAACCGATCCATCGGCATAATAGTGGCCAGTACCAAGGTATCCTGGAGACCGATCTACCTGCATATAATAGTGGTAGGGCATGTACCCTAAGTGACCGATCCACCGGCTAAAATAGTGGGGGACCCCAAGCTTAAGAAACTAAACCCTACAGTTTCCTAAGATATGGGAAAGATACTAATTACTTATAGTAGAACACCGTGCGAGAAAGGGGCTAGACCGATCCACTAGTATATAATAATGGTAGGGCATGTATCCTAAATGACCGATCCACCGGCTAGAATAGTGGTAAGGTACTGAAGTAATTTGGAGACCGATCCAATGGCTAAAATATTGGGGTTCCCGTAATCGTGTGGACTTGATAAAGAGCATGGTGTGAAAATAAATTCGATAAGAGATTTATTAAGTAATTAATCCGGACTATATTGGACCTTGGTATATTCACCTGAATGTTCATTTGCCTTTTTGTTATCATGATGGTCTCTATGCTCTTTTTATTATTCTTCATGGTTATGTGATTTTATGTGTTGACCTTAGTGCACGGTTACCTTGCTCAATACATAGCGTTTCGATCACCCTTTTTATGGGTGCTGCTCATTCCCACAAGTAGTAGGCCTTTATGACTTTGTGCAGGTGGGCGATACATCCAGCGGGACTAAGTGTTGAGCTTGTGGTTGGCTCAAAGTTTGAGAGTGTCGTGGCTGAATTCACTCTTCTTATTATTTTATTTCCCTTATGTTATATCTTCTTTTATCGGATTTATCCTTTTTGATTTATTACTTAGTATTGAATATTTGAGATGAACTCTTTAACCGTTGTACGAGTATTTCTCTTTTTGGACATGAATTATAATTCTTTTATCCGTACTCTAATTTCTAAGTTATGATCTTTTTAATTCATTTTATGAACCCTTGGTTTAAGTTTGAAGATAATCTTTTTAGCCTTAGCACTTGGTACTGGAAGGGTTAGAGTGAACCGGTCTAATACTAAGTGTGGTGATAACATCCCTAGAATTCACAAGTTTTCAATTTTAAATTCTTCCGCTTTTAAAAAAAAAAGTAGTAAGTTTTGCGGTGTTACACTAACCAATCTATACTTTTAAAATTCACGCTTTCACCCAAATTCCAAGCCGTTTCAAAATAAAATCTATTTTATTTATGTCAACATAATTTTATATACATTTTGGAAGATATTAGGATAGGACATTATATCTTACACATTCTTTTATTAGATTACATACACCATTGCACTTATATTGAGCATAAATTTTACACTAAAATATGGATAGTTTTTATAACTTATAATATATTTATTTAATGGTGTATCGCATGTTCTTTTCATGTACTTCATATATCACACTATTAACCTCATAGGCTAATTAATGTCTTAATCCTTATTTTAATGATAACAAACTTGATTATAATTTTAACCTATTCGTTTAATTGTGCATGAACTATCAATATTAACAAATGTCACCCCACACTTATCAAACCATCCTTCAAGTGTAAAATTTAAGAGATTAATCAAGTTTCTAAGTGCACTTAGTTAATTCTTCTCTCAATTGCAACAAGCAAGAGAGTAATCAAGTTTCAAAGAACAAGAGAATATTGATTCAAAATACCAATACTCAAGTCCTCAAAAACACTTTGATCATAACACTTTATTAGTGCCTTGATTATAATTTATGTCGTATGTTTTATTTTAAGGTTCTTTAATCATAACACTTTGATTTTAATTTCTTAAGATGGTTTAAAATCTTACTTGTAATTTTTTTTATATGTAAATTCTTTATTAGATTTAAATTAAAAGCATTTTTAAATTGTTTTATGAATTTTTGTTTTTATCTATAACCAATTAAAAAGTTTCAAAACCAATTGACTAGTTTACATTTTCAAAAACAAGGCTTTAACCTTTTGAAAACTTAAGAAGAAGTTTGATTAGTTTGAAAACTTATAACACATTCCTATAAGAATTTTTTCTTGAGAATAAATTTTCACTTACTATTTAAACACATCAACTAGTTTTATTAAACCTATATATCGGTTATTAGAACTAATTGACTGGCTTAACATATCAAGCAATAGGTTATAATTTTGCATAAATAAATTTTGCCTTTGTGAGAACACTTCATATGGTTTTATTATATCGATCAACTAGTTTGACTAACTAGGATATGGGTTAAAATAAATTTCAAAATAGTTTTACCTTGTGACTAAACTGTTTGACTAGTATAAATACCCAAATCATACCACAACCGATGTGATTCCTTAAAAGGTAAAAGAATAAAAATTGAGAAATTTCATATAACACTTTCATCTAGGATAATATAAAGTTTGTACAAGCCATGTAGGTCTATGTTTCTCAATCTTTAGTTTTTTTAGAAAGCATCAAGATATAAAGTCAACAATATTTCACTTCATGCGAGGCCACTAGTGTAATACCCCACTTTCTAAAAGCCTAATTTGTTCAAAATATTATAGGTTTTTAAATAAACTTATTCTATTTTATATTTTTTTGTTACATCTCTTGAAATATTAGAAACTCAAGTTGTGTTTTTGAAAAAAAATTTATCACTTCCTTATCATTTTTTGCAGTATTGACTACCATGATACTTCCAAGCTACTTTAAACATTTTGTATTTTTAAGACTCATATATAATGTGGAATTTTTAATTCCTCATGATTTTTTAACTCTCATAGGCATCATTAAAATACCAAATTTATTCATTGGTAAAAATGCATCATCCACTGTATTATTGTGCCTTAAAAGTGTTTTTGATCCCTAAAAAACACACTATTAGTATCTAAACTTTACGAAACTTTAATGATTGACATATTTGAGTTTTTTTGATCTTTTTATAAAATAAAGATTATATATGAATAGTTATATAATTTTTGGACCAATATAGATACTTTTAGGTACATATACATTATCAAATTTAAATTTTCTTCTTCCACCTTATTTTAACCTTTATCAAATTTGATCTCCACCCCTTATTTGAGATTAGGCTGAATATCCACCATATATTTTTTTCCCTCTTGGTTAATCCCCCACCCTCTATTTTCCTTTGATATTTTGGACAAAAATATCTTTGAAAACTTAAGATTTAAGTTCATCCCTAAGTTACCATTATACCCACTACTCCACACTTGTCATTATTTTTCTCCTTTATTTTCTCTCAGCCTATTTACCAAAACCTACCAATTTTACCCCATACATTTCATGCATATTCATCACCATTCATCATCATCCATTTTAAACTTCGAAGTTCCCCCATTTCATCATTTTGGTTCTTTCTTCGTGTCCTTCATTTCTACTTCATTATTAACTTTTTTTTTTTCTGTGTTATATTTTTTTCATGGCTATTTTTATATTTATGAAGTAATTAATTTGGGATTTATTATTCATTTTTTGTGTTCTTTTGAAGCTATATTAAAGGTAAGAATTATGGTTTTATCATATATAAATATAAATTAGTATGTTTTGTGGTTTGATTTGTGTAATTGATGATTTGGGGATATTAATCCAATTAAAGGGTTGTAATACCTTCAGTGTGTTGTTAAATTGGTGGTATTACCTTATTCTTTATAAATTTTAGAGTAAAATTGATGCATAATATATAGTTATTCAATGATCTTAAGCATGAGTTATTTTTTAATGATGTTTAGGTTAATTTAGATATTTTTGATTATTTGTTTACTTTGTCCAATTCATCATACTATATTATATATAGATTGATGTAGATAAAATTTGATATTTAACTTGTTAAAATCTGAGTTTTTTTTATATATGATATTTAGCTAAAATAAAGTTTGAGAGCTTTTGTATAATTTAGTCATGTTGATGATTTTTCTGTTGGATTTAAGATATGATCGCACCATGATATTAAAATTATTGTTGGCTAATGACACCCTAATTATCCTAAATAAGGTTTAGTATATCAATATATTGTGTTTTTGATATAATACACCTAAAGAGAATAACATGATCAATAATAGACATAGGATTCTAGGAATATCATGCTTTACAAAATTCATGAGTCATTGATAAGTGTGACTTTTACATCTTATTCCTAAGGTTTATAAGAGTTTTTACCTTTAATTTTAGTCAGAATTCTCCCTTTTTGTTCTTGTTACTACCTTTGTGTTATGAAAATTTGTAGGGTCTCAAGCAAAAAAAATAATCATGAAGGATAAAGAAAAAGAATAACCTTAAAGGGAGAAGAAAGGAGAAAAAAGGAGCAAAGAGGAGCAAAAGTTAAAGTGGAAAAAGAAAGAATGCATATTTAAAGTATATGGGCCTGAAAGAAGTGAACTTTAGACCAATAAAATGTCTGAATTTGGAGAAGCTTTCAACATCAAAGTTTTAGATATTTTTAATAGCTTTCCAATGCACCCAAAATTAGCTTAATCGGATTTATGATGAAAACGTTATGGTCAAAATACGAATCATTTTCAAAGTTGACACGGGAAGCCCATTGTTACCGAAACCCTAGCGATCCATGAGGTGGTAGTGTAAAAACTCTTATTCTAATATCTCGAGGCAGCCTCCACTCCCTCTATTTTCTCTGTTCTCTATCCTCTTCCCCAATTCATCAAGATCTCTCTTGTAAATTAGAGACGGAGGTTCAAGAAGTTAAATTTTTGCAAGAATTTGTGAACATCAAGGGTATTATCTAATGATATTTTCTTTATCTATGGAATCTCTTATTGTTTTTAATATTCTTGCTATGAATTTGATGGGCTATATCTTGTGCTAAGGTGAAGGGTAATTTTTCCCGATCCTAATGTGTTGAATTGTTGCATCCTTTTTTATTCAATTCATAATGTATGTGTTGTGTTATTGATTGATTGACGGATTCTTGAACCACGGCCGGGTTCTGATTTTCCTTGTGGGAAATACCGGTGAGATCAAGAGATAATCCAGTATTAGACCCAATAGCACAACGGGAGATTAAATTGTAGGTCGAGAGACAATCGATTTGACCTCTTCAACAATAAAGGAGGAAACTTTATAGACTTTAATGTATTACATTCTATTAGACTCTAAGCTAGAGATAGTTAGGGTCATAGATATGTAATAGGGTGGTTGTGGCTTGAGAAAGCACAACACTTTCTATCCTTGTTGGCATGATTGATTATGATTGTTGAATTATTCTGTGATGTGATCTTCGATTACATGTGAGGATCAGGGGGGATGAACCGGAACCTTAGCTCTTCTATTTATTTGAGTGACTTGAGTGCTATTTTCCTTTCTTTTTAGCTTATTTAGTTATTTTAGCTTACAATTTATTATTTCATATCATCTCGTAGTTTAGACATAGTTAAGTTCTATCATTGTCCTAGTGGTCATTCACCAATCCTTGTGGGATCGACCTTGACTACTACTCTGACCCCGTGCACTTGCAGGTAGGAACGTGTCAAGTTTTTGGCGCCGTTGCCGGGGATTGGCAGCGAGTGACATCAGGACTCAAAGAAGTTATTGTGATCTAGACATTTATTTTTTTTTCTTTTTACATTCTTTTTGTTGTGGTTGACTAATCTTGGGTGTAAGAGTTCTTGATTTAGTGTAGGTGCATTAGTGCATGACCCGCGCTAGTGGGGGTGATCTGGTGCCACTTGATCTCGAGATTGAGAAGACCATCTCACATTTAAGCAGGTCACACACCACAAATATTAAAATGGAAACCAATTGTAACACCCCAAAATTCACTAATTTTTTTTTCTTAAAAGCGGAAGCAATTAAATTAGAAATACTTAAAACCCGTGAATTCTGGAAATGTTACCGCCACACTTAGTACTAGACCAGTTCTCTCCGACCATTCCAGTACCAAGTGCTAAGCCTAAGGAAAAGATTTACATTAAATTCAAATCAACAATTCATAAAAGAACTCGAAAGATCATACCTTAAAATCAGAGTACGCATAAACGTTATAAACGTAATAAAATAGAAATCAGAGTGCGAAATCAAAGCGAATAAATACTCCAATACAAAGAAATAATAGCAGGAAATAAAATTACATAAAGACTGAAATACGGCCACAACATTCTCGAACTTGAGCCAAACATGCTCAACACTCAGCCCCGACTGATGTCTCGCCCACCTGCACAAACCAGAAGGGCATACTACTCATGGGAATGAGCAGCACCCATAAAAAGGGTGATCAGTACGCTACGTACTGAGTAAGGTAACCGAGCACTAAGGCCAACACATAAGCACATAAAATCATGCATAATAATAAAAGGACATAAAGACCATCATCATGTCATAATATCGACCAATCATTTGGGTACATACATAAAGGCCCAATCATAGTCCAGATTAATTACTTAATTAATCTTTTATCAGAATTCGATACACATCATGTCTTTTTATCAAATCCATGCGAAAACGGAAGCCCCCACTATTATAGCCGGTGGATCGGAGGCGCATAGGGTATCATACCCTAACTACTATTATAGCCGGTGGATCAGATACACATAGGACTACGCGTCCTAACCTTTATTCCTAACCGGTGGATCGGTTGGCTCCGGCACGCATGGTGTTCCACTGTAAGTAATTAGTATCTTTTAGGCATTTTAGCAAAATTCTGGTTTGCGATTGTTGAGCTCGGGAACCTCCACTATTATAACCGGTGGATCGGTTACACATAGGACATTATGCCCTAACCACTATTATAGCCGGTGGATCGGTCACACATAGGGTAAACACCCTAACCACTATTCCGAACCGGTGGATCGGTTGGTCCCGTCTCAACGATCTTCCACTTTAAATAATTAGTGTCTTAAGTATCTTATTCAACGGCTTTCACCCTAGACATGCATGAATCACTCCTTCAACACTTCACACATTGTAACTCATAAATCTATCCTCATGACTCCACTTTAATCACCAAAAAACACTTGATACCGCAAAAACCCTAAGCAGTTGCACCAAACCCTAATTATCCACACGAACCCTAGCTCGGTTTCCTACGTACCCATAAAATGCTCCACGCACTATTTTCCCTTCAAATGTTCAATCACCCAAACAACACTTACATTACTTTCCTCAAATCCCAAATCAGCGTTCCATACGTAAACTTCACTCTCATACAAACTTTACACATCCCATGCAATTATTAACTTCCATGCAAACCCTAATATCACCATACAACCATTAACCATTATGCAAAACCCTAAATCTCATCATACAAAACCCTAAATTCATTCCACATAACCCAAAGATTCATTCATACCAAACCCTAGATTCAAACCATATAAAACCCAAAGATTCATCCATACCAAACTAAGTATCCATCCTTACCAAACCCTAAGTTCAAACCATATACAACCCAAAGATTCATCCATACCAAACCCTAGATTTGAACCATATCAAATAAGAGATTCATCCATATAAAACCTTACATTAGATCCTTCCACGCAAAACCGTAAATTAGATTCTCCCAATCAAAACCATAAATTAAATTCTTCCATACAAACCATATATTAAATTCTCTCACATAAAATCATACCAAACCATAAATTAAACTTCCCCATATAAAACCATAAATTGGATTTCACCAGACAAATCATAAATTAGATTCTCCCAATTAAAATCATAAATTAGATTCTCCCAAACAAACAATAATTCGATTCTCCCATATGACATCATAGATTACATTCTTCCAAATAAAACCATGCAATAGATTATTCCTTATAAATTCATAAAATTAGGTCAACTCACTTCCCTTAGTCAACTTCTTTTCCCATCCTCCTTTTTCATCCTTTCTCCCACATAAAATCATATCATCATCCTCACATGCATGTCTTATAGGGTCATACAAAAATAATACACATGCCATACGAAAACATACTTCAACTCCACGTCATATCATATACGGCATAATTAATAATCATAAACATAGAATGCATAGCATACGAGGCACACAATGCACATTAGCACATAAAAGGCCTTAGCACCCCTTACCTGAATCGACACCGGTCTTGGAGCACGTTCCTATGCCTCCTTAGGGCTTTGACCAAATAATAACATACTAATAAAATAACCTTAACAAAATTCTAACTTTGCTAAAGACATAAAAATAATAGAGATATTATAAACCTTGTTAATATAGGGTTAAAGACTTTACCCTAATAATAATAATGATACTAATATACTAATATCAAAATTAATAAAACTAATATCAATGAGAACATAAATAATAATAATAATAATAATAATAATAATAGTAATAACCATAATAAAAATAACAATAACATATAAGTTTTCAAATAACTAATGACTTACCATTTATTTAATATTAATAATAAAATTAATAACATATATAATAACATTGAAATAATAAAGATAATAATAATATTATTATCAATAGTTATAAGAACAATAGAAATAATAATACTAAAATAAATAAGTGCGAATGTTAATACAAAATTAGGGCCTAAGATTTTCCAGAATAATTAATAAAATGATAATAATAATTATTCTAATAACTATAATAATAATAATAATAATAATAGTAATAATAATAATAATAATGATAATAATCCTATAATAATTCAATTAATAACTTAAAATTCGAAACTAACAATAAAATTATTTTATTATCACTCTCCACCTTGCAAGTACAATTCAGCATAAAATTTCTCATCAAATAATAATAAAACATATTAAGAATATAAATATTAAGAATAATAATAATGGTAATTATATGCAAATAATTGAAATAAATTAAATCAAGGCTTATAATAATATGGAAAATGGTTGAGAGGGTCTAGGGTTCAACCTTAAGCTGGTGGGGATAGGTGGCACCGGCGGTGGTTCACGGCGGCGGCGGCGGTGGCCGGAAAAACAGAAGAACATAGAAAAAGATGGATGTTAGGAAAAAGATAGGGAGAATTGAGGTGATATAAGAGGTGTTTATTGTTGCCCAGGAGGAGAGGGACAAAATGATGGTGGTGGTGCAGCCAAAGGTGGCGGCGCACGGCGGTGGAAGGCGGTTTAAGGCTTCGGGGTCAAAATTTCGGCGAAATGAGCATCTAACTTTGCATGATTATTTAGGCTCGTACAAGAAGAATCAAGAGATGAAAATAGTTTAGTTAATTAGAGTAAATTTCAGGGAAGAGAAAGAAATGTTTCGGTGGCGCTGAGGTTGGCTGATGGTGGCGGAAGAGGCGTCTGAAGTTGGGGTGGCGGTAGCTCGGGCCGAGGGTTTCGGGGAAGAAAAACTCTAAAAATTCCTATAACAAGGCTATTTATAGATATTGGAATGGATAATGAGGAGCTGGAGGTCGACATGGAAGTTTTAAATGCAAGAATTCGGGCAGCCGGCGGCGGAAAACGGTCGGGTATCGTTTGGGTTGGTTCGACGGTTCGCGACGTTGGGGAGAAGAAACGGGCGAGATTTAACGCACGAAAATTATGCCAATTTATTCCTGTAGTTAAGAGGAAGGAAATGAGACAAGAAACTACCGGTATTATTCACCGTAGCAGGAGAAGCCATTGACGGGGGAGGGAGTTGTAGCGGCGTCGACGGAGGAGAAAGGAGGAAGAAGGAAGAAGAAGAGGAGGGGGACCAGTCGACTGGGAAAAGAAAAGAAAAGGGGAAGAACCGGGCCAGTTCGCGCGCGGTCGAGGGTGCATTAAATGAAACGACGAGCTTCAGCGGAAAAGGATGCAAAACGCGGCGCTGAACGGGGCGGAAGGAGGACGTCACGCATTCGCGGGCTGGGCTGAGGGAAAGGAAGAAGGGGAAAAAGATTGGGCCGCGGGAGAGGACATCCCAACTGGGGAAAAAGAAGAGGAAAAAAAAGAAGAAAAAGAAAGAAAAAGAAAAGGAAAAAGGAAGAAAGAAAAAGAAAAAGGGAAAAAGGAAAGGAGAAAAAAAAATAGATTAGGGCCAATTAAATTAATCTGAATATTTAGGACATTTAAAAATAATAATATTTAAATAAAATAATATTTAAATCCCTTTTTAGGCTAAATTAGGATTTTTACAAGATTTTCCATAAATTCCATTTTAATTAGCAAAATACCCAAATTTTCTTCCATTAAATTATTTATAAAACTAATATTAATTTGTAACCATTTTCTCCTCCTTATTTTAAATAAAATAATTTATTTAAATAAATTCCCAAATTAAAATCCTTAATTAGCTCAAATACCCAAATTCCTCCTAATTAAAATACTTATAAATTTATTCTTGATTTGCCATAATTAATTTTCTTTTATTTTAATAAATTAATATACATAATTAAATTTTATAATAAAACCTTATTTAAATATACTATTTAAAATTAGAAATTTTTGGGGCATTTCACCAATACTCCACCCCATGATGGACAAATCCCACCACAAGAGCACATCTTACTCCAAGTACAAGCTCCTATCCAAGAGCAAGCTCCCATTCCTAGGTCACTTCGGGACTATGCTACACCAAGCCTTGATGGCTCAACCTCAAGCATACGAAGACCGGCCGTACAAGCTAATAATTTTGAGATCAAGCCTACCATTATCCAGATGCTACAAACATCAGTTCAATTTGGAGGTAACCTTATTGAAGATCCCCACTCCCATATTGCTAACTTTGTAGAAATCTGTGACACTTTTAAGCTAAATGGTGTTTCTAATTATGCAATTAGACTTAGATTGTTCCCTTTTTCGTTACGTGATAAGGCTAAGAGTTGGTTACACTCATTAGCCCCAGGGTCTATTACTACTTGGGATGATTTGATGAAGTCTTTCCTTTCTAGATATTTTCCACCATCAATAACTGCAAAATTACGGAATGACATCACTAGATTTATGCAAAATGACCTTGAATCGCTTTATGATGCATGGGAAAGGTTTAAGGATTTGCTTAGGAAGTGTCCACATCATGGCCTGCCTATGTGGCTTCAGATGCAAACTTTTTATAATGGTATCTCTGCTACTAACCGTTCTATGATAGATGCAGCTGCAGGAGGTACCATTATGAACAAGACTCCAGAGCAGGTTTATGAGTTCATTGAGGAGCTAGCTTCGAATTCCCATCAATGGCACTCCGAACGTGCCCCGATACAAAGGACTCCAGGAATTCACTCTTTAGATTCCATCACGGCATTAGAGGCTAAGATTGATTTGCTTGCAAAAAAATTTGACAAAATTGGTAGTACTTCTTGTATGCAGGTACAAGCTAATTCACCTATGTGTGAGTTATGTGCTGGATCACACTTAAGCACAGAATGTCAAGTTGGGAATCCCTTCCAACAATCTTATGATCAAGTGAACTACATGGGAAATAGTTATGGGAGACCGAACAATCCCTACCCAATGTGTACAATCCTGGATGGAAAAACCATCCAAACTTTAGTTGGAGAAATGAAGTTCCTACAAAGCCTCTGGGATTCATACAACAACAACCAACACCTCCAGCTCCTTTACTGCCCCAACAACCTCAATCTTCTTCCCTTGAAGAGATGATGTCCAAGTTCATCACTCGCACCGAGAGCACCCTTCAAAAACATGATGCTCAAATTCAAGCTCATCTTCAGAAACAAGAAGCCCGCCTCCAAAATCAGGATGCATCCATCAAGAACCTAGAGGCACAGATTGGACAACTTGCTAATGCCATTTCAGCGAGAGCACCTAACACTTTGCCTAGTAATATAATCATCAACCCCAAAGAGCAAATTAATGCAATAGCCTTGAGGAGTGGGAAACCACTACTTGAACCATACCCTCAAGAACCGAAGGAAGATAAAGAAAACGCTCCTGAAGAGAAAGTGCCTGAATCACAACCTGAGACAATCCACACTTCACCTCAAGAGGTAAATGCATATGTTACTCCTCCTCCGTTTCTAGTTAGGATTGTACAACGCAAGTTAGATGCTCAATTTATAAAATTTCTTGATATACTTAAGAAAGTGCCCATTAACTTGCCGTTTCTTGACATTGTGAGACAGATGCCCAGTTATGGGAAGTTTCTAAAGGACATAATCACTCACAAGAGGAAACTGGATGATTTTGAAACAGTAAGTTTAAATGAGGAATGCTCTGCAATCTTGCAGAACAAACTTCCTCCTAAGCTTAAAGATCCAAGAAGTTTCACTATCCCATGTGTAATTGGGGATTTAAAATTTGAGAAGGTATTATGTGATCTTGGTGCTAGCATTAATTTGATGCCCTTCTCTATTTTCAAGCGTCTAGGTCTAGGGGAACCAAAACCCACCAATATGTCCCTTCAGTTGGCTGATCGATCTATCAAATATCCGAGGGGCATTATTGAAGATGTTTTAGTTAAAGTGGACAAATTTATCTTCCCTGTTGACTTTGTTGTGCTAGATATGGAGGAAGACCACAAAGTCCCCCTAATTCTTGGTAGGCCTTTCTTAGCAACAGGACGTACTCTTATAGATGTCCAAGAGGGTAAGCTCATTCTTTGTTTCCAAGGCGAAGAAGTCACTTTTAATGTATTTAAGAGCATGAAATACCCCTTAGATGATAACACTTGCTATTGTATTGATATCTTAGATAATGTAATTGATGATTGTTTTCAAGCAAGTGTTGTGCAGGATCCCCTAGAAAGGTGTTTGGTTCAACAAAGAGAGTAGGAGAATGAAGAGAAAGAAGAAGAGGTTGTCTGGTACTTGAATGCGCATCCACCATATGGTCGTCACACTATGGTCCCCTTACAAGGGATAGAGAGGGCCCAGATTCCAAAATTGAAGTCATCTATTGAGGAACCTCCCACACTAGAGCTTAAGCCACTACCTCAGCATTTGAAATATGCATTTATTGGTCATAATGATACACTTCCCATCATTATTTCTTCATCTTTGACTAATTTGCAGGAAGAAAAATTGATGAGAGTGCTTAAGGAACGACAGAAGGCTTTCGGATGGACCATTGCTGATATTAGAGGGATTAGCCCTTCCATGTGCATGCACAAAATTCTCATGGAAGACAACCACAAGAAAGTGATCCAACCTCAAAGGCGATTGAACCCAACAATGCAAGAGGTGGTGAAGAAGGAGGTAATTAAGCTATTAGATACAGGTATGATCTATCCAATCTCTCATAGCTCTTGGGTTAGTCCTGTCCAAGTGGTTCCCAAGAAAGGGGGTATCACGGTAGTCAAGAATGATAATAACGAATTGGTGCCTACTAGAACTGTTATAGGTTGGCGTGTCTGCATTGATTTTAGAAAGTTGAATGATGCCACTAGAAAAGACCACTTCCCCCTTCCCTTCATTGACCAGATGCTTGAACACTTGGCGGGGCATGACTATTATTGCTTTCTTGATGGGTATTTTGGTTATATGCAAATACCTATTTCCCCTGAGGACCAAGAGAAGACAACCTTTACTTGTCCTTATGGCACCTTCGCATATAGACGGATGCCATTTGGTCTTTGTAATGCCCCCGCCACTTTTCAAAGATGTATGATGGCTTTATTTCATGATATGATTGAAAAATTTATGGAAATTTTTATGGATGATTTTTCGGTTTTTGGGTCGTCATTTGATGCATGCTTAAATAATCTTGAACTTGTTCTTAAGGGTTGTGAGGATACAAATTTGGTTTTAAATTGGGAAAAGTGTCATTTAATGGTCCAGGAAGGAATAGTTTTAGGGCATAAGATTTCATACAAAGGGATAGAGGTAGACAAAGCTAAAATTGAAGTCATTGAGAAATTGCCACCCCCCACATATGTTAAAGATATACGTAGTTTCCTTGGTCATGCAGGTTTCTATAGACGCTTCATTAAAGATTTTTCAAAAATTTCAAAGCCTCTTTGTGATTTGTTGGCTAAAGATGTGCCCTTTCACTTTTCTGATGCATGTCTGGCTGCCTTTAACACTTTAAAGGCAAAACTGGTAGATGCTCCGATTATTGTTACTCCTGAATGGAATTTACCTTTTGAGATTATGTGTGATGCTAGTGATGTTGCTATAGGAGCAGTCTTGGGGCAGCGTAAGGAAAAAAATTGCATACTATCTATTATGCTAGCAAGACTTTGAATTCTGCACAAATGAATTATGCAACAACTGAAAAAGAATTGCTAGCTGTGGTTTTCTCCTTTGAGAAGTTCTGTTCTTATCTATTGCTTAACAAGGTCATTGTCTATACTGACCATGCAGCCTTGAAGTATCTTTTTAGTAAGCAGGATGCAAAGCCCATAATCATTTGGTGGATTTTATTGTTGCAAGAGTTTGACTTGGAAATCAGGGATAGGAAGGGAAGTGAGAATCAAGTAGCTGATCATCTTTCTCGTATACCCTCTGCCTACGTGATTAATCAGGAAGCTACACCTATTCAAGATGCATTTCCCGATGAAACACTCTACGTTGTTACAAATCATCCTTGGTATGCTGATATTGCAAACTATCTTGTAAGTGGAATCTTACCCAATGATCTTTCCTTTCATCAAAGGAAGAAGTTCTTACATGATTTGAGGTATTACTTTTGGGATGATCCCAACCTCTATAGGATTTGTGCTGATCATGTCATTAGAAGATGCATCCCTGAGCATGAAATGCATTCTATACTATCTCATTGTCATAGTAAAGAGTGTGGTGGCCATTTTGGCCCCACCAAAACTGCTACAAAAGTCTTGCAATGTGGATTCTATTGGCCTACCTTATTTCATGATGCATACTCCTTTGTTAAGACTTGTGATAGGTGTCAAAGAATGGGAAATATTTCTAGAAAACAAGAGATGCCCCTCACAAAAATTCTTGTAGTGGAGTTATTTGATGTTTGGGGAATCGATTTTATGGGACCATTTCCTAAGTCTATGGTGAATGAATATATTCTTTTGGCGGTTGATTATGTATCTAAGTGGGTAGAGGCTATAGCCACTCCCACAAATGATGCAAAAGTCGTCACTAAATTTTTGAAAAAGAATATATTTTCAAGGTTTAGGACACCTAAGACTATCATTAGTGATGGGGGTTCTCATTTTTGCAATAGAGCATTTAATGCTCTTTTGAGTAAGTATGGAGTTAACCATAAGGTTTCTACCCCATACCACCCTCAAACTAGCGGCCAAGTGGAGGTGTCAAACCGTGAGCTTAAGAGAATTCTTGAGAAAACGGTTAGCTCTTCTAGAACGGATTGGTCCTTGAAACTTGACGATGCTCTATGGGCTTACCGAACAGCTTTTAAAACTCCTATTGGAATGTCCCCTTATAATCTAGTTTTTGGAAAATCTTATCATCTCCCTGTAGAACTTGAGCATAAATCATTTTGGGCTACCTGTCTCCTTAACTTTGATATGCAAGCTGCAGGTGAGAAGAGGCTCCTTCAATTGAATGAACTCGATGAATTATGGCCTAAGTCATATGAGAGTGCTAGGCTATACAAAGAGTGCACGAAAAGGATTCATGATCAACGCATCACCAAACGAGCATTTGAAGTGGGGCAACAAGTGCTTCTATTTAATTCTCGTTTGCGATTGTTCCCTGGAAAGCTTAGATCCTGATGGTCAGGACCATTCACAATCAGACAAGTTTTTCCATCCAGAGCAGTCGAAATCTCTAGCCTCGATAAAGAGCCATTCAAAGTGAATGGGCAAAGGTTGAAGGTGTATGAAGGTGGTGAGGTTGCAGCCCTCAAAACCACCATTCTTCTGGATGATCCTAAGTGAAGTGAGAAAGTCAAGCTAATGACTATAAACAAGTGCTTCTTGGGAGGCAACCCAAATTTTTTTTATTCTATTTACTTTTTTTTATTTTTCTTATTTTGGTCTGCTTGGTTTGTTTGCTCTTTGTTTCCTTATGGATTTTTTTTCCCTCTTTTCTTTTGTGCTTCTTATTTCACATTGAGGACAATGTGATACATAAGCATGGGGGAGAAGATGGCCTATCCTTGTCATTTGGTTAGTATTCTATTCTTCCCTATTTTTTTTTATGAGTGTTGCTATCTTTTTCCTTGGTTATTTCTTTTGTATTTTTATCTAAAAAAAATAAAAAAAATAAAGAAAAGAAAAGGAAATGACCCTTCATTTATGATATTAAAGAGTGTGTTTTGTCTTGCAATGGCATGAGTGTTTAGTTTGGTGTGATAAGACCCTTTAAATCATCTTTTGAAAATGGATTTCTATGTGCTTAAATGTTTTGGTTGCATTGTTATGAGACAAGTATAATTGTGTTTGAGAACTTTAGGGTTATATATGCCTTAACATTCTTGTGGTATTATAGTTTGACTTATGCTGATTTACTCTTTGCCAAAAGGTGTTAGAATTAGAGAATTTTGGACCTAGTGAGACTTTGAGCCTTTAGACTGATACATCACTACAGTCTCTTATTTTTTCTTTTGTGTGTGTCTCCCATCATGACTTGGGAAACTAGAACTTGTAATGGTTTTCTTCAAAGCCACATATGACTTAGACGTGCATTAAAATGATAGAGACACTTGTTTTTTTTGTCATAACCTACATTAGCCAAATAGCCTGACCTTCACATTTTATCCTTTGCTAACCCCGTTGTGCTTATGGCCATTTTCTTGATCTAAACACACATGTAACCCAATTTCCTTTATCCCTCCCTAAGTCTAGAATCAATGGTTGTTGCACAATTTCAAAAAAAAAAGAAGAAGAAAGTTGGGAGTATGATGTAATCTAAGCATGAGGGAGGTGTGAAAGAGTAAATGGTTGTGTATGATGAAGAGCAAATCGATATATCTCTCTCAAAAAAAAAGGGAGAAGAAGAAGAAGAATCAATAAGAAGTTTGGGGTGCTTGTGTTTCGTGATGAAAAGTTGGGATGGTAAAATATATGTTATAAAAAAAATATCTCATTGGTACTAGACTTTTAAATCTACTTCCAAAAAAAAATTTCCGTCCTAACCTTTTAACTTATGGCCCCATTACAACCCTAATAAGACCTCTTGATTGTTGTGTGTTCTAAGTCTTTCTAGTGGTGGAGAATCGAAAAGCATTCCAAGCATATGGATGATCTTGATCATGAGTGAAAGGACTAGAGCAGAACCTTCAAATAAAATAAAACACATGAGAGGTGTGTCCACAAGACCTAAAGTGAGAATTCTAATTCGAAACTTTGAGGGAAGAGTGAGTTGGTATATGGCTGCCTGCTGTCCACTATTGGATGTCCTTTGTTTCATGGCATGTCCCTAGAGCTCGATAGCACGGTTACATTTCTCACATGTTGGGGAAACCTAAATATCTTTTGAAAAAGGATTTTCAGCTTTTAATTGTTATATTTTTGGGTCTTATTGCTCCTTACTTGACTCTTGTGCTATTAAAGGGCTAAACACACTTTTCTGAGAAAGGGATCCTACTACTTTTCTTTTACCTCATGGTGGGTTTCTTGTATTACTTTACTTTGGGACAAGCAAATGTTTAAGCATGGGGGAGTTGATAAGTGTGACTTTTACATCTTATTCCTAAGGTTTATAAGAGTTTTACCTTTAATTTCAGTCAGAATTCTCCCTTTTTGTTCTTTTTACTACCTTTGTGTTGTGAAAATTTACAGGGTCTCAAGAAACAAAAATAATCATGAAGGATGAAGAAAAAGAATAACCTTAAAGGGAGAAGAAAGGAGAAAAAAGGAGCAAAAGTTAAAGTGGAAAAAGAAAGAATGCATATTTAAAGTATATAGGCCTGAAAGAAGTGAAGTTTAGACCAAGAAAAGGTCTGAATTTGGAGAATCTTTCAACATCAAAGTTTTAGATATTTTTAATATCTTTCCAACTCATCCAAAATCAGCTTAATCGGAGTTATGATGAAAACTTTATGGTCAAAATACGAATCATTTTCAAAGCTAACATGGGAAGCCCATTGTTACCGAAACCCTAGCGATCCATGAGGCGGTAGTGTAAAAACTCTTATTCTAATATCTCGAGGCAGCCTCCACTCCCTCTCTTTTCTCTCTTCTCTATCCTTTTCCCCAATTCATCAAGATCTCTCTTGTAAATTAGAGACGGAGGTTCAAGAAGTTAAATTTTTGCAAGAATTTGTGAACATCAAGGGTATTATCTAATGATATTTTCTTTATCTATGGAATCTCTTATTGTTTTTAATATTCTTGCTATGAATTTGATGGGCTAGATCTTGTGCTAAGGTGAAGGGTAATTTTTCCCGATCCTAATGTGTTGAATTATTGCATCCTTTTTTATTCAATTCATAATGTATGTGTTGTGTTATTGATTGATTGACGGATTCTTGAACCACGGCCGGGTTCTGATTTTCGGTGTGGGAAATACCGGTGAGATCGAGAGATAATCTAGTATTAGACCCAATAGCACAACGGGAGATTAAATTGTAGGTCGAGAGACGATCGATTTGACCTCTTCAACAATAAAGGAGGAAACTTTATAGACTTTAATGCATTACATTCTATTAGACTCTAAGCTAGAGATAGTTAGGGCCATAGATATGTAATAGGGTGGTTGTGGCTTGAGAAAGCACAACACTTTCTATCCTTGTTGGCATGATTGATTATGATTGTTGAATTATTCTATGATGTGATCTTCGATTACATGTGAGGATCGGGGGCGATGAACCGGAACCTTAGCTCTTCTATTTATTTGAGTGACTTGAGTGCTATTTTCCTTTCTTTTTAGCTTATTTAGTTATTTTAGCTTACAATTTATTATTTCATATCATCTCATAGTTTAGACATAGTTAAGTTCTATCATTGTCCTAGTGGTCATTCACCAATCCTTGTGGGATCGACCTTGACTACTACTCTGACCCCGTGCACTTGCGGGTAGGAACGTGTCAGTCATGGATAGCAGAAAAAAAAATTATGCACATGGAAAACCAAGGGTACAAACTACTATATAAACTTTTAGGTCCATTTGACTTACCGTGTATAAGATTTAGATCATAATTTTATATAATCAAATAGCTTAATAACTTACCTTTTACAATCTTTCTTTGAGTAATGGGTTGGATTATCTACCATGTCTCTCAATACCCTTGAAAGTCAATTGAATAACTAGAAGAAAAAAATTCCAGCTAAAGCCAAGAAAACCATTAATCGACATAAATTTTAGCCAAAGCTAAATAAACCACCAATAGCCATAAAGGACATAAAGTTCATGAAGTTTTTTATTGAATTCAAATCTTTATTTAGCATCATAATTTTTTAATATCACCTGTCCTTAATGACAAAATATCAATAGGTAAATAAGAATTAACTCCATAAACAACCTCAATTGGACTCAAATAAGTTATACTAGAAGGACTTTTATTGTATGTAAATTTAGCATGTGAGAGTTTATATCCCAATCCTTTATAATTTTATTAACTAACCTCTGTAGTAAAGTTCCTAAGGTTCTATTTTTCACTTTACTTTAACCATCCATTTATAGATAATGAGATGCACTAAAAAACAACTTAGTATCTAACATAGACTAAAGTGTTTTTCAAAAGTAACTTATAATCTCACATTTATATATGACATTATACTTTTAGGAATAACGTGTAACCTTACTATCTCCTTAAAATATAAATTTTCCACATGATTTGCATCATTTATTTCATTATAAGGAATAAAATTTGTTATTTTATATAATTTTTCTACTACCACCATAATATAATCATTTCTCCTTTGTGTCCTTGGGAAACCTAAGATAACTTCCAACCTAACACTCTCATAAGGTTGACTAGGTACTATTAAAGGAGTATACAAACCTTTATGAAAGAAAATCTTACTCTTATGACAAGTCACACATTTCCCAATAAAAGCATGTACTAATTTAATCATTTGTGGCCAGAAGAAAATTTCTTGTAATATTTCCATGGTATTATGAATACCAAAATGACCAGCTATAGCTGCCTTATGTACTTATTGTCAAGTAAATCACATACACTAGAACAAGGTATAAACAACTTATTGAGTTTGAAAATAAAGTCAATCAATGGCACTTAATTACCACAACTATGATTTTTATTACATTCATTATAAACTTCAAAGAAATCTTAATCTTTTGGTTATAATTTTTTCAACATTTCAAAACCTAATAATTTAGCATCCAACATAACAAGTATCATAGATCTTCTAGATAATGCATCTTCTATGACATTTTCTCTACCATCAAAATGTTTGATAGAAAACACAAAGGATTATGAGAAACCAACCCACTTTACATACCTAAGACTAATTTTCTTTTTCCCATGCATATAATTTAGACTCTCATGATCCAAATGAAAAAAAAATGCTTAGGTATGAAATAATGACCCTATGTTTCCAAACTTCTTATGATGGCATAGATTTCCTGGTCATATTTTGAATAATTTATTTTAGCACCGGCTAATTTTTCTCTAAAAATATAATGGCTCTATTTTCCTTGTGAGAGTATACCTCCTAGCCCTATCCTACTAGCATCACTTATAACTTCGAACAATTTATCAAATTTAGGCAAGGAAAATACCAGTGATTACATAGCATGTCATTTAAAGTCTTGAAGGCTTTAATGGCATCTTCTCCACACACAAATTCACCTTTATTCATAAAATGCACAATTAGTGCAGTAATAATCAAGAAATCATTAATAAATCTTCTATAGAAACTCGCTAATCTATGAAAACTCCTCACCTCATGAATATCTTTAGATACTAGCCAATTAAGAATAACTTGAATCTTTGTAGGATACACTTTTATACGTTCTCTACTCACAATATAACTAAGAAAAAGAATACTCAAAAGCATAAAATCACACTTTTCATTTTTCCATAGAGTTTAGCTTCCCTCAAATTGTCAAATAATTTCCTCAAATAACCAAGATGTTCATGCTCATTTTTTCTATACACAAGTAAATCATCTAAGCATATGACATTGAATTTTTAAAGAAAAAGAAGAATAAATTTATTCATTAGTCTCATAAATGAAATAAGTGCATTAAACAATCTAAACGACATAACAATCCATTCATAAAGACCATATTTTATTTTAAAAGTAGCTTCCCATTCATACCTTTCTCTTATTATCATTTGATGATATCCACCCATTAGATTAATTTTATGAATTACTTGCACTCCACATAATTCATATAACATGTCATGTAATCTAGGCATAAGAAATCTATATTTAATAGTCATATTATTCACAACTCTAGAATCAATGCACATGCACCGTGTACCATCTTTTTTGGGAACAAGTAATGCAGGTACACAAGATGGACTCGTACTTTCTCTCACATATCATTTTCTATAAACTCTTGTATTTGTTACTCTAATTCCTTAGCTTCCTCTGGATTACATCTATAAGTAGGTGGATTAAGTAAAGATACACCATGCATTAAGTCTATAGCATGTTCTGTCTCTCTTTTAGGTTGTAATCCTAGTAGTAAGTCATTACGAAAGACATCTTCATACTCATTAATAAGTTCATCTAATTGAGGATTATTTTTATTTTTCTCCCACTTTAGGATTCCCTAAACATGTCATAACAACAACATTATTCCTTAATAAATTCTATCATAACCTTTTCATGAAAAATAAAATATTTATATTTTTAACTATGTTTTCATTATCATACTTAGAAGTATTAAGTTTATGCTTCCTATAATCCTTTTCAACAATATATTCACTAGTAATAGCATTATGAATAGTACATAGATCATATTGCCATGATCTACCTAATAAGATTCCACATGCATCCATAGGTAATAAATCACAGAGCATATCATCATGAGAATTACCAATTCTAAATGAGATTTTAGTTTGTTTTGTTACCATGACTCCTTTCTCATTGTTGAGCCATTGAGAGAATAAGGCTTCGGATGTAGTGTTGTCTCTAACCTCAACTCCTTCACCATCCTCTCATTAGCAACATTTGTACACAATCCACTATCAATGATAACCCAAAAAATTATGTCACCTACTCTTCCTTTAGGTTTGAATATCTTCTCCTAATGATTAGGTTGCTCATTATCTTAAACTTAAATTACTCTTTATAGCACATACCTAGAATTTCCCTCATCCTCTATTTCAATTATAATTTCCTTATTTGACTCAAACTCAAGATCCTCATCACAAATCTTTATAGCTTGAGTCTCTTGTATAGATAATACTCTTTGGTTGGAAAATTCTCTAGCGAAGTGTCCAAATCCCTATCACTTAAAACATTATTTTGTAGAGACTTCATTTACCTTGGCCTTATTCTATTCCTCTTGCTTAATCACTTGTTTCTTCTCTACATTTGTATAACTTGAGATACCCAACCCATATTTAGTAGCTTAAGTACTTGAGTAGTACTATGTCGAAGAGTTACTTTACTTGGAATGTGGCTTAATAGATTTCATTTTCTTTTGAAATATCAAAAAAATATGAATCACATCATTAAGAGAATCATATTGACAAATTTCAAATTTATCTTGAATCATCTTCTTAAGGTCACCTAAAATTAGGTACATATTTATTCCTTCCTCTCATGGATATTATATATAAGTGCTAATGTAACACCCCCAAAATTCACTACTAAAACATTTTGTTTTATTAAAAGATTAGTGGAAGCAAACAAAACACTGTGAATTTTGGGGAAATTACCGTCACACTTAGTACCAGACTAGTTCACTCATATTGTTCCAGTACCAAGTGCTAAGGCTAAAACAAAATGAAATACAATTTACAAGAAATTCAACATACTTAAATCAGGGTAGCGTAATAACCTTTTACGAGGATAGAATCCACCAAGGGTGGATACATATACAAGTTACATTTAAATCAGGGCTAAAAGGGGAAAGAGATGAAACCCTACAAACCCGGATAATTCCTTACACTCTCTCCCGTTGCCCACTTGAATAGCACCTAAAAAAGAACCTGCAATGGGACACTACCCATTGAATAGACAGGGGCCCTATGAATGGAGCCCTTCAGTACTGTGGTACTGAGTAACCCTTTAATACCACACTTAAAAATAGGCCCGCAATGCAACACATAATGCAAGCTATATACATATGTAAGGAGAGGTACATACATAACATTCGCATATATAACAAGTCTATTACTTATCAACAAGTTACAAACTACGATCGATATTTTTGGGCCTTAAGCCATTAGTCCATCATTATTCCATCATCTCTCTAGATATATCCAAGTGAGTGCAGGAACCCCACTATTATAGTCGGTGGACCGAAATACATACAGGGCAGAACGCTCCTCACCACTATTATTACCGGTGGATCGGTCTCCAGGGCAGAACGCTCCTGGCCACTATTATTCACAGGTAGACCGGTTTGTCCCCGACTCACAAAGTGTTCCACTATTAGTGATTAATATCTTTCTATAATTTATTCTCCAATTCTTGTTTTATTGAGCTCAGGACCCCCACTATTTTAGCCGGTGGACTGGAATACATGTAATCATCATCCAGGGAAAAACGCTCCTGGGCCACTATTATATCTGGTGGACCGGTACTCAATATCATAGGTCAACTGGGCGTGGCTCATTAATCTTTTACTTTTGTGATTAGTGTCTTTCCTTTATTTAATCAGTAGAAAAATTATGTTTATTTACCTCAGATGGGAGATCAAGAACCCGGGATACAAAGTTACACCAGTCGTACCGGTGCTTACAAGCCACTCACTACCCTTCAACCACAAACCCAGGGATGCAAAGGTACCCTGGTAGTATTGGTGTATAAAGCTACTCAGTACCCTAAGGACAATGGAACTTAATCCATAAGTATGCATAACCCCTAAGTAGGTCTATAGAGGTAGATAGAGTAGGATATAGGGCCTGGCTAGGGAACAAAGGCACACCAGCAAATACTTGAATAATCATGGGCTAAACCACGTCTTTAGGGTAGCGACCCCTAAAGAGCCACCATTCCCGATCTCGAGGTCTTTCACTTTAAGTATTAGTGCCTTAATTAAGGTGATCACAAAAAGCACAGTAATCAGATGCTTATTCACTTTCAATCATTCTGATATCATTAGTCATTTCTTATTCAAACCGTTATCCAAGATATCACAGAGAAACCATTAAGTCTATCATAATCTCATCTAATTCTGAATTAGGATTTGTTCTTGTGATACTTACTAATTACCAAATACTCTTACCTTGCTTTTCAATGTTATTTGAGTCATATCACGAAACTCCACAATCACAATGACATGTTAGATGTAGATTACTTATTTACCCCTTACTTATACAATTACTAAGTCATCCCTTCCTTACTTGACAAATTACCATATTACCCTTTAGGTTGCATAATTACCCCTTACTCGGTTTATGTTACCAAGTTATCTCCTACGCTTTTTAGATCACCATTCACCCCTCATAATTGCTACACTTATCATATTTCCCATTTGGTTGGTTGGTTAGATTACCGAATTGCCATTCTCCTTCGTTATATTTACTAAATTGCCCTTAAGTTGGATAAATTATCAAATTACCCTTCTTCATTATCATAATTACCAATTTTCCCCTTTAGTTGGTTAAATAATTACCAATTTACCCTTTAGTAGGTTAAATTACCAAATTGCCCTTCTCCATTATTATAATTACCGAATTACCCCTTTAGTTGGATAAATTACCAAATTACCCTTATCCATTATCAAAATTACCAAATTGCCCTTCTCCAATATCATAATTACCAAATTACCCCCTTTAGTTGGATAAATTACCAAATTACCCTTATCCATTATCAAAATTACCAAATTACCCTTCTCCATTATCATAATTACCGAATTACCCCTTTAGTTCGATAAATTACCAAATTGCCCTTATCCATTATCAAAATTACTTAATTACCCTCCTCAATTATTATCATTGCCATTTTACGGTTCTTAATTATTATAATTACCATTTTACCCTTCTCCGTTATTATAATTATTAATTTACCCTTCTCCATAATTATAATTACCAATTTACCCCTCTCCATAATTATAATTATTAATTTACCCTTCTCGATTATTAAGATTACACTTCTCCATAATTATAATTACCAATTTATCCTTCTCCATAATTATAATTACCAATTTACCCTTTTACTTATGAATTACCATTTTACCTCGTTGCTACCAAAATTATCATAATATCCTCTTATTTATAAAACTACCACTTTACCCCCTTACATCTAATCTTACCATATTACCCTTTTGCATACAAATTACTATAATACCCTTTTACATCCAAAATTACTATTTTACTCCTTACTTCCAAAATTACCATTATTACCATTCTCTTCCAAAATTACCATTTTACCCCTTACTTCCAAAATTACCATAATACCCCTTTACTTATAAAATTACCATTTTGCCATTTAATCATAAAATTACCATATTTCCCTTTTGCTTACAAAATTACTATTTGCCCTTTTGATTTCGAAATTACCAAGATACCCTTTTACTTACAAATTATCATTTTACCCTTTAACTCTAAAATTTCGAAAATACCCTTTCACTTATAAAATTATCACTTTACCCCTTTATTACACATCTTTTATGAATTTACCACCACTATATAAAATACTATTCTTATCATCAAAATCCACCAACTTGTCATTATTCAACATAATACTCATTAATAAATACATATATTAGATTACATACTTACATAGACATATTACTAAAATACCCTTAAACTCACAATAATATAATTCATGCATTAGTGACATAATACATCATAGACAAGCATTTAAAATTTCCATCAATAATCAAACTCCTTCCTTAAGAATCATCTCTAAACATGGCACAAAATCTAGCATGCTTCTCTTTTTATCAATCAATATAAACAACCATATATGTCATACTAGGCAACACATAACATGCATAAAATCATACTAAAATCCCTAATGTCCTAGCATACATGTTTCCATGCATTTAAGTGGGGTTTAATGATTACCTTAATCTCGTAAAAATCGAGCCTTACCAGTATCTCGGTTAAAGATTCAAGCTTTAATAGTAAAATTAACACCTAAAAATAATGTCAATAATTATTGTATTAGAAGTATGAAATTTAAAGGATAAAATTTTTATGAAAACTTAAGTAATAATACACTTTACTTAACTATTAATATACCTAAAAAATTTAAACAAATTAATTCCCAAATCAATGTGGAGCTCACGCTGTATGAACAGCGTGAGCCACATGCAGGCTATAGGGGGGAAAGGGTTGAAGGTGGTGAGGTAGAAGGGAGGGGGAGATGGTTCAGGTTGGAGTCTTTAGGCTAGTAAAGGAGGTAGATGGGGAGGATTAAAGGTAAGAGGAGGGTGCAGGAGTGAGGAGGGTGTGTAGGTGGAGGCTGGGGATGGGGATGGGTTGTTGGTGGCTAAGGGTAGCGGAGGTGACGGCAGCGATGCAGCAAAGGGGGCTGTCGAGGTGGGCGTGGCTGAGAAGGAAAGAAAAGGGAGAGGGAAAATGAACAGGTGAAGGGGCTTGTTTCAACCAAAGGGGGTGTGGGGATGGTAAAGGAGGTTGCAAGGAGTGGCTTGGTGGCTTGGGTGGCGGAATAGGCGACAGGACGGCGGCGGAAGGAAGCGGTGCAGGGTGGCTGCCGAGGAGGGAGGGAAAAGAAAGGAAAAGAGGAGGGGAGGAAGAAGATGATCGTAGGTTACCCGAGGGGGTGGTATGATGGTGTAGGGAAGTAGAAGGTGGTGGCAGAAGGCGGCATAGGGGCTCAGTGCGCCGGTGTAAGCAACGGAGGGTGGCAGTGGTGGAAAAATCGGGGAAGAATGGGAAGGAGGAGAAAATGAGAGAAAAGAATCGGGGAAGGGAAAGTAAGGCTCCAAAACTGGGGCAAGAAATGCTAGTGAGGAGAAGAAAAAGAAGAGGAAGAGCTAGGGGAAGTAGGTGGCTGGTCGGGGTTGCAGTAGGGTGGCAGGGGTGGTCGATTGGTAGGGAGAGGGGAAGGGTGAAGAGGGAAAGGAAAAGGCATGGAATCTGGGGATACAGGGGTTAGTTTGGTTCAAAATAGGAAAGAAAATGATGGGGGAGAGAGAGGGAGTAGTAGGGAGGTAGGTGGGGGTCGGGCATGGCAGTTGTAGGTGCAGCCGGCATGCTCGAGCATGGCAGAGGGCAGTGGTTAGGCGTGGAAGAAGAAAGAAAGGAATGGGGTGCGAGCGGGTGGACTGGTGTAGGAAAGAAAGGATAGGCCAACCGGTCGAGGGGGAAAGGAGAAGGAAAAAAAGGTTGGGTTGGTTGTGATGCGCGGGCGGGTGAGGAAAAAAAATCTGGATGGGCCTGCGATGTGGAAGGAGAAGGAGAGGAGGTGAGAGGGAGAAGGGCTTATGGCCCAGTTGCATGCTGGGGAAGGCAGGGCTAGCCTGGTGGCCCGAACCCATAAAGAAAAAGAAAAAGGAAGGAAAGGTGGAAAAGGGAGAAAAAGGGGAAAGAAAAGAAAAATAGAAAAGGAAAAGGAAAAATGTGGAAATTTATAATAATTTAATTTATAAAATAATAGAGTGTATTATATTTTGAGTAATAAATTAATTCAATAATTTAATTTAATTTAATTTAATTTAATTTAATATATAGGTTTAAAACGGATAATTTTAGTAAAATATTAATTTGGAAAATTATTAAAATAAAATGAGTATGATAAAATAGTAAAATATTTATTTTAACTTGTTAAATATTCATCCATAAAATAATTAAACTATATAATTTTAAAAGCTAATTTATTTTAAATAAAAGTTATTTATTAAATTATAAGTTTTCTAAATTTTTGGAGGATTACAGTTTATCTCTCGAATTCCCTAACATACTCTTGAAAACTTAAAAGTCCTTGCCTAAAAGTAGTCAATCAAGATTAATTATCTTGCTCATACTCTTTAAGTATAAATTTATTCTCAAATTTTTCAAAGCTTTTCCCAAGATTTATTTTTAGATTTACCTTATCTTTCTCTAGTTCTTTTCAAGTTGTCATACTATATCCTAGCAAATTTCTTATATTTAAAAGTACCTAATTTACATTTTTTTTATCATGATAATACGTTAATTCAAAAATAGCTTCTACCTCAAGTAACCATTCAAGAAATAATTCAACATTTAATTTACCAAAAAAATTAGAATGAACAAGTTTAATACCTTAATATTCTTTATGATGATGCATTGATTTATGATCATTGTTCCTCCTACCAATTTCACTAACTTGTGACTCTCCTTCATACTCTAATCATGAGTTCAAATATCTTCCTCTTTTTTTATTGATAGGCTTTGCAGCACTTCCCACTTGTTCTCCAAAGAACTCCTTTTACTCTTGCAAATTTTGCACCGAATCTTGCTCAACAAAGTGAGACTCCATACTTTGTATTTGTGTTTATATTGCAAGAGGTTGTTGAATTTATGTATTGGTTGCTTCCAAAATTATTCAAAGATTTTTGATTGCCTCAAAAAGGGATTGAAAATTCTATTCTCCCTCAATATGAGTTAACTTTGCTAACACACTTAACAAAAGACTAGTAGCTCCTTAGGGTTCGGTGGGACCCAAATCAATTACAGCTTTCCTTTTAGTTTTCAAGTTGGTTCTTGTATAAACTTTTGATTCCAATGAATCAAAAACATATCCAACAGTTAAAATTATCACATAAAAAATTGAATAAAAATACCTTACATTTTTCTTATCAAATTCTTGATATAGAATTCAACATCTAATATTTGACAACTTCTAATTATATTTATGCATGTATCCTATGTTCTACCATGAAATATGCTTAATGATCATTCAAAACACTATGCTAAATTTATGAGGTATAAGTATTTAAAAAATAACGGCTCCAAATGATGGACTACACTTCACTTATCTTAGCACATACACTAGCACACATTCGACTACTTGCAATGTTATACTTACCAACTAGGGTTTTACCTTCCATTTGGTTTCCATGCATTTAAACACTCATGTAAAGGCTGAAGTACACATGAAATTTTATCTTAGACACATTCATAACATGAAAATATATATATATCTATATATATTATACACAAGTAGCACATATACACATTTTTTTTCTCCAAACTCTTTAACACACATATTACATATTATTATCTTCAACTTGATTCTTTAAACGTCAACTTCCAAGATTAACCTCAAGATCACTATAAATCCTATTATAATCATGCATTAGACCATTCAATACTAATATCATGCATATAAGACCTCAATAAAAGCAATTAAGATTCAAATAATTATAGAAAAAAATGTTAAAAACATCATTTGTTACACGCTGAAGGAGGGTGTTGCCTGATTCTTCTCCAAGTCATCTTCTACTCACTTGTGGTGAACCAAAATTGTGCTTTGATACCAAATTTTGATGTGTAAGATATTAGATGCATAAATTTCACAATTTTAATACCTTTGAGTTTGGCTTGATGATGAACAAAGTTGATGAAGAAGTAAAAAGACTTGTAGTTGGACAATTTCAATATAGATTAAAATGGTAGATTTTGATCTACTCCAATAAACCTTTGATTTCTCTATAGAATTCTTCTTAAAGCTCATTTCTCACTAGATATAAAGATAGGAATAAAGATGACTAAGATTTTTACTCTTGTTCCTCTTTTTCATTAAGTTCTCCATTCATTTCTATTCCTCTTAATCAATGTACAGGGTGTCTATATATACATATATATAGACACACACACACACATGATATTGAGGTCGCTCTTAACTCTCATTAATAATTCCAAATCAAAAACCTTATTTATGTAAGAGTTAAACCAACTTAATTTCATATGGTATATATAATTAGTTACAATTATAAAGATAAGATATTACAAAGTTCACATAAAATATAGAAGCTACGTAAGACCTATCATGATAATACATAAATTAATCAATAATCAAGCTTTATGTATTGTAGCTTTATTTCCCAAGGAAATTTATAGCTCTTGTATTTTCATTATATTATACATTAGATATGATTGGTGAAGTCACCTTCTTACACACATATGTGATACCTATAAGAATCACTTCATAAAACATTATTAATATTATTATGAAGGTGTTTGATATTTTCTAGAAAAATTAGTATTTCCTCCAAAAATGATAACTCTTTCCCTTCAACATAAGAATAATGAGATGGAGATGCTCCTATATCATAACCCCTAGTAGCTAATCAAGGATCGGATAACCTATACCTAAATAGTGCTCCATGATTCCTCCACTTTAAGTGATTAATGTTTTCATAGATAATCCGTATACTAAACAAGGACCATAGTAGTCCTACACAATCACATAATCATCCCAAATTACACATCATAATCCTTCAAGGACACTTAATGGTGATGTTAACAATTCTTGACTAATTTAATCAATTAATTGAGTTAATTAATTCATGTCAAGGTGTGAATTTTTATCATCCAAGGATCATTCCATAACATAATATGAAGTTTTAAACCATTACATGGTTAAAAAATAAAATAAATAAATAATTATTGTCAAAACTAATTGATTGGTTATAAAACAATTGATTAGTTAGGTATAGCCAAAACCTAGCTTTCATCTCAAGGTTAGATGATTGATCTTGAAATGATCCAAAAATCTTAATTTTAATAATTATATTTAAATAAGTTTTTATTATAAAAATTAATTAAATAAATTATTTTCTTATTAAAATAAAAGGGAATTAATTAGAGCAAATCAAGAAGAAATTTATAAATATTTTAATTAGAAAGAAATTTGGGTATTTCGGTTAATTAAGGATTTTATTTTAAAAATTAATTAAACAAATTATTTTATTTAAATAAGAGGGAATAAATAGGGCTAAATTAATAAGAATTTTATAAATAATATAACTGGATAAAATTAGAGTGGTTTGCTAATTAAAATAGAATTTGAAGAAAAACCCTAAATTAGCCTAAAAAGAGAATTAAATATTATTTTATTTAAATATTATTATTTTTAAATGTCCCAAATATCCTAATTAGTTTAATTAACCCAATCCACTATTTTTATTTTTCCTTTTTCCTTTTTCCTTTTCTTTCTTCCTTTTTCTCTCTTTTTTCTTTCTTTTTCTTCTTCTTCTTTTCTTTTCTTCCTTACCTCTGACCTGGGCATGCCTAGTGGCCCAAGCCCTCTTCCTTTTTCTTCCTTCGGTGTGGCTCGCTTCCCTTCTTCCCATAGCCCATCTTCTTTTCCTTCTTTCCTCCTTCGGTAGCCCAAGACCTGAACGTGGTGTTTTGCCTCGTTCTTTTTATTGTTGCCTGGCCGGTTTTCTTCCTTTCCTTTCTTTTCTTTTTTTTTCCGGCCAATCGAACCATGAACCTCCACCTTCTTCTTCTTCTTTCTTCCCTCCTCCGTTCAACCTGTAACTATCCAAAGCTCCCGCCACCGGCCACGCCCGATTTGACCGACCATTGTCCCCTCACTCCCTCACCAATTTGACGACCATGTTGACCCAACCAACCTTTCCTTTCTTCTTGCATGATTTTCCCTCCTCCTTGGCTAGCCACCAACCCTGCCTGTTTTGAATTTTGTCGGCCGATGCCATCTCCCTTTTGCCCTATTTTCCCAGCACTCCCCTCTGACCTTATCCCCCTCCATCTCGTGTGAAATGATATAGAATGTGATGTAATGTGTTTTTTCCCTTTAATACATGCATGTGAGGATGTTTAATGTGGTATTGTGTGGAGAAAAAGGATGAAAAAGGAGAATGGGGAAAGAAGTTGACCAAGGGAAGTAAGTTGACAAAAGGGGAATCCGTTGACCCAGGGGATAAGTTGACCAAAGGAGAATAAGTTGACCAAGGTATGTGAGTTGACCTAAGTATTTTAATGAACCATGAGTGGAAGAATAAAATGTGAATTTTAAATAAAATAAAAAAGTGGAAGAATCTAGGGCTTCGTGTGGGAGAATATAATCTATGGTCTTGTATAAGAGAATCTAATCTATGGGGTTGTATGGGAGAATCAAATATATGGTTTCGTATGGAAGAATATAAATACGTAGGAAAGAATCTAGGTTTTTGCATAAAAGAATCTATGGATGTGCATGGGAGAATCTAGGGTTTTGTATGGCATATTCTATGGTGTTGCATGGGAGGAGTCTAGGGTTTTGTATGGAGGAATCTAGGGCTTTGTGTGGAGGAATATAGGGTTTGCATGGAGGAATATAGGGTTTTGCATGGAGTAATCTTAGGTTTTGTATGGAGGAATCTAGGGTTTTGTATGGGTGAATCTAGGGTTCCACGTGGGAGTTTTAGGGTTTGTATGAAAAAGTTTAAAGATTTTCATTGGGAGGTTAGTGTTTGCATGGCAGTGAAATTTACGTATGAAAAGTCGATTTAGGATGTAAGGAAGGTAATGGATGAGTTGTTTGGGTGTTTGGAGGATATGGGGGGAAAATAGTATGTAGGATAGTATAAGGATACATGGAAGACTGAGCTAGAGTTTGGGGAAAAACCTTAATTTGAGGAGGTGGTAAAAAGGAGAAATAAATGAGGGTGAGTGGAGTATGAGAGGATGATGAAAATGATCAAGTGAGTTTGAGTATGATGGGTATGGAAAAATGATAAGTGGAATGTGAGAATTGGAAGGGTGACATGTGGACACGAGGAAGCTGGGGTTTGTTATGGATAGTTAGGGTTTGGTGTGGTTACCTAGGGTTTCATTACTACAAGTGTGCTTGAGGAGTAAGGCATAATGATGAGAGTTGAATCTAAAAATGTGATGTGTGGAGTGTTAAAATTATTTGGGTTGTGTAAGGTGGAGTAGGATGGGCCATATAGGCCTAAATTAGGGTTTCGTGACAAAACTCTAGACTGAGATGTGGAGTGGACTTGGAAGTGTAAGGTGGTGGACCTTGACCCATATACTTAAGAGTTGGAATTCTAATGTGAGGTAGGATATAGAGGAAAGGATGTTGGGGTAAGTTGGGAGGTACATGACTCTGATGATATGGAACATGTCCGTTGGAGGATAGGTGTGGGGAGAGTGAGTCATACATGTCTAGGGTGAAATTTTCGAATAAGACACTTAAGACATTAATCATTTAAAGTGAAAGATTATTGAGTCAGGTCCAGCTAATCTACCGACAATAATAGTGGTCAGGAGCTTTATGCCTTGTGTGTTTCCAACCCACCGACTATAATAATGGGGGATCTTGAGCTCAATAAACCAAAACCTGAGTTTGCTAAGACACTTAATGGATATTAGTCACTCATAGTGGAACACTATGTGAGTAGGAACTAAACCAATCCATCGGTAAGGAATAGTGGTTAGGATTTTACCCTATACGTGATTGATCTACTGGCTATAATAGTGATTAGGGCATGATGCCCTATATGTGACCGAGCCACTAACTAAAATAGTGGGAGGTTCCTGGAATCGCATGGACTTGATAAAGAACATGGTGTGGAATGAGTATCCATAATAGATTAATTAATTATTTAATCTAGACTATAAATAAGCCTTTATGTATCTACCTAAATGGTTGTATGATATTATGTTATCATAATGGACTATATGCTCTTGCTATTTTCTACATGGTTTATGTGATTTTTTGTGTTGGCCTTAGTGCATCGGTTACCTTACTCAGTACATAGCGTATTGATCACCCCTTTCATAGGGGTTGCTCATTCCCACGAGCAGATGACCCTCCTAACTTTATACAGGTGGGTGAGGCATCAACCAGGACTGAGTGTTGAGCTTGTGGTTGGCTCAAAGTTCGAGAGTGTCATGGCCAGATTCACTCTTCACGTAATTTTATTTCTTTATGTTATTTCTTTTGTATTAGATTTACCCTTTTATGATTTATTACTTCGTACTAAGTATTTTATATGAACCTTTTATCGGTTGTAAAATTATTTCCCTTTCAGATATGAATTACAATTATTTACGTGTACTCTAATTTATGTTTCACAACTGTTAAACTCTTATTTAAAATTTAAATTGTTAGATTTATAATTGATTATTATTTTTCCTTCAACCTTAGCACTTGGTAATTGAATGGTCGGAGTGAACCAGTCTGGTACTAAGTGTAGCAGTAACATTCCTAGAATTCACGAATTTTAATTTAATTATTTCCATTTTTTAAAAATATTGAATTTTGGGGTGTTACAGATCTACATACCAATTGATTTGTTCATCCAAAAAATTTTGCTAATGAAAATCGGTAACTGACTAAAAATTATTAGAAGAAAACTAGTTGATTGGTTCACCTAATCGTTCAACTATTATGAAGTTTAGGTAATTATTTTAGTTAAACAAGTCAATCAATCAGCACAAGAAAATCATACACATGCATCTTCATACAAGATTTAGATCTTAACTCTCAACCATATAATATGCATATCATTAGGCATCATAAAAACTAAGATTAAACATACTCAATTACTAAGCCATACAACATTTCTTGAGAATCATCAAAACACTTGCATAAAACTCACATTTTCCTAAAATAATAGAACCCAAAGCATGAAATACTAAAATACCACTATTATGATGTAGTAATACAAAAATAAAAATTTTCAAGCAACCCACACCTCAAGGAAATAATGACTTACCTAGTGAAGCTTAGCTATAATACCCACTAAGAAGGAAAACTTTAGCTAAAAATAACAAGCCTTGACCAACTAAAAAGAGAAAATCAAGTCTAAAAAAATCTCTTTAAAGTCATATAAACCCTAATAAAATGAGATCGGAAGAAAATAAGATATGACCTCACCAAACTAGACACCAAGAAAAACCACCTAAAACATCAATATTTTCCTAAATTTAACCCCATATAACTTAAGAATAAATTAAGAAAGAATAATAGGAAAGATTAGAAGAGGTGAAGAAGATTATCAATTAGGAATATAAAGGAGAAAGGAGTGGAGAAATAAGGGACAAAATAATAGAGTGATTTTAGTGGATGAGAGAAAATGGAGGAAAATGTGAGTTAAGGTTAAAGATATACCCACAATATGATGGAAAAAGAAGGGCAGAGTACACTTCATCAAAGCCCTAATTCTCTCATTCAAAGATGGGCAAATCTAGGTCAATTTCTCAAGAAATAGGCTAACTTCTCCCATGGCTCAAATGGTGATGGCCAAAATATTTTAGGGAACTTGCCTTAGAAAAATATAAACAAAAGAAGGTAAAGGGGGAAAATTTTTAGCAAATAATCATCAAAAATTTTGAGGATTATCTTAAATGAAATAGTTTATCCAAACCTACACAGAAAGAGAGATGAAGAATGAGAAAAAGTGTGATTTCATCATCTTCTCTTTTTTCAACTTTAACCCACGAATCCTTTAGAGGTAGTGAAGAAGTTTGGATCAATAGTTAAAAGTTGTCAAAGAGGGTTTAGAAACAAATTGAAGTTTTATTACCAAGATTTAAGATTTTTAGAAGAATTTTTCCACCAAAATTGAATTTCTTAAATAGCAAAAGTCATGGAAATTGATCTACTAGTTTAGTACATCTATTGGAAAGTTCTAACAAGTTGATTAATTTCCTATACCACTCAACTAGTTGCCTTGAACCAAAATCTAGAATAAGAATGACTGACCAATCAATCAGTCCATAGAACTAGTAAAGTGATGCACCACAAAAACCATTGCAAATCCTTTGCAAATCAAATCAAATATATATTTTCAAAGCAAGGTCAAGAATCATAAATTCATCTTCATACAAATGAATTTTTTACATATCATTAGCCCAATTATGGGGTATTACAACCAATTTAATTATTTCTCTATAAGTCAATCAAGGTGTTATTTTCCTACTAAATTTAGCTAGAAATTGATAGAGGTGCAACATTGAAAGCACTTTGAGAAAAATAAATTTAAAACCAATGTCAATTTTATAGATTGTTAAAAAATTATAGGGAGTTCATCATTCCAAACAAATAAAATTTCTAGACATAACCAAAAATGGAAATAAAATAGCATAATGGAGAAAATTATCATAGAAATGGTAGGGGAAAGTGCTACATTGGTTGTAGCCCTATGTTAGACTCATTCATTATTCTTCTACCCCTCCATTAGTGGATTTTTATGGGTTGCATACCTTTTTTTTTGGCATATAGGAAGGTATTTAGAATACACTTGTCAGTTATTGTAGATACTAGTATCTAGGATACACCAAGTATAGGTACACTTAAAATTTCTCAAATTGGAGACCTTGATATTGATTCTTATTTCTTGGAATCAAGTACATAATAGTGATCTTCACTTTTAGATTTTTGGAGAAATGTCATGAATTTTTATAGTGGGTACTCCATACAAACATTGTAGCATCACTTGTAGCATTCAAAAAAAGTTTTAGTGAAATGAATCCAATTTTGATCCAAACATATCGCTTAAATTTTTTTATGGTTATTCATAGAATAAGGATGAATTACACCTAGGTTATCACACTCGTAGCTCAAAAATTATGATGCTATCATAAGGGCATAATTTAGGCAATATTAGGGGCTTTTTGGGAGTTTGAATTCACTAATGGGATAAAGGGAATGATTATATTTTTAAGCACTTGATTGAAATTACAAGATGATAGGGTGTTACAAAAGGTAAAGTGTGAAAGAGTTATTATGACAAAAATTATGATTATTGTTCTTTTCATAGAGATTTTGATTGAATATATATAGCTAAGTTAAATTTATAATTTTATTTAGTTAGGATTTCTAGTTAAGATCCAATTGATAGTTTAAAGGTTGAATATAATTAATTTGAGTAATTAAATTGTAAAGAATGTCTAAATATGGATACTTATCAAAACAAATAACAGATAAATTAACCATAAATAATTAAGGAAATATGAGATATAATTTTAGAAATTTCATTATATAAATATACTTAAAGTGTAAAATATTTGAAGATTGAAAGAAAAAAAGTGAAATAAGCAAAATCAAATAATTCATAGAAATATTTTATTTTTTAAAATGTGAGAAGTGAATATTGAATATTCCAAATTACTATATGTTGATGAAAAAATATTTTTAAAAATTAAATGTAGAAAATTTTGATATTAGAATTGATTTTATGCTTAAATGGATTAAAAAGACCTAAATCTTCTAATATCATAAACATGAAATCCTGCAAGTTAAAAATTTAGAAAGAACTAATGAATTGGAAAAATAATAGAGTTAGTGGATAATATTTAAAATATTTTAGGAAGGATATAAAAAATGTGGATGAGTCAAAGTAAATAAAAAACTATATAAGAAGAATATGAAAAAGTGCAACTTGTACAAATGAATAGCATGAATTACAAAAGACTCAAATTGAATAAGAATGATATGGAATATAATAATAATAATAAAAATTTGAAGTATATTATAGCCCGATCACATAGCAATATGTAATACCCTACCCTAAAATATTTTAAAATGTATTTAAATTATGTTAATATAAAAGAAAATAGTTTTAGTATTGGAAAATGCTTTAAAAAATGGGTGATTATGTGAGTTTGTGACATACTAGTCAATTGGTCACTCAAAACTAGTTAATTGGTTTATCTATAAACCTAGGTAGTTATCCTAGAAGAACTAGCTAATTGATATTTCCAAACTAGTTAACTAATTTGCTAAAAAGTTTAGGTGTTTTCTAGTTTTATTTCTATTCTTCTTCAAATAAATGTATAAACTTTTAATTAGTATCTCTTTGTCTTAATAAGAATATTTTGGTGCTTTGCAATTATCTACATAATATTTAGATCTTTATATGATTTCACTTAGCTGAAAATCTCCCAAGAAAATTTTTTATGTACGTTTTTCACCTACCTTCGCTCATTCACCTTTTTCTATCCTCTACTAACCTCTTCTCATTCAAGAAGGGTATATAATCTGCTATAGTCCTTTAGCCTAATCTTATTGTAGCTCCTCCTCAATTACCTTATCTTGAAATCTTGGTACATGGTTGTCCTTGCACTCCATTATCCTCTCACCATAATCAACTCCATTTTCTCTCTCCTTCCCCTTCACATTGTTGAAAATAAGGACCTTTGGGGATTCCCATTTTCAGACATTCCCTCACCCTCACTTTTAGGCATTCTCAAACTCTCTCATTTTCTTGAAAAAAAAAATAGTGAAGTGTTGGGTGTTCCTCTCCTTCATTCACCTATTCTTTTCTCAAGTCAAATCTAGTCCCCCATGTTCTCCATTTTAGAGATGTGATCCTTGATGCTGTAATCCTCTTCTTAATCTTTTATTTACCTGTCCCTGGACTTAGTTAAGCAAAGAGGGATCAAGGTCTTCAAAGAGTTTAGTAGTTTTTGTTTTCCCCTTTTCTTAGTTCTCTATTCTTTTAGTTTAAGATTGAAAAATAAATATGTATATCTTTTTTCTTATTTTTTTTCTTTATTTTAATCGATTCTTAAATTTTTTTTGTGATGATTTTTTTTTATTGATTCCATAAGTAATCAAAGATCTTATAGTTGCTCATTGGGCTAAGAGTACTTTAATTGCTAGAATACTTTTAATTGAGGTAAGACAAAACATAACCTATAATAAAACTTGTCTTTCATGTTTGCCTTTGTTGTTATCACTAATTGAGAGTAATTTTTTTAATTTAAAGTATAAGTCATAATGTGAAATTTTCCATAACCTTTAGTTTAGATTTACTTTATGAATGTTTTGTATATATTTTAGGCCATATAATTGAGAAATGCTAACATATAATGTATATGAATATGTTAAGGCTTGAGCTCTTGCAAGTTAGCATACTTTCAATGGTTATTATGAGCATTTTCAACATGAATTATGTTATTGGTAGTAGGAGCATGAGTAAGGTGTGAAGCATCAGGTACTTGAATATGAATTAGCCATTTTTGACCATGGCATAATTCTTATTAGATAAACATGAGATTCCTGTTTAATTCAATCTTGGAGCATGATCTATATATTTTTGGTGTTAGGAATAAATTTATATGCATTTTGTTGGTATGGTAAGCATCCTAGAGTAATGGTTTAAATTAGAAACCATTTTAGTTCATTTTCATGGTTGTTTCAATGAGTTGCTCAATAAAACCAATTGAATGGTGAAACTAGAATTTTAATTCTCTTTGTATCCTGAAACCATGTGCTTGATTCCACAAGTTTTATTGTGATAAGCATGTTTTACATGAGATTAATAGTTCCTAAATAGTCTAGGAATGTTTGGGTTAAAAAAGGATATAATTAGTTATAACTGTATGCATATATTTGTGTTTCACTTAGATAAACCAGTTAATTAGTAAAAGAAAAGTTAGTTAATAGTTATGCGAGTTTATTCTACCAATTAACTAGTTGAGTTTGATTTATTTTAATTATTTTCAACCTTGTGCCAGTTAATTGATCAAAGACTTAACTAGTATATTGGTTACCCTCAAACTAAATAACTAGTTTGCTTGATAATTTTTTGTTTTGTTCTATTATGGGACCCAAACTAATCCAATGGCTGGTAAAACAAGTTGAATAGGTACCTTGGGACTTTTGCGTTTTGACCTTGAAGTTTGAAGTAGATTCAACTTTAGCTATTAACATTCAATCTTGATTATTGGAGTTCAATAATTAAACCTAATGAGAGATTAAAAATTATTTAATTGTGCGGCATGTGGCCTTGGAATATGTTTAGTTTTATCATTGTAGATGACTAATATTGGTAAATAGTATTTCATTTGATCCTTCTTCTCCAACTCATAAGCTGGTCAACCACAAGTTAATAGGCTTATTATCATATGCTATTTACTTTTCTCTTCCCTCATTACTAATAAGCAAAATGGACAAGCGCGTGGACTCGTTATAATATGTCAAGGTTGTATACCAAAGGAAAGTCAAAATTGAATACTAATATGCATTATTTATGGTATCTAGACTGCAGAGAAATAAAATTATGAATATGAATTATAAAAATGAATGCAGCTACTATTGAATTACAAATTGTAGAATAATAATTTTTAAAGCTAGGATTGAACATTATTCTTAAATTTGACATACATTAACAGGTTAATGGCTATGAACAATCGGTCTAATGTAATTTACTAGCCTCTTTCAAGGTCTAAGAATATATCTAACCTACTTTATTAACTACTTTAGGAAGGGCTGGAAACATAATGGTAGAAAAGGACAAAAAGGCTAGAAGTTTTGGGAGGGCCAAAAAGTGCAAATAAGGGCCTAAGAGGAGAAAAGAAAAAATTAAAGAAAGTGTTGAAGAAATTAAGACTACATACCATAAAAGGTATAAAGAGTTAAATAATTTAGAGGTGGCTAAAAGCACTAATTATACCAAAAGGCCTAGAAAAATAATTTTCAATGTGGTCATTCAAGCATAATACTATTTTTTTAGTTTGATGTTGGATCTAAAACTTTGTAATTTTATATTTTAATTTTGTTAAGTTTAATATTTTATGTATAATTTATATTCTTTAATTAATTTAATAATGTTTATTTTGATCAATCGTATATTCTAATTTTATTTTACTTAGGATAAGGGGAATCTCCATATTTATATTATTTAAGTATTTGATTGTTTGATTTATAAATTACCTTATGTGTCTTATACTGTTACTCATAATTGTTTATAAATGATAGACCAACCATCTTTAATTAGAGTTTAATAAGTTAAGTTGAGAGTAAAGGATAATTCTCCACTTTAGATAATATAGCATAAATAGAAATAAAATAGGGTCTTAAAACAATTACAAAATCTTAACAAAAATAGGGGATGATACTTAATTAATTGAACATAAAGCATCATCCATTATTTAAATCATTTGATTAGAGAGAGAGGGACTGATAATTAACAATAGGACTATGTAGTTTGAGTGAGTGTATTAGTTTTATATTCCTATTGAAACATAATGAGTAATTGAAAACATCAAGTAATTGGTTAATCAAATTTTATAATTAGATAGAGGTGGATCTAGATTCCTTAGTAATTTTTATTAATTAATTTAATATTTTTAGGTTTCTTTTTTATAGTTGAATATTTTATCTAAATTTATTTATATTAATATTTTTTTTTATGTCCTAGGCTGATTTAATTTATAAAAGTTTTTAAGTTATTAATTAGTCTCTATGTGATGATAACTCAGTACTCATTGTTTACTATATTACTTGTGACAAGTATATTTTCCAATAGGTACTTCACTTCCTAGATTTGTATATTTTTGTGCAAATCCCTAAAAAATAAACACTAAGAGAGTTGCAGCAAGAACAATAGAAACAAAATACCATTAAATTCATAAATTATATGAAATAAGGTCACAAAAATAGAGGATGAGCCAAGTGAAAATAGAGAAAATAATTGTTTTATCAATTATCCCTTCCATTCTACTAAGTCGTGGCCTGTAAACGAAAGTAGGAATAATACTAAGGAAGATTATAATGGAGTTAATGCTCTATAGGGTTGAGATTTTTGGAGGGATAACACGATTATTTATGTTTGTGTTAGCACCTAAACACCCATTTTGGATGGTTTAGATTGCCTTAGATACGCATACTCCCCCTTCATTTGGTGTTTCTGCCTAAAAACAACCATATTTAGATCAATTCTTTAAGGAATTGTACCATGTAGAGGGTATACCTATATTTTTGTTTGGTGTGATTTCATACAAACATCCATATTAAGATCAATGCTCTATTAGGTTGAGGTTTGTAAAGGGTATGCCCATGTTAAGGGACATATTTACCCTTTTACTGAAAACATGATGCTTTTTTAGGGTGGAGGATAAGTTGTGTCATTTGAACATCTTAAATAATAGGATTATGTTTCCACTAATAATAATAATAATAATAATAATAATAATAATAATAATAATAATAATAGTATGACTTATTCATATATATGATGTATGAATTTATCCTGCATATGTGTTATTACATGATTGTCTTTTAAAACCTACTTTTTGTTTCACGACCAATATGAACTATATGCGTATAATAAGCCTTTGAAATGTTATAAAATATATTTATTTTACCAGTACATCACTGTACTTATACTACCATTTGTGGTCACTATGTTGATTCATCTTTTTCCTAGAAAGAAGAGGAAATTTTGGTTGTTTGATTAGTTTAATGTGGGCCTATATATGGCTATGGGTTAGGGAAAATTCATTCTATTAAAGGGTTAGTGATGTGTAAGATAATGGAAGACTATCTTTTACAAATGTAGGACCTTTTTATTTGGTTTGTAGAACAACAAAGTTAACTAAGAAGGAAGAAAACTGATAGCTTGGATGATCTAAATGCAAGTTTTAATTGGAAGATTTTAATCTTCTTAGAGATAAAAATAATTTTAAATAGAAACCTATAAATTCTCTATAGAATAAATCCTACATTTCACTCAAGATTTATCCTCACTTGAAGATAAAGTAGGAAGATAGATTCACAAAGAGTTCAACTCAAAGTTTTCTTCTTTTTATTTCATTTTGTGATATATTGTATGAATGTTCACCACCACCAAATGTACAAGGTATATATATACATATGAGGCAAGCCTAACTCCTACTAATTAATCCCAAATCAACCATCCTAATTAATAAAGAGTTGAACCAACACATATATGTATATTACATATATAATGAGATAAAAATACAAAGACAAGATATTAGAAAGCTTACATAAAATATCGAAACTACATAAAACCTAACCATGATAATACATGGAATAATGAAATAATCAAGCTTTATGTCTTGTAACTTTATATTCCATTCAAATTTGTAAACCTTACATTGTAATTGTATTGTACACTAGATATCATTGGAAAATTCATCTTCTTAAAAACATATTTTATACTAGTAAGAATCACTTAATGAAACATTATTAGGATATTATAAAGCTGTTCAAGATTTTAAAGAAAAATTGGTACAACATCCGAATATACTAATTCATGTCCTTCAACAATACAATAATGAGATGGAGATGCTCATGCATCATTCTCTCCTTATAAATAATAATTTGTCCTTAAATTAACATCACTATAATAAGGAGATAAATCACTAACTTTAAAAGTTATAGAAACTCCTCCATAGGATTCTGGTAATTCTAATTCATAAGCACTATTTCAAAATTTTCTAAAGATTTTAAATGGTGCATATGCTCTTGGAATTTGTTAATTCTTTTTTTTTTTTGAAATCTTATTTATATTAAATGTAAGGGTAACAAGTATCCTAGTGAAAATAATTTTGTAATTCTATTTTTTTTGTTAGTTTTTTGTATTTAGATTTATCAATATTTTTCTTTATTTGCTTATGAATTTTTTTTAATGAATTCAAATCTTTCTTTAGCATCATAGTTCTAAATGTCACATTTCTTTAATGAAAACATATTCATAGGTAAATAAGGATTAACTCCATATGAAACTTCAAATGGACTCGAGTGAGTTATAAGAGAATGACTTCCGTTGTATGCAAAATTAGCATGTGCAAGTTTTATATCCCAATCTTTTGTACTTTTAGTAGCCAATCCTTATAGCAAAGTTCTTAAGTTCATATTAGTAAATTTGATTTGACCATCCATCTTTCGATGATAAAAGGTACTATACAACAACTTAGTATCTAACTGTAATACCCCAAAAATTTTGAAAACCTATATCTTAATAAATAACTTTATTTGAAATAAAATTTGCTTGTAAAATTATTTATTTTAATTATTTTATGGATTTTGGAGTATGTAAGTTTGGATAAGAGTATTTAATAAATTTAAAAATAAATATTTTACTATTTTCATATTATTGTATTTAAATAATTTTCAAAACTAATATTTTACCAACCTTACTTTTTAAAAAAAATAATATATTAGATTATAATGAATTAAATTATTAAATTAAATAATTTATCAAGAATATTATATTTTATGATTTCATAAATTAATTTACCTTATTTTCCCTATTTTTTCATTTTCGTTTTACCCTTTTTCTCCTTTTTTCCTTTTCTCCTCTTCTTTTTCCCATTTTCCCCCTTGGGCCGCCCGGCCTGCTCTCCCTTCTCCCTGCGCATTTGGCCTTCGGCCCACCTCCTCCCTCTTCTCCCTCGCGCGCCGCCCAGCACGTCCAGCCCAGCTGCCCTCCTTTATTTTTTTCTAGACCGGCCGGCTCTCTTCTTTCCTGTGCCGGTCCAGCCGCCAGCCATCCCTTTCTTCTTTTCCTCTCTTCTTCTCCCACGCCCGACCATTTCTTCTACCATGGTCGAGCATATCGCCACCTGCAACCCGGCCACCACCTACCTCCCTCTCCCTCTCTCTCTTCCCCCGTCATTTTCCTTCCCTTTTCAAGCCAAACCGGCCCTGGACGACATCCCCGCATGCCCCTCTCCCTTTCCTTCTTCTTTCCTCTTTTCCCCTACCACCCGACCACCACCTGCCACCTGCACCCTCTCGCCGGCCAGCCGCTGCTCCCCCTGCCTCACCCTCTTCTTTTTCTTACCCTCACTAGCCCTTCATTCCCACATTTTTCGGGCCTATCATCCCCTTCCCGAGCTCCCTCCTCTCTCCTTCCTCCTTCCCCATTTTCTCCCCCGGTTTTTTATCACCGCCGCCAGCCGCCGCTCGAACCACCAAGCCCAACCCCTGCACCGCCTACTGCGACCACCTACTACCACCCTACACCACCACAAGACCCCCCAAGCCCTTCGAGCCCTACACTTCCTCCCTTCTCCTCCTCTTCCTTTTTCTCCCCAGTTTTTCCCCTTACCGCCAAGCCACCTGCAACCGCCGCTTCTACCGTCGTCCGGCCACCTCTTCTGCCACCCAACCCACCGTTTGACACCCTACAACCCCCTCTACAACCGCCATACCTTAGTTGGCCGAAAACAACTCTTGTACCCCTCCATTTTTCCCTCTCCTTTTCCTTCCTTCACAACCCCTTCCCCTCGATCCTTCTCGGCAGCCAACTTCGCCGCCTTGCCGCCGCCGTCTCCGCCACCCTATGTCACCGTGAAACCACCCTTAGCCTCCACCTACACCCCCTCTTCACTTCTGCACCATTCACTTGCCTTAGAACCTCCCCTAACTACCTTCTTTTCTAGCCTAAAGTCCCTAAACCTAGCCACCTCTCCCCTCTTCTACCTCACCTCTCTTCGAGCCTTTCCCCCTCTCACTTCTGCATGAAACTCACGCTGCTCATGCAGCGTGAGCTCCCCCTTTATTTTGGAAATCATTTAGCTAATTTTTAAGGTATAATAGTATTTTATGTTAAGTGTTTTACTAATTAAGTTTCATAAAGTTTTATGCTTCGATTCTTATTTCTAACATAAAAATAATGGATATTATTTTTAGGTGTTGAGTTGCTAATTATGCTTGGTAATATTTGATATCTTGCGGGATTAAGGTAACCGTTAATCCTCCCTTAAATATATGGAAAAACGTATGCTAGCATATTAAGGGTTTAGTATGATTTTATGCATGTTTGGTGTGCTTAGCATGATATGTATATGGTTTCTTATATTGTTTGATAACTTTTGTGCCATATGTAGGTATGTTAATTAAGGGAGGAGTTTGATTATTGATGGAAATGTTAAATGCTTGTTTATGATGTATTATGTTGCTAATGCATGAGTAATATTATTGTCTAAGGGTATTTTAGTAATTTTGCTTATGAATTATGTGACCTATAGGTAGTTGCTAATGAGTATTATGTTGAATAATGACATGTTGGTGGACTTAGATGATAAGAATGAAGCACTAATATCATTATTTTATGTAGTGTTAGTAAATTCATAAAAATGGTGAATAAAGGGGTTGAATGGAACTTTTATAAGTGAAAAGGGAATTTCGGTAATTTTATAAGTAAAAGGGTATTTTGGTAATTTAAAAATAAAGAGGTTAAATGATAATTTATAAGTAAAGGATAAAATTGTAAGTTGTGAGAAAGAAGGGTAAAATGGTAATTTTGGAAGGAGGGGTAAAATAGTAATTTTGGATAAAGGAGGGCATTATGGTAATTTTTCAAGTAAAAGGGCATTATGGTAATTTTGGAGGTAGAGGGGCAAAATCGTAATTTCATAAGTAAAGGGTAATATGGTAAATTTTATAAGTGAATGGTGAAGTGGTAATTTATAAGTAAAGGGGTAATATGGTAATTTGGAAAAGAAGGGCAAAATGGTAATTATGTAAGGAAAGATAAAGATGGTAATCTTGGATGTGAAGGGGTAAAATAGTAATTTGTAAAGTAAAAGATGTATGGTGGTAATTTTCATAAATAAAATGATATTATGGTAAAATTGGATGTAAGGGTAACTTGGTAATTATGATAACGACAAAAGATAATTTAGTAATTAAATTATGATTGTAGAGGGGCAATTGGATAAGTATGATACTATAGAAGGGTAAATTGGTAAATTAACCAATTAAAGGGCATTAAAGTAATTTTAATAATGGAGAAGGGTAATATAGTAATTATGATTATGAAGAAGGGTAAATTAATATTTGTAATTATGAAGAAGGGTAAAGTGGCAATTAAAATAATTGAGAGGGGTAAAATGGTAATTATGATAAAAGAGAAGGGCAACTTGGTAATTTATCCAACTAAAGGGGAAATTTGGTAATTTAGCCGATTAAAGGGTAAAGTGATAATTATTTAACCAATTAAAGGGGGCAAAATAGTAATCATGATAATGAAGGAGGGTAATTTAGTAATTTATCCAACTCGAGGGCAGTTTTTAATTATAACAAAGGAGAAGGGCGATTTGGTAATATAACCAACCAAATGGGAAATATGATAAGTGTAGTAATTATGAGGGGTGAATGGTGATCTAAAAAGTGTATGAGATAATTTGGTAATCTAAATTGGACAAAGGGTAATTTGGTAATTACGCAACCTTAAGGGTAATATGGTAATTTATCAAGTAAGGAATGGATACTTAGCAATTATATAAGTAAGGGGTTAAGGAGTAATTTGTACCTAACATATTGTTATGATTGTGGAACATTATAATATGATTCAAATAATATTGATTAACCAAGTAAGAGTATTTGATAATTAGTCTGGCCTTAATGATTTCTCTGTGATATCCTGGATAATCATCTGAATAAGAAACGAGTAATGATATCAAAACGATTGAAAGTGAATAAGTATCGGATTATCGTGCTTTTCAAGATCACCTTAATTAAGACACTATTACTTAAAGTGAAAGACCTCGAAATCGGGAATGGTGACTCCTTAGGGGTCGCTACCCTAAGGACGTGGTTTAGTCCACGATCATTCTGGTATTTGCTGGTGTGCCTTTGTGCCCCAGCCAGGCCCTATATCTTACTCTTTCTAGCTCTACAGACCTAGTTAGGGGGCATGCATACTTATGGATTAGGTGTCCTTGTCGGTAGGGTACTGAGTTAGCTTTATGCACCAGTACGACCAGGGTACCTTTACATCCTTGGGTTCGTGGTTGAAGGGTACTGAGTAGCTGATATGCACCGATACGACCGGTGTACCTTTGTGTCCCGAGTTATTGATCTCCCATTCGAGGAATATAAATATGGTTGATGTGCTGATTAAAGAAAAAGAAAGATACTATTATTGAAAGTGAAATATTAATGAGTCGGGCCCAGATGATTATGATATTGAGTACCGGTCCACCGGTTATAATAGTGGTCCAGGAGCGTGTTGCCCTGGTATGTGATATTGAGTACCAGTCCACCGGTTATAATAGTGGTCCAGGAGCGTGTTGCCCTGGTATGTGATATTGAGTACCGGTCCACCGGATATAATAGTGGTCCAGGAGCATGTTGCCCTAGTATGTGATTATGAGTACCGGTCCACCAGTTATAATAGTGGCTAGCAGTGTTGTGCCCTAGATGATGATTTTATATATATTCCGGTCCACCGGCTAAAATAGTGGGGGTCCCAAGCTCAATAAAATCAGTTATGTATGTGAATAAGGTTATGGAAAAATACTAATCACTTATAGTGGAACACCATGTGAGTCGAGGCCAGACTGGTCCACCGGCAAATAATAGTGGCCAGGTGCGTTCTACCCTGTGTGTTTACCTTCCGGTCCACCGGCAATAATAGTGGTCAGTGGCGTTCTGCCCTGTGTGTTGACTTTCGGTCCACCGGCTATAATAGTGGGGTTCTCGCATTCACATGGATATAAAATATGATATTGATTGAATGTTGATGGAATAATGGCTTAAGGCCCAAATGTATTGATCTTACACTATGACATGGCTTAAGGCCCAAAGATATCGATTGTGAATTATAACTTGTGTTACGTGTTATTGTTATGTATGCACCTCTCATTATTTATGTGCGTAACTTGCATTATGTGCCGTATGCTGGCCTGTCTTTAAGTGTGGTATTAAAGGGTTACTCAGTACCGTAGTACTGAAGGGATTCCCTTTATGGGGCCCCTGCCTATTCAATGGGCAATGCCCTTGCAAGTATTTTCAGGTGCTACTCAAGTGGGCTACGGGAAAGAGAGTAAGGAGTTATCCGGTATCGTTAGGGTTTTCTCTTTTTCTTTAAATTCCTGGTTTTAATGTTATGTGTTACTGTAACCACCGTTGGTGGATTTTATTCTTGTAAATGATTTGATGCGCTACTCTGATTTGTGTGTGTTGAATTTCGTTCAAGCTGTATTTCATTTTCTTAGCCTTAGCACTTGGTACTGGAACGGTATGAGCGAACCGGTCTGGTACTAAGTGTGGCAATAATACTCCCAAAGTTCACGTTTTATTTATCTGCTTCCGCAATTATCTTTTAATAAAACGAAATTTTTCAGTAGTGAATTTTAGTGGTGTTACACTAACATATGCCAAAGTATCTTCTAAAAGTAACTCAAAAATTTCCCATCTCTATCTGATATTATAATTCTAGGAATACCAAGTAACATTACTATTTCGTAAAATATAAATCTTCCATAAGAGTTGTGTCATCTATTTCATTACAAAGAATAAAATATGTCATTTTAGAAAACATATCTACCTCTACCATAATATGTCATTAAGGAGTTTATCCAATTGAGTATTATCATTATCTCTCTCCCTTTGTAGGGATTCTGTCATAACCACAAAATAATAACTTCCTTCTTCTTGAATACATTTGGCTATAGGCTTTTCATGCAAAAATAAACTATTGTTATTCTCAACTATGCTCTCCTTATCCATTTTAGAAGTTTAATTTTATGCTTCTTCATATCCTTCTCAAATATATATTCATTAGTAATACCATTATGAATAGAACTTCTATCAAACTGCCATGGTCTACCCAATAAGATTCCACATGCATCCATAGGTAAAACATTGCATAGTGCCTTATCATGGTAGTTATCAATTTTTAATGATACTAGGGTTTGTTTTATTCTTGTCCTTATTCAACCATTGAAGATAATAAGGTTTGGATGTGGTGTAGTTTTCAACCACAAATCCATAACCATCCTCTCATTGGCTGCATCGGTACAAGATCCAATATCAATAATAATATGACAAACCATATCTCATACTCTTCCTTTTGTCTTAAATAGCTTCTCCCTCTAAGTAGGTTGCTCAATAGCTTTGTGCTTGAATTAATCTCCCTAATAAATAACAACTGCCCTCTTCTTCTGCTCAAATTTAGTATTTTCCTCATATGTCTCCATGGCTTCAATCCCTTGCATAGATAATACCCTTTGATTAGGACATTCGTGAGTGAATTGTCCAAACCCCAAACATTTGAAAATTTACCTAATAGAGACTTCATTCACATTATTTTTACCTTTCTCCTCTCTATTAACTCCCTGTTTCTTATTAATATTGGCAGAAGTTGAAGTACTCACTCCATATTTTATTATTTGGTTACTTGAGTAGTATTACTTTATTTATTATGAGTCTTATTGGACTTAATTTGTTTTTCAAATCTTAGGGAATGTGTAACCGTGCCATCTATAAAATCATAAAAACAAGTTGCTACCTTTACATGAGTCATTATATTATGGCCTCCTAAAAATCTAATATAAATTTTTTCCTTCCTTTCATGGATATCATATACTAGCGTCAACCTTTCGAATTCCTAAACATACTCTATGACACTTAGTAGTCCTTGTCTAAGAGTAGTTAATTTAATATAGTTATCTTGTTCATACTCTTTAGGGATACATTTCTTCTTTATATATTTCTTAAGTTTCTCTCAAGATTTTATATTTGATTTGCCCTCTCATTCCCTAGTCCTCTTTAGATTATCATACCATATTCTAGCAAATTTATTAAACTTAAGAGTTACTGGTTTGCACTATCTCTCATTTTGATAATCCTTAAACTTAAATATAGCCCCCACTTCACATAACCACTTAGGAAATGAGTTTACATCAAGCTTACCATCAAATTTGGGAAGTTTACGCTTAAGGCCATTGTCCTCCTTTTGATAATACTTAGGTTGATGGTCATGGATCTTCCTATTACTTCCACTCCCTATAGACTCTTTATCATGGTCTATTCTTGAATTTAAGTACCTTCCCTTAGCTTGATTATTTGACCTTGTAGCACTCCCAAATCGATCCCCATATAATTCTTTATGTTCTTAGACATTTTGACCTAAATTTTGTTTGGCCAACCTAGATTCCAACTTTTGTCGTTGAGTTTGTATTGCAAGTATTTTTCTTAGTTTAGCATTATTGGATCTAAATTGTTTGAAAGTTTTTGATTAGCTTCAAACATGACTTAGAAATTTTGTTCCCCCTCCATGATACAACTATTACAATTCTATACACTTAGATTTCCACTACGTCTTTGTTTATATTGATTATACTTGAAACACTCACCTCTAAAATATAAGTCTTGTTTAATTATTGTACACAAAATTTGGAGTTCAATGAGTGAAATACACAATAATAAATAGAGATAGAAATCATGCAGCAAAAACAACTTAACAAAACACTTATCTTCTAAATTCTTAATGTAGAATTTAATAAGTTTCGAAACATTAACTCAAAACTTCTCAAAAATGTCATGTTAGTTTTTAGCCTATTTAGCTTAAGGGCTTGCACGATAAAACCTCTATAAATATACACTATCCCTAAAAACCAAGGCCTTTAATATTATAACACTAAAGCATACAATGCATGAATAAATTTCACCAAACACATGCACACATACTCAACCACCGTATGACAAGCGAATAATCTCCAAAATCATGCATGTCTATTTATACCTAATATCTACTCATAATCGCCAACATGATTATAAAACAAAAAAGGCATGTAACTCATGCAATTTTTCATGGAAAACACTTACTCAAATGTTTTTAAAAAAGAAACTATATATAGCATGCACAATTTTCACACACCACACACTTTGAATTTTTCCAAATACCATTTGAATTATTCATGTATGAATATTTAAGAAATTAACAAGAATTATACAAGATTATCTTATCTACATGTAAGGAAAATCAAAACATGAAGAATATTCAAAGAAATCAAAAGTACGGCATCAAGATTCAAAGAAATAAAGCAAGAAGATCAAGAATCTTACAAGAACACCCAAGGGAAGTTGATGCCAATATCTACAATAAACTTTTCTCTTGAGTTTCTCCACCTATAGCATGCACTAATGCCACTTTTGATATGGAATATCATCACTAGATAATCTTCTACAAATTGAAAATCTTTTATACAAGACTCAAGTCAATGCAAAGTCTTCAAAGTCTCAAGAATGATAAAATTTGATAGTATGTTGACAAATTCTTTAGAAGGTGGAAAGATCTAATCCTAAGATATGAAGCCTTATAAAGAGAAATATTCTATTTCTCAATAGAATACTCTCCAATACACTCAAATGAATAAGGAGAAGAGAAAAGAATAATACACCTCTCTTGCAGCTCTCTCAAATTCATGAATGAATTTTGATTTCATAAGTCATGTAATATGTTGAAATCAATGAGTTCAAGGGGTATAATATATAAATACACCTATGCAGGCCCTTTAATTAATAAGACCACTAATCAGCCCTTATTAATGAAGTAAACCTCTAAGTAATAGTACACTACATATTTTAAAGGTTACAATGATAGTTTACAAGTATTACAAAGTATGTAATAAAATAACAAAGCTACACAACTTTAATAATGTAATACATATATGTAATCATATGTAATTCAACTATGTAATATTGTAGAATTTTTATTTCTTGCACGTTATAATCCTTGTAATCCATTGTCATTGCCTTATACACCAAAGATTTTCAATCAACATAAACTTCTTGCAGGCATATACAATACCTGTAAGAATTAATTGACAGAACATTAGAAGTATAAGAACTTTCAAGAAAAATGGGTTCTATCTCTAAGTATGACAAGTATTCTTGTACTTAATCATTTGAAGAATAAAATTGAGAGTATTCTATAGATGCTCCTGCACCAACACCTCCTATCCCTACCCCACTAACATCATATGTAACTCAAAATAATTATTAAAGTTAGATAAAGATAATACTGGTGCATTACATAGCTTATCCTTTGAAGTATCAAAAGCTTTAGTAGCATCATATCCCCATTTGAATTTTCCTTTTTACATAATATATGTACTTGTCCTAGTAATAGTTGAGAAATCTTTAATGAATCTTCTATAGAAACTCGCTAATCCTTGAAAAATCCTCACCTCATGAGTATCTTTAGGCATTGATCAATTATGAATAACTTGAATCTTTATACAATCCATAAATATAACTCCCTACTCACAATATAAATAAGGAAAATAATACTCAAAAGCATAAAATCATACTTCCTATTTTTCTATTAAGTTAACTTCCCTCACCTTATCAAAATATTTTCTCAAATAACTAAGATTATTACGCTCATTTTTACTTTACACAAGTATATCATCTAAGGATACCATAATGAATTTTCCAAGAAAAGGTCGAATAGCTTCATTCATTAGTCTCATAAATGAACTAAGTGCATTATACAATCCAAATGGCATAATAGTCCATTCATAAAGATTTTATTTTATTTTAAAAGTATTTTTCCATTCATCCCATTCTCTTGTTATCTTTTGATTATATCCACACCTTAGATCAATTTTAGTGAATAATTGTTCTCCTCATAACTCATCTAAAATGTTAGCCAATCTTGGCATAAAAATATATATCTTATGGTTATATTTTTCACAACTCTAGAATCAATACACATATGAAACATACCATCGTTTTTAGGAACAATTAATGTGGGTGCATAATATGGACTCATAATTTCTCTCACATATCATTTTTTGATGAGATCTTGCGTTTGTCTCTCTTATTCCTTAGATTCTTTCAGATTACATCTATAAGTAGGTTGATTAGGTAAAGAGATATGTGACATTAAATCTATAGTATGTTTTATCCCTCTTTTAGGTGGTAATTCATTAGGAAATATAACTTTATATTCATCAATAAGCTCAAATAATTGAGAATTATTTTCACTTTTCTCACCTTTTAAAGATTACTTGATAATAATAGCATAGCAACTACCTTCTTCCTTAATAAATTTTATCATAGCCTTTTCATGTAAAAATAAAATCTTTTTATTTTCATATATCTTTGCATTATTACACCTATAAAAATTAATTTTTGTTCTTTCTCTTATCCTTTTCAACAAGATATTCATTAGTAATACCATTATGAATAGCACATCAATCATATTGTAATGGTCTATTTAATAAGATTCTACATGCATCCATAGGAAAAATATCACATAGTACATCATCATGATAATTACTAATTGAAAATGAGATTAGGGTTTGTTTTTTCTTTACCCTAAATCCTTTTTCCTTTTCAAGCCATTAAAGATAATAAGCCTTCGAATGAGGTTTTGTCTCTAAGTCCAATTCCTTCACAATCCTTTCATTAGACACATTTATACATAATCCACTATCAATGATAACCCAATAATTTGTATTGTCCATTTTTCCTTTAATCTTGAGTATATTCTCTCGTTGATTAGATTGCTCATTAGATTGAACTTGAAGTACTCTTTGTAGCATATAACAAGTATTACCTTTATCCTCTAACTCACTTAAAATTTCTTCATTTGACTTAAACTTTAGGCCTTCATCAGAAATCTCCATAGCTTTAATCTCTTGTATAGATAATATTCATTGGTTAGGACATTCTCTAGCTAAGCGTTCACCTTGGTACTTAAAGCATTGCTATGTATAGACTTTATTGAACTTTGCCTTTCTCTTCTCTTTATTAATCCCTTGTTTCTTCTGAAAATTCATAGAGCTTAAGTTAGCCACCCTATACTTGGTAACTTGTGAACTTAAGTAGTAATTTGTAGAAGAAGTATTTTTCTTGGAATGAGGCTTAGTAAATTTTATTTACTTTTTGAATCTACAATATTGCTTAGTCATATCATCAAGAGAATCCTATAGACAAGTTTCAACTTTATCTTGAATTATTATGCTAAGGCGACCTAGAAATCTAGCACATGTTTGTTCCTTTCTCTCATGGATTTCAAATACAACTACTAACCTCTTGAATTCCCTAACATATTCTTCACCATTTAAAATTCCTTGTCTAATAGTAGTTAATATACTATAATTATCTTGCTCATACTATTTAGATATATATTTTCTTCTGAAATTTTTCTTAAGCTTATCCTAATATTTATTTTAGATTTACCTTATCTTTCTCTAGCTCATTTTAAGTAATCATACTACATCCTGCCAAAATTCTTACACTTAAGAGTATATAATTTATACTTTTTCTCATCATGACAATCTACAAATTCCAAAATAGCCTCTACCTCATGTAACCATTCAATAAATAACTCAACATCAAGTTTAATATCAAAATTAGGAAGATTAAGTTTAATACCATTATCTTGTTTATGATGATGCCTTAACTGATGTTCATTGTTCCTTCTATTACTTCAACTATGTTATGACTCTTATTCATACCCAACTCATGAATTCAAATACCTTCATCTTACTAGATTGATGGATTTTGTAGCAATTTCCATTCAATTTCCAAAGAACACGGTTTGTTCTTGTAAATTTTACACTGAATCTTGCTTGGTAAACCAAGACAACATTCTTTACAATTGAGTTTTCATTGATGGAATTTATTAAATTTAAAATTGGTTAACTCCAAATTGATTGAGAGATTTTGGATTGCCTCAAAAATGGCTTGAACATTCTATTTTCCCTTCATTTAATCAACTTGCTAACACACTTTAACAAACAATTAGTAATCCTTAGGCTTTTATTGGAACCCAAATCACTCAAAGGTTTTCTTCAATTCTACATGTTAGTTCTTGCAAAAAAATTTGAATCTAATGAATCAAAAACACAACCAATAATCAATATTATCATATACACAAACTGAAATGCCTCAAAAAATATTTATTTTAAGAAGTATAATTAAATAAGGATTTATTAGGAAATTAATTTAATTAATTATTTTTCTTGGAATAAGAAGGAATTATATAGGGTAAATTAAGAGGAAATTTATAAATATTTTTATAAGGGAAAATTGGGTATTTTCCTACATAAAAAGGAATTTAGGAAGATTCTTTTAAAAATCCTAAATTATCATAAAAAGGTAAATTTAATATTAATTTATTTAAAATATTTTTATTTTAAATACCCAAAATATTCTAATTAACTTAATTAACCCCAACCTACCTATTTTTCTTTTTCCCGTTTTCCTCTTTCTTTTTCTTTCTTCCTTTTTCTTTTCTTTTTCTTTCTTTTCTTTCTTTCTTCCTTTTTCTCTTCTTTTCTTCTGGTTGGGCCTGGCTCGGCCTGATTCCCATTGCCCATTCCTTCAGCGTAACCCAGGAGCAAAACGATGCTTCTTCTTCCTTTTTTCCCCTAGAAAGTCGCATTATATTTAAGAAGTTTATAACTGTCGTCGAATGGCCCGGTTCTCCTTTCTTTTTCTTTTCTTTCTTTTTCCCCCAGCCAGTCGGCCCACCTCCTTCTTCTTCCTTCCTCCTCCATGGTCAACCTACAGCTTCGTCACCTCCGAAAATGGTGTCGCCGGCTACGCTCGACTTAACCAGTCGTTTCTCCACTCTTTCTCTTCCCTTTGGATCGCAGTTCTACATGACCTAACCCACTTTCCTTTTCTTTCACACAAAACCCTCCTTTTCCTGCACAAATGATCTGCCACGACTTGAATTTGTAATGGCCAATTGACACTGTCGGTTACCCTAAACCCTACCTACATTACCTTCTTGCCGACCCTTAGAACCTTACATTCCTAAAACCCTAAGAACTTACCCTACGCACCACTGCAACTTCAGATGCCCTTTCCTCTACCGTCAGCTAACTACGATGCCTGCTCTACCTATCTTAGTCTTCCCTGCACTACCCTCTAACTAACTAAACTACCATTTCCCCTCGATTCTTCTTACACAAGCCACCATAGCCGTGCAAATTTCCTTGCTCAACCAGCCAAATTTTACACCTGCAACCCTTCATGCCACTATCCACCACTACATCTGCCGTTATCACTGTCTCCTTTACCGCCCAAAAACTGCTACCAATCTTCCTCCACCTCACCCTACTCTTCTTTTCTCCTTTCTCCTTCTCCTCCTCTCTTTTTCTTCTTCTTTTCATTTCGACCGCCATATATGCCGATGTGCGTTGCCGCCACTTACTGCGCCACCACCATTACCTCTCTCAACCTAGGCTACCACCAACACCTCAACCTATGTCCTTATTCTCCATCTCTTCTTCTCAAATCTCAAAATTTTCCTTTTCTATCCTCTTTTCAGGCCACTGCTGCCGCCGTTGTGCACCACCGTCGGTGCCACCTATCTCCGCCAACCCAAGATGAAACCCTAAACCTCTCAACCCTTTTTCCCTACTTATTTAAGCTTATTCTAGTTTATTTCAATTTTAACCCTTATTCGATTATTATTATTATTATTGGGTTCAATATTAATGTTATCATTTATTATCAAGGTCGAGATTATGTATAAATTATTTAGGTTATTAGTTTCAAATTATTAATATTATTAGTATTATTATAAATTTTATTATTATTATTATTATTATTATTATTATTATTATTTTATTATTACTATTATTTAATTAGAGGGCTAAAGCCCTACTTTATTATATAAAACAAATATTACTACTACTTTTTTATTGATATTATTATTATTATTACTACTACTACTACTACTAATGGTACTTTTACTATTTTATGGTAGGGTTGAAAACCCTACCTTATGTTACTATCGGTTTAAGTCATTTCAATATTATTATTATTATTATTATTATTATTATTATTTTGTAAATTCGATTACTATTTCATTACTATTATTAGTACTATTTTTATTAATAATGTCTTAATGATATTATTAGCATTATTTTGAGTGGAGGGTAGAAGCCCTTATATCACCATCCATTTCAAATCATATTAATATTATTATTAGTATTTTTAGTATTATTTCGTATAGCTATTATTAGTAAAGTGTTATTTTATTAAAAACCTAGTCATAGAATAAGTTAGTAAATGATATTATTTTTAGTAGGAGGGAACCTAATTCTAGTTTTTCCCTCATAAAGGTGAGACCAATCAAAGCCCTAAAGAGGTGTAGGAGTGTACTCCAAGACCAGTGACGTTTTAGGTAAGGGGTACTAAGGTCGTTTGTGTATTATGTGTTTTATATGCCATGCATGCCATGTGATATAAATTATAACGTATTTTATGTGACTTTTGTATAACTGTCATATATGCAACATGATATGGAGTTGAGGTAAGTTCGTGCAGTGAATTGTGGCATGTATATTATGTATATGGGTTGTGTTTTTATTGTGGTATGGTGTGGCCCATAATACATTCATGATAGGTTTTGTAATATGATGATGGGGAATGTAATAATGTGGGGTCAGTTTGTGTGTTATATGACCGTGCATGGTGGCATCGAATGATGAATGGTGGAGTTTAGGGCTTGCATGGGAGTTAAGGTTTGCATGGTTGTTACGGTTTGCATGGGAGTTAGGGTTTGCTTGGGAGTTAGGGTTTGTATGGGAATTTAAGGTCTCATGTGTGAGTGTAAGATTTTGCATGAAAAAGTTCACACGTTTGCATGGGGGACATAAATCGTGCATGAGAGAAAGATTTACATGTGGAAAGTTGATAAGGGGTGTAAAGAAGGTACTAGAAGTTTCGTATGGGGTTTTGAAAACATTGGGTGGAAAATAGAACGTGGGATATTATAAGGGTATGGAAGAGACTGAGTTAGGGTCTGTTATGGTTACTATGGTTGTGGTGGTTAACTAGGGTTTAGTGTGGTTAACTAGGGTTGGAGGATAAGAATAGTATAAGTCAGTCATGCATGTCTTGGGGAAAGTTTCTGAATAAGATACTTAAGACATTAATCATTTAAAGTGAAAGATTATTAGGTCGGATCCAACCGATCCACCGGTTAGGAATAGCGGTTAGAGTTCTTACCCTATAAGTGATCGATCCACCGGCGTATAATAGTGGGGTGGACATGATGTCCTGCAAGTGACCGGCCCACCTGCTATAATAGTGGGGGGTTTCAATCTCAATAAACACAAACCAGAGTTTTGCTAAGGCACTTAAAAGATACTAATTACTTATAGTGGAATACTATACGAGCAAGAACCAAACCGATCCATCGATAAGGAATAATGGTTAGGGTTTTACCCTATAAGTGATCGATCCCCCAGCGAATAATAGTGGTGAGGACATGATGTCCCGCAAGTGACCAGCCCACCAGCTAAAATAGTGGGAGGTTCCTATACTCACATGGATTTGATAAAAATGCATGGTGTGAATCGATTTTTGATAAGATATTAATTAAATAATTAATCTGGACTAATTGGGCCTTTATGCATAGGGTTGAATGTTTATAAGCTGTATATTATCCCGCATGACTTTATATATTATATGTGTGGGTTTGAATGTTTGTAAGTTGTATATTATCCGACATGATTTTATGTACTTATGTGTTGGCCTTAGTGCTTGGTTACCTTACTCAGTACGTAGAGTATTGATCACCCTTTTTATGGGTGCAGCTCATTCCCATGAGCAGAAGGCTCGTATGACGTGTTGTAGGTAGGAAACATGTTCTTTGATGCTATTGATGTCCACAGGAAGTCAGGTAGGGGTGAGTGATGATTTGGGCTGGATCAATTCTTTAAAGTGGCATGGCCGGCTTTTCCATTAATGAGATTATTATCCCTTTTTCTCTTTTAGCTATGTTATGAATTCTAGAAACAATTTTACCATCATGGACATCTTTCTATTTTAAGAAACTTTCTCTCGTATTTCGATTTTGTAATAATTTATGCATAATCTGATTTTATATTGGAACCTTGATTTATGTATTGATATGAGTTGATGGCAATGTTTTCTTAGCCTTAGCACTTGGTACTGGAACAGTAGGAGTGAACTGGTTTAGTACTAAGTGTGGCAGTAGCATCCCCAGAATTTACAGGTTTTAAATTTAGAGGTTTTGTGTAAAAAACATAGTAAATTTTGGGGTGTTACACAAACAAATAAACATACTTCACATGTTTATTACCAAATTCATGATACAAAATTCAACATAATTCAACACCAAACATTCAATATTTTCTAGCAAAGTTTATGCATGTAACCTATGTTCTAATATGTAATATGTCTAATGAATATTCAAAGCACTATGCTATATGTATTATATATATGTATTTCATAAACAATCAGTCCAAATTATAAACTCCACTCCACTAATAATTGCATACACACCCATAGAAATTCGAATTAACTTCTAACCATATAAATGCTGACTAGGGTTTAAAAAGTTGATTCAGTATTCATGTATTTAAACAAGCATATAAGAGCCTAATTCTACATGAAAATATTTTCTAATCACATATATAAAATGAAAAAGAAAAGAAATTTCATACTAGCAGCATATATTATTGTGTGTGGGAATGTGGAATTGTTAAATTGGTAAAACCAATGCTCAATTAGATTGCAAATAAGTAGAACAAGGTTTGAAAGTATTAAATTAAGAACGTAGATATTTAAATAGGGTAGAATAATGGTGATGATGATCTGATGGTGTTGATGTTTCGATGATGATGATTCTAATTTGATGGATAAATGATGAATATGATTCGATAATTATGACATGATGATGAGGATGATTAAATGATTAGGGTTTGATGAAGGATGGTTTTGTGGGTTAGGGTTTAGTTTTGAAATTAGGGTTAGAATTTTGAATGGTAAATTAGGGTTAGGGTTTTTCAAATTAGGGCTTCAATTTTATGATATGGCTACAAGGGCATGGGTTATGGAGTTAAGAAAATATAGTGCTTAATCTCTAATTCACATAGACGAAGAGATTAAGGGTTTCAAGATTAATCGTTCACACATATTCAATTGAGCTTGAGATGAACTCACACAAAATTCAATACTTGCAATTGACATTCAACTTTAATTCAATCTTTATCTATCTCCAATCATAGATTCTATGGATTTATATAGCCAAGGATACTGATTACAATATACTAGCTAAAAGGTATAATCTTCAAAAGATACCTAGCCAAAAGATACTAAAATATAGAATATTCTTCAAAAAGGTAGATTTATACTACTTTATTCTCTTGGTAATCTCTAGCTCTACTTCTTAATTAATTAACTAAATAAAATAATATGCATGTCCAAGATGCATATTATTTCCCCCATGCACGTAGCCATTCACTTTATGCATGCCATGCACATGCACTTATACGCCTAGTAGCTTTTATGATATGTTTCATCTATAACTAGCAGTGTAATCATTCGTTTATCCTCAATTTTATGGGAGATCCTTTCTAAATATAGAATAATTGGTTCCATAATTATCAATGCAAATTCTTGAATGTTTCCTCCTACATCATACATACATAGTTTTCTCCTCTTAACTACTCAACACACATTACCTACAATCATTATCTTTGATTCGGTTCATAGCATGTCAACTTCCAATTCATTTCAAGAACACTATAACTCCATTTCTAATCACACATTCAACCATCCAAGATTAATCTCATGCATGCAAGAATTCAAGAAAATCAATTAATATCCATACAATCAAATCAAGAAACATCAAGAACCTTTATTTCATGTCGAAGGAAATGTACTTGCTTGATATTTCTCCAAGCCATGTCCTCCTTCACTTGTGTTGAACCAAACTAGTGATTTGATACAAAAAATTTATGTGTAAGATAATGGAACATTATCTTTCACAAGTGCATGACCTTTGTATTTTGTTTGTAGAATAACAAAGTTGACAAAGAAGGAAGAAAATTAACAGTTTGGATGATTCAAATGCAACTTTCAACTTGAAGGTTTTGACCTTCTTCAAGATTAAAAAAAATAAAGAGAAAACTCTAATTTCTCTATAAAATAACTCCTAAAATTCACTCAATATTTATCCTCACTTGAAAAGAAAGTAGGAAGATAGAATCACCAAGAGTTTAGACTCAAATTTTTCTTTCTATTTCATTATGTGATAGTGATGTGGTTTTTATCAAAGTAACAGAAGGTTGGATCGAAATTTGTATTAGAATTTGTCACCCACGATCTAATGCAAAAATAATGAAGTGATTTGGTGGATTATATACGAAGAAATTGATGTTACAAGATGAAGGTGTTTCAGCAGATTTGAAGGTGTTCAAATGTGTCGTGTGAAGATAGATTTGAGGAAGGATTAACCCCGGATTATCCTTGCTCAGTACAGACCCAAAAGGGAGGATTAGACTTTAGCTCTCTTGCTCAAAGTTTTATCAAAATTCTTATTATTCATTCTATTCAATTCTCTACACAAATTTTGTGCACAAAAGGTATATATAGGAAAGAATAAGCTTGGTGGTGAGCTTCCTTAACCAGCCAAGTTTACCCACCTAATCCATCCCATTAATCATGGTTGAATTAAGCCCATATTAACCTTAATCCACATAATAATATCATTGGTTAAATGATACTAAGGATTAATATTACAAAGCTATACAATAGACTAAGATACATACATGAAATTATAGTCATACCCTAACTTACATAAAATATACTTAAGGTTAAGGTTTACAACAAGTTTATAAAAATAATGAATTTCATCACTCTATCTCTTGTTGTAATGTATCATCCCATGTATGTCATAGTCTTGCATGCCTTGGAATACTTGTACACATCAATGTGTATGAACATCATCTTCTTGCAAATATATAACATACCTACAAGAATAACTTGAATGTTTTTCAATGTCAAGCATATTAGAATTATCAAGAATATTTAACATGATAGGCTCCAATATTATGAAAGATAAATCATATTCCTTACCTTGAGGATTAGAATGAATATGACAATCATTATGTTCAATGGATGCTCCTGCATCATACTCCCCAAGTTGAGAAGAATTTGCCCTCAAATTTTCATTAGAATAATAAGGAGACAAATCACCAACATTAAAATTTCTTGAAATTCCACCATAAGAATCTGGAAGTTCAAGTTCATAAGCATTATCTCCAAACTTCCTAAGTATTTTAAATGGACCATCGGCTCTTGGCATTAGCTTTTTTTTATGTAAATTAGGAAATCTCTCTTTACGTAAATGTAACCAAACTAAGTCACCAGGAGAAAACACATAAGAGTTTCTATGCTTATTCGCTTGAGCTTTATACTTGGCATTAGATTTTTCAATATGATTTTTGATTTTCTCATGAATTTGTTGAAAAAATTTTATTCTATCTTTAGCCTCATAGTTTTTCAATTCACTTTTTTCAATGGAATCATGTTAATAGGCATGTTAGGATTGACATCATACACACTAAGCATATTCCATAAAGTTTTCCAAAAATAAGTCATAAACTTGACATAAGCAGTATTTGAAAGGATTATACAAAAACTCATATTTTGTTTCACAAATCCTTTATCCATAAGCTCTTGTATTTGTTTTTGTAATTCCTTAGCTTCTTCTGGGTTACATCTATAAGTCGGTTTATTAGGGATAGGCATACCAGGAACAAGATCAATAGCATGTCATATACCTCTTTTAGGTGGTAATCCAGGAGGTAAGTCAATAGGAAATACATCATTATACTCATCAAGAAACTTAATCAAATTAGGATCTTTAAGTTGTTGTTTTTCAGGTTTAGAATCTTTAGAAACTAGAGAATAACAAATTCCTTCTTCTTTTATACATTTGTCCATAGCCTTTTAATGTAAAAATAATTTCTTTTTATCATCACTCAAGGGCATATGATCATATAAAGAAGGTTTGAGACTATACAAATGTTTTTCCTTTTTCACCACATATTCATTATTTACCCCATCATGAATTTCTTTTCTATCAAATTGCCATGGTCTACCCAAAAGTAATCCACAAGCATCCATAGGTAAAACATCACATAAAACTTCATCATGATAGCATCTAATAGAAAATGTGATTAAAGCTCTTTTGTTTACTTTAGATCCTTTATCCTTGTTTAACCATTGTAAAGAATAGGGTTTAGGATGATTAGTAGTTTCCAAACCAAGTTTATTAACCATTGCCTCACTAGAAACATTAGTACATGAACCACTATAAATTATAATTCTACAAACTATATCACCTATTTTACACTTAGTTTTAAAAATCTTTTCTCTTTGAGTAGGTGTAATATTAGGTTGTATTTGCAAGACTCTTTGAATTACAAAGTAGGGGTCTCCTTTTTCTTCTTCCATAGTTAATATTTCATTAGGAGATTCAACTTCTAATTCATCATCACTACATGGTTCCATGTTTTCTATTTCATGTAAGGTTAAGGCTCTTTGGTCAGGACAATCTCTAGCAAAATGTCCATATCCTTTACATTTGAAACATTGTTTATTAGCCATTTCAACCACCTTATTTTTACCTTTATCATCTTTGTTATTCTTTCTATCATATGAAAATGTCGATTTAGGTGTAAAGGTGTTAGAATAGGGTTTAGTCAAAGTAGAGGCATTAGACTTAACATAGGCTTTTGTTGTCTTGGTTTGTCTTTCAATCTTCATATCCAATTTTATAAAGTCATAAAGAGAGTCATAAGAGTACATATCAACTTTTTCTATTATTAAGTTATTCAAACCACCTAAGTATCTAGCACATCTTTGTTCCTTTCTTTCATGAACATCACAAATAAGGGCTAGTCTTTCAAACTCTCTAGTGTATTCTTCTACACTAAATAAGCCTTGCGTTAGAGTAGTCATCTTAACATACATATCTTGCTCATAGTCTCTAGGCACAAATTTCTTTCTTAAGTGCTTTTTAAGTTTTTCCCAAGATTTGATTTTAGGCTTCTCTTGTCTTTCCCTAGTTCGCTTTAAGTTATCATACCAAATTCGAGCAAACTTTTTGAACTTTAGAGTAGCTAATTTGCACTTTCTATCATCATCATATTCTCTAAACTCAAAAATAGCTTCAATCTCATGCAACCATTCAAAAAATGGCTCCACATTCAAATCACCATAAAATTTAGGAATTTCAAGTTTAATACCTTGATCTTCATGGTGTGGATTTCTTACATGGAATTTAGGTGCTCTTCTTTGGTTGCTTGAGCCAAAAGAATTTGTCTCCTCTTCTCCATATTCATGATGAGAAATATTGAAATGTCCACGTCCATTCTAGGCATGGTAAATCGGCTTCATTCTCCCTTCCGCACTATCATGTGTGGTTTCCATTCGAGGTTGCCATGGTTTATACTTCTCTTGGTCGGCCAACTTTGCTTCTACACATTGGAGTTGATGTTGCAGTGTGTTTTGATTCTGTAGTCGGGCATCCATGCGTGTGGTGAGGCTTTTGATGGACTCAACCAGGGCACGCACCTCTTCACTAGCCATGGTGAAGATTGACACACAACCTTTCTTGATGCACACAATATATCTTCCACAAATGTAGGTGCTAGATTTGTTTTGCCTACAACCAAACAAAGCACAAACCAATTTATAATTCTAAAGAAAATATCAAACACTACCTGCAATCTTTATCTAGGTACAAGGAGATCTTTAAGCCCCAAGAATAGCCACTGCACGCAGGTACACACAAACAATGAAAGATTAGTAATAATAGGTGTGAAAATGATTCACATAAAATCATAGAACATGTTTTTGTGTTGTCAATAAAATCGTGTCTTCCAGTGGGAGTTTCATGTTGAAGTCTTCATATAAAATGTAGAGGAGATCCAGAGGTAGATTATGGACTATTTTCTTGAGAGAAATTGATGAGAGATGAGTCGATGGGAGTTTCATGTTGAAGTCTTCATATAAAATGTATAGGAGATCCAGAGGTAGATTATGGACTATTTTCTTGAGAGAAATTGATGAGAGATGAGTCGAATACATGGCCTGCAAGTTCCAGGTCAGTTTCGGGCTTCACATAAAATCATAGAACGTGTTTCTGTATTTTCAACAAAAACTTGTCTTCTAGTGGGATATTCGTGTTTAAGTATTCATAGAAAATGTAGAGCAAATCCAGAGGTAGAAGATGGACTAATGTTTTGAGAGAAATTGATGAGAAATGAATCGAATACACGGCCTGCAAGTTCCAGGTCTGTTTCGGGCAATTGAGAACTGTCCAGGGATTTCGAACACTTTGAAGCTTTTCTTCTTAATTGCACGAAGAGAAATTGAATGGGGTTGTCATAAACTTGATCACAAACTAATAGAGAGTAGAATACAATATAAATCAAGTGCTGAAAAGGCACACACGATTGTTGCAACCAGACCAACCAAACTGGTGCTGCTGAAATTCGAACTCTGTTGGTATTTTATGTGAAAAGTTTAGGGAAAATGCAACAAGATCGTTGCAAGATTGCAAGAAATTGAAGCAAGAACTTCAAGAAAACTTAAAGAAGTTCATCAAGAATCAAGATTTGCAAGAAATGGTGGAGTATCCGTGGAGTTCTTGGTGAAAGAACACACCACGATTTCAGGTCGACAGAAATCAGCTTCGAACAAATGAAGCTTTGATACCAAAAATGATGTGGTTTTTATCAAAGTAACGGAAGGTTGGATCAAAATTTGTATTAGAAGCTGTCATCCACGATCTAATACAAAAAGAATGAAGTGATTTGGTGGATTATAGACGAAGAAATTGATGTTACAAGACGAAGGTGTTTCAGCAGATTTGAAGGTGTTCAAATGTGTCGTGTGAAGATAGATTTGAGGAAGGATTAATCCCGGATTATCCTTGCTCAATACAGACCCAAAAGGGAGGATTAGACTTTAGCTCTCTTACTCAAATTTTTATCAAAATTCTTATTATTCATTCTATTCAATTCTCTACACAAATGTTGTGCACAAAAGGTATATATAGGAAAGAATAAGCTTGGTGGTGAGCTTCCTTAACCAGCCAATTTTACCCACCTAATCCAGCCCATTAATCATGGTTGAATTAAGCCCATATTAACCTTAATCCACATAATAATATCATTAGTTAAATGATACTAAGGATTAATATTACAAATCTATACAATAGACTAAGATACATACATGAAATTATAGTCAAACCCTAACTTACATAAAATATACTTAAGGTTAGGGTTTACAACAAGTTTATAAAAATAATGAATTTCATCACTCTATCTCTTGTTGTAATGTATCATCCCATGTATGTCATAGTCTTGCATGCCTTGGAATACTTGTACACATCAATGTGTATGAACATCATCTTCTTGCAAATATGTAACATACCTACAAGAATAACTTGAATGTTTTTCAATGTCAAACATATTAGAATTATGAAGAATATTTAACATGATAGGCTCCAATATTATGAAAGCTAAATCATCTTCCTTACCTTGAGGATAAGAATGAATATGACAATCATTATGTTCAATGGATGCTCCTGCATCAGATAGGTTGTATGAATGTTCACCACCACCAAATGTACAAGGTACATATATACATATATGAGGAAGATCCTAACTCCCATTAATTAAGGCCAAATTAACTACCATAATTAATAAAGAGTTAATCCCACACGTGTCCATATGGTATATATAATGAGTTATAATTACAAATATAAGATATTACAAAGCTTACATAAAATATCAAAGCTACATAAAACCTAATTGTGATAATACATGGAATAATCAAATAATCAAGCTTTATATCTTATATCTTTGTCTTCTATCCAACTTTGTATCTCTTTCATTTTCATTGTCTTGTGCATTATATATCATTAGTAAATTCATCTTCTTGCAAAGATATATAATACCTATAAGAATTACTTAATGAAATATTATTAGGGTTATTGTGAAGGCATTTTAGATTTTCAAGAACAATTGGTACCACTTCCAAATATGTTAACTCTTATATTTCAACATGAGAAGAATAAGATGGAGATTCTTTTGCATCACTTAGGGTAACTAGTATAGTTTGTAAATTTTCACTAGGTTGGGACATTTTGTCATTATGATTACTAAAATCTTAGATTTATTCTTATATTTGATTTTTTAAACTTTATCATGCGTTATATTACATTTATCTCTCTATCCCTTTCACTATCTCTAATTTCTCATGCATAGTTTTGTAATCATTTTATCCTCACATCATACATGAGTTAGGTAGATGATTTCACCTATCTTATATTTAATGTAATATAAAATTTCCCTTTATTTGGATTTACCACTTTTACATTATCATAAAATATAAAAAATGGTTACAAAAATTGAGGGTGTTACTTATTACATTTTTGGGGTAAAACTATATGTTACAATAAAATTGTTGAAATATGCTCCCTCTCAGCCATTTTCTTGTGATTTATATTGTGACACCCACATTTTCACTGATAAAATTTTTCTTTATTAATATATTGTTAAAGTAGAAGTACAATAATACTCCTAAGAAAACACTAGGTGTTACTACCATGTCTACATAAGATAAAATTTTATAGTTTGTCCCATGTTAGATACAATACTAAATATCTAAAAAAATAAAACACTAGGAATAGACTCAGCAAAATAAATAACATAAAAGTAGTAGGAGTTAGGGTTTACAAAACAAGACCATATTGGCTCCAAAATGAACCAAAATACTCAAAAAAGATGGAATAGAAAGTAGGGAAAAACCATAAACTTAGGTCTCTCAAAGAAAAAAAAAGGAGTAACCACCAAAAGTCCATGCTTAATTGTCCTAAGCCCAAACACATACCTTACTAACTACTGGCCTCCCACAAATACTGGTATAAGGTCCTTAGCTTGTAGGATTAAGTAGGTGACTGAATAAATGGGTATGTCAATACGCTACATACTGAGTAAGCTAAGTTACTTACTCATGGAAGTTCATGATGAATGTATGGATATGGAAAGATATATAGGGAAAACTAACACACGTTCTCATGCTTATGCAATAATGTACCAACTTATGTAATTGACATGGAGTTCTTATCATGGTAATTTGATCACACATATGGAAGAAGATAGTATAATCATCAATAATAGATATAAGAATCACAAAGTGCCATGCTTTATGCCATGTATAGGGAATTCATAGTTCATTATTCTTATTACAATACTCATGAGTCATGGATAACAACATATGATCATAAAAAATAACAAGCCAATAGTGTGAGAAACCAAGTATCCCTATGGTCCATCCTACTTATCCAACAATGAAAGTTGAATGACAAGATTATCCCCAATGGTAACTCAATACCCATAGAATTCAAACCAATGATCAAAAGACAACAATTCTAGTTATAGCCAAGATAACCATTAATGGACATAAATTCTAGTCAAAACTAAATAAACCATCTGGGTGACTAGATCATTTAGTATAAATACCCCCTAGTACATTAGTAGTGTCTAAAGTAGGAAAGGAACTAAGATCTACTAGGACCTAGCATAAACATATTAGAAGGAAAATTAATACTTTCAAAAGCATACTAATCCCCAATAATGAATTGAGGATATAATAATGTATACAAATATAGTACTTCATCATATTTCACTTTAGGTGATTAATATTTTATTATCCAAGTAATATGCTAAGGAATTCCCACATAGCATGCTAAGTACCCCAAAATTACATAATCATTCTAATTTATCCATCATAACCCTCCAAGGGTACTTAGTGATCGCATCATCAATGCTTGACTAATTTGATCCACCAATTAACTTAGTAGATTCATGACGAGATGAACATTTCCATCATCAAAGAATCATGACATAAGTCTTAAACTATCATAAGGTCAAAAAGAAATAAAATGAGTATTCCAACTAAAACTAATGTAGAAGCAAATATTCAAGACTTGGAATTCATCATTATGGAACCAATTGTTCTCCATTTAGAAAGGATTTCCTATAAAATTGAAGAAAAATGGATGGTTATATTGCTATTTATAGATAAAATGTACCATAGAAGCTACTAGGCATATATGGCATGTGTATGGCTTGCATGGAGGGTATGGCTACACGTGTGGGGGGAATAAAAGGAAACTTGGAAATGAATATTAGTTGGTTTAGTTAATTAAATAGTTGAGTTAAAGATTAGCTAGAGAATAAAGTAGCATAAATCTATCTTTTGAAGAATATTATATCTTCTAATATCTTTTAGCGAGTAGATGGTACTATCTTGTAAAAAGTAATCGGTGACCTTGACTATATAAGCCATAGAATTCGCGTTGAAGGGGAAATTGAAATTATATGAAAATTTCAAGTATTGCTTATTTAATTATGTGTAAGTTCATCTCAATTTTAATTGAATCTGTGTGAACGATTAATCTTGAAACCCTTAATTTCTTCATCTGTGTGAATTAGAGATTAAGTACTATCTTTCTAAACTCCATAACCCATGCCATTCCAAACCATAATCATAATTTAAATTCATCCAAATTGAAACCCTAACCCTAATTTTTATATACCTAACCCTAATCCGGCCCCATAAAACCTTCTATCTTCAAACTCTAATTGCCGAATCATCATCATCATCATCTTATCATTGTTAAATATCATTCATAATTCACCCATCACCATTGAACCATCATCATCATTATTCCACCATATTCGAATCATCTCCATGATTGGTCTTTCCTTAACTGAATCATCACCATCTTAATTCCCCATCAACGAGTCTTCATCCTAATATCCAAATCCAATTCAAGTCCTAATATCACCATAATTCTAATTCCATATTCACACCCACATCAGAAACCAGTCAATTGGTTATGGAAACTAATAGATCAATTTGATGATGCCAAACCTTAATATCCTCATCAAAACTATTCAAAAGGTTTGTCAAACCACTCAATAGTTCTAGAGACTAGTCAGATGGTTTAAACTAAGAACAAAACAAAAATCACCATAGCACACCAATAGATCTATTATGCTAAACATTTTATTATTCTAGAGATAAATTAATCATTTAGTCAAACTAGTCTACCGATTTGTGCAAAAACAACATATCCATATATTTCTACAAATGATTCATTCCACAAATACCAATCATAGTAGCTCCATATCATTTAGGCATCAAAACACTAAGATTAATTAGCTTGAGTTATTAACTTATGCTACATTTTCCAAATTCACCAATCATGCACATAAAATCCTATATTTCCTCAAAGTTACACAACTCAAAAGACAATTCAGCATAACATTACTATTATCATGTAATCATGAAAATAATATCAAATTCAAATGTAAACCAAACCACATGCTCATTCATTATATACTTAAGGTAAGAATGACTTACCTAGTGAAGCTTTAGCAGAAACCCGACAAAGTAGGAAAAATTTAGTTGCAAAGCCTCAAACCTTAAACGTCTTAAAAGAGAGATTAAAACTCAGAGAAATCACATAGAAATTATAAAAACAAAAAAAAATTGGAAGAAAACACAAGCTACCACCTCAACGATGTGGACACCGAGGAAAACCAACTAAATCCTCAATATTTCCTTAATTCTAACTTGATCTTGTTTAAGAGTAAAATAAGAAGGATTCAGAAAAAGGATTAGAAGTAAGGAATATTAGAAACAAATTATGTGAAAGATAAAGGAGTAAAGAAACAAGGGAAGGAAAAATAGATGGATTTTAGTGGCTAAGAGAAAATAAGGGAAAATGAGCATTAAGATTGTTAATATACCTATCATTTGATGTGCACGAAATGAGAGGGGTACACCTAATTAAAACCCTAATTATCCTACTCTAATTTAACAATATCTAAGCAAATTTCTCAAGAAATGTGTTGACTTTCCCCTATAGCTCAGATGGTGATCGTTGAGACACTTCAGAGCAATGTGCCTTAGGGAAATCTAAACATGAGAAAGGAAAATAACAAATAGACATAAGAAACAAATTAATAGACCTTGTAGAGATTATCTATAACAAAATTTTCATTCTAGACTTGCACAAAAGATATAGAAAGAAGGAGACAATATATGAGCTCATCGTCCTTCTTTTTATCAAATTTTAGGTCCATGAATCTGTTCGAAATGGAAAAGGGCTCAATTTAGTGGCCAAAAATCATCAAAATGATTTATAAATAACATGGAGGTTAAATAGCAAGATTCAAGATAATTAGAAGGACTTAAAAATCCCAAAAATACACATATTAGGTAAATTGTTCAATTGGTTTTCCAGAACCACTTAACTTGTTACCAAAAACCAAAACCCAAATTGAAAATGAAAGACTAGCTAATAGATTCATAGAATTAGTTGACTAGTGCACCCAAATAATTAAGTTTTTTTTTCCTTATTTTCCAATCCTTTCCAAATCCCTTTTAAATTAAATATTAAATACACTTCCAAAGTAAGATCAAACATCATCCAAAAGTCATCAAACACATGGATTTTCACACATAATAAATTGAAATTTTTGAGTATTATGCATATTCTATCTATTTGAGAGTTTGGAAAATAATGGTTGGTTATACGACTTGCATGGTTAATATGCAGCTAATTTAATTCTTTCATGTATGAAGGATATTTACAACTAAGGGTGAACATAATATGCTTCAGACCATAAACAAAACTGTAATTTTAGTCTAGTTAATAATTTGAAAACTAATAGTTTGGTTTACATTTTTTTTAAATGGTTTCACTTCAATTTGAAATTTCAATTATAATTTATAAAGTGTAAGTTGTTGTTGTTATTGTGTGTGTGTGTGTGTGTGTGTGTGTTATTGGCAATATCACCATCAAATAAGTATTATTTAGTGCAATTCTAGATAATAAGTATGTTGTAAGTATACATATTCATCTTGAATCATTTGTTATAATGAGATTTTCCCCCTTCATTGTACATCTAAAAGTGTTCATGTTCTTTTATCATTTTTATCGTTAACATACTTAAATTAATTAGAGAGTTGCTTAAAAATATTATATAATTTATTCATTTCTTGAATTATGTTTCTATTCTTCCTTTTTTAAAATTACAAATATTGCTTATTATGAACAATATTTATATAGATACAAGTATATCTATGTAGGTTTATAGTATGCTAGATATTACTAAAAATGATATTTTTAAAATACATTTTAGCATTAATTGCTTATTATTTCTTGTTTTCATGATAATAGTAAAGTGATTTCAAGTTGAATAATTTATGATATATAAGATGCAAAAAGCATACACCAAACCAAACCAAACTGTAAACTGTTAATATAGTTTAGTTTAGTTTCAGATTTTTTCAAACTATAAAAATCTAACTTGAGATCATAATAAATTTCAAATGAAATTAAAGTAAACTTGACCAATTAACATGTAAAAACAAAATCATAAAAAAATCTAACCAAAATTAGCATGGTATAACACATACTTAGGAACTATGACTTCTAAGCTCATGAATATCGTATAATAAAGTGTACTCACACAAGAATGATTCTCTATTTAGTGACAATTTCTTTCCAATTACTAATATGTATGAATGACCACACTTAGTTCTCCACCACAAAAAAAGGTCATGGCAGCATAATATATACAATGGGATACCACACCTGCTGTACGTGGTCGAAACATATCTAAGGGGATTTGTCAGAGGATACCACACCCACCACACCTTGAGTACATCTATCGTGAGGATGACACAAGTTGGTATACCTACCATACATGGTCAGAATACATTGAGGGGATTTCTCAGGGGATACCTTACCTACTAAACCTTGAGTTCTTCGATTGCAAAGGCTAACATAATATGAGATACCACACAAGCCTAAGCTATGGATAGAAGAAGTACCAAGAGGCTTAAATAGGGATACCACACCCACCTTAGCTAGACACTGATGACATGACAATTTGTAATAACATTATTCCTATAGTGATAAATATGTGCATACTCCTACCAATCACAACTCACTAGAGAAGGAAAATAGGAATTGGCTAAAAAGATAAAAATCACAAGGGTAACTCACTCATGAGCTCTTGGTTTGCTACCCCTAGAGTTGGAGAAAAATGCTTGAACAAAATATTAATTCCATAATTGATATTTATCAAGTGATATCACAAATCACAATGATATTTCTATAATAGCCAATTAGGTGTTTAGATATAATATTGAACTCACCCAAGTAAGGCTTTCAAGCCACTTCACATTATTCCTTATTTTACTTTGTATAGTTCTAACTATGCATGGCTAAGATCATGATTTAATGTCATAAACTAATCAAAAAGTTAAATTACAAGCCTTAAAGGAAGGTTGAAAATTCATAAATAACCATGGAAAACTCAAGCAAAGCCAAAAAATTGGTATTTAGGACAAATAGATTAGAATGTTGTACCAAACTCAAGAGAGAAATAAATACATGGCAAAACCATTTGGCTAGTTGGTTAAATTGATTGATCGTTCATATGAACCAAATGATGTGTTTAGGTTAAAACCAAAACAACTTTGGTCACAAAAATAACTAGATGATCGGTCTATGAGACTGATTGACTATTCATAAAACAATTCGATAGGTGTCTCAAACCAATCAACTATTCACATGAGGCAATTGATGTGTTTATCTAACCAATCAATTGTTTTTAGCCAAACATTTGACCAGTTAGAGAAAAAATAGTGCCCAAACACAAGTATTTCACACTTAAAAATCCCATGCATTCAAAAATAGCCTTATCATGTTCCTATGTTGTAAAACATATAAGAAGACATACTCCACAATTAGATTCACATGGATTCATAGTCGTAAATTGATACAGCTCATACTCCTCCTATTTCCACCAATTTCATGCTTGATACTCAAAAAATGATCTAAAAAATAACCATTCCACATGCTCAAATTCAAGGATTCAACATAGCACATATACACCATATAAAAGCGCCAAAGCTATGGAACCTCAATTAACAACATAATTCCTTAGTCATATTAGAGATAATGATCTCTTACCTCCATGCTAAATAGTATATCATAACAATATACTCCTAATCTCATGGCCTCTACCATAGATCTTAATTTCCTATGAGAATCAAGAATCAAAACAATCAAAAATCCTTTTAAAATCTAACTAAAATTGAAACGGAAGAAGAAGAAAAGAAGGGCCACAACTCAATCTTTGCTCTAAAACAAGTTATAAAGAGGAGAAAAAATAGTTACTTCATCCTTTCTCTATACCTTAATTATAACACCCCCATTTTTACAATTGAAAATTTTTATTTTAAAATAGTGCAGAAGTGGAAAATACTAAACTTACTTAGGAAAAATAGGGTGTTACTACAGTACCTAAGACTGGATGGATGTCAACCACCCATCCCATATTAGATATAGGGCTGAAAAACCAAATTGACCAAATTAAAGTAGAGTGTGTAAGATCAATTAACATAAATAGTTAAAGGAAACGTTTATAACATAAGGCCTTGATGGTACCCGCCATAGTCAAAAATTAGGAGAATGATTAACTAAGAATATAGGGCTATTCTAGTAGAAAAAAAGTTAGGGCATGACACCAACACCATAATCCATGACAGATCATATAAAAACCTCTAGATGTCCAAGCTCTCAAGCCCAAAACACAAGATAAGGTAGGCTTACTACTAGTCATCCTCAAAAACTTGCACATGACCCTCATCTTGTAGGAATGAGTAGGTGACCGAGCAAACATTCACATCAGTACGCTATGTACTAAGTAAGTCAAGTTACATCCTCAACAAAAATCACAAGCATACAAGGTTATATTATGTCATGGAAATCATACTTAACATGAGTTATACCAATACCATATAATTAAGTGTCCTACTCTAACATGATCAAGTAATGCATCGGGATTTACCATCATGCATAACTTAGGTAATTCAAGATGCATCATGCTCATTTTCATAGTGCAATATAATAGGAAATCGCACACACATACTAAGCAAGTTATCTAAATGAACATTAGGATTTATTTTCCAACTTGCTCGAGTAATTAGGTTATTCCTTTACTGTCATTATTTCTCTTTTATGATCCTTTTATTATCTTCTAATTATACCAAATCCTTATTTTATTCTCATTCCAATTACTTATTCTATTTCTTATCTACATACTTATATAGGTAATCATCCAGCCCTTCATTCTAATCATTATCCAATCATTCATTCTAATTACCATAAAAGTATCCATTATAATTATCATAAAAGTTCCAATCATTATCCAATTATTCATCATTGAGAAATTTAATTATCCAATAATTCATCATGATGTGATTCATTCCAATCATTATCAAATGATTTACCATCAAACAATGGACTATGCACCACCCTATGATCTCATATAGCATGGAAGCCTATGCAAATCAAGGGATATAAAGTCCAGGGCAAAGTTAATAAAAAAAAATGGACATAAATCTAGGTTGAAGCTAACCATGATAGACATCAATCTAGGTTGAAGCCAATCAATATGGACATAATTCCAGAATAAGCTAACCATGTAGGTAGCTAGACTCTTTAGTATTGATACCCTATAGTATATCGTTAGTGTCTAGAGTAGGTAAGACATCGAAATCTACTAGGATCCAGCCCGAAGACACTAATAAATGCCTAAAGGCAAACTAAACCCTTGTAGCTAATCAAGGAACAAATAACCCATACCCATACATAGCTCAATTTTCTTTCGCTTTACATGATTAATATATTATCCATGAGGTTACATGATCATATAAGGCACATATAATAATTAAGCAAGACATTCACATATTTCTTCTATATTAGTCGTTTTCATCCCCAACCATGTGTGGGATTTCCATTTATGCTTGTTAAATATTAACCATACCCATTATATTAGTGGTTCACATCTAAACACATTCCATATTTCATCACCCCCTTTTTTCTCAAAAACCATCATATTCATTAGTGGTTCACCCATTAAGGCCTTTATAACACTTATTGAGTATGTCATGAATCATGGCCCATTTCATCTATTCATTAGTTCATTGATCCATGGTAACATATGTATTTTATTCATTAAATAGTCATATAACAGCCATATGTATAATCTCCAATCATATTCAAGCCAAGAAGAAAAAAAAGTCATATGTGTTTGGGCTTAGGACAATTAAATAGTCAATATATTTGGGTTGACTAGTTGATTGGTTTAGCTTAACCAAACCAAGATTTCCTCAAGCTAGTCAATTGTTTTAGGTAAACAAGTGGAATATTCATGGACCAATCAATTGGTTCTACCTAACTAGTCGATATGTTTAAGTAGAGAGCATGACTAAGTCCCTACATGCCTACTAGTTGATGAGTTGGGTTGATCAATTACTGTTTAAGGAACCAGCCAATTGGTTTGACCTAACCAGTCAATTAGTTTTCTCTCTAACAGCACCAAATACTCATTTCGATGTAAATCATGCTCATAATTCTTTATTATACCACATTAATATCACATAAAACATTTCTAGCTTATAATAGTTGCATATTTCACCATTAAGCATCACAATTTAATATTTCCTCAAGATCTATGCTTTTCTCTCAATATGCATAGTCTAACCATTCAATACTATTTTTTTAAAGCTATATACTCATCCACAATAAAATTTAAGAGTTCCATAACATGCAAGCTTAATTATAACACATTTAAAAAGAAAGAATGACTTACTTGATGTAGGTAAAAATTTTCTTAAAGAAGAAAACTCAACATGTGAAATCCATAACCTTCAAGACCTAAAAAAACAATTTTAACTCCAAAATCATTTAATAAATTTTCCAAATCCTACTTTGAAATAGGAAGGAAAAGATAAGCATATCACACCTAATTGAAAAACAGAGGAAGATTCTATTAAACCACTCAAATTTTTCCTAAATCTAACTCTTTCTTAATTAACAATTTAAATAAAAGGGAGTTAGAGAAATGATCAAAAGAGGAAAAGAATTCAAATTCAAGGCTCAAAGTGGAGAGCGAGAAGGTGAATGCAAGAGAGGTAAAATATTTCAATAGCTGAAAGAAAGATGAATGGAATGGGGGATTAGGGCTATTTATATCTAATAAATTGATAAAAATCACATTTGCGGTTAGGAATAGATCAAAACTCTAAATCTTACCATTTGAATTTGAATTGAATGGGAATATGTTGTCCAAGATATGTTGACCTATCTCTAGACCTTAAATGGTGATTCTGGAGGATTGTAGGTTGATTAGTCCAGAAATGCAAATCACAAGAGGGGAAATAGATGGTTAGTGTGGAAGGGAACTCCCAATTAAATAGAATCAAGTCTAAAATTAAAGCAATGATCCCCAAAACATATAGAGGAGAGATGGAAGAAGATAAAGTTGGGGTCATATTTCCCCTCCAAATGTCCAAATCAACTCTGCAGATCAAATTAAGGTAGTATTTTGGGTCAAATGCATCACAAGAAAGGTTAAGAATCTTTTAGAAATAATTTAGAATGGGTTATCAAGTGATAAGTTCATATTTTGACATATTTTATACCCTTATAATCTTAGTTTTTAGTATTTTAATTAAGTAATATAGGTGAATAATTATGATTTTATACTTAAGTGGTAATAATTGCATATATGTTATTATTTAAGCTAAAATGATAATAATTAAATAAATTTAGAGTATAATATTATTTATTAATTTTTATTGAATTTTATTATGTAGGTATTATTTTTTTAAATTAAAAAAATTAAAAAAATGGACCTTTGGACCAACAGCCTAGAACAAAAGAGCCGAATGGGAGGTAAGACGAGAAAAATGAGTCGTGCAAGATAGAGAGCCATCAGTCACACAAAGCAAGGCTAACGTGGACAAAAAGGGATCAGTCGAAAAAAAAAAGAAAAAAAAGAGGAGGCAATAGCTCAAAAAACAGACAGGCTACGAGAGGAGAAAATGCAAGAATAAGGATGAGGTGGAAAGGATAGTAGAAAAATTATAAAAGAATGGTAGAAATAGAAAAGAAAGGGGATCGACCACATGCACGAAAAGAAGAGAGGAGAGAAGAGCACAGACTCTGATAGGCGACGCAAAAAAGAGGACGACGACGCTGTGGAGAGAGAGAGGCAGCATAATGAAAGGCAGCACTGAAAGCGACAAGGAAATAGGAAGGACAAGTCACACAGAAGGAAAAGTAGCCGTCATGTGGTGGTAATACGACGCATGGAAATCGAGGCAAAGCAATGCACATTAGCGATGAAAAAGCAAAAAGAAAAGGAATAGTTGCACGGAAATCAAACTAGAGAAATTTATACCAGTAGAATTTATTTCAGATAGAATTAATTTTTTATCTGAATAAATTCCTGATCTTTTATCTATAATTAATTCCAGTTATTTCTTTCTCTATTTTTAATTTATATTTTAGATTTATATTTCTGTGTTTAATAATTATGGCTAGTTAAATATTTTTTGCTAAGGAATAAATTGAAACCCTAGATTAGGGTTTGAGATATAATTTTATTTTTCTTTGTTTCGTGAGAATGTTCATTAACTATATTTTAATTTCTATTGTTTATATATATATAATTCTATCAAGTATAATTTATATGGTACATGTCTTGTTCTGGTTTCCTCATAAGTAACAGTATGTAGGATTATTTACCTGCTAGGTGGCCATATAAATATACTAGAATTTATATGCATAAATTATAGCTAGGTAAGATAATAATTCACCTAATAGTTTTTTGATTTTAACGGAAGTAGCAAAACATTTAGATACGTGTAGGTCAAGAAAAGGAAATACAGCTAGACGTGCTTAGTGTACTAGTCTGGGCACTTAGATTGACAGCCTTCCAATTATACTTAATGCATTAAATCTAGTTAAATATAACAGACACTTGTTGCTACTATACTGCTAGTATTTAATAGGGTTAATATTGGCACTTTGTCGTATTAATTAATTAAGGGAAGTAATATAAGGTGTATATACCTACTTTTGGTGTACAACTTAGCCAATCTAATTCTCATGATTAAATATTGACTTAGAAATGAATATTATATTTTGACCTAATCAAGTGATGGATTTCAAATTCCCTAACATATTTATCATATCTGCGATTTTCTATTATTTTTATTATTAGTTTATTTTATTTTATTTTATTTATTCCTTTTATTATTTTTATTTTTATAACCCCCATTAGTATTTTTCTTATTTATTTATTTAGAGTTATTTAGGGTTTTTGTTTTTATTTTTATTTTAAGCTAGTTAAATAGAGGTGAGCCCTCTCAATCCCCAGTTTAGAAGGATACCCTTATTTGCCGGTACTACAAGTGATAACAAGAGGGTTTAAATTACGTATCGGCTATGGCCACACCAATTTTTGCATAAAATTTATTTAATAATAACATTTATGCAATTATTACCACTTAAGCATAAAATTATAATTATTCACCTATGTTACTTAATTAAAATACTAAAAACTAAGATTATAAGGGTATAAAATATGTCAAAATATGAACTTATCACACCCCCACATTTAGCTTCTTGCTTGTCCTCAAGTAAGTTATTACTCTAAAAAAAATTAAATTAAATTAATTGGTCACTTTCGTAGGTCTCATGATTACACTTAACATGTGCTACAAGCCTTTTAATCCCCTAAGTCACCCATCGAGGACGAGTAAGGTCTCGTGAGGGTTTCGTAGATGATATACCTATAAAATCACACATAATAAGAAAAAGAAAAATAATAAAACCACACCTAATACCCTTAACTATTTGTGTCTCAGAATCTTTTACTTTCATACGTTAAGATTAGCAATCAATCAATATTCGGCATTGGGAGATTTAAAGGATCAATTTCAACATATGGTTCACACATAAACATGACAAGTATGAACATATCAATATTATGGATGAATATCTACTACACCTTAGTCACATCAAGATCCATCCTTACTATAGATACCCTCTATATTTTTTTCTCTCTTAGATTCATGGCTACAAATGTATAGAAATACTCATATATGTGAGATAAGATGATAAAGATAACAAATGACTCACATATATAAACAAAGAAGGCTCATGTTCTTGTGGATAAAACCTCATGAAAGATATTAAATACTTACCAAATGGACCAAACCATATGCTTTACTATTATGACTAATCTCCATCAGATTAAAGGCTGCTCATCTCAAGAATCAAATATGACTTACTTATTGGTTGTAGCAAGGTTTAAGGTAAAGAAGGGTATAGAGTATTTTAGGAGTGTGGTGCTAAAAATGTCAAGAGCTAGTGGAATCTAATAATTAGATGAAATATAAGCACAACTCCAAATCAATGATACACCTCTCCATATTAACAATAAAATAGAACATGAATAGAACTTTTTCAACATCGTCTCCATAACTCCCTCTCTTCCTTTTATCCTAACATTTTTTTCTTTTTTTTTATTTTATTTTTTTTCACCAAACATAACCAATCTCCTTCTTAGCATAAATACATATATTTCTTTCACATACACTCACATAAACAACTACTCTTTATCCATAATGATTTGATTTCCTTCCACTAGCTTTAAGCAAGTGTGAGGATATTAAGGCCCGAAGGTTACTCAATGTGGGTAATGAAGAAAAATATATAATCCATGTATAGTCTAAAAGGATTTCTATAAGGTGTACATCATGTATACACAAATTAGGTTTAAGCTATTTGGTCACCTGATAGAAAATTCTAAGCTTCCTTTATCATTTTCTCAATCAGAGCATATTTTGACTATAAGCTTCGACTAGTACAAGAGTAAGTTCTGGCAATCTCTAAAGTCCATTACAAGAGCTATGGCAAATAATTTGTTCAAAGCAATTAATATATATGAGGTTTACAAAGAAACTTTGAAGCCAACAAAAGTAGATCATTTCTTGTAAATTCTCTCAGAAAAAAGAAAGTATATATGGTTCAAAAGCTTACTAAAGAATATGATGAATCTCAACATGCCATGTTGGTGGTTAGAAAATCATACATATTCTTTTTCCATTCATATCTAGACACATAGATATGTGTTCTCTATATCAAAATTAACCTAAAAAATCTCTACTTTCTTTATCTCAAATTTATGATCATCTTTTCGTTAGATTTCAAAGATATATTCCTCATTGACTAATTAAGGGCTCCTATGACTCTAAAAATACTAAACAAAATTTGTAATAATTTTTTTCTTTAATTTTTCAATTTTTTTTCAATTTTTTTACTTGATAAACACATAAAACACACATCAAGGTTCTATTTTATTATAATAAATTTTTCCAAAACAATTGATTAGTTTCACCTACCAATCGACTATTCTACAGACTAGATAATCAATTCCTCAACCAGTCAATTGATTTGGTTGAGTAAAAGCTATTTTACTAAAACAAATAACAAGATGATTGATTCATGAAACTAATTGATTGTTCCGCCTAAAAACTTGCTTAGTTTAGTTTTCCAACCTCATTTCAAATCTAATTTTACCTGAAACCTAATCATAGATCCAAATCAAAATCAAACACCAACAAATGGCATAATTTCTCATGCAACACATTTACAAAAAAATGGGAATATTACGTTAATCCTCCCTTGTTTAAAAGGGAAAATAAGGAACAGATAATGATAAGATTAAGAGAAAAAGAGGAGAGAAAAACAACTAATTAAAGGAGGAAATTCAAGAGGCAAAACTGATGCAGGAGCATCCTCATTTGATGATCGTAATTTTTTCAAGTTTGAGAGCCACAAAAGTCTCCTTACTTGGAAAAATTAATTATCTAGCAAAACCTAGCCATGCAAATCTTGCCAACCACCTCCTTTGTACCATCCATAAACCAACCAAAAAGAAGGAACCATAGGCTAAGTTCTTTCCCAAGTTCCCCCCATCTGTTTACCTATTTTCTTAATATTTTTAGCCCTAAAAATCCATAAAAAATACAACCCATATGCACCCTTTAGAAGACACACAAATCAGCCACAAGTTCCTCTCATGTTAGATGTCTAGTCACTTTCAACACTTGGGAGGAACATGCACATTTGGGAAAGAACCAGGATAGCTAAAAGATATTCCTTACTTCTTTTGGTTACTTATAAGATTAAAAGGATATTTGTGTCTTTCCTTTTGAGTAATATAACTATTATATGAATTAGATCATGTGCTAATAGGGGAGGGGAATTTGAAAATCAGCACATATCTACCCTCATGACTAAAACACATGGGTTGGAACATAGGTAGCTTTTCCCCTATGTTTAAGCTCTAATCTCATGTTTTAATTGGCTAAGTTGTAACCATTAATCCTAAAATTCTTATATAAGTGTCAATGATATAATTAAAGAATAACAATTTACCTTTTAGTTGTACATTTTCTCTCAAATATACTAAGAAATTCCCCTCATTCTCGAAGTGTAAGAGTTTGAATACTTTACAAAAATCTTTCAAGATTTATCTTAAGAGTTTATATCTTAGGTGGTTCTTGCAAGTATTAATTCACTGGGTTACTATCCTCTCAAATATCCCTCATTTCTCTCTTTGTTTTCTGTTGTTCTAAGAGTTCTTGGAGCACCAACACCTAGCAAGACCCAAGCTGAATATCATATGCATAAAAAAAAAATCTTTGTTTTTCTAACATAAGGGAGAAGGGAGAAAAATAAGAAAATGTCCAACACTTGGAAAAATAAACCAAGAGAAAGGGGCGAAGGAGAGGGTTAAAATGAATAAAAAAATGAAGACTAAAGGGCTAGAGGAGTCTTTGTATTAAGGGGAAAAAGAGAGAGGGAGTGCATTGAATTTAGTTGAGTGTGGGGGTCTAAAGAGTAGGAGAGGAAATGATGAAAATGAGGGATATGGGGCGATATAAGGAGGTGGCAGAGGTAGGATGAGTCAAGGGAGGTGTAGAGATGCACACATAGCCATAGCTACCAAAGACAATAGGGAAGTGAGGGGGAGAGAGAGAGAGTTTGTGAGAATACCTTAAAAGTACTTTTTGGGAGATTTTTAACTAAATAAAATTATAAGATGATCTAAATAATGTAAAAATAATCCTAAATCATTAAAGTATGCTTATAAGAACAAAAAGACTTTATTAGAAGTTTTTATAAACATTGAAAAGAGAATCAAAGCTAAAACAAAAAAAGGGTATTGTTGACACCGAAAAAAAATATAACAACAAGAAAAATAATATCTGATTGTTATATGATCAATCAACCTAAATTAGGAATAATTAAATATTCCTAAAATTATTTGGGATTTATATGTTAAAATAAAATATTTTAATTGTATACATCCCACTCGTATTTTATTAAATTGGGCAGAAATATTTTAATTGGGCTTAGTTTAATTAAATATAGGCCTAATTTATTTCACAAAAGGCCATGAGTCCGTAAAATTAAGTTAAATGAAGCATGCATTTTAAGTCTAAAACGCGCCCAAGCCCGAAAGCCAAGGAGGCCCTTTCCTCTATAAATAGAGGGCTCCCATCCTCATTGAAGACATTGAAGTCCCGAGATCAAGAGCTTATAGAGAGAACGCTCCCAAGCACTCTGAAGCTCAAGATCGAAGACCCGAAGAATGAAGATAGAAGAATGAAGCTTTCCAGATTATCAAAGTCGAAAACATTGAAGCGTTGCAACTTCAATATCATTGAACCTGTTCGAAGGGATCAAGCACCACCAAATCATGCCCTCTTTACCAGGTAAATTAATTTTTCATCAACAGGTTTGGATCAAGCTCATTAAACTCAAGACGAGCCCCGAATAAGTTGAGCCCAAAATTCAACATCGCGAATCACAACGCCATCAATTGTCTAGGAGATTGAATAAGAGGATATTAAATCTTGTACTGGATTTATAAAGAGATTGTATCTACATTCGATCCAATAATTAATAACCAATAAAAGTATATTTTGTTCTTCAATTTTCTTTTTGCAGAAAAATTGTTGTTAACAGGTATGAAATCATAGTATAATCTATCAATCGGTTTGGGCAACTAATAGGCTAACTATCCCATAAATAAAAATGCAAGTATTTGGTAGTACCGATTGATCGGTACACTTGAAACTTATAATTTTACCTAAAATTCAAGCCATTTTCAAAGCTAAAATCATTTCTTTTACATCAACATAATTTTAAATACAATCTTGAAGGATTTAGTGCAGGGTATTATCTGATCTTATCACATCTATCCCATTTATAATAAGTCTGGGTTGATGGATTTTTGGATCTAATAGGTCAAGGTATGCTAATTCTAGACTAAGAGTCATCTTGCAAACTCGTTTAGCTATATTGGTGAGGTTTAATTATGAAATAATAATAATAATAATTTGTAAATAAATTATAGGCAATGTAACTATAATTCTAAAAATATTAGTAAAAATGAATAGCCTAAAGTCTATGCTATTAAATGATATTAAAAAAATAGTACCAAAAATTATGCAAACATAAACAAAATTATATTATAAATTATAATCCCTCACTTTTTAAATACACATCATTATGTATTTTTAGAATAAATTTTGATTATTAATATTTTTAAATATATACTAATAAAAAATATATAAAAAAATTCTATGAGAGTATTGTTTTTCATTTGAATATAATAATTATATTTTTACATTATAATGTATTTTATTTTTTTTTAAAGATTATTGATTAAATTTTATCTCCTATGTACATAATAAAAAATATTTAAAAGCAAAATAACTTTGTGTGTGTTCATATATATTTTAAATAAAATAGTCAAATTCATTTAAGATATATTTTACCATAAAGATCCAATGAGCCATCGTCACATATATATTCTTACAATTCGTTTGGGTTAGGATTAATTGAAATTACCATAAGTACTAAAATGAACTTAGACAAACTAAATGAGGATGAATTGAAAAAAATATTTTAAAATATTATTTAAATAATATTAATTTTATTAAGATAAATAAAAATAAAAATATTATTTTAATATTGTTTAAATTAATATAAGAACAAAAAAAAATAAAAAGTAAATTACCCAACCCCACCCAGAATCATCGTCGCTGTCAGCCTTCATCTCCACAGTTCTGCATAAACCCCTCGACGCGTTCTCCATTCCATCTCTTCCTCTTTCCCTGACAACGGTTGTGATATGGGGGACTGATTTGTGATATCTGGACGTATTTTACGGGGATTGACAAGCTTTCGAGCTTTATTAGCCCTTTGTTGCCTTCCAATTTCGTGTCCAATTTACTGAAATCTGATACCCAATTCATCAATTTTTCCCTGAGCTCGATTTTCTGCTATTGTTCTGCAGCTCAATTTTTCTGTTTAAAAGTCGCCGCCGCTGAAATAAGTTTTTCCTCAAGCTCACCATGCCAAGGACAAAGCACTGTTAGGATTTGCTGTTATATGCTATTTACAAGAGGTAAAGTTGTCTGTCCTTATCTCGTTGTGCTTCACAATCGACTCAATTGGAGATATATAGATTATTGATTCCCAAATATAGCGGTGGGTTGGTACACTGTTCGATGGGCTTTTCTGTTTGGGGGCGATGAGAATGATGATGAGTAAACCTTTACTTCCGAAACATGTAGCTGCTGTAATTAGCTACAGCAAAGATCCTCTTAAAGCACTTGAAACCTTCAAATCAGTTAGAATAAAAGATGGGTTCGAGCATAATTTGTTAACTTATAAATGTATCATCGAAAAGCTTGGCTCTCATGGCAAATTCACTGCTATGGAAGATTTGATGTCTGAAATGAGGATGAATGTCGATAATAGATTGCTTGAAGATGTGTATATTGGAGCAATGAAGCATTATGGCAAGAAGGGAAAGATACAAGAGGCGGTTGATATGTTTGAGAGGATGGATTTTTATAATTGTGAAACGTCTGTGAAATCTTATAATTCTATTATGAATATATTGGTTGAGAATGGGTATTTTGATCAAGCGCATAAAGTTTACTTGAGGTTGAAGAACAATGGGATTGTTCCTGATGTATATACCTTTACAATTAGGATTAAGTTGTTTTGTAGAACTAGAAGGTCTCATGCTGCTTTGTGGCTTCTTAAGACTATGCCTTCACAAGGGTGTGAAGCGAATTCAGTGACTTATTGTACAGTAATTGGTGGTTTTTATGAAGAAAATTACAGACTTGAAGCATCTAAGCTTTTTTGTCAAATGTTGAGCTTTGGACATTGTCCTGATATAACTACATTTAACAAACTTATGCACACAGTTTGCAAAAGCGGTGATGTGAAAGAAAGTGAGAGGCTTTTATGCAAGGTAATGAAGAGAGGTGTTTGTGTTAACTTGTTTACGATCAACATTTTAATTCAAGGGTTTTGCAGAAGAGGTGCTATCAGTGAGGTTGCTATGTTGTTAGCTAGTTTAATTAGGGAGGGCTTTACTCCTGATGTTGTAACATACAACACTATCATATGCGGCCTTTGTAAAAACTTAAAGGTTAGAGAAGCAGAAAGCTATATGCATCAGATGGTGAATAAAGGGTTTTATCCCGACTGTTTCACCTACAACACTATCATTGATGGCTACTGCAAACTAGGTATGGTGCAGAATGCTGATAAGATTCTGAATGATGCAGTTTTCAGGGGTTTTGTGCCTGATGAATTGACTTACAGCTCCTTGGTTAATGGCTTTTTCCTGGATGGAAACATTGAAAGGGCAGTGGATTTATTCAATGAGGCACTGCAAAAGGGTGTAAAGCTCAGTAATTTTCTTTTTAACACATTGATCAAGGGGTTATCTCAGCAAGGGCTCATTCTTCAAGCATTGCAGCTGATAAACGAGATGTTTAAACATGGTTGCTCACCAGATATATGCACTTATAACATAGTCATAAGTGGTTTGTGTAAAATAGATTGCCTATCTGATGCTCATAGCCTTTTGGATGATGCTGTAAGCAGAGGATGCTTGCCTGACATATTTACATTTAACACACTGATTGATGGTTACTGTAGACAGTTGAAGTTGGAGAATGCTATTGAAATTATTGATAAAATGTGGGACCTGAATATTTTTCCTGATGTCATCATGTATAATTCTGTACTGAATGGCCTTTCTAAGGCTAGAAAGTTTGAAGATGTCAGAGAAACATTTAAAACAATGGTAAACAATGGTTTTACTCCAAACGTTATAACCTACAGTATACTTATAGACAGTCTATGTAGAGATCAGAAATTAAAAGAAGCTATGAATATACTTTTGGAAATGGAACAATATGGTCTGACACCAGATGATGTTACTTTTGGCACATTAATTAATGGGCATTGTAAACTTGGGGATCTCGATGGAGCCTATCAGTTATTTAGGAACATGGACCAAAAGTATGCCTGTAAACATACAACAGCAACCTATAACATTTTGATCAATGCATTTTCTGACAGATTGAATATGGATATGGCAGAGAGGCTGTTCTGTGTGATGGGTCACAGAGGCTGCTCTCCTGATGGTTATACCTACCGTGTCTTGGTTGATGGATTCTGTAAAGCTGGAAATAGTGATACTGGATACCGTTATCTGCTGGAAGCAGTGGAGAAGGGTTTTCTCCCCTCGTTGACTACATTTGGTCGGGTAATAAATTGTCTCTGCATAAATCATAGAGTTCGGGAAGCTGTCTCTGTCATCCACCATATGGCACAGAAGGGAATTGTTCCTGATGTTGTTGGCACTATATTTCAGGCTGATAAAAGGAAAATTGCAGCGCCGAAGCTTATTGTGGAAGATTTGTTAAAGAAGAGTTGTATCACATATTATGCTTATGAAATTTTGTATGATGGCATTCGAGATAAGAAAATATGGAAGAAAATCTCAGCAAGGCAATGTGATGAAATGGGAAAAAGGCCCTATTTGCTGGCAAATGCTTGATAAGAATACCAGGAGAATTGTGTGTGCAAAGGGTTGTATATTTTTCTTGTGAGGAAGGCAAACAGGCTTCCTTACAAACAATAGCCAAGCACACAAAAGAATGTGTATTATGCCAGTGATCTATTATGGAAGGCAAACAGGCTTCCTTTCAAACCCTAGCCAAGCATGTGACATGAGGTAATGCCCATCAGTCCCTTAAGTTTCACAATTTTTTCTTTTTATTTTTATTTTTCCTGCCAACCTCTGAAGTTTTTTAATTGTAAAAAATGACACCAAGTCTTTGTGGCAAGGCTCGTTTTCATTCATTGGCAGTCGTCTGCAAATGACTGGGATGATGGTAATCTGTCATATTATCAAGACTGATCTTTATTTTGGCAAACATTTGAGCACTTGTGTAGACAAATGAGGCTGGAAGTTGGCTTTTGAGAATACATATTTTCTCATCTTCTACAGCCATTTTTGGAAAATTCTTTTATGCTCCTGTAAACAGACTTGATGCATGGTTAGATAAGTTTATGCCATTTGAAAAATAGTTTGTCTTTATTTTCCTCTGCCTGATTGTGATGATGTTTCTGTTCCCTTCTTCTGGTTGAAAAGTATGGATCTGGTTGTGCAAAGTACTATCGTGTCAGATCTCAGTACTACATAAAATTCAGATGACTCTAAAATATTTTAATAAGGCCTAATGCCCTGTGATGGCATCATATCCTTGCTCATCTGTCAAGAACAAATATTTCCACTGCACTTCCCGTGATTACACCAGGTTTATTTCACTATTCGTTGATTGTACCCACCTTTTCTAATATAATTTCCTATGTTTATGGATTTTAGCAACTAACCAGAGATTTTAGTAATGTAATGGATCAATATTCTTGACTAAGCTGCACTTACTAAGTCTAATTCATGTTAGTGTAATGTTCTGTCTTGTCATGGTCTGATTTTTGTGGTCCTAGTGGCACCCCTGGCATGTGCTCTGCTTGGAGGTGGGGGTGGTGTTGATATGTTACTTCTGTCTTGCATTGTAGTCCAATGGATGATGGGCAATCCTGATTATATATTGTTTGTATTTCTGCAGGCATTTGTTTTAGACGACAACTTTATCTGCAGAAAATGGAGGGTTGTTGACATTGCATGAAGAAAGTTGGTCTAGGCTTGAGGAAGCTTTACAAGCATGCAACCATTGATATGAACTATGATGGAAAATGTTCTATGGGCGATGTTTTGGTGTTAAAGTTGCACACAAATACGTTGGAAATGTCAAAATAAACTTCTTGAGATGCTTGAAAGAATTATAAATGGTGAAGGAGGAGGAAAAGGGAAAAGGGAGGTATATAACAAAAAAGGCACGGGGTGATACATTGGCAGAGTCTACCGCCTTCTAGGGATTTGTAGCCAGCCTGAGTGTGGATTAACTGAAGATGATATGATTTCCAAGTGATGTAGAAGGCTTGGAATATGCATTTCAATAGAACATTGATGATTTGTGTTCTTTCTTTTTGTGATGAGCCAATCATTTGTAAAACCAAATTTACTTAGTACGACGAAAGTTTCCAGTTAAATGAATTGCCTTGGGTTATTTCGCCTAGTGGGGGACTGAGAGTGTAACATTGATGTAATTGGCAGGCACTGGCCAGTGACCCTAAATTTTCTCCGAAAGAGTATCTATGTGCTTTATTCTGAATTGAACAAACTATGGAGGCTTATGCTGGTTTTGTCGCCGAACTTGCACAGCAGAAATACGTAGAAATCAGGTATAGCGTATGCCAATCTTTCCTCCACGTCGTATGTGTGAGTACTTACATGTTGAATGCCCGTAAACCTATTGCATGGCGTTACTGAGTGTATTTGCCGACTCTTTAGCACCATCTTTCAGCATAATGACCGTCATCAAGCCTTGCTACAATTGCAGCATGATACGTCTTACTAGTCATTGTGCTGCAATAAGAGTCCAGGTGTGTAACTGCATACCCCAGGTCTCGTTCGATGTCCTGCATATTTACCCTCATACAAGAGGACGAAGATCTAGCTCCGTTTTAGCCATCATTGGAGCAAGCAGCAAAAGTGAAGGTCCTCCAGGACCTCCAGTGTAGTTAGATGGAAACTTCTTGAGATTCAAAGTAATCTCAGCAACCAACTGGTAAACAGTTGATGGAAACAGAAACCAAGAATGAATTGGCCATACAAAGGTCATCAGCTTACGCTACAACAATATATGCACGCAATTTTTGTTGTTCACTGGTGGATTAAAAGCCTGTACCCAATAAGCACATACATCCAACATTTGGAAAAAGATATTACAATACTACGACCAAGAGCTTATTGGTAATAACACAGAAGCCCACGCCAATTTCTTCTATTCGTCCATACTTGCATCTTTGTAGAACACATTAGTGACGAATCAACTTAGCTTCCCATTCTCTTTTTCTATCTTTCTCCCGGTCATTCATTTTATCCTCTTTCCTTGTTTTCATATGGTGTATTTGTTGACTTGAAAAATAAGTATTTCATAATAAGCACAAGATCAAAATCTTGACGGATCTGAACTATTAAACCAGAATGTTCACACATAACTCCAACCAGGATCCTTGTTTACTCGTGCTTTATTCATCAAGGTTCTTATCCCAATGACTTTTTCCCATTGTCCCACCTCCGCGCACATGTTTGATAAAGATATATAAGCTCCAGCACTAGAAGGCTCAAGTTCAAAAACCTTTTTTGCTGCTAGCTTCCCAAGTTCAAAATCTCCATGAACTTTACAAGCTGCTAGAAGAGTGCCCCATATTGAAGCATCAAGTTCAATAGGCATGCTGTCAATGAATTTTCTAGCCTCTTTTAGTTTTCCCAAGCGACCAAGAAGATCAACCATACATGCATAATGCGGAAGACCTGGCTCTATTCCATAGTCTTTTGACATGGATCTCAAATGAAAATACCCTTCATCAACCATTCCGTTATGGCAACAAGCAGTTAGAATGGCAAGAAAAGTTACAGAATCAGGCTTTATTCTCTCAACTTTCATAAGCTGATAGAGCCTTAAAGCATCTTCACCCTTCCCATTCTGTGCATAGCTCATGATCATAGTCGTCCAAACAATCAAATCAGGGTCTCTGATCTGACCAAATGCTTTGCAACAATCACCAATGCTGCCAAATCTTGAGTAAATAGTGATTAGAGAGCTTCCGACAGATGATTCAGAGCATAGCCCTAACTTCGTTACAAATGCATGCAGTTGGATCCCGATGCGGATTTTATTCTGCATTGCAACTGCTGCAAGAACAGGTGAAATGGTATACAAATCAAGTTCTACATTAATCATCATCAATTCACGTAACAAATGCAGGGCCTCTTCAGTGTAGCCATTTTGTGCATAACCTGATGCTAAAGAAGAGCATGAGATCGGATCTTTATGAGCTATCAAATCAAACACTCTTTTGGCCAAATTCAAGGAACCACTTTTTGAGTACATATTTACCAGGGCACCATCAATCATAGTGCCTGTACCAAACCCTGCACGAATAGCATAACCATGAACTTCCTTTCCTGCTGATAAGATACCATGAGCAGATGCTGCTATCAGGATAGCAACTAAAGCCTTCAGGTCAGGTCTAATACCTTCATACAACATCTGCCTGAAAAGACTAATAGCTTTTCCAGCACAACCATGTTCAGAAAAACCAGATATCATTGAAATCCATGAAACAACATCTTTGTCGGGGATTTGCTCAAAGATTCTGTAGGATTCCTCCAAGTTCCAACATCTTGAATACATTGTAAACAAGGAGCTAGCAACTGAAACATAAAAGACCAATCCAGTTTTAATCATGTAGGAATGAAGTTGTCTCCCAAGATCTGGACAATCTATAATACTCAAAACACTAGACACGGAAAACTGATCTGGCCACAGACCTTCCTTCAACATTCTCTGAAACATTTTAATTGCTTTCTCTGAATCCTGGTCTTGAGCAAAGCCTGATATCATAGCAGCCCAAAGAGTTGCATCTTTCTTAGTTTCTTTTTCCAAAAACACCTTCTCAGATAATTTAGCCTTCCCAATTTTTGAATACGTATTGATGAGTGAGGCCCTAACAGCAGGATCAAAAATGAACCCGGCTTTTAAAATCAGTGAGTGGATTTGAGTAGCCACTTCCGGCAAAGCTAGCATGGTACAAGCAGAGAGTATGCTGGTAAAAGTATATTTGTTTACCTCATTCCCTAATGTTCTCATTTCTCTGAAGAAATGGAAGGCAGAAATGAACTCCTCTTTCAACACGAAAGATGATATTAATGTAGTCCAAGAGACTACATTTCTAGATGGCATCCTCCAGAATTCCTTAACTGCATTCTCCATGTCTCCAGACTTAGCATATAAATCAGTTATAGAACTGCCCACAAAGACATCATGGCTTCTACCTCCATGCTTAAGAACTAATCCATGAATCTTCTTGCCAAAATCAAGTTCTCCAAGGGCCACACAGGCAGTCAACGCACTTGCAAATGTGAAACAATTTGGAACCAGAGACCTCGCACGCATCCTACAAAAGAGATCCAAAGCAGTCCAATGATCCCCACACTTCACAGCCCCAGATATCGTAGTATTCCAGCAAACTAAATTGTCATCCAAAGGGAGATCATAGAAAACCCGCAGAGAATCCTCAGGTGTATAAGCTTTTGCAAACAAATCAATCAAACCAGCCCGGACATAACCATCAGAAAAAAAACCATTTTTAATTGAAAGTGAATAAACCAACTTACCATACAACACCGATTCTAAAGCACTACAAGCTGATAGTACACTCCCATAAGTATATTGATTCAGATCAAACCCTAGTGAATGCATCCGGCAAAAATACCTCCACGAATCATCAAACAAATCATTCTTTTTATGTCCCGAAATCATAATATTCCAAGAAAGAACATTTGGGTTGGGAATTTCTTCGAACATCTGGACTGCGTCATCAATGGCTGACAGCTTGTAGTACCAATCAGTCAAAGAATTCGCAATGAAGAGGTCAGAGTGAAGAATCCCCTTTCTATTGAAATGAGCCTGTAAAATTCTCGTGTCCCATATAGTGAAATTTCTCGACTTCGACAACTCAGACATGACGCACAAAGGGTCAATGTCAGCAACGAATGCCTCAGCATTTCCATGAAAGTCCGGTTGGTATTCGATGGAAGCTTGAGAGGTTATAAATCTGCGAGAAAAGGCAGGTACTTTTCGAATTTTATGGCGGATCATGAGCTCTTTTGAACGCGAACCCACATATTGCTATCATCGAATAGGAAGTTAACTGCTTCTGCTACTTCTAAAGGCGGGAAGCTAATGGGTTTGTTGGGTTGTTCTAAAAGTTTTAAAAGAAATTATGCTTAGTTCCACGAATGAACAAAATGGTCAAGATGGCTGAGTTGGTCTAAGGCGCCAGTTTCAGGTACTGGTCCGAAAGGGCATGGGTTCGAATCCCATTCTTGACAATAAATAATTTTAGTTATGGATTCCTTAAACCCCCCTCCCTCTCTTATTTTAATTTTTACTATTTATCTATATTTTTACTATGTATGTCAACATCTTCGTGATGATTGTTGCATCTATATGATAAATTGTGTTTGCTTTTATAAGCTTCTTACATATTATACAAAAAGGTATTACCTACTAATATAATATGTCAGGTATGGTTTGTATCTAAATTTAAATCCATCAAATTTTTTATGCATCAAAATTTGATTTATATTCTTCATGTATTAAAATTTTATACCTTGATCCATTAGATTAGCATAAAAATGTCTATTTAAAGACTAGCTTTTATAATTAAAGGTGCTAATTGGTATCATCATTATGGCAACAATTTTTCTATGGGCATGGGTTTGACTCTCATTTTTGGCAACCAATTTTTTTGCTATGGCTACCGTAAATCCCACAATCCCACTATTTTTACAATGTATACCTTAATTCTTTTTTTTTTGCCTCCCTACTTTCTTACAACAAAAGTCGAAGACCTTTATAGTGATCATCGTATCTATATAGTAAAATTTACTCATCCTTCTATTTTTCTTATGAATGAACAAAAAAGTAATTATCTAAGGATGTAGTGGGTCCGGTCTGGATTGGATCTGAGAAGACCCAACCTCATCTATTTTTCTATGGATTTAGACTCGACTTGTATCCATCATGTCTTAAAATTTTAGACCATGACCCATTAGATTAGTGCATATGTGAGACCCACTTTATAATGAAAGGTGGTAACTAGTATTGGTGTGGATCAAAGTGGAGAGAAGCGCTGGATCTAGTAACTACTTTATTTCAATCAGCTACAGGTTAAAGTTTGAAGAAGAAAGCTCAGTTTAAGGAGATTAAACTCGATGAAGAATGTTAGAGGAATTGTTGATGTTCTTCTAATGTTGAAGGTGCATTCAACTTCGAATGAAGGAAAGAATGCAGAAAGGAATGACCTGGGCACTTCCTGTATATACTACACCAAAGGGAGAGACAAATCAAGTGTTAACTTGAGAATTTTATTCAAATGATTTCTATTACATTCAGCTTATGCATGGCGTGTACAAGGAGGTATATATACGAAAAGTAGTCGGTAGCTAAAATGACTTAATCCAGCCAGTTGTCCTTCTTAATTTAAGCTAAATTTAACTCACTTGAATTAAGCCTATATAAAACTTAATCTTACTCATAATATCATCATTTAAATGATATTAATGACTAACATTACAAAGCCCTACAATCAACTATGGTACATACATGAAATTATAATAAAACCCTAGCTTACATAAAATACACTTAGGGTTTACAACAAGTTTAATATAACTAATGATATCACCAACTATATCTTGTTGTAGTGTTATCCCATATATGTCATAGCCTTGCATGCTTTGAATGCTTGTACACTTTATGTCTCATTTGGTGCGTTAACATCTTCTCCTTGAAAATATGTAATATAACTACAAGAATATCTTGAATCATTTTTAATACCAAGTATAGACATATTATCAAGAGTATTTAAAATGATTGGCTCTAATTAGGACTGTAAATGACCTAAGCCAGTTCTGTATTTGGCTCGGCTCAGCTCGTTAAAAGCTCAGTTCGGCTTGTTCATTTAGTTAAACGAGCCTAAAAGTGAGGCTCGGGCTCGAAAAAGCTTGGCTAGGTTCATTTTTTGGCTTTGGCTCATGAGCTTGACTCAGCTTGGTTCAGCTCGTTCGTTTAGTTAAACAAGTCGAGTCCAAACATCATTTTAGGCTCGTTTAGTTAAATAAGCCGAACCTAAGCCTAGGGGGTATTCGGCTCAGCTCGTTTACAATCCTAGCTCCAATATTAAGAAAGATAATTCTTCCTTACCTTGAAAATCAATAGAATCATAAGAATCATTAGATGCTCCTACATCATTCTCCCCAAGTTGAGAAGAATTTGTCCTCAAATTATCATCAGTATAATAAGGAGATAAATCACTAATATTATAAGTTCTTGAAATTCCACCATAATGATTTGGAAGTTCAAGTTCATAAGCATTATCCCCAAATTTTTTTAGTATTTTAAAAGGTCCATCAGCTCTTGGAATTAGCTTAATTTTACGTAAATTAGGAAATCTTTCTTTACGTAAATGTAACCAAACTAAGTTACCAGGAGAAAACACATGTGGGTTTCTATGCTTATTCATTTGAGCTTTATACTTGGCATTAGCTTTTTAAATATTAGTTTTTATTTTCTGATGAATTCGTTGACACCATTTAACTTTATCCTCAGCTTCAAAATTTTGTAATTCACCTTTTTTCAGAGGAATCATATTAATAAGCATTTGTAGATTCACTCTATACACCATCTCAAACAGACTAGTTTGAGTAGTACTCGATGGACTTCGATTATAAGCAAACTCTGCATGAGCTAACTTAACATCCCACTTCTTAGTACTTTTATTAACTAAACCTCTTAATAATGTACCAAGATTTTGGTTAGTTACATCAGTTTGACCATCAGTTTGTGGATGATATGAAGTGCTAAATAACAATTTAATACCAAGCATATGCTATAAAGTTTTCCAAAAGTAACTCATAAACTTGACATTCCGATCTGAGACTATGCTTTTAGGCACACCATAAAGTTTAACAGTCTCTCTAAAATACAAGTCAGCAACATGCGTGCCATCATCGGTTTTATTGCATGGAATGAAATGAGCCATTTTAGAAAACCTATCTACCACCACAAGAATAGAATATTTACCACGTTGTATTCTTGGTAACCTTAGGATAAAGTCCATACTAACTCCTTCCCATGGTTTATCAGGAACTAGTAAAGGTGTGTATAAGACTTTATGAAAGTAAATCTTACATTTTTGACATATAGAACATCTACTTATCATAGTTTGTACATGTTTAACCATTTGTGGCCAATAGAAATTTTCTTTTTTAGCAATTCCATAGTCTTATGTATACCAAAATGTCCCGCAATGCTACCTTCATGTATTTCTTTAATTAGTAAGTCTCGAATACTAGATCTAGGAATACAAATTTTATTTAGTCTAAACAAAAATCCATCTTGTATGACATAATTACCATGGTATCCACTTTCTATACATGCACTAAATATATCCTTAAAATCTTCATCTTTAGGATACAATTCTTTTAACATTTCAAAACCTAAGATTTTTGCATCCATCATAACAAGTAATGTAGATCTACGAGAAAGAGCATCGGCTACTAAATTTTATTTTCCATCTAAATGTTTGACAGAGAGCACAAAGAATTGTAAGAAGCTCACCCACTTTGCATGTCTTGGACTAATTTTCTTTTGACTATGTAAGTATTTTATACTTTCATGATCCGAATGTAACACAAAGGGTTTTGTTCTCAGATAATGACTCCATGTCTCTAGAGTCCGTATAATGGCAAAGAATTCCTTGTTATAAGTTAAATAATTAAGTTTGGCTCCATTAAACTTTTCAGAGAAGAATGCTATAGGTTTCTTTTCCTAGGAAAGTACTCCTCCTATTCCAACTCCACTAGCATCATAAGTTACTTCAAAAAGAAGATTAAAGTTGGGTAAGAATAGAATAGGGGTATGACAAATTTTAGTTTTGAGGGCTTCAAAGGCTTGAGTAGCTTCTTGTCCCCAATAAAATTCACCAGTTTTTATGAGTTGAGTAATAGGTGTAGCTATAGTAGAAAAATCCTTAATGAATCTTCTATAGAAACTAGCTAATCCATGAAAACTTCTCACATCATGAACATTCTTAGGGATAGACCATTATTTTATAGCTATAATCTTATTAGGATCTACTTTAATACCTTCTACACTAATAATATAGCCTAGGAAAACTACACTTGAAAGTATAAAATCACATTTCTCAAGTTTCCCATATAGTTTAACTTTCCTTATATTATCAAATAATTTCTTCAAATGCACTAGATGATCATAACTATTTTTGCTATACATAAGAATATCATCCAAATATACGATAATGAAATCACAAAGGAAAGGTCGGAGAACTTAATTCATAAGTCTCATAAATGAGCTAGGTGCATTACATAACCCAAAAGGCATAACCATCCACTCATAGAGACCATATTTTGTTTTAAAAGTAGTTTTCTACTAATCTCTATCTCTAATCCTTAGTTGATGATAAACACTTCTTAAATCAAATTTGGAAAATACTTGTGCACCACAAAGTTCATCTAGCATATCATCTAACCTAGGCATACGAAAATGATATTTGATAGTAATATTATTTACTGCCCTTGAATCTATACACAAACACCAAGTACCATCCTTTTTAGGCACTAGTAAAGCAAGAACACTACAAGGAATCATACTTTCTCTCACAAATCCCTTATCCATAAGCTCTTGGATTTATTTTTGTAATTCCTTAGCTTCTTTTGGGTTACATATATAAGCTAGTTTATTTGGAAGAGGCATTTCAGGAATAAGATCAATGGCATGTTCTATACCTCTTTTAGGTGGTAATCCAGGAGGTAAATCATTAGGAAATACATCATGATATTCGTCAAAAATCTTAGTTAGATTAATAATTTCAATTTTTTGCTTCTCAAGTTTAGAATATTTAGCAACTAAAGCATAGAAACTTCCTTCTTCTCTATGCATTTTTTCATAGCCTTTTCATGTAAAAATAATCTCTTTTCGTCACCACTCAAAGGCATATGATCACATAAAGAATGTATCAATCTATACAATTTCTTTTCTTTTTTCACCACATATTCATTAGTTACCCCATCATGAGTTCCTTTTCTATCATATTGTCACGGTCTACCTAAAAGTAATCCACAAGCATCCATAGGCAAAACATTACATAGAACTTCATCATGATAGTCTCTAATAGAAAATGTGATTAAAGCTGTTTTGTTTACTTTAGCTCCTTTATCTTTATTTAGCCATTGTAAAGAATAGGGTTTAGGATGATTAGTAGTTTCCAAACAAATTTTTTAACCATTGCTTCACTAGCAAAATTTGTACATGAACCACTATCAATTTTGAGTCTACAAACCATGTCACCTATTTTACACTTAGTCTTAAAAATTTTCTCTCTTTGAGTAGGTGTAACAATAGGTTGTATTTGTAAAACTCTTTGAGTTACAAAGCATGGATCTCCTTCTTCTTATTCTTCTTCCATATTTAATATTTCAGTAGGAGATTCAACTTCTAAATCCTCATCATCACTACATGGTTCCATGTTTCCTATTTTATGCAAGGCTAACGCTCTTTGGTTAGGACAATCTCTAGAAAAATGTCCATATCCTTTACATTTGAATTTTTTTTTTATTTGCCATTTCAAATACCTTATTTTTGCCTTTATCGTCTCGATTATTCTTTTTATCATATGAAATTGTAGATTTTGGAGTAAAGGTTTTAGAATAGGGTTTAGTTGAAGTTGAAGCATTAGACTTAACATAAGCTTTAGTTGATTTGCTTTGTATTTCAAACTTCAAATCCAATTTAATCAAGTCTTCAAGAGAATTATAAGAGTACATGTCAACTTTGTCTCTTATAAAATTATTCAAGTCACCTAAGTATCTAGCACATTTTTTTTCTCTCCTTTCATGAACATCACAAAGAAGGGATAGTCTTTCAAATTCTCTAGCATATTCTTCTACACTAAATAAACCTTTCCTTAGAATAGTCATTTTAACATACATATATTTCTCATACTCTCTAGGCACAAATTTCTTTCTTAGGTGTTTTTTAAGTTTTCCCCAAGATTTTATTTTTGACTTCTCTTGTCTTTCTCTTGTTCGTTTTTAATTATCATACCAAATTCGAGCAAAGCTTTTAAACTTAAGAGTAGCTAGTTTGCATTTTCTTTCATCCTCATATTCTCTAAATTCAAAAATATCCTCAATCTCATGCAACCATTCAAAAAATGACTCCATATGCAAATCATCATAAAATTTAGGAAGGTCAAGTTTAATACCTTGATCTTCATGGTATGCATGTCTTACTTGAAATGTAGGTGGTCTTCTTTGGTTGCTTGAGCCAAAGGAACTCATCTCATCTTATCCATCTTCATGGTGATATATGTTGAAATTTCCACGTCAACTCTTTACATGGTATATAGCCTTCATTCTTCCTTCTACACTATCATATGTGGTTTCCATGTGAACTTGCTATGGTTTATGCTTTTCTTGTTCAGCCAATTTAGCTTCCACACTTTATAATTGATGTTGAAGTGTGTTTTGATTTTGCAATTGAGCATCCATTCATGTGGTGAGGCTCTTGATAGACTCTATCAAGGCATGGACTTCTTCACTAGCCATGGTGAAGGTTGATACACAACTCTTTTTGTTGCACGCAATGGATTCCACAAATGTGTAGGTGTTGGAATTGTTTTTCTGCAACTAAACAAGGCGCCAACTTTTGCGAATTCACAACCAAAGTAAATATCACTACTTTCAGTCCTTTATTAGGCACAAATGAGAAGATGTAACCACAAGAACATCGAATGCATGTAGTAACACAAAGGATGGAAGTGTTCTTCTTATATGGCCTAAAAATTCAGCCACATAAAATCATAGAGTGTCACAGGTTTCTTCAACATATGCATGTCTTCAAGTTGAATATTTGAACTTGTTGATTCATAAAAGATGTAGAGAAGACACAAAGGGAGAGTATAGAGTGGTACTTTGAGAGAAAAATGAGAGGGAATGACTCGAGGAAGCCAGGATACAAGTGCACTTGCAGCCATGTATTGAAATGTACTCCAGGTCTTGGGTTTTTGGTTTCCTTTCCAGATTGATACATGAAAGGGAAATGAAATGGATGGATTAACACAAGATAACACACAGATAGGGATAAGAATTAAGAGGGAAATAAACGTTGGATGGAATAAACTCGCAGCAAAACCAGGCAGCACACGCAAGGAAGTTACGACTAGGATTGCTATGCTGGTCGAAGATGATGCAAATTGCTAGGGAAAATGCAACAATATTGTTACAAGATTTCAATAAATTCAACCAAACTTAAAGGAATATTCAAGAAGATCATAAAGGTGCAAGAATTCAAAGAAAATATCAAGCTATCGGTGATTTCTTGGTGCAAGAACACACACATGCGATAACCTTGCTGTAGGTGGCATTTGGTCAACAACTTCCAAAATAGCCGAAGCTTTGATATAAAAAATGATGTATATTCAAAGTGGAGGGAAGGGTTAGATCGGTTGCTGTTGATTGAAGATATCAAACATGAAATTCAGTAGAAGAAATGAAGGTTTAATATGGATTAAACTCGATGAAAACTGGTTGAGTACATGTTGGTTTTGATGGTTTGAATTAGGCTTCACTATTTTGAATGTTGAGATCAATAGAGGAAGGAATTTTCCCGGGCTTTCCTTCTCAAAGAAGACTCAAAAGGGAGATAAACGCAGACTTGCTGTGCTCAATTTTGTGTTTAAAATTTTGTATATTCCATTCATTTTTTCATGCGTGTATAATGTATATATATAGGAGGAAAGTTTTCGCTGGTTCGAACAAGCTCATCCAGCTAGTGCTTACCCTTAATTCAAGGCCATTTAACTTACTTGAATTAAGCCCATATAATACTTAATCCTAATCATAATATCATGGTCTAAATGATATTAATGATTAACATTACAAAGCCATACAATTAACTATGATACATACATAAAATTACATAAAATTACATAAAATACACTTAGGGTTAGGGTTTACAACAAGTTAATACAATTAATGAGAATCATCACCATATCTTCTTGTTGTAAAGTATCATCCCATATATGCCATAGTCTTGTATGCTTTGAATACTTGTACACTTTAAGGTGTATTAACATCTTTTTCGTGCAAATATGTAACATACCTACAAGAACAACTTGAATTATTTTCAACACCAAGAATATACAAATTATCAAGAACTTTTAATATGATAGGCTCCAACATTAAGAAAGCTAATTCTTCCTTACCTTTAGAACGAAGATGAATATGACAATCATTAGATGCTCCTCCATCATAGGTTATGATAAAAGGTAAAGTAAGAAATAATGATAATGTTGGTAAGAGGAAAATTAACACTAGTATTTTCCTCTTATAGGTGAACCAAGTAAAAACCCTAAAGAGGCGTAGGAGTGTGTTTCAAGCCTGGTGTCATATTAGGTATAGATGTATTTAAGGTTGATTGTGTGTGTTATGTGCTTTATATGCCATGTGTTATGTTTTTTTTGTTCACTTCTGTTATTATAACTATTTACTTGTAGCGCACTGTAGAGTTAAAGTGCATTTGTGTGTCCTCCTTATAGTATGTGTAAGATGATATATATATTGTGCTTGTGGTGTTATGTGATGTGAATTTCTAGGACATGCATTCTAGGATGCTTTAATGATATGGTATGGGGTGAAAGGATGAAAAGGGAAAAAGGGGAATGAATTAACTAAAGAAGGTGAGAATGACCTAATTGTCTCATGACCTATGAGGTGACAAATAAAAGGAAAATGTGGATAAAATAAGAGAGTGGAGTGAATTTTGCATTGGGAAATCTGGGATTTGCATGGGATGGATGGTGTTTGCATGGGGATGACCCTTACATGGAAAAAGTTGACTTAAGGTCTAAGAAAGGTGAGGGAAGCATATTTTGGGTGATTGGAGTCCATGGGTGAAAATAGTACGTAGGTTGGTATACGGGTGTATAGAAAAATTGGCTAGGTTTTGGGCGGAAAGCCCTAAATGGAATAGATTGTGGAAGTGAAAAATTAATGGAAATGATTAGAATATAGGGTAAGAGTGGAAGGATATCTCATGGAGGTTGAGTGTGGGTGTCATGTGGAAGAGGGGATGGTAGGTGAGTAATGGAGAGATGACATATGAGAAAAGAGAGAGATGCTAGTGTTTAGGATGGCCAACTAAGATTTCATGGTAGCATGTGCAAAATGGGAAGTAGGGTGGAATGCTTAGGGTTTAATCTAAGTGAGGTGATTATTTGGGGGTAAAGGAGAATTAGTTATGTGGGATAAAGGAAGGATGGGCCATATAGGGCGAATTAGGGTATTTTGAGAAAACCCTAGAGGGTGATAGTGAGTTAACTTAGACGGTATAGGGAAGTGGCCCTTGACCCACATACTCAGGAGTTGGGTATTCGTGGTAAGTAAGGAGAAGAGGGAAATGATGTCTAGATGTGTTAAGAGGCATAGAAGTCCCAAGATATGGGGCAGGTCCCTCTTAGGAGAATCGGAGTAAATGAATTGTGTGAGTGGGTAGTCCAAAGAACATACATGTCTATGGTGAAAACATATATTGAATAAGACATAGATAAGAAATTAATCATTTAAAGCGAAAGATTATTGAGCTGGGCCCTGACCGATCTACTGATATAATAGTGGTTAGGTGCCGAGGTGCCCTGGAGATCGATCCACAGACAAATAATAGTGGTAAGGTGCGTTCTGCCCTATATCTTTTTGATCCACTAGCTATAATTGTTGGGGATCCCGAGCTCAATAAACTAAACCTTAAGTTATGATAAGACATGGGAATGACACTAAGTACTTACAGTGAAACACCATGAGAGTCAAGGCTAGACCGATCCACCGGTATAATAGTGGCTAGGAGCACCTTGCTCTGGAGACCGATCTATTAGTGAATAATAGTGGTTAGGAGCGTTCTGCCCTGTATTTTTCTGATCCATTGGCTATAACAGTGGAGTTCCCGCATTCGCATGGACTTATAAAGAGAATAGTGTGAAATGACTATATTGACCATAGATCTAATGAATAAGTTTGACTGGACTGTAATACGACCTCTACTATCTACATTGCTTGTATGTTTATCTATATGATCCTGATTGTATTATATGCCTTTCTATGTATAACCTTAGATGTATGGTTACCTTACTCAATACCTAGTGTACCGACCACCCCTTTCATGGGTGGTGCTCATTCCCACGAGTAGAGGACCTTGCTAAGTTTGTGCAGGTAGGAGATGCATCTTCCTATGATATTTATAAGGCATCGGGCGGGGTTGAGAATTGATTGTTAGACTTGGAATAGGGGCCTGAGAGCGATGTAGATCGGACTCCCTTCTATTTGTGTTTACTTATATTTGCATTGTATTTTGGTTTTGTTTTGTTATGCTGCACCTTTTATCCCTTTTAGGAACTTTGACTATGTATCCTATTTGGGTTGCAATAACTTTTATTGCACAATCTGATTTTCATGTTATGAAAATTCTGATTTCTATGAATCTTTGTTAAGTTTGTCTAATGTCTTATTGTTATGCTATTTCTACAAGCACACAGATTTGTTATACCATTTTAAGGTTGTATGCTATAGAGGCTTCGTAATTGAGTACACCTCTTTCTTATTTAGATAAAAGGAATAATTATGGAAAGCTTTCTAATTACAAATGCTAAATAATAGGAGTGAAACCTAGGATCGAACTTCAGTCTCCGAATTAATAATAAAAAATAAAACAACGTATATGTCGCAGATTAATTTGCTAACTATAGACAATTGGTCTTATTATATTCATTAGCCTCTTTCAAGGTCTAATAACATATTTAATCTAATTTTTCGACTACTTTTGTGACTCACAAATTAAATTAAACCAATTAAGCATCACCAATTCTAAAGTCCCTAAGAATTAAACATCTAATTTCGTGATTGCTTAAATTCCTGTACACATGCTAATATTCAATAATAATCTCAGTCTTTTAGTTGTAGATAATATCTAAAGAGGTCGTATTTCATCAAATCCACTTTACAATACTTAAATCTAACATATGCAATAGTATAAAGGAGTCAAACATATGATATAATACTTTAATTCATCATATTGATCACTAAAATGATACCTAGTTCAATCCTAGAGAAGAAGATTACTCATTCATATCTTCAAATGAAATTAATGAAATAAATAGCATGATAATCATAATAATAATATGAAGATATGAAGAATAAGAATTAGATTAAATAAAATGAAATTCGGAAGAGAACAACGTTGATTCCGAGTTGATCGTACATGAATTGCACACATGAATATCCAAAAAAAAAAACTAATGAAATAATAAATTACATGAAGCTAAACCTTGGTAATGAGGGGTCTAATGATGCCCTAAAACCTCCTCTCTCTCTCCTTAAGAATCCCTCGATGCATGCCACTAAAAACCCCATTATGTTGGCAATGTTATGCATATAAATCGTGGGGAAGACAATCATTGCATGGTAGTGCAGCCTTTGCACAGTCCGGCCATGTAGTTTCTCAGCTCTTGGCATTTTGGAATTTTAGATCTTACATGGCCATATAGGTCTGGCACAACTTGATTGTGCAAGATTTTAAGCCTCAACCTTTTAGTTAAGAATTTCGTACGACTGTGCGATCCATACACTGCCTGAACGCGCGGTTTCATTTTCTTCGATATTAATAGGGGAGTGCCGCATGACTGTGCAACTGGGTGTACAACCGACCATGTAGCTCCCTTTCCATTCTTCTTAAGGATTTCTTAGCACATCTTTAGCTCTCTTAGATTTAATACATTTCCATAAACATGTTGGGTCGATGTACTCTCCTCCACAGCATTCTATGCTAGGTCCTTTGCTCTAAAAATAAGCAATTCTTTCTCAGATTTGGTGTTTTTGTGGGATTTCCTACAACACAAAACTCAAGAAAGTAGTAGTGCAAATAACAGACTAGAATCACATCAAAATATGTAAAAGAGATTAAAAAAATTCCCAAAGTGAAGGTAAAGAGTGGTAAAATTATGGGAAATATTCACTTTATCACTTGTGAAAACTTTTCTTTAGCCTTATGGTTAGTGCGAGACTGGCCCGGGTTGGGCATGTACTGATCACAGAGGTAGCACCTCTATGCTTGTATTTATTTGTTTAAACAAAAATTTTCAACTGTAATATTGGGGGTGTTAGAAATTGGTGTCAGAGCATTAGTTCTGATAACCATGCCTATTTTCAAATAAAATTTTGATTTACAAAGTTTTTTAAGATTTTGAAGTATTTTTTACCCCAAACTTAACCATTCAAGGTAGGATAATATTATTTTCTTGATCCATGTTAATTCAGGTTCAGCATAGTTGAAATTATGACTAAAATGTTGTAAATATATTGAAACATTAATATATAAGGCATATAGAAAGAACATTAAGTAGCAAGCAAACATGGAGAATTCAGGAAGAATAGTTGATTGATCGCTAAGATCGGTTGATTGCTTTGGTTGCACCAAACCTATGAAACACAACACAAAGTAAAACCACTCCATTGGTTAGCCTAACCAGTAAGTTTTTTGCAGGAACCAGTCGATTGGTTTGGCCAAATAGGTCAATGGGTCTAAGTGGAGACCAAACCACTCTAGTCACAAGGAAACCATTCAATGGGATTGATAACTCTATTGATTGTTTAAGCAACCATTGATCGGTGATGGCAAACTAGTTGACTTGTCTGGGTTAAACAACACCTAAATGTGAGGACTTGTCATTGGTAAAATTTCCAGTCTTTTCCAAATAAATCCTATCATACCTCTATATTGTAGAACATATAAAAATACATACTCCACAAAAATCATGGTAGGAATCAGTACACAACAAGTTCATACTTGAGTTTCACCAAACATATGCATAATATCAAAAATACTCAAACATGTTCCAAAAACTTCATAAATCAAAATTAGGCAAAATACTCGAATCCAATAACTTAACATAACACCTTCACATCATAGAACATAGTAAGAACATAAGAACTCCACAAATCAATTCTTCTAACAGAAAAATAATACCAACTTGATAGTATCTACAAAGATTTTATTTCCTAAGAGAATCAAGATTCAAAACCATTAAAAATCATTCTCATAACTTAATAGAAAAAAATCAAAAGAAGAATGAGAATAAAAATAGCATATCACAACCTTTTCTTAGAACTAAAATCAAAGAGAGAAAAATAATATCTTCAACCTTTCTCAAAAACCTTAATGCTTCCTTGCTAGATAGAAACATGGAAGAGATAAAGATATAATTATGAGAATAAAGAAGAGACAATGATTTGTCCAAAAATGAGGAAATAAGAGGAAACCTATATTTTCTCAACATCGAAGAAAAAGGGAAGAAAAGTGAAAAATTGTCAACACTTAGGAACTTTTCACAAAGGAAAAAAGAGAGAATGCAAAAATATATAAGGTAAGGAGTGCAATGAAGTATGAATGGAGTGTAAGGAAGAGAGAGCTGGTCAAAATTGAAAAGAGGGAGAGATACAAGGCTAACGTGGTTGAGAGTGGGCAACCAAGTGTAAGACAATGCATGATGAGGTGAGGAAGGTGGAGTATAGTCAAGAAGTTACATGGTAGAGGTTTTATAGGTTAGGGAAAGAGTGTAGGAAGTTAAATGGTGTGGTCATAGCTTGGACACAGTTTAAACTCTCTTGTTGACAATTGTGGTACTCGTAAATAATGGTATCGTTATACCAGAAATTGAGAGGGCTCACCTCTATTTAACTAGCCCAAAAATAATAAAAATAAAAACTCTAAATTGCATCAAATAAATAAATAAGGAAAACACTCATGGGGTCTTAAAAATATAAAATAATAAAATTAATCAATAAATTAAAATAATAAAAATAATGGATAATCGTAAATATGATAAACATGCTAGAAAAATCTAAATCTACCACTAGATGAGGTCAAAATATAATAATAGTTTCTAAGCCATCATTTAATCATAAGAAGGAAATTGACTAAGTTGTAAGCCAAAATCAGGTCTATATACCTTATATTATTTCCTTAAAATAATTAATATAAAAAATGCCAATATTATTCTTATTAAATACTAGCATTATAGTAGTAACAAGCAGTTCTTATATTTAATTAGATTTAATGCATTAAGTATAAATGGAAGGATGTTAATATTAGTACCCAAACTAGTACAATAAGCATGTCTAGTTGTATTTCTCTCTTTTGACACACACATATCTAAAAGTTCCACTACTTAGGTTAGAATCACAAAACCATAATGTGAATTATTATCTAATCTAGTTGCAATTTATACATATAAATTCTAGCATATTTATTTGGCTACCTAGCAGGCAACTAATCCTACATATTGTCACTATGAGGAAACTAGAACAAGACATGCACGATATGAATTATACTTGACAGAATCATATATATAAACAATAAAAATTAAAATAGAGTCAAAGAACAATCTCGTAAAATAAAGAAAAATAATATCAAATCTCAAATCATAATCTAGGATTTCAGTTTATTCCCTAGCAATAAATAATTAGCCAATCATAATGATCAAATTAATTACACAAAAATATATATTAAAAATATAAATCAAAAATAGAGAAAGGAATAAATAGAATTAACTATGGATGAAAATAAAAAATTTATTCATATGAAAAATTATTAAATTTTATTTGTACTAAATTTATCATATCCTTTTTCTCTTTTCTTCTCTCTCATTAGTCCTCTATTTTCGTGCCTTTTATTTTCTTCCTTCTTTTGTGCCTGAGATCGCTTACCCTCATTTTTCCTGCATTTTTTACTTTACTACCTTGCTGGCTCTCTACTCCCCCTCTCTAGTGCACATTTACTGCTTTTTGCTTTCTGTGGCTCCTTCTCATGCACTGTTATTTTCTTTGTTTCTTGTTCTACTCTAACTTTCTATGGCTGCTTCTTTTTGGCAGCTCCTACTATTCAACCACCTAGCTTCCTCTCATTTTCTCTTGCATCGCTGGCTCTCTTGTTTGCTATGCTACTTTTTCTTCTTCTTTTTTTTCCTACATTTCTAACTTTTCTATCTTGCTGGCTCTTTACTCCACCTATTTAGCGCACGGCTGCCCTCTTCACTGGCTTCTCTAATTTTTCTTTTGGTAACTCCTTCTATGCTCGCCTTCATTCTATTTCATGTGAAAAATTTTGTTTCCATCCTCTTCGCTCTCTTGTGCTACCCTTTTATTTCGTTCCCAGGACTTCAGGCCTTTAGTCTAAAGGCCTAAAACTATTTTTTATTTTTCCTACATATTAATATTAGAAAAATTAGTAAATAATCTTATACTTTAAATTTGTGTTCCGAAAATAAGCAAAAACATGGTCTGTGTTTATTTCCTTACATTTGACTTTTTCCCAAAACACATTAAAAAATTATCAATAAAACACAGTATGTGTAATATAACATGCCCTCCCTCCGGTGTTTCTCACACATAACTTCAAATTACACTAAACTTTTCCAACACATGTACAAACCAACACAATATTATAGTGTACTCATATACCCTGTCAAAACCCACAACAGTCATTAGATGTATTCAAATATTTTAATCTTAAAGTTGAGAATCAACTCGAAAAAAGGATCGAGTGCATTAGATTTGACCATGGCAATGAGTAATATGGCAAATATAACGGCTCACGTGAATGATATATAAATAGATTTGGATTTAGATAATATAAACAGGTTCGTATCTCTATATAGCTGAACATGACCCAAATCTGATATATTATCATTTCTACTTATAAGATTACTAAAATGATAGAGATGGATCTTATGTTTGAGGTGTCATTAATGAACCTTTGAGAGAAAACATTAGAAATTAAATTATTGTATTCTTTATCAATGAATTGCTTTACTTGACAACTCATATATATAAATAAAGGGCACAAAGTTGTTACAAATATTATAGAGTGGATATTCGGAGAATAAACATGCAGAATAATTCCCATAATATAGTAGAATTATAGACCATCATCCTGGGTTGAAGTAATTGCACTCTAACCACTATTATCACCTAGAATATCTCCGCCAATAAGCTTATTATTATAATGAGCGGATTCACCCTCATCACTCCATAATTTATGGGACATTTTATCACTCCATTAACTCACATTTGAATGTCAATATTTTGACAGTAACAATTTTGAAGCCCCTCCACAATTTAACTCATTCCCTGTCAGCGTTTTGACTGTAATTATTTTAAAATTACAGCACCTTATCACTCCATTTACTCACATATAATTATCAATATATTTGACAATAATCATTTTGGAAGCAATCCATATTTAGACACATAATTGACTGGCAATATTTTGGGGGGCCGACTCTGCGAATACTTTGAACCATTACTAGTGGCAATAGCAGTTGTATTTGCAACGCTGCCTGGTGAACTGTAGCCAGAAACTAGGATGGAGAGTTCACTACTATCTGTTTCCTATGTATGCGTCGACATAATACCTGAAACCCGACGGATTTTATCCAACGGATATCAAAATGGATGAAGATAAACGGATATGGATACGGATATGGGTAAGGGTGAAAAATACCCGGCGGATTCGGGTACGGATACGGGTACGGGGTATCCAAATCCGTATCCGACGGATATCCGTTACCCATATCCGTACCCGTTTACCCGTTATATATTACTATTTTACCCTTAACTTTTTTATAAACAATAGGTTATTATTAGAAATTAAATTGTCATTTTACCTACAACCCTACTTAAAATTAAATCTAAGAATTGAAATTATTTGAATGAAATTGTACGCAGCCACTAACGACACACAGCAAGCTGCAAGTAGCAACAGCTTTCAGCCGTCGCCCTCGCCCCTCCCCCTCGCGGCCTCGCCCTGTCGCTCGTCGTCGATAGTCGATACTCGATACTCGACAGTCTTCAATCTTCATAGTTACCAATCACCACAGGGACAGGGAGCTGTAGTTCGACCCTTCGACCCTTCGACAGTCTTCAATCTTCATAGTTACCATCAATCTCTGGCTTTGCCTTCGAGTTCGACCCTTCGATAGTTCGACTTCGAGGGACAGGGAGGCTTCGACAGTTCCAACTTCCAAGTTGGCCGTCGCCGCCCACAGCCCACTTGGTGCCCGTCTCTGCCTATCTCCGCCCACAGCCCAGTCGGCCGTCCGTCTCTGGCTCTCTGCCTGTCTCCGACTCTCCGGCCACAGCCCACAGCCTACTCAACCGTCGGTTCACTTTCTATTCTCTTTTGTTGTAGTTGATTTGTATTGCTTCTGATTTGTAGTTGATTCATTGTAGTTGAGACTGTTGAGTTGCGTTGATTAACCCAACTGTTGAATCTATACATGATGGTATGCAAAATGTCAATTTTTCTGAATCTCTATACCAATTATTTGATGAACCTAAATCACATCTTTGCTGAACCTATGTCAATTATTTGTTGAATTTAAATAAAATATTTGATGAGCCTTTTATCAATTATTTACGGAACCTATATCTGATTGTTTTGAATTCGCAAGGTTTAGTTCGTGTACCTGTTAGCTCTCATACGCCTAAATATAGGATTGAACTTTGCATTCTCATTTTCTCTCTTTAGATGGATTGATGCAAGTTAATGAAATATAAAAATTGTGAAAGACACAAAAAGATTGAAAGTTCAGAGAGTTAAACTCAGCTGTTGTACATGTAATTAGGAACTCCACTTGGAGTCCGAGCATATACTAAATATTTGATGAACATGTACCAAATATATACTGTACACATCTAATATAATGCATGTATAAAGGTGTTTTATACAATATAAATGTCTATTTATATAGAAGAAAAAAAAGTGAGAAATATTTTAGTATATTATTAAATTTTTCTAATAACTCAATTTAAAGATAACTAAGCTTAAAAAATTGAAACAAAGTGGGAACTGTATATATTAGAGAGAGAAAAAAAAAGTAAGATAAAGTTTTTGTGTGTGTTGCATAATATGCCTATTTTTTTATATTAATATATAAGATTATCTTTTATAAGCTAGATAACCTAAATATAAGATTATACGTAAACTAACTATTAATAATACAACAAGGTATATTAATCAAATATTTGCGATATATGATGCTGTATTATTGTTTTGATGCCTCCTAAACTTATATTACTACGCTATTGTATCAATATTTTAGATTCCAGCAAGAAAAAAAATAGTAATGAACTTACATAGTATATACTTCTCTTTAGGTTTAAGGATGGCAACTAGAGCTAGTACTACCGATTCACCAAGTGAAGTACCTCCATATTCATCTGCTGCTGCTAGTAACCCCAATACCATGGACCCATCTACAAATGAGGAAGAAGAAGATGTAGAAGTGCAACAACTTACTCTAGGGAAAAAAAGAAAGAAAACTTCTATTGTATGGGAACATTTTGATGCAGTGGAAACTAATGGGAAGAAGAAGGCTATTTGTAAAGGTTGTAATAAAAGTCTAAGTGGGGATCCCAGAAATGGCACTTTTCATTTGCATGAGCATATAAAGAAGTGTGTAGGTTTTAAGGTTATACGAGGAGTAGGGAAAAATAAGTTGCAATTTACTCAAAAGGGGGAAGGAAAGGGAAAGATAATGATCATTGAATTCAATCAGGAAGTTTCAAGGCAAGACTTGTGTAATATGGTGGTCATGCATGAGTATCCACTTTCTATAGTGGAACATGAAGGATTTAAAAAGTTTGTGTCCGGTCTTCAACCATCTTTTAAGGTTATTTCGAGGAATACATTAAAGAGTGATATTCTTAAGATGTTTGAGTTTGAGAAAAACAAAACAATGTCCCTATTACATTGTAATAAGAGTAGGGTTTCAATCACTACTGACATGTGGACCGCTCAAAATCAAAAGAAGGGTTTTATGGCTATAACAGCTCATTGGATTGATACTCAATGGAATTTACAAAGTCGGATACTCAGGTACTTTTAATATTTTATCTACATCAAGTTCTAAGTTTCAATGTTAATACTATATGATAATGTGTTGTTCTCATTCTCATTTGTTGTTTTGTTTCCTTTTATCTTTGTTAAGGTTCATCTATGTTCCTGCTCCCCACACAGCTGAAGTTCTTTGTGATGTTTTGTTAACTGTTTTGGTGGATTGGAATATTGATACAAAACTCACAACGCTAACTGTTGACAATTGTACTACAAATGATGCTATGATTGATGAGATGAAAAGGAGATTACAAGCGAAGTGTTTTTTATTGCATGGAAAATATTTTCACATGCGTTGTGCTGCGCATATTCTGAATTTGATTGTTAGGGATGGAATGGATATAATCCAAAAGACAATTGAAAATATTCATGAGAGTGTGGTGTTTTGGAGGGCAACACCAAAAAGAATCGAAAGGTTTGTAGAAGTTTGTCAACAAAAAGAAGTTCCATATACTAAGGCCTTAGTACAAGATTGTAAGACAAGATGGAACTCCACTTTCTTAATGCTTGATGTTGCATTGTTATATGAAGATGTGTTTGAGAGGCTATCATGGTTGGAGCCTAGCTTTAAATGTTGTCCTAGTTTCGAGGAGTGGAAATTAGCTCGGATTATTTGTTCAAAATTATCGTTGTTTTATGAGGTTACTTTGTTGTTTTCGGGAAATAAGTATCCTACTTCTAACTTATATTTCCCTAAGGTATGTCAGATTAGATTGGCTTTGACCAAATGGTCATTAGAGGAAGATGAAGATATTAAGAATATGGCTGGAAAAATGTTAGAGAAATTTGATAAATATTGGAGTGTTATTCATGGGATTATGGCAGTAGCAACCATTTTGGATCCCCGATATAAAATGAAGGTGGTGGAATGTTATTATTCTTTAATTTATCCAGACTCCGCTTATGATGAGATAGAGAAGGTTCGTAGAGTATGTTATGAATTATTTCGTGAGTATGAGGAGAAATTGAGGCGTATAGAGAGAAATAAAAGTACATCTTGTGGTTTGACTACTTCTAGTCATACTTCCTATGGTGGTAGTGCTAGTTTGGATTCTATAGAAGCAGACATCTATGAAAAGTGGTTAGCTAACCATGGTGCCACTAATTCATCGCAAAAGAACGAGCTAGACTATTACTTGGAGGAGGCTGTTATGCCAAGGATGGAGAATTTTGATGTTTTGTCATGGTGGAAGACAAACACTAAGTTTCCAATTTTACAAGATATGGCTAGAGATATTCTTGCTATTCCTGTTTCCACGGTTTCTTCAGAATCTGCTTTTAGCACGAGCAGTCGGTTTATCACTCCTCACCGTAATCGGCTACATCCAAAGACTTTAGAAGCATTGATGTGTGGTCGAGATTGGCTTTGGGCAGCAATGATGGGTAACAATGGTAATATTTTATTTATATTATTAAAATTTAGTTTAATTATGAAATATGTATTCTTTTATCTATTAATTTTATTATTTCAATTCTTTTCTAGATAATAATGACTATCAAGTATCACATTATCGTGGCGCTTGTCGTACTTCTTTTGAGGATGAGGACTCCGACGACAATGGTGAAAATGAGGTAAAACTTAGATGTTTATAAATTTTATAATGTTATTAACAAATGTAATATATATATATATATATATATATATATATATATATATATTCAATATTTGAGTCTTTGACTATTTATTTTTACTGTTTTTATGTACCAGGTAGATGCACGATTCATGAATCATGATGATTAAAGTCTGAAGGTTGAAGATTGAAGAATGTTCTACTAGTTTTTTATGAAGATTGAATCATGATGAATCATCCTATCATGATTTATGAATGCCATTTGTGTTCTACTAGTTTTTTATTTTTTTGGACATTATCTACTATGTTTAAACTTTAAACAATATTGTTATTGGCATATTTTACTATGTTTTTCTATTATGCTACATGTACATTATCAACTTTAGCTACTAAGTTGATGAATTATTGGATGTTTTTTATATATATTTTAATTTTTAATATCAAAAAATAATTTTGTAGGTAAATTATATATATTATGACAGGTAAACAGGTACAAAAAGGGTTAAACGGATAAACAGGTAATGGTAACGTATAAACAGGTAATTTTAATCCGTCGGATAATGGGTACCCGCATGGATATCCATTATTGTACCCATATACGTATCCGACGGATAATTTGTTACCCGACGGATATCCGTCGGGTAACGATCCGTCGGGTAACGGATATCCGACGGATAACAAATTATCCGTCGGGTAACGGATATCCGTCGGGTAACGGATTATCCGTCGGGTAACGGATTATCCGTCGGGTAACGGATATCCGTCGGGTACGGATATGGGTACAGCAACGGATATCCATGCGGGTACGCAGTGGCGGAGCCAGAGTTTTGGGTACATGGTGTCACTACCTTAATTCGATAAATAATATATTAAAATAGATATTAAAATAAAATAATATTTTTAAATACTTAAATAAATATTTATTGATTTTGATAGCACTTCATTTTCAAGAATTGCTGCATAGCGAATTTATAAGCTACACAGCTCTCTTATCCGGTGTCCTAATAGAGAAATGTCTGCCTCACATAAAAAGAGAAAAAACATAAGATGAGCAAACTCCATATTACCTGAGACTTTATATGCCGTAGCATCACTAACTTTTGTAGAGCTAGCACGAACTGTGTCGTGGATAGTTATCGAATGGCCAGAGGCCGATTTATCCCTGTATTGACACAAGCAAAGAAAAAATCAGAAAGTCGAGGAACACCAGAAACCAGGCATGAACCAATCAGACTGCGACAAAAACAATCAAAAGATAGAGGATACAACTTAATGGAGATCAGATATTCGCACTACAATGGCTATCATTATACAATTGAATAATCAGCTCCCTAGCAGCAACTAAAGACTGCAGCTTGCACATTCAGCGAAAATGCATCGTGAGATGCGTAGTTATTCGAAAGAACAGCAACAGGCAGTAGTTATATGAAGGAAGTATCTTCCACTCCTGATAGATAATTTACAGAGAAGAACGAAAATAAAATATAAAACCATCAAAAGAATGAGAATTTATAGAAAAAAGAACCTACGATTGAGGAGCGCAGACATTGACATTATACTTCCCTTCTTTAATAAGAGCGTCAAGCCGTCAACTAAATAAGTGAGCCCCGGCGACTCAATCCCTTCACCATTTGTGAGTCTTGTCTCCAGGCGGCGTGCGTGGTGCGTCTTAACTCTTCAACTTTTCAACACTGGACGTCGAGAGTCGAGACGAGAAACAGAGAGAATCGAGAGGCGGAGACTAGGGTCGAAGAAGCAGGTCAAGTAGGAGCAGCGACGGTCGAAGAGGAGGTAAGGGTTTTGTTTGGGGGGGGGGGGAATTGCAAAACAAAACAACCACGGATCGGGACTTGATCCTGTGACCTACGAGCTTTACTCTTTACTGCACGGGACCCCGTCTACCAAACCATTTATCCATTTTAGTTATTTGCTATGGTTTCCTACAAGTATTATATATATCTAATAATTAAAAATTTAGTAAAATTTGTATACTCCAGCCAGGGCTCCGTGGTGTCCCGGGACACCATGCGGAAGCCCTGGCTCCGCCACTGCGGGTACGGGTACGGGTACGGGTATTAAATTTCTTATCGGATTCGGGTATGAATAAGGGGTACCCGATCCGTACCCGCCCCGTTGCCATCCCTAAAGCCAATAGCAGGTTGGGTGGCCTGCTTGCCATTTCTCCGTGTCAAGCTACTCGTGGCCACAGATTTTAAACAATACTAGCCTAGGATATCCACACTGACACAGTGGTTCATAGTGTAAAAAATAATAAAAATATATAAAAGACGGAATCCATGACTGCTGAAGAGAATATGAGCAACAGTTTGCACGCTGTGCTTCAGTACAGTCCAATTTACAAATACATCAAAATAATTGACCTCGAATGCCCAGAACTAATAAACAATATGAACAAATATCGTCATGAATTCAATCAGTATCATGACTTTATTTTCAATGGAAGATGATACAGTGAAATATACCATACCATATGCATAAAATGGACAGGAGAGGATGGTTCTGGAGCATAACAGTGTCCAGGAGAGGATCCATCTCCTGGCATATGATAAAAACCAGCAAGGAATCACTGATAATCGAATAATAGATTCTGAGAAGCCGATTTCAAACCAGTTAAATGGACATATGCAATATTACATCATACTTACTTGTGGATCTGTTAACAGACAAATCTTTGTCTAGCAATGTCTTCCGAGCTCCTCCCCCCCCACCAAAATAATAGCAAAACCGGATACAGTAGTAATAACACACTTTGCCCTTAGTCTTAGTTAAATATTAAAGTAATTATTATTTTTTGGGTACCAAAGATTTCAGAATTTAATTATAACATCTTTATAAAAATACTACCTATGTAGTGTTTTGTACTTATTTTAGAAATTCTATATGAAGCCAAAAAAAAAAAAAAAAAAAACATCAATGCAGTTTCCGTGGTAGTCTCTATACATATATATAAAGGCCTTCAAGGGTCCCTGACTACTGGACAATAGTGTTCTAAAACACGCCGTTCACTGTCAGATTTTTCAAAGATACTCTAGTATTTAGAAGGTAATGGATGATCTCAAGCAAAGATGCTGCAAGATAATAGCCATGACTGGGTTTTGGGTTGCAGTAAGAATATGGAGTCACTATCAGGTTAGCTTGAGCAACAATTTAGGCAATTTGAACAGACCAAGTCTCTGAGCAAGTAGTTAATTGGGAGTAATCAAAATTTGATAGCAATCATAAATTTGGTCGGTCGTGAACCATTCTTGCCAGCTGCTGAACGAACGGGTTTCTTATAAAAAAAAAAAAATTAATGCAAAACCACTAATAAATTAAATCCCAAGTCTTAATTCCAATGCCATGCCTTGTTATGCAAGTTAAATGACTTGCGTGAAGCAACAATAAAAGGCTTAGAATGATCGACATGTGAAAGCACCCTATTTTTCTCCAAACCAAATAGACAGACAAAATAGATATATAGCAGTCAATGGAGCCAGAAAAATTGGTTAGACTCCATGGAATTTGGGCAAGTCCATATCCAAAGGGTGTCAAAGCACCCCGCCCCTACACAAAGAGAGTGGAATTAGCCCTTAAACTTAAAAGCATATCTTATGAGTACATTGAAGAAGATTTGAGCAACAAGAGCCGATGGCTTCACCAGTACAATGTTTCAGTCGACAAAAACGCTCTTGTTCTCGTCCATGATGGGATAGCCGTCACAGATTCATTGGTCATCCTCGAATATATAGATGAGAAGTGGACAGATAGTCCTCAACTCCTGCCTGAGGATCCTTACCTGAGAGCCAAACTTCGCTTCTGGGCTCAATATCTTGATCCTGTGAGTACAGTATACTGCCATATTTTCACTGCAAATCATTTCATGAGCAATTCCACACCAACAATTATATTTGCAAGCGTGTTTTCGCACTAGTATATATATTTCCATGTGTTATCATACTAATGACAAGACCCATTTTTTTCATGGTGCTTGCAGCTGCTTGATAATTTGCGCATCATAGTTGTGTCCACTGGGGAAGAATTGGCAAAAGAGATTGATGAGTTTCTTCTGAAACTAGACATATTTGAGAAAGGAATCGATGAATTACTTCCTGTCCAGGCTACATTGCTCAATCGCCGGACTCCAGGATACCTGGATATAGTTGTGTTTTCGATTCTCGGCTCGTATGCAGCTGCCGAGGAAGTCATTGGCATGAAGATCATACACCAAGATAGACACCCTTTGCTGTTTAAATGGCTAGCAGCTCTCAATGAGCATCCCATGGTCAAGGAGGTGTCTTTACCAACCACCAGCATGGTTGAGCTTCTTCAGTTCGTTCGACAGAAATTCATGAAATCAACCGCAGCTTGATGTTACACCTCAGCCAATTGCATGCTGCCATTGTTAAGAAACGCAGAGCTTGATTTACATCGTTGAGCTATTTTTCAGAAAGAAAAATTATAAATAAATAAAAAAATCCATTTAAAACTTAAGCTCAAAATTATATTGTGGAATAAATCTTTTACATTACGTAATATGAAAATTTCATGTCTGAATAAATCATGAGCTCAAAAATTAAGAAATACTGCTTTCCGTAGCATTGTCTTCCAACGATCTCTTTTTTTCTTTTCATCTCTCTGTCTCTGTCTCTGTCTCTCTCTCTAAAGGTAAGATTGTCTTGAAATAAAGAGTCAAGAATGAGCCAAGGCAAAATCATATTGGAATACTAAGCATCCAAGTCATGATGTTTGGACAACTATAAGAAAACGGCCAGAAATCCATTAAGTACACAGTTCTACCCATGTTCGCCATCCAAAGGCTTAAAACACCGACTCCAGCATTATATCCACCTAGCTAGCACCACCAGAAATATAATAGCAATGCAACCAATCAAGGAAAAAAGCTAATACTGATTAGGCAAAACAAAAATACTCATTCAAATTTAAACCATCAAGCCAACAGTAGTGGTATTGCACGGAAAACATACCTTAATCAATGTCATTTACAGAAACATAACTTGCTCTCAACAAGGAAGGCACGGATAATTTTGTGATGCCATGTACAGAAGCCAATCCATTGTCTCAGATTCCAACATAAACCAATGCAAAAGCTGACAGAATTAACATCAAGATCAATTCACAGGAGCATACCTTTCACGGACAGCACTTGCAGCTAGTACGCCACCATAGGCACGATTCACTGCACGCCTGTTCCTAGGTAACCTGGTCCTCCTGTATTCAGCAGGTCTCAAATGAGGAATCTGCAGATCACCATCATCCAGAACAACCCATAGGGTTAGGTGGCTCAATTAGAACTAGTAGATATAAAGAGACATGTTTTGCTATTTCTAAAACTGAAACAAGCAGCATACATAAGGATCTAAGGAAGCTCGCGTAAACACCATATTAAGTCCAAAAGAAGCAACAGAAAATGAAATTAGGAAATAGATTTGATATCAAAACAAGCCATCTCAGAAAAGAGAACCCAAAAGTTAAATGTACATTTTAACTCTTTGAGCATGGACAAAACATATCAGCACAGTAAATCCCAAAATAAGGTGAAAATCACTTTAAATAATCAAATTTAATAGGGAATTCTCCAAAGCATGAAGAGCAACATATGACACATATAAGCAAATGTTATTGATGTCACAAAAACCTATAAGTGAGCTTTGGTTGGGTATTTGACGCACATCATAACATTGTATTAGTTCATGTAGGTAGTGGAGAAGTTTGAAGTAAATATTTGAGATATGTGACAAACCTATATTTATTAAAAAGGACTGCATTTTCTCACAAATTATTTTGATGTATTTTTGGATAGAAAACCGAAAGTAAAGAAATTAACACATGGGTCTCATGTTTCCTTAATATGGACCATATTTTTCTTCCATTTCTGAATGAAACTATTTTAACCCGTAGGGTTTTTCCTATTCTAAAAGAGATATTATAGAACTCTAACCATTAAATTGTGCAACCCATTTTCTATTTCTTCTCCATAAAATTCTCCATTGATTAGAGACTTGCAAACATGTATAATTGGTTAACTAATTAGTTAGTTTAATAATCTTGTAATTACAAAAAAAGCATGAATAAATATCTCTACTTTTCCTTTAATTGTTATGTTTTTTGATTGAATCCTCAATTATTCATAATCTTGTTTATTCTATTTTTTGGTTTGGAATCTTTGAATCCACGCTATTCAACAATAATTTCGTATCAAAGTTGCATTGTTAAAGAGATCTAGTAATTGAGATAGGTATAAGATTCAATATTAAAAATTTCAATTGGTCCGTCAATTTTGGATTATGAAAATTGAAGACGCGGGATTCTAATTAAGAACGGAATGAAAAAAGCTGTATCTGGTTGTTCAAGTAAGCCACAATCAATGCAGGATGAGAGATTTAAAGAAGTAAATCTGAAGACCCTTTCTACCATACAATTGTGCTGGTTGAATGAGGTATCGCTATTAGTAGCAAAAGAATCAATGATGGTTGCTTTATGGTTGAGGCTTGAGTCATTGTATATAACAAAATCAATATCAAATTGGCTACTATTTGAAGATTTGGCTTCATGACCTAAAATTCAGCGAGGGTCAATATTTGAAAAGTCACTTAGATAAATTTGACTCTATAATTATAGATTTGCATAATGTTGATATTAAATTAGACAATAAAATTTTGACTATTATATTGTTATATTCTTTGCCTATAAGCTTTAAGTATTTTCGTGAGACTATTTTGTATGGAAAGGATAAGATAGTCCTTAAGAATAGGAAATCTACCCTGTTGTAATAGGAATTGATTGGTAGTCTTGTTAATTCTAGTTTTTGGTTTGGATCCTTTTAATCCACACTATTCCATAACAATTTCATATCAAAGCTACATTATCAAAGAGATCTAGTAATTGGGATGGATAGATGATTCAATATTAAGAAATTCAATCAATTCATCAATTTTTGATTATGAAAATTGAAGATGTATATGATCTAATTAAGAACAAATTGGAAAAAGCTTTATCTAGTCATTTGAGTAAGCTAAAATTGATGAAGGATGAGAAATTTGAAGAAGTACATTTGTAGACCCTTTCTACCATACAATTGTGATTATCAAACAAGGTATTGCGATAAGTGGCAAAAGAATCAATGATAGCTACTTTGTGGTTGAAGTTTGAGTCATTGGACATGAAAAAATCAGTAACAAATCAGCTATTGTCGAAGATTCGACTTCATAACCTAAAATTAGGTGAGGGTCAATATTTGAAAACTCACTTGGATGAATTTGACTCTATAGTTATAGATTTGCATAATATAAATGTTAAATTAGATGATAAAAGTTTGGCTATTATGTTATTATGTTCTTTGCCTACAAGCCTTAAGCATTTTGTGAGACTGTTTTATATGGAAAGGACGAGTTAATCCTTGAGAATATAAAACCTGTCCTGCAATAATAGGAGTTGATTGATAGTTAATTGACTGGCAGCAATACTTCTGAAAACTCATATAGTGAGAGATTGGTAGCTAGGGGAAGGACACATGAGCAAGAGTTTATAACCGAAAGAAGTTCAAATCTAAGTCGAATAGTTGGCAGAAGAATGTGACATGCTATGGGTGTTACAGGAAGGGACATATTAAGATGTTTTATCCTAATAAGAAGCCTGGTGCTAAGTTTAGTGAGTCATCCAGTATAAAGGATGATGTCGTAGTTGTCCATGATGATAGTGATGAAAATATGTTGACGACCACTAATACACGAAACAAGATCGATAATAAATGAATTTTAGATTCTAGGTTTTCTTATCATATAGGCCCAATTGGAGTTAGTTTCAAACATTTGAGGTGACTCAAGGTAGATATTTCTTGATTAACAATGATACTACTTACAAAGTTGCTGGAATTAGGATAGTGCAACTGAGAATGTATGAATGTATGGTCAAGACACTATCCCACATAAGACATATTCTTAAGATGACCAAGAACCTAATCTTTTTGATCTCCTTGGATTATAATGGGTATGGGTAAAGTGGCTCTGGTGATAATGAAAGAGAAGTGAGTCACGACACTATATGAGTTGATAGGTTTCACTATTTTAGGGATAGCTGTAATGGCATCATTAAATTTATCAAACTCAGATATTACAAGACATTGGCACATGAAGCTGGAACATGAGTGTCAAGGGTCTGATTGAGCTCTCTAAGAGCGGGTTGCTAAATAAATGGAATATAGGTACTATAAACATCTATAAGCACTATGTGTCTAACAAGTAGAAGAGGGTTAGCTTTTTAATGGCTAAACATATTACGAGAGAACATCTTGAATATGTCCATTCAGATTTGTGTGATCCAGTAAGAGTGGTTTTCAAAGGTGGTTCATGGTATTTGCTCACATTTATGGACTTCTTTAGAAATGTATGGATTTATTTCTCAAAACATGAAAATGATGTGTTTGGTAATTTCAAATGCTAGAAGACCTTGCTAGAGAAGAAAACTAGCGAAGCAAGTTAAATGTCTTAGGACAAATAATGATATTGAGTTTGTTGAGCAGAGTTTCACTAATTTCCACCCTGACCATGGGATAATGAGACACTACAGCTGTGTTAGGAGATCTTAGCAGAATGGAGTTGTTGAAAAGATGAACAAAACCCTATTGGAGAAAGCTCAATTTATGTTATCATATGGAAGACTATGTAGAGAGTTTTAGACTAAGGTCGTCTGTATGGCAACATGCCTAGTAAAATGATCACCAAAATGGTCACCAAATCGGTCACCAAATTGGTCCATAGAGTTGATGACACCTGAAGATTTGTAGTTTGGTAAGCTAGCTAATTATTTAGATTTACATGTCTTTAGTTCCCTTATTTATGCTTAAGTGAATGATTGTAAACTTAATTCTAGAGGCAAGAAGCGTATCTTTCTTAGTTTTACATCCGGAGTGAGCATCTAAATTCTTAAATATCAAATCTATTACCTAATGAATCTGTGTTCCTTCATAATACTGAGTCTTGTGATGGTGTATCTCAGGCAGTGGAGCAAGATAGTGCTTCGGTCTAGGTGGAGGTTGATTTTGACTTAGATGGTAAAGACCTTTATGATAGACTCACTATTCTTAAGTGAGTGGATCTAAGTATAATGTGAAGCAAAGGGATGTTGCTCCAGATAGAGGATGGAGGATTGTTAAGCCTCTAATATGTTACAATTATAAAGAATTGGTTAGCTATACTTTATCTAATATAGGGACTATTGTTGATGTGCATGAGCCAGCATTATTCTCAAAGGTTGCTGAGTATACTGATTTTGATGAGTGGTGTGTTACTAAGGAAGAGGAGATGGAGTCCTTATTGAAGAATCAAACATGAGAACTTTTAAATGCACTCACAAAGGAAAATATTATAGATTACAAGTGGGTGTAGAAGACCAAGGTATAAAGCTCCTTTAGTTGTGCATATATTCAGTTAGATTCCAAGCATGGACTATAAAAAAATATTCTCTTGTGATTAGACATATTTATATTCATACCTTGCTTACACTTGTGGATATAAATGACTTTGAGTTTGAGCAATTGGATGTTAAAATTACATTTTTGTGTGTTGAGCTCGAGGATGAGATTTACATGTGACAGCCTGATGGGTTTGTAGTTGAGGAGAAGCGTGATTATGTAATGAAGAGGTCCCTATATATTCTAAAGTAATCTCCTAGATAATGGAATAGACGATTTAATCAACTTATGCTTGAGCATGGTTTCTCCAGAAGTGAGTATGATGGATGTGTGTACTTGAAGGAGATAAAGGGTGGCTCTGTTGTGTATCTTTTTCTATATGTTAACGACATGCTTGTGGTAGGAAAAGATATGTCTCATGTTGATAATATGAAGGCAATGATGAAGAGTAAGTTTGAGATGAAGGATCTTGGAGCTAAAAAAGGATCAGTAGCATGAAAATCATTAGTGACCATGAACAGAAACTTTTGTACTTGTCACAAGATTTCTATTTAAATATGGTATGAGAGAGATTTCATATGATAGATGCCAAGATATTAAGAACTCCATTATCTACTTGCTTCATATTTTCCACTTCAGATTGTCCCAAATCTAAATAGAAAGAGGAGTTTATGGCGGCTGTTTCATGTTCAAATGTTATCGCTTATATTATGTACGCTATGGTGTGTACACAGCTTTATATTGCTCAAGCTATTAGTATTGTGAGTCAATATATGGCGAATCATGGTAAGGCTTACTGGAAAAAAATGAAGTGGATTTTTAGATACTTGAAGGGAATGACATCTACTTATATTGAGTATAGGAGATCGATAGATTCGCTAGTTAGGCTCGTGGATTATGATTATGGTGGAGACCTTGATAAAAGGAGATCCACTAGTAGATATATTTTCTATCTTAATGGTTTAGGTATTAACTGGAGATCTTTCTTGTAGTAAGTGACAACCTTGTCTACTACTATGGCAAACTATATGCCTATAACATAAGCATTTTAGGAAGTCGTGTGGCTTGGTGGTATAGTATGATATTTGAGGTTTGGTTATGGTGCTTCAATTGTTTCTGGTGATAGCTAGAGTATTATCTGTTCAGTAAAGAATCATAATTCTATCCATCATTGAATGAACCACATTGTTGTTGCAGGTAAAGTTGTGTTGGCGAAAGTGAGTATTTTGGACAATCTAGCTAAAATGTTAACAAAACCATTGACCGTGGGTAAATTCGAGTATTTCTTAGACTTCATTGGTGTTCATAGGCCATGAGGCCTTTTGTTGAGCCAGGGTTCTTTTGTAGAGGTTTTTTCATGTCATGCATCACAAATATTACGTCAAAGTGAAGAATTATGAAATTTTACTAGGTATTTGATGCATACCATAGCAACATGTTTGTTCATGCAAGTAGTAGAGAAGTTTGGGATTAATATTTGGGATCTATGAGTAATACAGGGTCTCATGTTTATTATCATAGACCATATTTTCTCATAGATTATTTTGATTTTGGGAAAAATGCTGAAAGCAAGGATATTAACACGGGGGTTCCATGTTTCATAAACACGGACCATCTTTTTCCTTTATTTCCGAAACACGTTATTTTGCTCATAGGGTTTTTTTAGTATAAAAGAGATATGAGAGAACTCTAATTGTCAAATCATGTAACCCAACTTCTTCTTCATCTCCATAGAATTCTTCATTGAATAGAGAATTGTAAATCTGTATACATGAATGATTGATTAATTTAATCATTTTGTAATTACGCAAGACCATAAATAAATATCTCTATTTTTCCCTTAATTGTTCTGTTTTGTGTTTGAATCCTCAATTGTTCATAATATTATTAATTTCAATTTTTGATTTCAAACCTTTTAATCCACAATATTCTGGATTACTATTAGTATAGTCGAAGAAATTCCAAGTGTAAGGAAATACCAAAACAAGAAAGATATTATAAAAATGCATGGCCTGCTATTAGAATTTTTTTTAAATCGTTCACATGGAATACCATCATATTTGAATTATATATGATGAAGTTGCACACATTTTGGCATCAACCATACATTTTAAACCTTTTAAATGCCAAGGGTTGAATAATTAGTCAATTGAAAATTGGTATAAATTATGCAGTGGTAAAGTAGTAACATACACTTGTCTAGGCATGCAACACCCAAATTTTAAGGCTGGTTTGGGAACATTAATGTAAGCCATAGGTATTTTCCATTGCCTTTTTGTATTTAATAAGAGGATAGTCATTATTGAAATACATATAAATTTAGAAAAGCTACAACTAGAGTTCAAGAAGCTTACCCAAACTAAGCCTAACCTACACTTGATAGAAAATGTCATAGTATTACTTACTACGGTGTGGAATCCTAAGAAATAATCTCCATATTTTTGGAAGTAAAATATTTACTATAAAAAAAAAGTTTCATCTAATTTTGTTTGCATTTCAAACCATTATAGAATAAGAGCAATACATTTCAAAGTATTTATCAAAAACATAACAATGTAACCTAGCTTAAAAAAGCAGGTCCAAAAATAAACAAAACTAGCTATCATATTAAAAGAGCAGTTATTAATGATAAAACAAAATCAAACACTCCAATATACATTTATAATTAACTTGAGCAGAATTGCGTAATACAAAAGTTCACCTAACTAAAAGAATAACCTAAAAGGCAATAAAATACATTAAGAACACATACCCCTTGAATTCTATTTCCTGTGATAGAGCATTTTGGTCCACTAGCTCTCTTCTTAGTGGTCCGGTACACAAGGTTTCCACCTAAATCGGCTTTAAGCACATAATAACACACACGATTACATATCTTAAAAATAAAATTCAAATAATGGCAAAATGTAAAAACAAAAGCATATAGTAATCCTTCCTCCACTACAAGCACATTCAAAAATCTAGCAATGAAGGAACAAATAATAGCATCGATCGGTATCACTCAAACCAAAATGTCCTATTTTTAAGCTGGATTATCTAAAAAATCCATTTCACTATAATGGAATGATACCACCCTACTCCAATTTGTCCTTAAGATATTCCTAACTATTTTCATGATGGATTTAACTAGACGTATTACCTCAAATTGATTTAGAGGTCAATTAGGACAAATGAGGGGTGGGTGGGAGAGATGACCTTAGCATTTTCTTCTTCATTCTCTCACCCCTACATGATTCTAAGATCAATTCTTTAATTTTAGGCACAATTCCGAGCAGTTGGAAGATTATTTCCACACAAACCTTCCATCACTTTATTCATGTATGCTAATTTTGGTCTAGTTAACGTGCATTACATACATACACCATATGAGATTAGGAGAATAGGTTAGTAAATCTTAGAAAAAATTCATCCATTTTGGTCAATTTCAAACCATCAATTGAATGGTTTTGAATTGCTTCCTACACCATTAGTATTTCCCTTCGATTGGTTGGCCATTGATAGCCCAAATCATCCCTTATATACACATTTCTTTTGGCTACAATATTTTCTAATTCTTGTATTCCCTCTCATCATTCTACACTATGAGTATTACCAATATATATTCTCATACTCTTCTCACCCTATTTCTAGCTCTCTCTTCTTTCAATTGTTAAGCAAGGAGGAGTTAGATTCTGGGAAAAAGGTTGAGTGGTTTAGTTGACTTCTTCCTTGTTTTTGCCTCAAGTGGTATGTTATTATTTTTTCTAGTGTTTAGGCTCAACATTTTAATAAGGTTTTCGTGTAATGTCTAAGTTTGAGGTTTTTGTTTTAAGGTTTTCAAAGCTAAGAATTTCCATAGTTGGAATTTCTAGTTTTAAGGGAATTTTACTTTTATCAAGTAAGTGATTCTTAGTTCTAAAATGTTTAGTACATATTCCAGCATGTTAGGTGTTACCTTTACTTTATTTCTATAAGTTGACATGAATGAATACAGTCTGGATAAGTGACTTAGATGATTAGATGGCATGATTTGAGTAAAAACATGAAATTTGAGAAAAAAATAGGATTTAAAGATTCTAAGATGTGAAATGCATGTTAATTAGGTTGAAAATATGTTAGATTATGTTGATACATGTTTTAATTTGGTTAAGGATGATTTGTATGTTAGAATCTACATGAAATTTATGATTTTGTGGTATGTTAAGGAAAATTAGTTAACAACTTAGGTCAAACTGATTGACTAGTTCCTAGAACAGTTAACTAGTTGACCTAACCCATCAACTGGTAAGCCTATAGAGAATTTAGTCTTACTCTCTACATAAACCCATCAAAAGGTTGGGAAAAATTGATTGACTAGTCTAAGAAAAATTGATTTTGGTACCCAAACTGATCAACCAACTTGAGGAAATCATGGTCTCCTTAAGTTAAACAGTTGGACTGGTTGGTACAACCAACCAACTTGTTAGGCCAGACCGAACAAAATGTTTAACTAGTTTGTATGTTTTGCTTCTTTTCTGTTTGGTTATGCTTTCAGGTAATGTTTGGGACTATACCATGATTATTAATGGGATAAAATACATATTATATCATGGACTATTAGCCTACTGAAAGGATTTAAATGGACCAAAATTTATGCTATACTCTATGAGTACTACAAAGGCTAATTGATTATTTCACTTTTGATATTGATCAAAAGAGTAATGAAACTTAGCATGAGCTTGACTTAACAAATATGGTGGATATGAATAAATTTAGCCAAGGAAAAATGAAAAACCCACATGGTTGGAAAAATGGGAAGAAAATAATTGATATGAATTAATGTGGAAATTTACCTTACTTGCTTTGTATGGGTCTTGTATATTCACCCATTCTTATGAATAATACACTAATCTCATAAAGCAAAAGACAATTGAGGTAAGTGTATGTGGGTTGCCAGATCCTCGACTAGGGATGGGGGTTGGTTTGCCTTAAGCCTTTTTGGTGCCTTTAGGTGGGATCCTAAGAGGTCTTGGTACTTTACCTTCTCCAGATACTAATGATATACTAGAAGGTATCAAAAATTAAAGGGTTTGATTCCTTTTTTGGTTGGCTTTAGCCTAGACTTATGCCAATATAGGATGGCTTCGACTTGGACTTATGTCTACACTAGTGATTAGCTTTTGCTTGGACTTAGGTTAACATAGCGATTGGCTTCATCCTAGACTTAATGTCCCTTATTTGGATAGACTTCCATGGTATGTGAGACTTTAAGGTGGTGAACAGTCATTTTCTTGATGATAATAAAATAAGGATTGTAAATACTTATTGAGAATTTATGAATGATGACCAAGTGAATGGTTAATTATTGGTTAAGAAATGGAAGTAATGACATGATTGACTAAAATGAATAAAAGTTGTTTTGCACACTTGACTAATGGTCAAAATGAATGATTGGTTATGGAATGGAATATTGGTTAAATGATTGACTTATCTCATATATAGGTAAATAAATGGCATATCCTAAAGGATTGAGTAATTGGAAAATACCTTAGAGATTGCTTGGATTCTCTTTGCTAGTAGATGTGTGAGTGTTCATGTGATGATAATGTGAAACCAAACATGATATATTCTATTTTTGTTGAGATTGCATGATAGTATATCTTTATGCACTCTTACCTCCATATATATATATATATATATATATATGCATAACTTTAATATATCAAATGTAGCATCTTATTTTCATGTACAATAGAATTTATATAATTGTGTTTACATGTAGGGATAAACTTGGTTTACTTAGTACATAGTGTATTGATGTACTCATTTACTCCGTTACCTGCTCTTTCCTATGAGTAGGGAGGCATGTGTAGGTTTTTATGGATGGCTAGTAAAGATCCTACCTCATTTGGCCAAGGCTTGAGAGTAAGGACATTTGAAAAGCTTTGGTGGGGTCTATATTGGACAAAGATTTTAAATTGGGTGTCACACTTTAATTCATTTCATTATAGCTCATACTTTATCTACATGTATTTTGTAATGATTTGGTCAGAGCCCATTAGGGTCCTCTAATATAAACACTCTTTGAAGTTATTAATTAAATTATTATTTCATGCACATTGTTGATATAAGTTTTTTGGTTGGTCTATCCTTGTACATGGGGTAGGCGGTAGATGTCTATTCTATGTCAAGCATTGTCATTTTCCTAGGTGTTTTTAGCTTCCACAAATGTTTTAAAGAAATTTTTTGATAGTGAAAAGTAAGGGTCTTATAAGTTTGTATTAGGATGTTTTTCTAAAAAACAACATGCCTTGCTTTTGACTATAACAATGTTGATATGGTGTCAGAGATTTTACTTAAAAACTTTATGCTTTTAGATATTGTTAAATTGATACTATAGGGTTTTATCAAAACCTGTACTAAAAATACCTTACTCTCATAAATAACTTTCAGTTGATACCCTAGGATGGTATCGATTTTGATTTAATTTTTTTTTCATTAATTTTTGACCCATTTAATTATTTTCACACCTAGAATGTTAATGAGTGAGAGTGAGGTTGGGAAAGTTCTTGAGATAGCTTTGTAATTTTGGTTGTGTGAGTCTTAGTACTAGGTAGATTGACTTCTAGCCCTAACTTCTTATAGTCTTTAGGATGTGTTGGTCACTAACCATTGCTATGAGAGCATTGAAGTTTATGGATATAGTCATAGCCTTCATGGAGGGCTTGATTCGAGCACCTCAAACTCCATTGGTGCCAGTAGCTACACTAGCTCCTGAGGATTGGCTCAAGAGGGTTGAGTATCATCACCTGCTAATTTTTTAGGGCTAAGAGGACCCTGATATCATGGAATTATGGGTTAGAGACATGGAGAAGATCTTTACCGCCTATGGTTTCCCTTGAGACAAGAGGGTAGATGTGGTTATCTTTTATCTAAGTAGAAGGGTAGATGCATGGTGGAAGAGCAACCAATGTAGGGGTGAAGAGTCCATAGGATGGGAAATGTTCTTAGAGGAATTGTGAGCTTAATTATACCTGAATCATCTACGCATGAAGAAGTAAAATGAATTTATGGTGCATTGGTAAAGGGACATGTCTATCGAGGAGTATTATACGTGGTTCATAGATTTAGCCCAATTTACTTCGAAGGCAGGGCCAATGAGATAATGTAGGTTTACTATTTGAGGATCGAACTAGTGATCCAAAACTAGGAGCTTTTGGTGGGACTAAATCTACCAAGCATGGAAGGTGTTGACCTCAAAGTTTAAGCAATATCATTATACTTGTTTTAATGATAACAAATAGATTTTTGTATCTAATGTATTTGGTTAAGTAGCATATTCAAAAAATTAAGACATACGAATGGAACTAAGACATCGAGCCAAGTATTTGATATGTTTTAGGTATATTGTAAAAAGTTAAGTTGAAAAACTCTTTAAAACTCTTTGTTGATAATTACTTGACTTTATTTCATTTTATAAATATTTTAAAAGTATTTTCTAAACAAATTAATTAGATCTATTTGACACCAATCGACTGGTCATTTGATTGATCTACTGATTCAGTTTAAGCATATCCACCTATTGTGTTAAAATTAAGATGGGTTAACTGGTGCATAAAACTAATGGACTTGTTTCCTTAGACTGATCAACTGGTTCGGAAACCAATCAACTAGTTTGATAGCTAGTGTATGGGTTTTAATCTTGCTGAAACCTAATTCGTGTCTGTTTAAATACATCCACAGGTTTAGTTGATAAACTGGTTCGATCTAACTAATCTACTAGTTTACCAAGCAGTCTAACTAGTCCACAACTCTCAATCTTGTAGAGACCTATTTGCTCTTTGTTAATTGGTTCAGCCAAACTTATCGATTGGTTCACTGTAGCCAATCAACTGGTTTACCAACCAGTTCATGGGTCTCAATCTTGTAGAGACCCAGTTACTTTTTATTTAAACACATCTACTGGTTATTGCCAAATCAGCCAAATGGTTTAGCCAAACAATGACTGGTTTACCAACCAGTCTATAGGTCTCAATCTTACAGATACCTGTTTGGTATCTATTCAAACACATCTACTTGTTATCGCCAAACCAATAAACTAATTGACAAATCAATCAATTGGTTTGATAAATTGATCCATGTGTTTCATTTCTGTAGAAACCCAAATGCTCTCTACTTAAACGCATCAACTAGTTTCTCTAGACTAATCAACTGGTTGACAAACCAATTGACTGGCTTGACAAATAGATCAACTCATACATAGAACACATCGATTGGCCTCACTATACCAGGATGGTGTTAATATATGTTTTTTGACCAACCGTATACAGTGCCAAACTGATTGATTGGTTTCATCAGACTGATAAAATGGTTAACACAATGTTAACTTTCTATTTTGGTTGAAACATGAATAGTTAATTGGTTGGAACAAACTAATTGATTGGTTGTACAACCAATCGACTGGTATCTCCAGACCGATCGACCAGTTAGCATTAAATGCTAATTTTTTACCCTTTGGGCAAAACAACTTTTTGATAAACTATTTTTAATGACCATACTTAAGGGTAAACCTTATAAATAAGGTCCCTCTACATTTATTACAAACAAATTTTTAGATCATTACTTCTACAATTACTTTCTTACACTAAAGTCATCCAATTGCTCATTCAATATTCTAAACTTTCATATTTTTAAGTTTTTGTTGAAAAGTATTCCTTGCTCACTTATCTTAGCTAGAATTGTTCTGAGATTAAAATATTATATATTATGTCTAGCTAGATTACATCTCATTTAAATATCAACATTTTCATATCTTTTACTTCGTGAGAAACATTTGTAATCACAACCACCACTTAAAAATCAATTAAAGGGGTTAATTAGTGTTACCTATCATTCTTGAGATATTCATTCAGTGAATTCAGAGAAGATAAATAAGTAAAGTTGTAAATCATCCCTTTAGAGGGTCACTGAGACTGTAAGGCTCATAAATTGAGAGAAGAGTGATCATCTATAAAACACGCTACTATTTTAAAAATCCAAAAGAAAGAACCTTTTGGTAGTGGATGTAAAGAGTAATTCACTCTTAAACTACTTTACATTATGTGTAAATTTTTTATTTAGTCATTCCCATTTCACAAAGCCCTATTCATCGTCTCTAGGGTGCTTTCAATAATGATGTATAAGCAAGCCTTGGGGGCATCTGAAGTCATTTAGGCTTAGTGTGCTCTATTAGGAGGTAGAAGGAAATTTGAAGGTTGCCAGCATCTAGGTGATCAAAACAAGGCTCCCTCTAGAGGTTTCTTGCTACCTATATTTGGTAGAAAATTGAGGTCAGGACCCTAATTTGGAGGGTTGTTTGGGGGTCATGCAAAGGAGAGGCACTACAGCTGTAATTGATGTAGGTCATATCACCCAAGGGTTGACTATAGAGGGAATAAGGTGACATGCCATTATTGTGGCATGGTGGGACACAGGGCATTTGAGTGTCGAGTTGGTAGTAGCATCATTTATATGAGCTAGACTAGAGCTAAAAGTGTGAGATCCATCCAGTAGCCATCAGCTTAGATATAGAGAGTTCCTCCATTGCTAGCCAATGCCGCTAGCTATGATAGTAATCCTAGAGGTCTAAGGCCCTGCCCTTTTCAACAAGGGCAAGGATCAGCTAGTGCCTTAGGAGTTCTATTACGAAGACACCTAAACATGACGATTCAATTAGAGGTAGAACATTAGGGAAGTATGGTGACTGATATGCTTACTGTCTCTACTCATTATGCTTATTATTTGATTCTAGTGATTTATATTCTTTCGTGGCATCTACTTTTATAACTAGAGCTACCTTATCTTCTTTAAGTAGCATTTCTACTTCTATTATATTAGCTTTATGGGATAGGATTGCCTGCTCTATATTATATCGATGAGTTATATTGGTCGTGGGAGGAATATAGTTTCCCTTAGATCTCACAGAGTTGGAGTTATGTGATTTTGACGTAATTATTAGGATGAATATGTTGGGAAAGTACCAAGCATTGATCGACTATGTTCAAGAACATGTGGTTTTGTGAGGACCAAAGGGTATTAGGGTTTCATAATAGAAGTGTGAACATCATCCCTCTACAAAGATCATATTGGAAATTTTCTTCACCTCATATGTAAGGGATATCCCCTCTAATTACGTAGTGTTAGAGACACTGATTCAGTCAAGACATCATTGGAGTAGATGGTGGTGGTTCATGAATTTCAACATGTTTTCCCTAAGGGGATCATAGGCATGCTATTAGTTTGAGAATTTGAGTTTACCATGGATGTATTTCAAGGAAGAGAGTCGGTATATAGGGCTCCATATCATATGGCATTTGTAGAGATGAAAGAACTAAAGGCCTAGTTGGAATAGATTTTGGAGAAGGGTTACATCCGACTAAGAAAATCAATGTGGGGAGTGCTAGTGCTCTACGTGAAGAAGAAGGATTGGATCTTAAGGTTTTGCATCAACTATCAAGTGTTGAATCAGGTTACAGTGAAGAACCATTATCCATTGCTAAGGATCGATGACCTATTCGATCAAATTAAGGGAGCCAAGGTGCTCTCTAAGATTGATCTTCAACTAGGCTACTATCAAATGAGGATAGGGGAGAAAGATGTTCCTAAGACTAGCTTTTAGATAAGGTATGGCCATTATAAGTTCAGTGTAATACCCTTCAGACTCATAAATGTGCTAACAACTTTTATATCCCTCATGAACAAGATCTTTCATCTTTTCTTATACTAGTTAATTGTTGTGTTCATTGAATACTTCCCTCATCTACTCTAGCAACTGAGAGATGCATGAAAAACATTTGAGGTAGAATTTGGCCATGCTGAGATTGCACCATTTATATGCTAAACTATCAAACTATGCGTTTTGGCTAGATCAATTATCTTTCCTTGGTCATGTGATCTTTAAAGATGGTGTGAGAGTGGATCCTACCAAGATTCGAGTATCTCTGAGTTACCAATGCCCAATTCTATGGAGGAGGTGCATAGTTTTCTAGGGTTAGGCTATTACTATAGTCAATTTGTGGCAGAATTTTTGAAGGATGCACCACCATTTCCCAACTCTTGATGAAGGCTACATATTTCTAGTGGAATGGGAAGTGTATTGAAGCCATTAAGATGTTCAAGAGGTGTTTAACTTCACTAATTATCATCAAATGGATACAATAAGGTATGCTCCATAACTAAGTATGCCAAATCATCATCTTGAGGATCATCTATAGATCTTTTTGCATCATTTTCCCCAAACTAATAAGAATTTGTCCTCAAATTGACATTATTCAAATAATGAGATAAATCATCCATATTAAATTTCTTAGAAACATTACCATATGATTCATATAGTTCAAGTTTGTAAGTATTATCCCTAAGTTTCCAAAGGATTTTAAATAGTCCATCTGCCCTCGATATTAGTTTATTTTTTCTTAGATTTGGAAATCTTTCTTTATTAGATGTAATCATATTAAATCACTAAGAGAATATACCTATTGACTACGATGTTTATTAGCTTTTTTTTTTTTTATATTTTTCATTGGTTCTTTCTATGTTATCCTCAATTTGTTGATGATGATTTTGGAAAAATTCAACTTGTTCCATAACTTAATAACTCATAAGTTCACCTTTTCTTAAGGATACCATATCAACTGGTATATAAGGATTCACGGCATACATAATCTAAAAGAAAATTAAAAGAAATTTATTAGCTAGGAGTATAGATAATTAGTAATAATTGTAACTAATGTAAACAACCTCTATAATCTCTCTAATAAAAATAAAAAATACATATAATCATGCCCAAAAAGTACAAGATAAATATTGACAAAGTACAAATAAAATAAAAAAGCCAATAAAAACCCTAGGCATGCAATTATATGACACTTACAATAATGGCTTGTCTTGTACGTATATCTTCTATATTCATATGTGTGTGTCCTTCTGTTATCCTTATCTTGTACATTAGATCCTTAAAAGAATTATCCTTCTTTAAAACATGCTATATACCTAGAATAACTTCTCAAGAAATAATTATTAGGATTATAGTTCAGGGGATGAGGTTCAAGAATTTCAAGAACTATGAGTTTCATCTCTAATAATACTAATTCTTGAACTTTATGAGATTCACTAGGATAGTTATATTCCCTTACATCAATAAAATAGATGGAAACCATGATGGGGGGAAAAAGGAATGAAAAAACATAACACAGAAAACTTAAACTGTATTATTGGCAATAAGCAAGAGAAAAAAAACTAAATATAACATATTAAACCCTATAAAATCCAAGAATTTAAAACCTTAAATAATTGATTAATTCTAAAAAACATTGTGATCCAAGAAGATATAAGAATTACTTGAGAACGAGATATAATCATGTAATAATTCAACCATGTGACATGCTCTAGGGGATGATATAGTGATTTAGTGGTGAGGAAAATGACTGAAAAATGTGGTAGGCTAGATGAAGGTGAGGGTTAGTAGCAATGAAAATAATAAGGATGATAGCCAACATTGGTATCATTAGTGGTGAAGTGGATAATATATAACGTTCATATGCAGCATAAGAGTTCAAGTTCATTCTTAAGCGCGAGTGTAACACTCCCAAAATTCACTCCTGAGATTTTTTTTTGAAAGAATAAAGCGGAAGCTAAAATAGAATTTGGGGAATGTTACCATAACATCTAACATAAGATAAATGTCTACCATCTATCTTATGCTACATGCAAGGCTAAAACCTATCAAATAAAATTTCAAACATCTATGCCATGAGGATAAACACCCATAAGGAGATATCCACAGGTAGATGGAAAGTGAATAATTTCACTAAATAAAATCATCGCTGAATGAATTAGCAGAACCTGCAAAATAAATTCGAATTTTAAAAGCTTATCAGAGTATATGGATTAAATTCTCGATTGCCTACTCTCTCAAGCCAAGTCTTCCACCCAATTACAATATCTAATCTCAAACCTGTACAAGAGGTCTGCTCCCCACCATTAGTGGATCATCACAGGACCCATTCAACCAAGGTAGTATCAGTATGGAGTAAATCCCACTATCATATCTTATGGGAGATATGTAAACTATAACATCAAGTGTATATTGAATCATGGTGCATTACGGTGATACAATATTATGCATACTCAATACCCACATCATAAATCCTACCATACACATATAATAACATGCAAAACATATGTAGCATCCTATTTAAACATGTAATGTGGTATGACCAAAATATAAAGTAGCTCATATGCCTCAAGTAGGAATAATCCATATTATTGACAACTCATTACATGGCCACACAATTTCGGATGCAACATCTTAAACCAAGAAGAGATTTAGATAAACCATCCGGGCATTTATGGACAATGTTAAACCAACCAATCGGGCATTTTTGGACAACACCAAACCAAACCAAGCCAATCGGACACTTACCAAGAAGGCATTTAGAGGTAATGCCAAACCAAACCAATCGGGCATTTAGCCCCACAGACATTACTTAGGGACATGTCAAGCCCCGGTCCTCTACTCGTGGGAATGAGCTGCACCCATGAAACGAGTAGTCAATACGCTACTTACTGAGTAAGGAAACTATGCAGCTAAGGCCAAACAAATAAAACATACAATATAACATACATGGCATAATCACATAAGCAACATATAGTAATATAGATAATGAAGGCCGGCTATGGTCCGGGTAGACTCATTCCTTAGATCTCTGGTAAATATAGTCGATTCACATCATAGTCTTTACCAATTCATGTGAGTGCGGGAACCCCACTATTATAACCAGTGGACCGATCATGCGGGGCAAAATGCACCTGGCCACTATTATAGTCGGTGGACCGGTCATGCAAGGCAAAACGCTCCTGGTCACTATTATTCACCAGTGGACCGGTTTGGCCCCGACTCACATGATGTTTCACTGTAATTACTCTGTGTCTTTCCCATGTCTTATCGTTATTACTTTCAGTTTGTTGAGCATGGAATCCCCCACTATTATAGCCGGTGGACCAGTCATGCAGGGTAAAATGCGCTTGGCCACTATTATAGCCGATGGACCGGTCATGTAGGGCACCCCGGCCCTAACCACTATTATTCGTCGGTGGATCGGTCTGGGTCCGGCTCAACATCTTCCTTTTTAAGTGATTAGTGTCTTAACATATCTTATTTGAAAGTATTTTACCCTTGAAATGCATGGCTAACTATATCCACACTTATCCTCCCACAAGGGTCCGTCCCATATCTTGGGACTCTTGCGCCCCTTATCACACCTCGATATCCATTCCCCTTTACACTTACACATAATAAAAACCAACTCCTAAAGGTTTGGGTTAAGTCCCAACACCTCGTTACATCAAACTCCACCCGCTATTAGCCTCTAGGGTTTCCTTTGAAACCCTAATTGAACCTATATGACCCAACTTCCTCTTACTTCACTACCAATAATTCATTTATCGTCAAACACCTCATCTCATTTAGGTTCAATCCCAAATCATATCACTTTACTCATTGATTTCATAGGTGATCGAAAACCCTAGTTGGCCACTTCAAACCCTAGCACATTTCTTCCCCCACAAGTAATCTCTCTACTTTTCACCTAACATTACTTACTTCCCATGGCCCCTATACTCATCCCTCGTATATTAAATTTCCACTCTTAACCTATTACTCTACTCTTCTATAATTGTTCTTACTTCCACATTTCCCCCCATTTTATCCTTTCACCCCACATCATATTATTAACATCCTAGCATGCATGTCCAAGAGGGTCACGTCATAAAATATCATAAACACAACAGAACAATCATTGCACACATTTCATAAGGAATTCATATAAGCATACCTCAACTCCAAGCTACGCTACAAGTAATTATTCATAAAAAACATAAAGTATACAACATGGCATAGCACATGGTACACAAGGCACATAACACACACATAGTTGTTCTTAGCCACCTCCTTACGAAGCACCCATAAGTGGAGGTAAGTAGAGACTTACCTAAATCCGAAGCTAGCTAAGCGAGATAAGAGGGAGAGAGAGATCACTAGCTCGAGGATCCACAATAAAGCTTTCCTAGATTGCCGATAAAATCGAAAACTAAGTTAGAAACTATCCTATCGATCAATAATTCAATTATTATAATTAAATCGACACAAAGAGACACAAACAATTTTTCTTGGAAAACATGTCCAAAACCTAAGACTCAAGAGCATAGCTCTATTAAGATTTAAGGTTAAATATTACTCAAATTGGTTTAAATACATATCACTTAAAGTATTTTAAATTGATTTGAAAGCTAGGGAAATGATGATAGAAGATAAGTTATTTTTTCAAAAATGATTTACTAGTTAGTTTTTACAACCCAGAAGATAAACTAACCGTTTGTATAGATCTAAATCCAACCCAATAAGGGTAAAAATGTAATTCAAATGATTTAAAATTAAAGCTGAAAATCAATTAGGAAAAGAAGCATAACATAATCAATTTCATAAAATCGTCTCCGAAAATCAGGGTTTTCAATGCCTCAACTATGAACCAACTAATTAACTTGTATTATCTCAATTTGATAGATTAATAGTATGATCAAATAAATTTTAAATAAATATAGATAATCAATTTCAACAAAAATAATCTTTCGAGCAACCAATTTACAACTATCAGTTTTCAAATTAGGGTTTCACAACCCAAGGCACGAACTTGAATAATTCAAATCAATTAATTCCCATTAAAAGTGTTAGAATGAAATTAATTCCATTTCAACTATTTCTATAAATTCAATTTTTAGAAAAACAACTATACAAATGATCAATTTCAAAAGTTCACTTAAAATCTATAGCTTTACGACCGAAAATAGAATTTTATTGAATTCTATTAATTAAATTAAATTGAATGTTTAGAAATTCAATTAAACACATTTTATAACATATCATATAATCAATTGATCAAAATCAATAAAAGAAATACCCAATTTAGTACAATTAGAGTTTTTCAGGCTGGAATATAAAATCGATCAATTCTTACTAAAATATGTAAATTGACGATTTGGAAATGTAATTAAATGTATTCTAATGTAAATTATATAATCAATTGAATAAAATGAACCGATTACACAATCCAATTTAGTCCCGTAAGAATTTTGACCTAAAAATTCAATTCTGATTAATTGCGCACAATTTTCCCAAATCAACACTTTCAATATGAAATTAAATACGTTTTAAAACATATTGTATAATCAATTTATCTGAAATCGCCAAATCGAGCGAATCCAAAAAAATTGAGCATAACCCAGCCAAAAATCTAATTTTCCAGAATTCCAGCATAAACTATACAATTAACTTATCCAAATCAATCTCACAACACATATATACGTAAGAAAAAAATTAATTTAATTTATCACAAGCTAAATCATACTCAATTAATCAAATCATTATTAGGGTTTTTTAGAGATTTATACCAAACGAAAATCAACAAATCAGAGCAAAGGATGGTTGGAGAAGCTTCATTGGAGGCCGGGGGTTGCTCGCCGACAGTCAACGATGCTCGCTTGTGACCGGGTGATGGCAGCGCAGCCTGCGTTGCTGCTCGTCGATGCTGTAGTACGTGGTTGCTGCTGGCTTCTTCGGTTGCTGTGCACTACTGCTCGTGGTTAGTGGCGGTCGGTCTTGGCTACCGACGGTCGATGAAGGAGGCGGCTGGGGCTACGCAGAGAGCAGGGGACGGGAGAGTCGAGAAAGAGAAGAGAAGAGAAAGAGAAGAAGAGAAAAAGGAAAAAGGAAGAGGGGGGCGTCGGGTACCGGTGGGGTTTGTTTTTTTTTTCAAATACAAGTAAAAATAAAATACTAAATATTTAAAATTATTATTGGAAGATTTTATCTCAAATTTATTCAACGAAAATCTTTTTGTAAGAATCTAAACGCTTAAAATTGATAAAAGAGCTATATAAATAACTTCGGAAACATTTTTGGGAGAATTTACAAATGAACGTAAAAATTTATATTATTTAAATAAATATATTATAAGACCCCTGAATAATATTTAAAAATATATAATAAAATATTTAAGTTAAATTCTAATAAATCAAGACTAATTTAAATAATTTTTGAAACCAGTTTTTCGTAAATCAAAAAGCTTAAAACGTAAAAAAATTAATTTTGGAAAGAAATTCATAAATAAGCTCCGAAAATATTTTTAATTTAAAACTTCCCAAAAATATTAACAATTTCTGGATATGAATAAATTTATAGTCGGAAATATTTTCTACGGATAAAATCATTAAAATAAATTTAAGTATTTAATCATAAATTCTATAAGTTAAATAACATATTTCATTAACGAAATATAACTCCAAAATATAGTTATAATCATACGGCGTAGTTATAATCGAGAACAAATCTAAAATATTAAAATTCAAAATACAAGAAAGAACTAGATTACATATTTTTAACCGAAAATCGAAATCATATGAATATAATAATATCAAGGTCATGAACGAATTTATCTAGAATGGTCCGCAATGACAACGATGAATTAAATTCAAATATGAAGTCGAAATCGTCGATAAATCCATAAAACAAATAAAAATTAAAATAATTAAATGTTTACATCAAATTATGATAATAAAATTATTAAACTTAATAAATTTGGATTTAAAAAATACGGGGTATTATATTGAGGTCATCAATGAATGAGAGTTGTGTGTGATGAGGGATTAACATTGATCTATTTCTGCATTATATAGGGAATGAGGATGGGCTTCTTCTAACAACAAGATCTAGTTTGGATAACTTATTCAAAATAGTCGAGGCTTGCTATTTTCATTATATTTTCTATTAACTCACAAAGGCTTAATAAATATTTCCATATGTCTATATTATCATTTTATTTTCTATTATTAACATTAGTGCATGGAACTACTGTCAATTCTCCATATAAACATCATTGGTAGTATAATATTTCTTGTTTGGTCTAACTTTTTAAATTTTTACAATGATTGTCGTTTCAAAAATAGATATATGTGACCTATAACTATGGTAATTATAATTATTTTATTTTTATCATTGCCTTATTCAAATTTTTTACTAGTGGTTATTGAAAGTGCATAACCTTTAGTTGCTTAATATAGAGAATAATTATGGTTTGGAGTAATTCATGGTAATAAAGTCTTAAAGGGCGTTTTTAAAATAGACCTTCACATCCATTTATCATGAAGATATGCTTTTAGAACATAAAAGGGGATTGAGTGATCATAAAAAGCACTATAGGGTGCAAAACTGGCTATCAAGTAATAAAATCACTCTTGTTAGTTTGGTTAAAATAAGAGCTCCTCTTACATGGAAAGTTGATCAAATTTACGAATGTGCTCAAGGGATATTGTGTGAAGTCAAGTATATCTACACTTAGGATACCTTCTTAGGTGGGTTCATATATACATATAATAAAGGTAGAGGAAGAAAGGATATATGGAAGTGGCTCTTCGACAACTATCCATTAGATAAACTTGTTTTTTCTAATGGGTGGATTCAATGCTATGTTGCATCAAATAGAAAATATACTTAGGGAAGCTTTGAATGAGTATGATGCTGATTACTTTAGGGAGTGCCTTAATTCCTTGAATATGAAAGATAAAAATGTCACAAGCATTTTCTTAACTTGGTCCAATAGAAGAGAAGTTGAATATAGAATATGGTGTAAGTTAGAATGAGTAATGGGCAATGTGATTTGGATGGATTAGCTTAGTGGCTTAATGGGCTATTTCATTCTGTCTCTAATATAAGATCATCTATCCAAGATAGTTATCAATAATAGTATCTCTTGTGGAGATACAAAACTATTTTATTTTTATAATATGTGGATAAAGGATGATGGTTTCCTTAATATTATCAAAAATGTATGGTAACAGAATGTTACATCTTTTTCCCTAAAGTTGATTATTCTAAAACTTAATATTCTTAAGGAAACTCTTAAAAATATTACTGTACATGAATTTAGAGGAATCACTACTAGAGTTGAGTAAGCAAGACAATTGGTGTAAGCAACATACAACACTTGAGTGATTCTCCTTCGATTGTTGACCTCATCCAATAATGTTTTTCTATTAGTATAAGTTCCTAAGTCATTGTGAATAGAGATTTTTAAAGTGAAAAATCTAGAATTAAAAATATTAATCTATGAAATAACAACACCATATACTTTTATGCACATGTTAAAGGAAGGAAACATGCCAAGCATGTCACAAAATTAGAAGATAATGTATACATTATGCTTATTGATCAAGCTACCATTTCATAGAGCTTTCAATACATATATATAGAGATTTTAGGAAATAATTTCTCTCAAAATGGATGTTTCTAGGAGGATATTATGCATCAAGGACCTCAACTCAATTATGCACTGTAACACCTCTTACAAGCGTTGGTAGGGATATCAATATTCAAACAATCACTTTTTTCTATAGAAAGTGACAAGACCCCTAGGCTTTATTTTTATAATGATTTCTTAATCAAGCATTATTAGAACACTATAGGGGAGTATTCATGGAAAACAGTTGAATTTTTCACTCATGGGACCATACCAAGAGAGTTGAATGTTTCCACTCTTACTTCATTCTATTTCTCATTCTTCCATATAGAGTTATTTAAGAAATTAATATCATATGTGATTAGTACCATTGGGTAGGTGTTTTTGTCTCCAAAAAAAGATCTCGTTACATGGGACAAGTATGCCTACCTAAGCAAGAGGGTGGATTAGGTCTTATGCAATTGAAATCTTAGAATCTGTTAGCTCATGGTTGACTGCTTTGTTGGCTTGCTAAAATGAAATAATTCTTATGGGTCATATGGGTTCATGATTACTATTTAAAAGGAAGATAATTTTTGATTAAGCATTTGCTAACTACTTTGTCTTGGAATACAACAACCCTACTATCTTTTTTATCAAGGTTTCATTTAGTCTTTACTAACCCTATGAACTATAAGAAGTGTATACCATAGGTGTGCTTATTGTATTTTTTAAGCTTATGATCTAATAAGAAAGAAGGAAACTATATTACCATGGCATTGTGTGGTTTGGAACCCTATTTCAATTCCCAGACACAATATCTAGTTAATGATGACAATCTAAGAATATCTCCTAACATGTGATAAGATGAGACACATGGGTTAAAATGGATTAAAACTAAGATACTTATGTAGCACTAAAGATGAAACTCATTCTCATTTATTGTTATGTTATTCTCTCTCTAATGACTCATGGTACCTACTAACAAGGCATTTTGGAAGTCTTCACTTGATGTTTGATTGAAAAAGTGTGCAACATTGGATGATTAACTGAGGTATATGACCCATGATTTACAAACATACATTAAGAGATTTATTTGTAGCATATATTTACCACATCTGGATTGAGGAGAAAACTAAAACATTTAAAGGGACAAGGAGAACCTCTCACCAACTTATTCAAATTATTGTCATGGAGTTGGCAATAAGATCTAAGTCTTTGGCTAATTATAAATTGTTACAAAGTCTTTTAAACTTTTTATATATTCTTGTTTGAGGTCTATACTATTTAATTTATGACACTCCTTTAAATATATAGTTTGTCTTGTTTGAGGTCTATTTTAGTCTTGTTGGTTGCTAAAAGTCTCTTTGAGTCTACATCATACAATTACTTACCAATTTTTTTTAAATTCTTGTATAACTTACGGTCACTATAAATTTGTAATTTCTCGCATGTATTCCTACTGTGTGTTATATTATGTTGAGCATGAGAAGTATGTAAAATATGGTAGAGTAGATATATATAATTAAGGTTTTATGTGCTAAATGGGCTTAATTATGTTTTATGGGCAAAATGGAAAATTTTCCATTTATAAAATTTTTCACAATTATAAGTTTTGTTAAATTGTTTGATCTTTTCATGATAATTGAGGAGTTATACCCAAGTTTAGAGTTAAATGGTTATTTTGTAGATAATTATGGTTGTAAGGGAATTTTGGCCATTTGGATTAAGATGTGCCTAAGTGTAAATAATTAGACACAAGATGACTTTAGAATTAAATATTACTTTTTTAGGACCGTTAACCTTATAATTAACTTGAATAATAAAAAAATAAAGTAAAATGGTTAACTTCAAAATTAGAATGGTTGTATATTATGTGATATTTGTGATTATGAAATAAAATAATAATATATGTAGTGCAAGATCTCAATATCAAATTTTTTTTTTAATCTTTAGGGTTATCTACCCACGAGACAAGGTAGGATCCCTTGAGTTGGTTTTGTTTAACTAGTGTTCCTTAGTAACCATGTAAGGTCATAGTCTACTCTATAGGTTACTTATATGCCATGTAGAGAGTATCAATATATAAGGATTATATGACCTAGGTAATAGGGTACTGTATTACCTTAGTGCATCAATATAATTGGTGTAATTTTTATGTCTCTAGGTTGTATAGTTGGGACACACTGTGTTGCTTGTAGTGTGCTAGTGTAACCAATGTACTTTATATATTTTTGGATTGCCTATTGTACCCCCTTAAGTAAATAAAAGTAAAAGTAACTTATTGATGACCTTTGATATGATTAGGAATATTGGTTTGGTAGGTTTCTTTATGTTGTTCCCATGGTATTTGGATTATGGATTGTAGTTGCCTTAGGTTGTTAACCTAAAGATTTTACTTGGAATGGTTTTAAACTTTTGATGGAGAGAATCGTGCTCTGTTATGCATTGGTATAGCCAGTTTACTTTATATATATCTAGGTTATTTTATATCCCCTTTAGTTTATTAGTGATTATTTGTTGTGGTTATCATGTAGTTACCTCAATGCACTACCTTAATGGCTATGAGTTATATTGAGCTTATTTTAGATATAGGTATGATACGATTATGAAATGGTTGTAAATACATTAAGTGGGATGGTGTAATGAACATGAGATCTTAAAGAGATTTGTGTACTAGAATATTAATATTATTCCTTTATTGCATGTATTCTTAATGTATTCATGCTATGATTCTCTTTTGACACTATTTATAAGTTCTGTGTGACCTTTGCATGATTATTGTTATGTAGTGGGTTTGTTCAGTATTTTTGTATTGATGAACTCCCTTTTATGGTCACCAACCTATTCAATGGGGCTAGTCTTAACATTTTTGGTTTTATTAAAAGTGGTAATATCTTAGGTTAGGCTTAAGCATCTATTAAGGGCTATCTAATGTCCCCATTTTAATTGTAGTGTTGTTGGTCCTTTTTGTGCTATCAGGTATTGTAAACTCTGTGTATTGTATTTAAGTATCTCTCTTCTACCCTTGATGGTTTCTATTGATTTTTTTTACCTCAAATTAGGTGTTAGCCACACCTAATCTTCATGTCCTAGTTGTTTATGCCTTGTAATAGAAATGAGTTAGATATTGTTCATACATCTATTTGCATAGGTTGTGACATACATCCAATATTTTATATATTTTCTTATGCTAAAATTAAATTTTTAAATACTAAATTTTAGGGGTGGTACACTCTCCTTCCCTTAACCCATCTCTTTCTCCTTATGTAGGACTTGTAGAGCTTCCTTTTTCCTCCACAACGACCCCAAAAAACCATTGAGGCTCCATTCCCCTTCAACCTTCCTTCCTCCGTCACACTATAAAGGTTGTCAAATTCTAATGTGCATTGGAAATAAAAATGAACCTCTGCTACTAACCACCTTCTCCATCTATAATCTTCCCTTCCTCTAATTGGTGTAGTGGTATGACAATGACAAATTCAACAACACATCCCCATTGTCATTGCACCAATTATAGTGTCGGGCTTGATGGTAGTCATGAGAAGTGGAAGAAGAGACCCAATATTAATGTTAGTAAATTTTGGGGTGTGACAATTACATAGGCCCTAGGGTAGGGATTGGGGAGCATGATAGAATGCAATCTAAAAATAATAAATAAATAACCACTGAAGCTATAAGCACAACAACCGTTTTATCACTACAAGGATAAAAGAATACAATAGCTTATTATAAGCAAATTATTATCAGTGATAAACTTGTTTTTGATAATTTGGAAGTCCTCAGTGAAAAGTTGATCACCCGGAATTAAGGTTATCATTGGTGACATATAGTTTGAAATTTAAAAAAATGATTTTGATTTTTTTTTATTTCATCAGTGAAGATATGGCATCAGTAATAAGTCTATTATGAATGACTTTTTTTTATTTTGAATTTATTTATTACCGACAACATGCCACCAATAATTAGTCTATTACTAATAGTATTTTTTTAAAAAAATTAAACATTTGAATATAAATTTTCTTATAATAGTGATTTTTTTGTTGTAAATTGAAATTACATAATATAATTAATAATAAACATAAATTATATGTAATGAAAAATAATTAAAATATTTACTAAAATTTAAATTTCAATTTAATATGAAGATTGTTAAAAATAAATCTTCAAAACAAACTTAATGTTGTTTGTCCGAAATACTAACGACCTAATTCCTTATCTTAATTACTCATGTAACATATCTTCATTTCTAGAAGGATTTGATGTTGAAGATGATACAAAAGATTATCTCCAAATCTCCTACGACACTTTAGGACTTTATTTTTGAAGGATCACAAGATGTAAAAATGTATACCCAAAACTCGACTTCACTTGTATATGATTTAGTTGTTCATATGCTCAGGCTTCGGTTGTTTGAATTTTGTTACACTTTGAGTAGATCAATCCTAGTTCTAACTCTTGTAATGAGAACATTTTATTTCTCACTAGATTACCCTTGATACTACTCAATGTACATACTTGAGAAAGGAGAAGAGAATAAGAACCACTCTTGTGTAATTCTCTCCCAAAAGTCTCGATGAACTTTTCATAAAATTTCATACATGTTGTTCAACACCTTTGATTACAAGTGTTTATATAAGCATGGAATCATGCAAGCCTTTTCCATTAAGAAACTCATTAGTAGCCTCATTAATGAATTAACCTTCCTAAGGCACGACTCATTCATATAATAAAAGTTACAATGATAATTTTACAAGAGTTAGAAAGTAGACAACAAAAATAACATAAGTTAAGAATACTATACATATATATAATCATATATAATTAAACTTTATATTCTTGTACCCTTGTTCTTCCTTGTACTTTGTAATCTTGCAATCCATTGTCATTGCCTTGTACCTCAAAGATCTTCAAGCATCTTAAACATTATAAATTTCTTGCAAACATGAACAATATATGCAAGAATGACTTGATAAAACATAAAAACATAAGAATTTTCAAGCATAATTAGTTCTATCTCCAAGTATGCTTATTATTCTTAATCTCCATCATTAGAAGAAGAAGATTAAGACTTTTTAACAGATGCTCCTACATCATAAGGTAGAGGAGCTTGACTAAGTTGAGGCATAAATGCTCTAAGTTGCTTTAATTTTTGTTGTTGCCAATCAAATGTTGTTCTTGTTCGATAGAAGTTCATTAAATGATGATTGTTGTTTTTCCTCTTGCGATTTCCACTTTTGCACTAATGTTGTTTCTATCTATTATAATAATGATAGTAACAAGAACAATTGTAGTAATATTAATAAAAATATTAATTATAACATTAATAATAATAAAATAGTAATAATAATTCGTCAGAAATTTCAAATCAAATTAGATCAGTTCTTATATCACATAAATAAAAATAAGCCGTGGAAAACATCCTGAAGCTGCCAGACCGCAAACACCACCCGACTTATGAACGGATATTTTCTTGTACCGATGGGGATATACGACGAGACCTCGGGGAATAGGCACCCCAAGTGATCGCACTCTCTTACATGTTTGCTAACCCAGTAGAGCTTAGTACAACAATATTGTTGATGGTAGTGTGGTAAAATGGGCAAAACGGTGGGTGGGTTGAGTTTGAGAAATAATCCTCCGCACCCTAATAATCCTAATATTCTACTTCTAAAAGAGCATAGTTATTATGTTAAAAAAGACCAGCAATGGAATCATGCATTGTGTGTTTCGTGTTAAGGTTACGTTCAAAGTTTGAATGACATCAGTGGCTACCAATTGCTGTTTAATTGAATATCTGGGCATGAACTGACCATAGAACATACAACTTGCTGTTAATTAGTTAAGACAAAATAATACAAAATGCCAGTCCAATGAAAGCAAAAAAATACGAGTAAAATCATGATCCAATCAATGAGATCACTATCCCCTGTCAGTATCTTCAGTCATGTACAAAACTAAACCAGTAATGCCGGCTAACAGCCACGTCTGTCCCTTTCGATATCCAGAGGATGTACTTTAATTGATTAACAATAACTGCGATCCTTGTCCCAGTCAAATGTAAGACTCTGTAGTCTGTATTAGGCAGGAATCATTTGAAAACACAAACAAGCCAACAACTTCTTGTTCGTCCATTGTGAATATCTTGTAGAACAAGATAAAGGACTCATTTGAAATCTATTTAAAGCATTGAAGTCTGTGGCTCTGACATAAAACCCAATACTCAAAAGACAAGAAGAAAAAGGAAAGAACTGACGCAATAAAAGAGATTACGAGGAGAAAATAATGGCAGCAGAGAATGAAGTAAAGCTCTATGGAATGTGGGCTAGTCCTTTTGTAAAGAAGGTGGAACTTGCCCTAAAATTTAAGGGAATACCTTACGAGTACATAGAAGAAAACCTGATGAACAAAAGCCAAGAGCTCCTCGAGTATAATCCTGTCCATAAAAAGGTCCCAGTGTTGGTTCACAAGGGAAAAGCCATAGTTGAATCACAAGTTATCCTTGAATACATAGATGAAACGTGGACCAATACCCCTCGTCTCTTGCCTGAAGATCCATACCAGAGGGCTCAACTTCGCTTCTGGGGAGCATATTTCAGCACAGTAAGAACCTCATTCTTTGTCCTTTGCTGTCTATTACATATTCTGTCTGTCGATATATCAAAATATAAAACAAGACTTCTATCTCTGTTATTACCTGAACAGCTATTTGAAAAAATGAGGAAGACATTGGTGGCTGAAGGAGAGGCACAACAGAAAGCCATAAGTGAGCTCAAAGAAGCACTTGATATGGCTGAAAATGGACTGAAAGAAGTATGCCCAAATGGGACTCCCTTGTTTATTGAGAATGGGGGTATTCCAGGATACCTAGACATTATCATTTATTCCATACTAGGAAGCTACGAGGTTGCTAAGGAAGTCCTCGGTATTGATTTCTTCGAAGCAGAACGTTTCCCTCTCCTGTTCTCTTGGATCACAGCTCTTAGTGAGCTTCCGGTTGTTATGGAAGTCACACCACCACATGCTCAGCTGGTCAAATTCATCAAGTTTCTTCAGCAACATTACCGTCAGCAGCCTCCCTCTGCAGCTTGAGCTCAGATAATAACTGAAGCGTTTGTCTTCTTGTATGTAGGCTTGCTTCTGTTCACCAGTTTAATTGAGAATAATAGCAAGTGATGCTGAATTATATTGTTATCCTCTCCGTATGTGGGGAGTTTAGGTTGGCTCCGTCGCGGAATCAGGACCTCTTCTTTGTACGAGGAGAAAACTTCCTACACGTTTCTAGGGGGAGGCGGTATTGTTCATGTTTGCTACAAAAATAAAAGTGAATGTCCTTTGATATGTGTGGCAAATTATAAACCCTCCTAGTACACCAATTAATATGTCAAATATGAAATATCGTTTTCAAAAATTTGGAAGTTCTGAAAGAGTTTTAAAGCTTCAACCAAAAGATTATGTCAAAAATTATACATCTAGATGGCAGAAAAACTTGATGATTTTTTTTAGAATTATAATTTAAATAAATTAAACACTACTTTAGAATTGGGTTTTATAAGAACCGCAATACAAAATGATACAATAAGAACACACTTATTTGGATAAGGTAAAGGTAAACATTATCCTAAGTCTGAAAGACTTCTCGTAACACCCAACAATTTCTTCTTCTTCTTGTTCCTCCTCCTCTCAACGCCTTGTTTTTCTTCCTCTCTTTCCCTGTAGTGATTTTTACCAATCCCTACACCTAGAACTGGTTGCTTCTCTCCCAGCAACACCCCTAGGCAACGATAATTTTTATTGTTGCTTTTCCCTTCACTCTGGCGACCATCCCACGCCACCACATAGCCATTGCCTAACGCGCCAGCTCGTGCCAAATTTCTGCTCCCTACACAACCGAGCCACGGCCACACCACCACTCATCCATCTCTGTCCTGTACAACATGCTTCTCTACCCAACATCACTGCTGCTATTGCCCATCCTCTCTACAACCCTCCTCCCAGCTCTGCCATCCCACCACCTCCCTATTGTGCCCCCATAATAATAATAATAATAATAATAATAATAATAATAATAATTATTATTATTATTATTATTATTTTGTTGACCCATCTTTCACAAGGGCAATTTGGTACATTTTCTTTTTAATAAAATTATCATTTTATTGATTAAATATTAATATGGTAATTGTGATATTATTTTTAGATATAAAAATTTGAGCAGGGCCTAATTAATTTTGTTAGATTACCCATAAATTGTGCTTTTCTTAATAATCAGGTAATCTTTATAGTCCACTAAAATATTCAGATATCGCATGATAACACATTTAGGTTTTGATATATAAAACATGGTAAGTATGTTTGTTAGTTTGTAATTATTATACTCTACTAAACTGTTAGATATCGCATGATAGTTCATCAGGGTTTTTATGTGCCAATTTTATTTAAGCTTGTTGTTGTGGGATAATTGTTTTCCTAAAGGTGTTAGCATGATTATTATTATTGTGTGCCCTAGGAAAAATTTGATCATTTTAAGTATATCATGATATTTACTCTGATAAGTATGCCATAATGATTGATAAGGATGGAGGCATCTGTTTTGAATTTTAGAAAAGCATGTTGAGATTTTATATGCTACACTATGTGTAATGATACTCATGGCTGAGTATCAACATAACGTTTTCATAATGCATTTTTATGATGATAGAATGTATTGGAGGTTGAAAAATCATTTATATTGGGAATCATAAGATTTGGGTGGAAAAATACGTACTTTAGTTGTCTTAGGGACATTTTGGTTAATATAGGTTACAAATTGAATATTTGATATTTTAATGTGATCATTGATTGAAAAAAGATTAAGGATAGTATATGAAATGCTTGGAGTGAAAATGAAAGGTTCAAATCTAATAAATGAGCAAAATGACCTTAAGTGTGAATACTAGAACCTAGGGGCGGAATTGTAATCATATGTACGAAAGGTTGGAAGTTGACCATTAAATCTAGATACAATGCTAATATTGGAATTTTAAGTATGCATATAAAACTTGGGAGTTATACGGATCTTCTAGGAAAAGTTATGACAAAATTGTGGAATTAAGATTTGTAGGGAAATGTGAATAGTAATCCTAAAAGCAGACTATTATTTCAAGTGCAAAATTTAAGAGTTGGATCTCCATTTTTTTATATGATGTTAATAATAATATTTGGGGAGTATATATTACATTTGGTGGCTATATGAATCTTTTGGGAAGAGTTCTCACTAAATTGTGGAATTAGAATTTTATGGTGAAATGTAAAAAGTAACCCTTAAAGCAAACTATTATTGCACTGTGTAAGACTTTGGAGTTAAACTTTGATTTTTAGGTATGTTATCTATAATAATATTTTAAGAATGGGTATTGAATTTGATGATGAAATGAGTATCAGGGGAGCATTTTTGTTAGATATACATATTTAGGGTTTCATAAGGGATTATGGCTCGTCCTATAGAGGATATGTTTGGATATGTGTCTTGCATGTTTATGTGTGTTTGTATGATGACCTTGAAATAAACAAGACATTAATCATTTAGAAAGAAAGATTTTATGAGTTGGGATGTGTTGTACCTATCTATTCCATCGAATGAAAATAATGGCCGGGAGTACTTTACCTTCGGTTTGTATTTATGTTACCATTCCACTGGTTGAGAATATTAGTGTGGTTGAAGTCAAATTAAATAATTCATCCGAATGATCGTAACCATTAATAAGATATTAATCACTTAAAGTGAAACACTAAGAGAGTTAGGATCGATTATATCTACCCATTCCACTAGATGAGAATAGTAGCTAGGAGTGTTTTGCCCTAGGGTTGTATATTATTAAAATCATTCCATAGATTGAGAATAGAGGATAAGAGCTTTATGTCCTAGGGTTGTATGTTATTGAAACCATTCCAACAGCTGAGAATAGTGGCCAAGGGCTTTAAGACCTAGGGTTGTATATTATTGAAACCATTCCACTAGTTGAGAATAGTGGTTAGGAGTATGCTTTCCTGGGATTTTATATTGCTAAAACCATTTTGTCGATTGAAAATAGCGGGATCCCTGAACTCAACATGAATAGATAATTGGAATGATCATAATCACTAATTAGTTTGGGTTTCAATTAAGAATAATGTTACAAAATCTATTAGTAATGTTCCTTTGAGCCCTACTTTTGGTTTGGTAGTAGGCTCTATGCCTACTTATGGTTTGGTAGCAGCCTTTGTGCCTACTTGAATTTTGGTAGCAACCTTCATGCCTACCTATGATGTTATGAGTTGTTACTAGTATATGTTGGTGAACCTACGTGTACTATGATATTTGTTAGTATTGATAATGAATTTGTCATTGTGGTTATGATTTGAGGATGATGTTATTTCTAATTATATTGCTAAGAGAATCTGTTATATATTCCATTGGTAATTTTTAGCTAATTATAGATGAATGTGCATAAGTGGTATATGGCCTCAGTGGTATGTGGTTATATGAATAATTATCATATTTTAATTAATGTATGTATAATTAAATATTTAATATCAAGTATTGTTGTGATACCTTTTATGTGTTCCATGCGGCCTTTTCATATTAGTTTGTATAAAAGGTAACTAAGTACCATTGTACTAAAGGGTTCCTTTTCATAGGCCCTTACTTATTCAATGGGAAGTGTCCTTTACAAGTTAGAATGTAAGATCAGTTGAATGCTATTATTTGGGTAACAAGTTTAGGGATATACAACATTTTTCCCGGCATATTTTGATCCAGAATATTTTATAATTTTAATGTATTCATGTTTTTCATTTCACTAAAATTTTTATAACCACTAACAGTTGGTTTTTGTTTGAAATGAAGTTAAATTGCTTTAACTCTTTGGCTACTTTAATTTATAATTTTTTTATTGATTTAAGTGGAGTAATGATTCTAACCTTATTACATGGTAATAGAAAGGTAGAGGAAACCGGATTTGTAACAAGTATGGTGATAACACCCTGCTATTTGTTATTTTAGCTTTTGTAATTATTTTTTTAAATGAAATTTTTTTATTTGTAAATTTTGGGGTGTTATACCTCCTCTTCAATGAAAAAGGGTTTTGGGTCCCCAAATCCTGGGGTTTACATCTTTATCCATGTTAATTAAGATATTTTTAGTGTGCAAACTAATCCATGAATGAATTCAAAGATAGTAAATGAAATCTAAAGGACATAAGCAAAATATGGAGAGAAGGGAAAGACTTGTGTTAGAAAAAGAGGAGAATGAGAAGGGAGTGTGTTCGATGATGTTATTTTTGTCCAACATAGTGTTTGCATAGAAAAAATATGGTTATTTTTAAATAAGAATGTAAAAATTGGAAATCAACCAAAAATAGTCATTAGTAGTTGAACTTGGATTTACTTAATTAAGTAATAATGTTGGTTAATGTATGAAAATTGACCATCATGTAAGGATGAGTAAAACTAGAAAAAAAATAGCCATAGTGGATTGTTAACTTGGAAATTAATATGATAATTAGAATTGGACTAATTGAAATGGTTAGATTCTAACCAACCCAAAAAGGTCACAAGATTTAATTTGAACAAAATGACTAATTGAATTCAAATCAACCAAAAAAATGGATCTAAAAAAAAGTATTAAATAAAGTTTCCTAATCCAGGACTTGAACTCAAACCTAGACTAGATAGGACTCTTAGTTCTAATGTGGGATTTCAAGTTCAGAGAAACCCACAAAACCAATAGTTCCCTATTATATCCAAAATTGGAAAACATTTAAAACATCAAAACTTTCTAAAAATATTATTATTAGGTGAACTAGGTCTTAAACCTTATTAAAAAAATAGACTGGAGTATCTCTCGCTAAAAAATTGTCGTCCATCATACCTTAGATAACGATTTCTTTAAAGAGTCACCCACTTCACTTATAATAGGAGGTGGCTAGCCTCCTCAATTATATAGGGGATTCCATCAAATGTGTATTCTTTAGGCCACCTAACCTTTAGTAATGGTACTCATTAAAGCCTTCCAACCTCAACAAATATTGTATAATTGATAGGGGTGCAACATAATCAATTAATATATTAGCTTTATTCATAGACAAATGTAAGCGGTAGTGAACTTATGAATTTTTCTAACTTATTGAATATATTGTACCATACTAGATGTTACCCTATTGAATATGACCAGATTTAGCATCCATCATAAGCCCTCTACACTACATATGTGAATACATCCCCAAATCACTAGCAATTTCAAAACTAGTTTCTTCTTAAAAAAATTTGTTAATAGATCTACTATATTTCCTTTTCACTTGACATACTGAAGAGAAATAACATCGTGCCTAAGGTGGCCATGAAAAATAATGTGACTCAAGTGAATGTATATAATTTTTCCATTACAGGACTTGTTATTAACCATATAAATATATACTTTTAAGTCATTGTGAAGTGATAATGAAGCCAATGTCTTCTACCACAAATGAATGTCAACAATCAAATTCCTCAACTATTAAGCATTTTTTCTAGCTAGCTCTAGTGCAAAAAAATTAATTTCATCATTAACCTCACTGTTCACATCTATTTGGAATATTTCCAACACACTATTTCCCCTACCAAGGTAAAATCTTATCCAATAGTAGCATTTTTATCTTCACTCCTTAAAATCTAGTGAGTATCACAATATTCATCGAAAATTGGAGGGTACTCAAAATAAGATATTCCATATTATATGGTACCCTTAAGATACCTTATTATTTTTCTAGGAGCATTCCATTTCTCTTAGTTTGGAGTATCAATCTATTCATAGAAAATGTTGTATTGGGCACGTAATAGTTTATTAGACACATAATACTTCCAATAACTTTAGCATACCTGTGCTTATTAATGCTCTTTGAATGATTCATCTTTAATGTCACATATGGATCATAAGGTGCGGTAACTAGCTCTTTATCATAGCATCTAAAATTTTCCAGATTTTCTCATCATAATGTGACTCACTAATTCTAAAATTGGAGTTATATATATATATATACTTTCATTTGAAGTATAACATCAATTTCACCAAGATATTTGCCTTCAAACTTATGCTTAAGCATGTTCTCAATAGAATCAACAACTAACATACTAGTGCTAAAAATGAGCATGTCATCCACATATAGTGAAATGATGGCATATCAATTAGAATTATATATCACATAGATGCATGAGTCAAAATCACATGCAATAAAGCCATTAGATAATATAACATTGTCAAAATTTTCATGCAACTACTCTGGTGTCTACTTAAGGGTGCCATACAAAGAATTCACAAGTCTACACACTTTGTGTTCTTAACAATGCATAATGAAACCATCAAATTGTCATATATAAATTTATTTATTAAGATCACCTTTCATGAGATTAGTTTTAACACCCATTTGATAAACATGCATCTTAAAAATAGAATCAAGGTAAATAACTCACACATGAGCAATCTTGGTCACTAGAGAATATGTGTCAAATAAACCATGTTCTTCCCTCTATGTAAAGCATGGTATGTATGGAAGAATGGAATTCTAAAAATAATGAGCAAATGGATCAAATTGGTTTTAGATATTAGTATGAAGGCTCTTTGAAGGTGAATTAAGAAAATGAATACTCAAATATAATGGAATAAGGATGAGGATGGTTCGAATATGGCAGAAAAATGATGGTGATGATTCGGTGATGGTGGTTTGTTCATTATGATGGTTCGATTTGTGTGTACTATTTAGCTTATGCATTCAACAATTGTTTGGTGAGGATGTTAATCTTCAAAGGTTAGGGTTTAGATGGAGGTTGGAGTCATGGTTAAGGGTTAGAGTTAGGTTTGATTCGAATAGGTTAGGGTTTTGAATGGTGGGTTTAGGGTTTTGGTTGTGCATACTAAATTAGGACGTTGTTCAACCTTGAATTAGAGTTGGATTTTGATGGTAATTATGGGAGAAAAAATATGGATTAAGGAGAGTAGAACAGATATGGATTAATCTCTAATTCACATAGACGAAGAGATTAAAACCTTCAAGCTAAATCGTTCGCAGAAATTCGATTTGCTTGAGTTTGAAGTCACACAAAACTCACTTGTATTCAACTTCGATTCAATTCTCAATACTCATGCCCGACATTCATAGTACCTTTTAACCTTTCTACCACTAGCTAAAAGCATAAATCAAAATATTACAAGCTAAAAGATATTATGTTACCTTTATGCTTCTTTAGTGTTTTCTCATACATCAAAGCCCTTGGCCACAAGCCTGACCTTTAACTTTTCTATAGTTCCATTAACCTTAAGCTTTTTTTTAAACACCCATTTACACCCTATAGTTTTCCAACGCCTTGACATGTAAACAATCTCTTAAGTGTGGTTAGACATTATAGGCTCTATCTCACTATTAATGGCCTCTTTTCATAATTTGGAGTCTATAGACCTGATTACCTCATCATAAGTCTCGGGGTCATCCTCTTATAAATATGTCATCAAAAATTTTTCTTCCACATCATCACTATAATCAATGAGGAATAAAGTAATAAATTTGAGACTAAATGAGGCTGGAAATAAATGCCTTTTACTCCTCCAAAGTTCATTTTCATTCTTTGAATTAAACATTATTATGACTTTGATATGTTTATGTCTTTGACTCCAAAGGAAGAGGCTTCAAATAGACCATCCTTAGAGGGTATAATTCCCCAAAGAACTCACTATCTCTAGACTCTACCATTGTATATAAAATTTAAATGCATTATCCTTGATCATGAACCAAGAAGCTATGCTATTTGAGGCATATCTAATAATTATTGAATCAAAATTCTCAGGTCTAATGCTAGTCCTCTTATAGTCTTGTAATACAGCCTTAGCAGGTCGCCCCCACACTATCATAAACCTCATATAAGGAGGATAACCCTTCCTAATCTCATAAGGCTTAATATCTAACTTCTTGTGAGGTACCTTATTAAACATATAACACATAAATAATATTATCTCCCCCACATGAAGTTAGTTATCCTAAAGAAGTCAAAATGAATTTCATCATATCATTAATAGTTATATTATTTCTTTCCATTTTACAATTTTTTTCATGATGTATAAGGGGATGAAAACTCATGTATAATCCTATTTACTTCACAAAATGTCATGAAAGAGTGAGTGTTATATTGAATACTTTGATTTTTTCTCTACCTTTGTCTAACTGATTCTTAACTCAACCTTATACTTCATTAACATATCAATTTTATTCTTACTACTCAAAAAATATACTTTTATATATCTAGAGGAATAATCCACAAAAGTAATATAATAGCTTTTACCCCCTTTTACTCATACAACTTTTTAAGTCCCCCAAATTAGAAAATAGTAACTCTAAAAGTTGAGATTTCCTCTCTATTACTCGACTAGAAGGTTTCTTATGGTGTTTGGCTTCTACACAGATTTGATACTTCTCCTTGTGACTCAAATAAAAATTAGGTCGTAATTTAAAAAACTTTTTGTATTATTAATAGAACTCACAATAATGTAATAAAGTCTAGCATGCCATAAACTATAGGCTCAATAATATAAGTAAAAGAAGTAGATGTATATATTCCAACATTAACTATAGAAAGGCTACTACTATATAATACTTTTCCAACAAAGTTACCATATTTAGTTAGGGCAGATTAATGATCTCGAGGCTATATTCATTTATCACATAGTCAATAATGAATAATTGGAAGTAGAAGATTATCATCTAACACTATATCTTGTAATTCTGACCATCAAGTGCCTCAAGCTTAGAAAAATCAAGAATAATAATATTCACAAAATTAAAGATAACCATATTATGTAGGTAGAGTAATAAAATGTAATATAGAGGAAGAAAATAATTTCTAACTTAGATTGTAAGTACTATAGTACAAGATGAAAAAAATAAGAACACACTTATTTGCATAAGGTAAAGATAAACTCAATTGAGAATAAAAGCTAGAGACATCATATAGTCACTTCCCTACGTTAGAAATGGCTTTGGATCCCCAACTCCATGGGTTTATATCTCTCTCTACCTAAATTAGTGCACCCCAATTGGTAGATTAGGAGCACTCCATGTATTTATTCAAAGATCGAAAATGAAAATGAAAGGATGTATGTAAAAAAAGGAGATAAGAGTTAGAATTATTTTAGAGAAAGTAGAGGAGAAGAATATGTGTTTGATGATATTATTTTGGAAAAACTTGGGGTTTAATATGGGAAATATGGTTGTTTTTTAATTAATAATATAATCATTGGAAATTGACCAAAAATAGTTATTAGCATTCAAACTTAGATATACTTAATTGCCTAATAATGTTGGTCAATGTATGAAAACTCACCATTATATATTGAATATTAAAGAAAAATAAAAATAGCCATAATTAATAGTCAACTAAGTAATTAATATTATAGTTAGAATTTGAATACTTAAAACAATTCAATTCAAATCAACCGAAAATGATCACAAGATTTAATTTGGTTAAAATGACTCATTGAAATAAAACTTACCCAAAACAACTACAAGTTTTAATTTAATCAAAATGACTAATTAAATTATAATTAAACCAAAACATATCTTAGAAAAAAGGATTGGATAGGGTTAAGTTTTTTAATCCTCTACCTGAACTTGAACCTTAACCAAGCAGGTTTTAATGACACCTAATAAATGATGAATATTATAAAATTCATTATAAAAGCGTGAAATTTTTAGTAAGATAAATAGAAGATCGAATTATAAAATTGATAATTATGTGTAATTAATTACATGAATTATTGTAGGATGTTTTATATTAAATGCATCATTATTATGTGTGTTATTAGTGTGGATTAGATATAAATTTAATCAAGTTAAAATTTTATATAATTTAGGTTATTATTTTTATCTTTAGGTAGACCCTAACATGTATCTGTTTTATTAAGGAACTTAAACTTTTCAATTAAATGTTTTCCCCAATTTGGATACTTTAACTAGATCCCCTAACCTCATTTTTAGTTGGTCTTCTATCACATCTTATTCCCTGTGTATTTTTCTCCTTCATGCACACTATTCTCCTTGTTCACTCCATGCCCCTAACTCCCCTATTTTGCTCATCCTTGTCCTAAGTTGTACAAACCTTAAAACCTTATGCAACTTCCCTTTTCTAGATGAGTAACTGATGTTGCATCCCCATTATTAATGTAAGAAATTCATTTTGTTCCCATTTGGTTGCGTTCAAACCTCACACAAATCACCTAAATGTTGCAGCATTACCTTTATTTCATGAACCTATATCATTACCTCCTCTTTACTATGTGAGAGTGTGCTATAGCTCTACCTCTTGACGCATGAGTTTCTATAGTACCTCAACTATATCTGCATGAGTTTCTATCATAGCTCAACCCCTAGCTGTGTGAGTTTCCACTATAGCTCAGCCCAAGATATGTGAGTTTCTATCATAGCTCACCCCTTATTGTGTTTTGTTATAGCTCACCCCTTTACCGCATTATTACATCTTGTAACTACCTTTTACCTTGGTTTTCTCTATCCTTTTCTTGATTTAGTTTTACTTAATTTATCTTACTTCTATATTATATTAGATGCTAATATATGTATTGTTACGTGTTGCCTGATTATTTAATCCTTGAAGCATTATGGAGAAGACAACTTTTGCATTTTTATGTAGCTTGGATTTAGTTGAATCTAATCACTCGTAATATGGTACCATTTGTGTGTGGGTATGATAGGTTATTTAGACCTCGAATCATGCTAGGGTTTTATTTTATGCTAGTGTTATAAAAGGTGTGAATGTTAAAAGTTCGATCTTAATTACTTGACACATGTATGACTTATTATTAAATATTGGATGTATGTATGTATGTGAAATATGTATAATGATTAGGGTGTGCATGTCTAGGGTTTTGTGACCTTAAAAATTTATGATATATATGCCATGCTAAGTTTTCCATGATTATCACATCGTGTTGTGGCTAGGGTGGGTATATATATAGCATGATAACACACAAGTTAATTAGAGATAATTGTTATTCACATGTTCTTAGTTTAGAAATACATTCATGTATATATCATGATATTCATTGTTAACTTAATTGTCTAACCATGTTATAAATATGTACATATGTATTGCATAGGATAAATGACATATATGAAACACATGCTTAGGGTTTGTATATGTAAGCTGCGAAGTACATATATAATGAAAATATAGTCAATTGCTAAGCTTTAAAAATTACCAGTGTGCAAAAATGTTGTAATTTACCATCTTTTAGCCTACTCATGAAAAATAATCATTATGGTAATGCTAGGAAAAAATTGGATAATAATGGTGTACTTAAAGTTATAAGAGTATTTTGGTCATTTTAACTTAATGCAGCCAATATGAATAATTGAACATAGGATGTCCTTAGTATATGTATAGGTTAACCTTAATGTTGTCTTTAACCTCGACTTATGCCATTGATCTTATGGTTGACTTGCACGATTGAAAATAAATGAAAAAAATGGTTAAGTTAGAATGGTAATTATTATAGAATATATGATATTTGTGATCAACTCATAAAATATTAATATTTACCATAAGAATTTTGGCTCCTTAGGGGTACTTACCATAAGAGGAGGTTTAACCATTATTTTGATTTGTTATGCTTGTGTACCACTGTACCTCAGCAAGTGGTTATATATACTCTAATTGGTTCTTTGGAATTTTTAGGGGCTCTTTATACTTAAATATTAAGCACCCTACGGTCCTAAGAGAATTATGTTGCCTTGTTTCCCCAATATGGTAATACTCTATCCTAAAATCTTTTAAAATATGTTTAAAATTTTGTTGATACACGATAAATTAGTTTTGATTTTGGAAAGTACTTAATATTATAATAAAAATGTGAGTTTTAGGCGTACCAATTGACTAGTTGTCCAAACCAATGTATTGGTCCTCCCAGGGACTGACAATTTTATTCCTTAGTAAACTAGTTGACTAGTTTGCCTAAAACAATTGATTAGTTGTCTTGCAATTTTGTATCCTTTTCTAATTTTTATTTAAATATATTTCTAGTGGTTGTAAAAAATTCTAATTAGAATCTATTTGTGTTAACAAGAATATTTTAATACTTCGGGATTATTTTTAAATGCTTTAGAATATTCTATGATTTAATTTAGCTAAAATTCTCTTAAAAGTGCTTTTATGGTATTTCTCACCTTCTCCTTCCCTCCCTCCCAAACTTTCTTCTCAATTTTGGTAGCAATGGTTGTGTCTTTCACTTTTGAAACCCTCTTTGCTAACTTCCAAGCCTCTGCCATGTTTCCCCTAACTACATTCCATCTCCCTCACCTTATCATATATTCCTCTTAAACTTGGTTGCCAGAACTTTTTTTTTTCTAGGGAAGGTATACTCTTAGTCAATATGTCATAGTATTTAGGTGGACATATTTTCCCCTAAATTATGAATATAATATTATGCTCTTAGCTCTAATTATTTTTTCTATATAGATATTTTTTCTTTGTTCCATATGTTCTAAAGATGATTACCACTTTCAATCCTTCAAGTGAATGAGGTAGCTCTTTTAATCACTAGTACGCAACTACATGCTACAAGGTTAAACATCCCCACCCATTCTTATCTACATATTTTTGTTAAAACCCTCAAGATAGATAGTGTAAACATGCATGTGATACCAGTAAGTAGATTAGGAAGTGGTTTAGCAACTTTAATGAAGCCTTATAACAACTATTAACTTTTACACCTTTTTGCAAATTGAGTTTTTGTTGTCGAGCATGTATCAAAATTTGTTAAAAGTGTCAACATTCCATTATTTTGAGCACAAGGTATTTGGTAATATCTTTAGTAATTCATAGTCAGGTCTATTCCATAGGCAAAAGATCATGATAATGATGCATTAACTTATGAAAAGTGTTAGGAAGCTTGTAATAAGATCTTGAAAACTTCCTTGAACACACACACATGGCTGACTCTTTTAGCTTATTTCTTATATATGATGATAACTTCAATTTTTTTCACGTTGGTTGAAATCTAAGAGTTGCTTTATTTTTTTCCTTTCAAGAGTAACAATAGTAAATCTCATTATTTGTGTCACACATTTTCTCAAGATAAGCAATCATTTAAGTTTGAGGGAATTGATACGAGAGGAGTTATGCAAGTTTTAGGACCTTATGAGTATGCATCTTAGTGTGATTCTTGCGGCATTTGATAGTTATAAAGTGTGTTTCTCTAATAATTTTTATATCCTATGAATTATGAAACCCTTGTGTAAATTTACCCTTAATTAGATTCTAAATGCCTTATGAACTGACAACAATTTTACAATTCCTATGCAAACTCATAGAATTAGCTAAACTCACTCACTTGAACTTGATATATATTATACACATTCTTTGGAAAAAAACCATAACTAAGTAGTGTCGGTTAAATTTCATACAGTACCAAAGTTAAGTAGTACTCTTAACAAAATTAGGTAGCCACATCACCATCATGATCATATCCCAATAAATAAAAGGAATCAATAGATCTTTTATTTTAGATATAAAATTTAGGGATCAATAAAAGATGCAATGACCTAAGGAGGCTCAATTTAACACCAATATAATTATAAACCTCCTACAACCTATAAAAACTCACCTTGAACAAAGAAAAAGAGCATTTATTTATTAAAATAGAAAGAGTAAATGATGAAGGTGAATCTAACTCTCCTAGTTAATCTTAGAGAGATCAAGAATTAACTTTTTTGGATATAGATCTAATTGTTTTTTAAGTTCATAAAACCTTTCCATAAAGCCTTAATTCTATTAGAAATTTCTTAAAAACTTCTTGTAGGCATATGGCATGTTTGCAAGAAGAATAATTCATTCAAAAGACCTATTTTACTAGGCAAGAACAAGGAAAGGACATGCATAAGGAAAGGAAAAAAGTATGTTATATTTCTAGAGGCTTAAATATGATGATAAGTTTTTAATTTAAAACTTACCTTTATGACTATCTTGATGATTTCATTTGGCTATGTTTGAGATTTGAAAAGCAAATCAAGTCCACTAAGCCACATGCTAAGCTAAAGACTACCTTATCTAGAAAGTGCTACTTGAATGTACAATCTACAAAATATGGATAGAGTACTTCAATAGATATAAGTGTTTATAAAAAGCAAGGTATAATAGATGAATATAAAGGTAAATCTAAGGCTAATGAATTCTATACAAAGCGACATTTTAAATACAGAGGATAAGGACATTGTACTAGGTAATGTACAAACCAAAGGGTGCTGTCCATACAAGATGTTAAAGCTATAAACACTTGTTATAAAGACCAAGTGATGTGTTAGATAATAGATGAATATCTTTCACAAATTCAAAACCATTAAGTTAGGTTTGATGAACAACAATGTCAACTAAAGAAGTAAGAAAACTTGAATACGAATTATTCAAATGTTGAGTCGAATGGTAAATTTTTATCTAACCCAAGATCAAAATAACATCTAAAGGAAAACCTTTAATTTCTCTTGAGAATTTCCCTAAAGTGCACTCCTCACTTAAGAGAAAAATTGGAGGAAATATATATCCACCAACAAATGTACAAGGTCTATATATAAATACACATATGACAATGAGTCCAAGCTTAACTCTCTTTAATTATGCCTAAATCAACCAGCCTAACTATATATAAGTGTTAAACCAACTCCTTTCCACATGGCATACATAATGCGTTACAATTTCAATGACAAGAAATTTCAAAGTTACCTAAAATATCAAATCTACATAAAACCAAAGCATGATAATAGATGAAATAATGAATAATCATGCTCATGTCTTGTATCTTTGTCTTCCATGAAATATTGTAACCCTTGCAAGGTCATTATCTTACATATTAGATATCCTTGTTGAATTCCTCTTGTTACAAACATATGTAATACCTACAAGAAATACTTAACAAAACATTATTAGGGTTATTATGAAGGTCTTCAAGATTTTCAAGAATAATTAGTACTATCTCTAAATATGCTAACTTTTTCCCTTAAACATGACAATAATAAGATGGAGATTCTCCTATATAATTCTCCCCTTGTAAAGAATAATTTGTCATCAAATTAGCATCACTATAATAAGGAGATAAATCACCAACGTTAAAAGTTCTAGAGACTCCTCAATAGGATTCTAGTAATTCTAATTCATAAGTATTATCTCCAAATTTTCTTAAGATTTAAAAGGCCCATATTCTCTTGGCATTATTTTATTCTTTCATTAGTTTAGAAATCTTTAGTTTCTTAAATGTGACCATACCAAGTCTCTCGTTGAAAATATTTGTATAGTTATATTTTTGTTAGCTTAGTTTTGGCATATAGCATTATATTTCTAAATATTATTCTTTACTTGCTCATGAATTTTTTTAAAGAATTTAACTTTTTCTTTAGCATCATAGTTCTTAATATCCCTTTTATTTAATGATAACATATCAATAGGTAAATAAAGATTAACTCCATAGGCAACCTCAAATGGACTTGATTGATTTGTACTAGAAGGAATAATATTGTATTCAAATTTCAAATGTGAGAGTTCTATATCCCAATCCTTTGTACTCTTATTAACTAATCCTTGTAGTAAAGTTTCCAAGGTTCTGTTAATCACTTTGGTTTCACCATTCATTTGTGGATGATGCGATGTACTAAACAATAACTTAATACCTGACATATACCGATGTATCTTCCAAAAGTTAATTAAAAATTTATATCTCTATATAACACTATAAGTTTGGGAATACCATGTAACCTAGCTATTTCTTTGAAATATACATCTGCCACATGAGTTGCATTGTTAGTTTTATTACAAGGAATAAAATGTTTCATTTTAGAAAACTTATCTACCACCACCATAATAGAACCTTTCCCCTTTGTGTCCTTGGTAAAAATAAGATAATCTCCTATGGTTGAATAGGTGTTGATAAAAGAGTACACAAAACTTTATGGGAGAAACTCTTACTCTTTTGATAAGTCACAAATCTCCCAATAATAGCTTATACTAATTTTATTTTGACACTAACCCATTTTGCATGCATAGGACTAATTTTATTTTGATCATGAAAATATTTTAGACTCTCATGATCCAAATGCAACTAAAAAATAATGACTCTATATTTCCAAGATTCTTATGATGGCATATAAACCCTTATCATAGGTTGAAAATTTAATTTTAACACCATTTAATTTTTCACTAAAAAATGAAATGGCTATTTTTTTTCTTGTGAGAGCACACCATCTATCCCTACGCCACTAACATCACATGTAACTTAAAACAATTTATCAAAGTTAGGAAAGGATAACACTATTGCACTATGTAATTTATCCTTTACAGTCTCGAAGGCTTTAGTAGCATTTTATCCCTACTTGAATTAGCCTTTCTTCATAATATGTGCAATCCGCGTGGCAATAGCCATGATGTTTTTAATAAATTTTCAATAAAAAATTGCTAATCCATGAAAATTCTTCACCTCATGAATATCCTTAGGTATTGGCCATCCTAAGTAAGTTAAATCTTTGTAGGATTCACTTTTATACCTTCGCTACTTACAATATAACCATGGAAAAAATTACTCAAAAGCAAAAAATCACATGTTCCATTTTCCCATAGAGTGTACTCCCTTTTCTTATCAAATAATCTCCTCAAATGACTAATATGATCATGCTTGTTTTTACTATGCACAAGTATATCATCTAAGTATACTGTAATGAATTTTCCAAGAAAAAGTTGAAGAAATTTATTCATTAATAACATGAATGAACTAGGTGCATTACAAAATCTAAATGGCATAACAATCCACTCATAAATACCATATTTTTTTTAAAAGAATTCTTCCATTCATCCTCTTCTCTTATTCTTATTTGATGACATTCTGTCTTTAAATAAATTTTAGAGAATACTTGTGCTTCAAATATTTCATCTAACAAGTCATTGAGTCTAGGCATAGGAAATCTACATTTGATAGTTATTTTAATACCCCAAATTGAGCGGAGTGTTATAAGGATTGATTTGGCTACTTATATCAACATGGTATACCATCTTTTTGGTGATTCCATTCTAAAGGACTCGTGTTGATCTGTGGGGTCAGCCGATCAATCCAAAAGCACTTCAAGGTAGCCCCCGCGTGGTCGTATCAACTCGGGGTGTTACAAATGGTATCAAAGCGAAACCGCGACCGTGAGCTAAACTTGGATGAGCCAGTTAGCCACCTAGCGGGACGATTCTTGGGATAAACTGTATTGAGACAGTTAGTGATTGAGGTGCAACGAGGACGTTACATTCTTTGAGTGGGGGTGAATTTAATACCCCAAATTGAGCGAAGTGTTATAAGGATTGATTTGGCTACTTATATCAACATGGTATACCATCTTTTTGGTGATTCCATTCTAAGAACTCTACAGTTAAGCGTGCTGGCCGTGGAGCAATTTTAGGATGGGTGACCTTCTGGGAAGTTCTTAAAATTTCTCGGAAAGTGTGTGAGTGAGGACAAAGCGTACTGAAAGGACTCGTGTTGATCTGTGAGGTCAGCCGATCAATCCAAAAGCACTTCAAGGTAGCCCCCGCGTGGTCGTATCAACTCGGGGTGTTACAAATGGTATCAAAGCGAAACCGCGACCGTGAGCTAAACTTGGATGAGCCAGTTAGCCACCTAGCGGGACGATTCTTGGGATAAATTGTATTGAGACAGTTAGTGATTGAGGTGCAACGAGGACGTTGCATTCTTTGAGTGGGGGTGAATTTAATACCCCAAAGTGAGCGGAGTGTTATAAGGATTGATTTGGCTACTTATATCAACATGGTATACCATCTTTTTGGTGATTCCATTCTAAGAACTCCACAGTTAAGCGTGCTGACCGTGGAGCAATTTTAGGATGGGTGACCTTCTGGGAAGTTCTTAAAATTTCTCGGAAAGTGTGTGAGTGAGGACAAAGCGTACTGAAAGGACTCGTGTTGATCTGTGGGGTTAGCCGATCAATCCAAAAGCACTTTAAGGTAGCCCCCGCGTGGTCGTATCGACTCGGGGTGTTACAGTTATATTATACACATTCCTAGAATCAATACATATGGGCCATGTACCATCTTTTTTTAGAATAGTAATGTAGGTATACAACATGAACTCAAGATTTCTCTCACATATCCATTTCTTATGAGCTCTTGTATTTGTTTTTCTAATTCCTTAGCTTCTTCAAAATGATATCTGTAATCATGTCTATTAGGTAAATAAATACCATGTATTAAGTTAAGAGCATGTTCTACCCCTCTTTTAGGTGGTAAGTCATTAGGAAATACATATTTTTACTCATCAATGAGCTCATCTAATTGAGGAATATTCTCATTTTTCTCCCCTTGTAGGGATTCCTTGATAATGATTGCATTACGACTAACTTTTTCCTTAATACATTCTATCATAGCCTTTTTATGCAAAAATATTCATTATTAATACATTCTATGATAGGTCATCTCTTTTATTTTTGACTATGTTATCACTATCACACTTAGAAGGTTGAAGTTTATGAATTTTATTATCTTTTTCATCAATATATTCATTAGTAATACCATTATGAATAGCACATCGATCATATTGCCATGGTTTACCTAATAAGATTCCATATTCATCCATAGGAAAATATCTCAAAGCACATCATCATAATATGTACCAACTCTAAATGAGATTAGGTTTTTTTTTTAACTTGACTCCTTTTTCCTTATTAATCCATTGAAGAGAAGAATGCTTGAATGTGATTTTGTCTCTAAACCCAATTCCTTCACCATCCTCTCATTAGATACATTTATACAAGATCCACTATTAATGATAACTTGATAAACTATATTCCCCACTCTCCCTTTTGTCTTGAATATCTTCTCTCATTGATTAGGTTGCTCATTATCTTACATTGGAATTAATCTTTGTATCACATACCAAGAATTGTCTTCATCCCCTTATTTACTTAAAACTTCTTCCTTTGAATCAAACTAAAGATCTTCATCACAAGTATCCATAGCTTTAATCTCTTATATAGGTAATACTCTTTAATTGGAATATTCTCTAGTGATGTGTCCAAATCCCTGGCACTTCAAACATTTTTTTGTAGATACCTTATTGACATTGTCTTTTCCTTTCTCCTTTCAGTTAATACCTTTTTTCTTCTCAACATTTATAGAGCTTCAATTACCTATCCCGTACTTAGTAGCTGGAGTACTTGTGTAGTACTTTATATAAAATTACTTTGCTTGGTATGAGGCTTAGTATATTTGATTTTATTTTTCAAATCTCAAAGAGAGATCAATCATATCATCAAGAGAATCATATAAAAAAGTTTCAACTTTAGCTTGAATCATCATGTTAAGGCCGCTTAGAAATCTAGTACATGTTTGTTCTTTCATCTTATGGATATCACATATAACTGATAACCTCTTGAATTCCCTACCATATTATTCAACATATAAAAGTGATTGTCTAAGAGTAGTCAATCTAATGTAATTATCTTACTCCTGATATTTAGGTATAAATTTTCTTCTCAAATGTTTCTTAAGTTTATCCCAATATTTAATTTTAGATTTATCTTCTCTTTTTCTAGTTCTTTTGAAGTTATCATACCATATCCTAGCAAGATTCTTAAACTTGGAACTTAGCTGCAATGGGGAAACATCTCTGGAATGTGTGCAGGAAAAAGGATTCTTTATGGATTAAATGGATCCATTCCTATTATATTAAGCAGTAGGAGGTTTCTTCATGTAATCTTCCAAGCACTGCCTCCTAGATTCTGCAAAGCATTTTTCTATTAAAGCCGCTACTGCTACAAGGGTTTCAGTAGATATAGGCTATCTCAACTTATAAGATTTCTAAGATATATGATTGTGTAAGGCTTAAGGCACCTAAAGTGACTTGGTGGAGGATAGTGTGGTGTAACCTTGCTGCACCAGAACAAAAATTTATTTTTTGGCTTGCAACACAGTCTAGGCTCCCTACAAAGGACCTTATGGCTATATTTTGTTCCTTCATTGACTTGCAATGCTATTTCTGTCAGCAAGAGGAAAGCATTATTCATTTATTGGTGCAATTTTCTGTTATGAAGCATATTTGGATCTTTATTAGAGATATTTTTGGTGAAAGAAGGTGTCCTTCTTTGTGGCTTGCTATGTTAAGAGCTTTTTCTTGCTCTCGAGGTAGAGGGGTCATTAAGTCTCAATTCAAGTGTGATTTTTATGCTATCAGCCTATATGAGATTTGGAAAGTTAGGAATGATATTCTTTTCTCGGGTATTAGGTGGCAAATGAAAAGGATTGTTTTCCAAATTTCATTTTGTTTGTCCTCTATTTGTAATCATTCTAATAGAAGTTCTAAGTTTGGGAGTTATGTAGGTTATATAGATCATTTCTATAGACTTGGTTGTAACTTTTCTTAATGCTATAATATCTCACTTTCTTTAAAAAAAAATTCTTAAACTCAAGAGTAGCTAATTTACAATTTTTCTCATCATGATAATCCTTGAATTCAAAAATAGCCTCTACCTCATGTAACCAATCAAGAAATGACTCAACATCAAGTTTACCGTCAAAATTAAGAAGATCAATTTTAATATCTCTATCTTCTTTATGGTGATTCCTTGATTGATGATCATTATTCCTTCTACCATTTCTACTACCTTGTTACTCTTCCTTCTACTCTACTCATGAGTTCAAATATCTTCCTCTTTCTATATTGTCCATTTGATATCCAAAGAACTCTTTTTATTCTTGAAAATTTTGCACTGAATCTTGCTTGGTATAGTGAGAATCCATCCTTTGTAATTAATTTTACATTATTGGAAGTTGTTGATGTTTTGCATTGGTTGCTACCAAATTGATTAAGAGCTTTTGGATTACCTCAAAAATTTCTTGAACATTCAATTCTCCCTCTATATGAATCAACGTTTCTTACATACTTAACAAAAGATTAGGAACTCTTTAGGGTTTGATGGGAATTCAAATCTCTTAAGGCCTTTCCTTCTATTTTCAAGTTGGTTATTATAGAAAATTTTTATTGCAATGAGTAAAAAATTACAACCGACAATCAATATTGTCACATACAAAACCAAATCAAAACACCTTACACATTTCTTGCCTTATTCTTGATATAGAATTCAAAAAAAATCAACGTCTAACATTTAACAACTTATAACTATGTTTATGCAATTATCCTATGTTTAAACATGCAATATGCTTAATAATAATTCAAAACACTACTCTAGATGTAGTAATTATATGTATTTCACAAACAACCGGTCAAAATGAATGACTAAACTTCATTTATATTAGCATATACATTAACACACATTCGACTTACTTACAACCTTATATATACCAACTAGTGTTTAATCATCTATTCAGTTTCCTTACATTTCAAAATTATATAAAGGTATAATTAAACATGAAAAATATCTTAGACACATACTTATCATGAGGAATAAATCCATTCGATAGTAGTAGTACATATACACATTTTTTCTCTTTCAAAACAATTCGACGCGCATATTTCCTTCAATCATCTTTAACTTGATTCTTTAAATGTAAATTTCCAAGATTCACTTCAAAATCACTATAAATCTAATTCTATACATGCATTCGACCATATAAGATTATTATCATGCATGAAAAAAATTCAAGGAAAGCAATCGAAATTCAAATAATCAAAACAAGAAACATTAATAACCTCTTTTGTTTCATGTTAGACAAAGGTGTTGCTTGATTCTTCTCTAAGTCATCTTCTACTATTTTTATGTCAATCTAAACTTTTTCTTTGATACTATAACTTGATGTGTAAAATAATAGATGAATATCTTTCACAAATTGAAGATATTTTGGTTTGATGAACATCAATGTTGACTAAATAAGAAAAAAAACCTTGAAGATGGATAATTAAAATGTTGATTCAAATGGTAAATTTTAATCTACTCTAAGATCAGTATAAATTCTAAAGAGAAACCTCTAATCTATATAGTTAATGGATCCTAAAGTTTACTTGTCACTTGAGAGAAAAATAGGAAGAAAGATGGCTAAGAGTCTTGACTCTTGTTCTCTCTTTTTCATTAAGTATTATGTTTTTTTCATTATTCACCTCCGCTGAATATATAATGCGTATATATATATATATATATATATATATATATATATATATATATATATATTTATACATACACACATATAGCATTGTGGCCGAGCCTAACTCTCCTTAATTAAGCCAATATCAATTGGCTTATTTATATAAGAGTTAAATCAACTTATGTCCATATGGTGTACATAATGATTTACAATTACAATGAAAACATATTATAAAATTTACATAAAATATCCAAGATACATAAAACCTAATCACGATAATACATGAAATAATCAACAATCAAGCTCCATGTCTTGTAGATATATCTCCCATGCAACCTTTTAACCCTTGCATTGTCAGTTTCTTAAACATTATATATCATTGGTGAACTTATCTTCTTGCAAAAATTTATAATACTTGCAAGAATCACATAAGGAAACATTATTAGGATTATTATGAAGGTGTTTGAGATTTTAAAAAAACAATTGGTACTACCTCTAAATATGATAAATCTTTCCCTTCAATATGAGAAGATCGAGATAAAGATGCTCCTGTATCACCTTGAGTATGAACTAAATAAAGCAATGTCAAGTTTATCCTAGGATATGGGCAATGCTTGTTATTTTCTACAAAGATTTCTTCAATTACAAGTTAATTAGTAGCTCAACTAACAAGAGAAAATATTCAAGACAAAAGGAAGAATGGGAGATATAGTCTGTCGAGTTATCATTGATAGTGGTTTGTGTACAAACATATCTAATGAGAGAATAGTAAAGGAGCTAGTATTCAATATAACACCATACCCAAATTCTTATTATCTTTAATGGATAAACAAAGACAAAGGACTCAAGGTAACCAAACAAACCCTGATCTTATTTTGAATTGGTAATTATCATGATGAGGTGCTATATGTATTATATCTATGGATGCATGTGGAATTTTATTAGTTATACCATGGGAATATGATAGACGTGCAACTCATAATGGTATTACTAATGAATATCTTATTGTGAGTTAAGAAAATGAATAAACTCAAGCCTTTTAATTGTGATGATATTAGCATAGCCAAGAACAAAAAGAGCTTGATATTACATGAAAAGAATGTGGTCAAATGTATTAAAGAAAAGGGTTGTTGTTATAATTTTATTATCAAGGAATCCATATATAAGGAGAAAAAGTAGAGTAATCCTTGATTATATGAACTTGTTGATGAATTTAATGGTGATTTTCCTAATTCTTACTATTTGGGTTACCACCTTAATAAGGAATAGAAAATGCTATAGATTTAATGCCTTATGTGTCCTTACCTAATATACTTGCATATATCTATCCATCCATCTATCTATCTATCTATATATATAACATGAAGGAGGCTAAGGAATTAAAAAATCATATATAAGAGCTAAAAGGAAAAGGATATGTGAGAGAGAGTATGAGCCCATGTTGTGTACTTAAATTACTTCTTTTCAAAAATTATGGTACATAGAACATGTGTTTTGATTCTAGGGATATAAACAATATCACTATAAAATATAAATTTAATATGCCTAGATTAGATGATATATTATATGAATTGTGTGCATCACAAGTATTCTCTAAAATTAATCTAAAGTGGATATCATCAAATAAGGATAAGAGAAGGGTATGAGTGGAAAGTGCATGTAAAGTTAGAATGTTCTTTATAAGATGACTCTGATGCCTTTTAGATTATGTAATGTTCCTTGTGTATGTATAGGAATTTAGAATAAATCCCTTAGTCCTTTTACTATCGTACTTAGATGATATAGTTTTATATGTAAAAATTGATCGTGATCATATTTTTCATTTAAGAAAATTATTTGATAAATTGTTAGACGTTAAACTATATGAAATAATTGAACTATGTGACACTATACTTTTGAGTGTTGTTTTCTTTGGTTATATTGCAAGTGGAAAAGGTATAAACATGGATTTAATAAAGATTCAAGCTATTCAATATTACCATATACCTATATCAATTCATGAGGTGTGGAGTTTTGATGGACTATTGAGCTTTTATAGGATGTTTATCAAGGACTTCTCAACTACTGTGACTCCAATTACAGATCTCATAAAGGAAGTAGAATTAAATTATGGAGAAGAAGCAACTAAAATCTAATAATTTAAAATCCAAGCTATGTAATGCACTTGCTAACTTTAAGAAATTATTTCAATTTATATGTAATACTAGTAGGGTAGGAATAGTAAGTGTCCTCTCATAAGAAAAATGACTCATTGCATTCTGTAGTGAAACATTATATCGACCTAAACTAAATTATATGTAATCATGATGAAGAATTTTATGTCATCATAATAATCCTAGGAACATGGAGTAATTATTTGAGAACTAAACCATTTTTTTCTATTATTTTGACCATGAAAGTTTGAAATATTTGAATGAAAAAAAGAAAATTAGTGCTAGGCATGAAAAATGGTCTAGTTTCTTACAATATTTTGAGTTTTATATCAATCATTTCAACAATAAAGTAAACATGGTAGTAGATGCATTATTGAGGATGTATATGATACTTATCATTGTGCATGCTATATATTAGGTTTTGAAATGGTTAAATAATTTTATGGAAATGATGAAAAATTAATGGAAATTTACAATTCTTGTACAAATAATGGTAGTCATGGTAATTATGTGCTTCAAGATAACTTTTTATAGGCTTAATAAATTGTGTATCTTTTAATCTAGTGTGTGTGATTTACTTCCTAAAGAAGTTCTTGAAGGGGAGTCATTTTAGCATGCATAAAACTATGATAGTATTACAAGAAAATTTCTTTTATTCAAAAAAGATAAAGGAGTACAAGATATTATTGGGTGATGTGTGACTTATCAAAAATGAAAGAGTTTCTTCCATCAGGGTTTCTATACACATTTACATGTTCCAAACAAACCACGGGAAGGTGTTAGTATGAACTTTATACTAAGGTTACCAATGATATAAAGGAGAAAGGATTCTATTATGGGCGTGGAAGATTGATTTTCTTAAATGACACATCTTATTCCTTACCATAAGATAGATAATGCAACTTATATGGCTGATTTATATTTCAAAGAAGTAGTAAGGTTGGTTGGTATTCTCAAAAGTATAGTGTTAGATATAGACATCAAGTGTTTGAGTTAATTTTGAAAGACACTTCGGCATATATTGGGTACTAAATAGTTATTCATTACATCTCATCATCATCAAATAAAAAAGTCAAACTATTGTGAAAAATAATGCTTTAAAAACTCTATAATGCAACTTAGTTAATAAAGGCACAAAGAATTTGTGTAGCACATGCTGAGTTTGCATAAAATAGAAATCAGTTAGTTATAACTCTAGTGATTCCGTTTGAGTTTTTCTATGGGGATAATCCTTAATTGCCTATTGATATGTTATCTTTAAAAGAGTAGTTATTAAGAACTATGATGCTAAAGAATGAATTAAAACCTTTAAGAAACTTTATTGATAAATTAAGAGCAACATAGAGAAATATAATTGATGATATCATGCACAAGCTAATAAATAATGAACGCAAGCAGTATTTTCTTCAAGAGAAATATTATGGTTACAGTTAAGAAAGAAAATATTTTAAAACTTAAGAAAAAATAATCTAATACCAAGATTTGATGGACAATTATAAATATTAAGGATATTCAGAGATAATGCTTATAAGTTAGAACTTTTAATGTTTGTGATTTATCTACATAGTACAGTGATGCTAAGTTTATGGAAAATCCTCTTCTACAAGGTATAATGATGCAATAGCATCTAACTGTCCTAGTGAATATCAAAAAGGTTAAAAAATAGCATTATTGGAGATATAACCAGTAGTTTTGAAGTTCTTGAAGGCCTTCCCCAAAGCCATATTTCTTGTAAAAATTTATTATTAAAATTTTAATGGTATATCAAATGTTTGAAAGAAGGTGAATTCATTCAAAAGACCTAGTGTATAAGATAAAAATAAGGTAAGGATGTGCACAAGTGATCATAGAAGAGAAAGCAACAAAATAAGATGTTATTACATATACCACATGTTTACATGGCTAGGGTTTTTGCTAGCCTTTTATGTACACTTAATAAATATTTTAATTTAAATTTTAGGGTGTGTGGTACATTCATGTGTGCTTGTGTGTGTTTAGCTCAACAATGTTCAGTAGGGAAAGTGTAATAATGAAGCACAACATAGTGGTGCAAGTATACACAGTCGACCCAAGTAGTAAAGTGATGAGAGAATGTCGATAACATAGGGATAAAGAGGAATGAATTATGCTAGCCAAAGTTAAGTAACCTATGAATATACTAATGTGACTAAATGTTGATAGGGTGATGCAGAAAAAATAAGAAATAATTGAATGCACAAAATATTAACAAATTCAATTTAGGATAGATGTGAAGGAAATCATGAGATAGAGTTGTGAGTGGAGAGTTATTAATGCTAAGTGTGTGTACCCTATGACAATTCATAGCCTGTTGGACTTGATGGATATTAATCCTCTTAAACTCATTGTGTTTCACTCAGTGGTGAAGCATACTCTCAAGTCATCTTCATAATGGCGCATGGGCCTTAGCAATGTCACATAATGAGGGTTGAAGGATTAATAACAACGTCTCTTCACCTTTTGGTTCCAACCTTATCACCATTTATCATTGTATGTTCTGCACGCTATCCAAGTTGATGTAGATTTTGAACAAGTACCTAATGTGGCCAACATACAACACCTTGACAATTAAATCTTAACAAAATGAAATATTATTTAACTCAACACGACTAGACATGTCAAGATTATAGCAACAAAGGTTTCCAAACTTTTCCTTTTAGTAAGAAGCTAGCCAACGAAAAACTTATTCAAACTAAGATAAAATAAAGAAGAGAAAGAAGGGAAGGAAATGGGAAGATTACTGTACTCTAACCCTTACCTAGCCCAATCAGTACTTCTTCTTTTTTTCTCTCTTTATTGAGCTCTCTTGGGACTCTTCTCCCTTTTTTCCTTTCTCTACTACTCTTCTATTGCCTTTATTTTTTTTCTCATTATTAATTCCTTGATTTTCATTTCTTAATTATCCTCCCTAATTCTATCCTGGAGTATTTATAATGTGCATTTATGCATATAGGAAAAATGTCCCCTAGTGTTGTGACGGTCGAATGCACAAAAGCATCAAGCAACTGTACCTTATTGTCAGGTGGCAGTGCCTTGTAGTGGTCCCAGGGTGAATTTTACTAAATTAAGGAAAATCATTTGTTCATTTTTTGTCGGTATGTAGACCTATGATGACAACCTAGGCAGTAGCTCTTATAGTCTTAATAGTGTGTAGGGATGCTTTAATACATTGGAGTGTTGTCGTTCCTACACATGTCTTAAAAGTAGCTCAGTAAACTCATTAAGCCTATGAGGAGTCATGAGAGTGGAGAGTGCTATAAGTTTATAAGAGAAAGGAGCTATTTTAGGTTAAACTCAAGTGAGTTATGTAAGATCTCAAAATATGAAAAAAATTGCTAAGAATCACACCTTATGACTCCCTCGTGTGGAAAAAAATCATGGATAATGATACTCATAGGGTCCTTTTAATTAGCTCAGATCCATGTATATCACTTTCCCAAAACTTAAGTTGTTGCTCGTCATAAGCAACATTATGACAGTATAAGGGGAGACCCGTATGTAAAATAAGATAGCAATTCTTAGACTTTATCCATGTTGAGCTTCTAGTTTTAGGTAAAAAATTGCCTACTAGAGTGTGAGATGTTATAAGAGTTAATAGTGTCTTGTGTGTGCTGAAGGAATTTTTATGGATTTTTCTTTTGGACTTCCTATTATAGCAATAATGGTCATCAAGGCACTTGTGAGCTTCAATGTCCTTTTCCAATAGGCGGCCTACTATTAATCCCTAATTGAAGTTTCATTTTTTGTAATAAAATGAAATAGGGTTTCCCCATATTAACAGGGTCTTTTTTATGCAAGTGTACATTTGGGTCTCAGACAGGTACCCCCGAATACTATATCTTAACACGTATTCTAGAAATGGTCAAGGGAGCTTATCACCCTATAGTAAACGGTTTGGCGCAAGTGCACATATGGTTTTCATGCAAAATTCCCTTTCATCTGTTAATATGTTGGGATAGGCTCTTAACTAATTGTCTTTCCCCCAAACTTATTCAATTATAACCTTCATAGGGTGGTCATGGCAGGTCGCCTAATGCTTTATCTTAAGGAATTTGTAATTAATGTGTCCTTCTTCTTATGTCCAAGGTCTAATAAGATCCAAAGATATTCCTTATTTTTTTTTACTCAAAGTGTTTCTATGATGATGGTTTTAATAATCTCCACTTTTCCATGACAATAAAAATAGATTTGACCTAGAGATTAACATGTCCTTTAAGGCTTTAAAGTAGATCATTTATTTCACATATGGGGTGTTCATGTCAATAATTCCTTAAATACTCTTGTGTGCACAAATATCGTTGTAGGGATAATTACTTAGCTCATATGATTGATAGGGTAAGCAGTAGAGCTACTATTGTCGCTGAGACTATGCATACGAGTCATCCTAATAAAATAATTGAAAAATCTATGCAAATAGAAATCATGAAAATTATATTACATTAATTAGTACTATAAATTAAAGATATCATTGAAACATACTGATATAATAACTAAGATAGGCCCTCTCATTCATAAAAGTTGTTAGTGTCCTCATTGTCAGGCAGAAAGAGAGGGGAACTTAAAAGATAAAAAAAAAGATAGTATGGTCATGTAACTAGGATTTAGTATAAAAAAAAAAGAAAATAAAATAAAAAATAAACTTCTTGGAGATCTGGACAATGGTTAAATTGATTTGGATGGTGATGGCATAACTTGTAGGGTTGCGGATGGTGTGATAATGTTTTTCATAGGTTAGAGTCTTCTTTCTCAAAACTATCTAGGTTTTCCTATACTGGGATGTTAAGTTGGGAATCAATCACTCCTTTACCTTTTTTGGTGGGGATAGATGACAACGTACACTGTTGTGGGCTTGCAAAATTACCCAATTTTCTTTCCTCCACAGGCTCATCCCGACCTTTCCTCCTCCAAAGGAGTGATTGATAGTTTCATCACTAGCTTAAGTCTCCTTGTTTCTAGATCGATCAAACCAATGATTTCTATTGAGGTTAATAGATTTGTGACAATTGCGATGATCTAATTCAGCCCTCTTAGTAATATATCCATGTCATCCTTTAATGCCTACATCTTTACCTTTAACCCTGTTTGATGTTGTGTTGGATGTGGTGGTAGTGACTTAGCTTTAGGAATTAGTAAAAGGGTGTCAAAGAAGAAATTTATGACAATTTAGTTAATCAAGTGGGGGATAGTGACCTTATCCTCATTGGGTTGTAAAGGTATTGTTGCCTTGGCATAAAGGCCAACAACTAAGGTAGGGTAGAATATTGGTCCTTATGGCTTTGTGACCATCATTTCTAGTTGATCTTGTATAATCCTCCAAACATCGATGGTGCGTTTGGTAAGGATCCAATAAATTAAGACCATACAATCAAAAGAAATTAATCAGCCATGAATGGTGGGTAGTAAATGACTTCAAATAAAATGATACTAAACCTTTGATTGAGGGAGGAGATATAAGAGATCACAATGGCTGAGTACCATTGGTGGTGATTCTCCATTATGTGCCCAGCTATGTTAGTGTGATGAGAACGTTGACTGTAACATCTGTAGTAGGGTTGTAGATCAATTTTGATTATTTATTAATATTGAAAGAAGGTAGACCATAAAGGGTGTTGATTGTAGTAAAGAGGTAAGAAACTAACTTCCCATGGACATGAATTGTCTTTGTATTGAGGTGGTAGTAGAATTCTAGGACTATCAGTAGGGTGAATTATGAGGGTTTTGATAGAAAGTGTCCCATTAATGGTGGGTGAAATGGTAGATGAGGTACTATAGTAGGTTAGGTAGGGAAGAAGCTCTCTCAATGTAGAAATATCAGTTGGTTAGGTTGTTAAAGTGTTCCCAAGATATTTCAGATTGAAAGACTGTAAGGGAGTTGGCTAATCTCTTATTATAAAGCATGTGGGGTACTACCCTCGAACTTATCCTCTCAACAAAAGAAGAAATTCCTCTCAGATGTCAAGTATTACTACTAGGATGATCCTCGGCTTTACAAGAAATGTAAATATGAGGTCTACAAACGATGTCTCCCTAAAGAGGAAGTAGGAAGTATCATCGCTCATTATCATTCTTCACCATATGGGGGTCATGCTAGCACATTCAAAATAGCTTTAAACATTCTCCAAGAAGGTTTATATTGGGCTAACCTTTTCAAAGATGTTCAACAATATATTAAGAAGAAATGTAATGCCTCTCAATAACATCTTTAAAGTTGAGATATTTGATGTTTGGGGAATTGGCTTTATGGGACCCTTCCCTTTTTACAACAATAAGTTTATTATATTCATGTGGATTATGTCTCAAAATGGGTGGAGGCAGTGGCGTCTCCCACCAATGATGACAAAGTTATGGTGATATTTTTGAGGTTTGGTGTTCCTAAAGCTCTTGTCACTGATGGTTGTTCCTATTTCACCAATCGACTTCTCAGCACGCTTCTAAAAAAATACATTGTTACTCATAAAATAGCCACACTATACCATCCCCAAATAAGTGGACAAGTGGAACTCACCAACCATGCCATAAAGGGTATCCTTAAGAAAATGGTGGCCCACAAACAAAAAGATTAGGTAGTGAGGTTGAATGATGCTCTATAGGCTCATCGAACCACTTACAAGACACCAATTGGAATGACACCCTTTCTTTAGTATATGAAAAATCATGTCATCTACTCATTGAAGTGCAGCACAAGGCATTTTGGGTAATAAAATGATCAATTTTGGGTGATAATGCATAAACATACAAGGAGATAACCAATAAGTGGCACAATAGGCATATTATCCAAAGTATATTTCATGAAGGGGATTCTATGTTCGTTTTTAATTTATGCCTCAAGCTTTTCCCAGGGAAGCTTTATTCTAGATGGTTAGGGCCATTCTATGTTTGAAAGGTATATCCATTTGGGGCTATGGATATTTAGAGCATGTGTGCAGGCATTTACAAAGTTAATGGTCAAATATTGAAGCCTTACATTATCAGTTCTTTGGTAAAAAATATGAGCACACTCGCTCTCCTAGATTGATCTCCAATTTGAAGGAAAAATGATCAAGCTAAAGTCCTTAAAAAAGCACTCATCGAGAGGCAACCCAAATTTTTGTGTGCTTTTTCTTTCATTTATGTTTATTATTTGTGTTGTCTTTTTTAATTTTTACTTTTAATTATCTTTTTTTAAAAAAAAAATGTTTTGGCAAGTCCTGTTATGTTATGAGTTAAGGATAAGAAAGGTAAAGAAGAAGAAGCAAGTTTGTGGTAAAGCAGGCTAAAAATAAGCCAAAATGGGTGTAACATGGCTTGATCATTGCCTGACACATGACCATGCAACCCCCGGGAAGCAAAATCTCAAAATTGAGTGTCGCAAAACCTAGGCACATCCTAATGCATGGCCATACTACATTCTTCCTCAGCTAGTGAGATAAGATATTATGCATGATCGAACTGTTCCAATTCAGCATTGCCCTGCTTTTGTACCCAAATATTTTTGGGAGGCCAAAAAATTTGCACAGTTGTGCCTTTCTTAATCACCATGCCAGTGCCACTCCATTTCTAAAATTTATGAGAGAAAAAATCACACACGGTCGAGCCACATAGTGCTGCATGATTGTGTGAATTCACTTATATATATCTACACGCCTAGATTTGGCCCCATGTACTCCTTTCCTTTGCTTCCAGTTCATTACACTCGACACTTCCAAGCCATAATAACCCAAATCAAAGCACCACTGACACTGCCCTCCACCTCCATCAGCATTTGCACCACCGTTCACTACATGACCGTCACATAACCATCCTCTACAATACACCAAAACTCTACACACACCTTCAAAACAAGACTACCACACTTCAACACATCTACACCTCTATCTAGCATAACCCCAATTGCTCTGCATACCCTCAACACCACAACCACTGCAACACCTCACAACCACCCCAACACAACCACCGTCAAGACCTTAAAAACTATAGTAGTGCACAATCATCCCCTGCATTGCACCACTCCTACATGACCACTACACCACCATAGCCATAGTGCACAATTGTGCACCACTACCTCGCACCACCACAATCATACAAAACTTCAACTGTGCACCACAATTACCACCACTACATAGTCTTCACCATTCACCCATCTATTTGGTAAATTGAGCTTAACTACGGTTTGATTCCCATTTCCTTCTAATTACATGGCTTAATCCTATTTTGTATATCTTTATTATAGGTTTGAAACTTATATTACCTATTTTTCTTGCATAACTTCTGATACTTGGTATATTAGTTTTAGATCTTTAGGTTTTTCTTGCAAATAGCCTTGAAAAAGCTTACAAAGTCAACCGCTGTAGGAACCAAAGGAGAATAATCATAATAATAGCAACTATAATCTTGAGACTGAGGTAGATCCTCAAAAACTCAACCGTCTAATCCCTATAGCATCGTAATTGCTTGCTCGGTTCACCAAGAGCATTATGAGGCCATATATTCTCGAAACATGATGTACACTATATATATCAAGAAAATGTGTCTAGAGAATTAAGGGATTTGTAAGATGTGTCTAGAGAAGTAAGGGATTTGAGTCTGTGTCAAGTATTTGATTACTAGAGGTGGTCTTTTCCACTTCTCTACTCATTCCAAACGTAAGAGCAAGGGACTTACCCTTGAGTTCATTAGCTCCTTGACTTTTGAGTGAATTGGGGAATTTGTGTCTTTTAGACTCTTCAATGAGTCTCATGTTGTGTCACTGACACAATTCTCCAAATGACTCACAAAATCTAGGATCCTTAGGCATTTTGGGCCAAGATATCCTGGTCAAAGCGGGGTTGCATTGCTAGGCCTTATAGTGAACGTCATGCTAAGGTCATTTTGATTTACAACCCTATGTTTCCTATGAATATTATCTGGGACATGTTTTGGAAGAAGTAAAAGCCAAGGGAATGTATGAAAGCTTGAGCTATGGGCTCTCTATTGTATGCTCTGAGATGTTTCCCAGCATAGAGGGTAATATCTTATGGATCACCTCAATAATGTTAGCACTAACATTACTTGTGATATCATTATCAGAGGTATTGTAACATACATCGCCCTATGGCTTGGATACGTCATCAAGTATATCCCATTTGACCTCCCAAAGACATATCTAGGGATAATGACTTGTATAAACATAAAGCTCTTTGTGCAAGATGGGTTGTAGTATTGCCTTTACTATAATAAGGAGATGTCGTATTCATTACCCAATAGAGCCTTTACCGCTCTAATTGTTAATGAAGTTGCTTGCTAGTTACCTTTTCCAACCACACTCCGCCTTGGTCAACATACCTCCCCTCAAAACGAGCATCCTAATGCCTTCAACGAAGCATCTAGTTTTGTAATACACTATAATTTCAAAACCTAAAATTTAATAATTATTCCTCAATTGTGATATTTAATTTTTAAATTATTAATTTAATTTTATTATGGAATTTTGATTTATAAAAATGTATATGATTATTAAATAAATTAAAACAAATATTTTGTTATTTTATCATACTATTTTTAATTAAATAATTTTCCAAACTATTATTTAACTAAAATTATCCTCTTAAATTTTTATTAAATTAATTTATTAAAATAATTTATCCATCTAAATAATGAAACACCCCATTTCTAAAAATTATTTCATTTTTATTTTTTCCTTTTTCCTTTTTCTTTCTCTTTTTTCCTTCGTTTTTCCACTTTTTTCCTTTTTCTTCTTTTCTCCTTTTCCTTGGGCTGATAGACCTCTTCTTTCTTCTTCCCCCTACTGGGCCACTACCCCTCTTTCCTTTCTTCGCCTTTCCAAACCCCTTCCCTTTTTCTTTTTCTTCCTTCTTTCTTCGCTAGTTTAGCCAGCCTAACCACTCCACCCTTCCTTCCTTTTTCTCCCCCATGTGTTGATCGACCCACTCTTCCTTTCCCTTACCCAAATAGCCTACTAGCCTCATTCTCCTTTCATCTTCCTTCTTTCCCCCTGTGTTGATGAGCTATGCCAACCCCCCAATTTCTTACAACCTTTCCTCTCCTCCACACCTGCCATAGTAGCTTGCATGCCCTCTCTCTCTCTCCCTCTCTCTTTTCCTTCCATTTTTGGCCACACACACTCCTGCACAACCTCTCACATGCCTACCCCTTTCCCTTTCATATCTCTATTCCTACCACCCTACACCCTATGCGCCTGATGCCCTATAGCTACCTAACCAACCCTTCTTGGCCTCTTTGTTTCCTTCTCCTTACTTCCTTATTCTCCCTCCCATTTTCTTCTCCCTTGAGCTCTCCTTCTTCCCCTTACAGAGCGTCCCTTTTTCTCTCTTTCCTTCTTTTCCCATCTTCCCTATTTTTACTTTGCTTCCATAAATTGCCACCTCTTCTACCCAACGAACCACCACACTAACCCCCTAGCCTCCCCTACTTCCTCCCTACACCACCAATCATCAACTACTCGCCTCCTACAACCACCCTTCCCATCCTCTCTCTTTTTTTTCCTTTTTTGACGTCCACTTTACACCAACACCTTGCGCCACCATCTCCCCTCTTCCATCATAGCCAAAGCCACTCGTTAACCCCATGAAACCTTCTTTACCACCTCCCTACCTCAGCCATCTGACATCTCCCCTGTAACCCCCTTTTTTCTTCTCTTATTTTTCCTTCCTTCTTCTCCTTATCCCATCCTTTACACCTCCTTTCTATCTTTACCACTGCCATCTCAATCACTCTGAGCCACTAATCTCTAACCCCCAACCACCACCTACACCCTGCCACCCTTTCTACACCTAGCCACTACCCCCACTCCCCTCTACAAGCCACCATTGAGGCCCTTCTTTCTCCCTCTTCATCCACCACCTCCTATCCCTATTCTCCTATTTCCCTCTTCATTTTGTGCATGCAACATGAGTTTTGTTGTACCCTATAGGTTTAATTGACCAAATTTTGAGGTATAACATAGTTAGTGTTAATATGTGTTTAATAAGCTTTTTGATAAAAATTCATCCCTTTAATTTTCAACTACTAATATGCTACTTTTTTTTATTTCTAGGTATTAATTTTTACTAATAAAAGCTTAAAATTTTAATAGGGTTAATGCTAAAGTTTAATTATTGATGGAAATAAGGAAACCATTATACCCTACTAAAATGTGTGGAAATACATATACTTGCATATTAGGGTTTTAAATATGTTTCTGTGCATATTATGTAATGTTAATCATACCATGATTGTAGCATATGTTGGGAGTTGGAAATTAAAGGATTTTATATTGTGTCATGTGTAGAAATGATGGTTAAGAAAAGATGCTAGTTGTTAATGTTCATATTAGATACATATACTTGTTATGTATGTAAATATGGCTATTTATAGTATACATAAAGTTAATATGAGCCCTAAAGGCATTTTAGTTGTAATCCCCCGAAATTTTAAAAACCTATAATTAATGAAAAGCTTTTATTTAGGATAAATTATCTTTTCAAATTATTTTATGGATTTTTGAGTGTATAAAATTGGATAGGAATATTTAATAAATTAAATAAATATTTTATTATTTTATCATACTCATTTTATTTAAATAAATTCCTAAATCAATATTTTTCTTAAAATTAACCTTTTTAAAATCATATATTATATTATATTAAATTAAATTATTAAATAAATTTATTTACCAAAAATATTACATTAAGTTATTTTATTAATTAAATTATTTTATTTTCACCATTTTTCCTTTCCTTTTTCCCTTTTTCCTTTTCATTCTCCTTTCTTTTTTTTTCTTTTTCTCTCCTTTGGGCTGCCAAACCCTGGCTTGTCCTTCGTCCTTGTGCTTGGCCCAAGGCTCGCTTCTTTTCCTTCCTCTCCTCCAAAACCTCTTTTCTTTTATTTCCTTCATCCCCCTAACCAGGCTGGCCCACTTCTTCCTTTTTCTTTTCTTTCTTCACCTACCTTATTCCCCGACCACCTCTGCCATGCCCGGCCATACCTGAAAACCTTACTTGTAATGCACCGCCTCCCTACCACTCCCTCTCTCTCTTGCCATTTTCCTGTCCCTTTTCGACCCAACCAACCATTTTCTCTCCTCACGCATACCCCACTTTCTTTCCCTCTTCTTCCCTTCCCTCTCCCTACCCCCTGACCAGCCACCTTCCCCTCTATAGCCTGTCCCGGCCAACCACCTACTCCCCTCTCCTCCCTCTTCTTTTTCTTATCCTCACCAGCCTCTCTCCTACCCATTTTTGTGCCTCACTTCCCTCATTTGATTCCTTTCTCTCCACTTATTCTCCTTTCATCCCTCCCCCTATTTTTACACCGCCGCCCAATTTCGTCACTTCCACCGCCGCACTAGCCACCTACACCACACCCTGCCACCCTCTACCTCACCCCTACACAGCCACACCACCCTTTGATCCACCCTGCAGCCCTCCTCCTTCCTCTCCTCTTCTTTTTCTCCCTTTTCAGCAACCACCCTGCACATCCTCCTTCCGTAGCTGTCCCCCCGCCACTTCTGCCACCCGAGCCACCAAACCACTCCTTGCAACCTTCCCTACCACCCCCACACCTCCTTTGGTCGAAACCAACACTTGGAGCCCCTCATTTTCCTCCACCCTTTTCCTTCCTTCGTAGCCCCCTCCACCTCGGCAGCCACCTTTGCAGCCTCACTGCTGCCGCCACCGCCACCCTTGGCCGCCAACAACCTATCCCCGACTACCACCTACACCCCATCTTCACCCCTGCACCTTTGCCTTGCCCTAAATCCTCCCCCACCTTCCCTCTTTCATAGCCCCAAAACCCTAACAAAAAATTAGCACCCCTTCTACCTTTCTTCCACCACCTTTGACCACTTCTAACCCTTGTTTTGTATACAGCTCATGCTGCATGAGTAGTTTGATTTGCTTCCTTCCTTTGGGTTATTTTGGTTAATGATTTTAAGGTATAATAATATTTATGTTAAGTATTTCATTAATTATGTTTTATAAAGTCTTATGCTTTGGTTTTCTCATTTCTAATATGATAAGTATTGATAATATTTTTAGGTATTGGTTTTGCTAATCAAAGCTTGAATCTTTAACCGGAATACTGGCAATGTTCCATCTGTGGGAATTATGGTAATCATTAAACCCCACTTAAATGTATGGATAAACTTATGTTAGCATATTAGGGTTTTAATATGTTGTTTCGCATGATATATGTTGTTTAATATAATATATATTATCTTGTATTAATTGATAAAAAGGAAAGCATGCTAGTTTATACGCCATGTGTGGAAATAATGCTTAAGGAAGGAGTTTGATTATTAATGGAAATGTTAAGTACTTATCCACATTTTATTATGTTATTGTGACCATTGATGCATGAGTAATATTACTGTAAGCCCTAGGGACATTTTAGTAACATGTCTTGTGCAAGAATGTGGCCTAATATGCATGGGTACTAATGAGTATTATGTTGAAATATAATAGTTGATGGAGTTGGATGATGAGAATGGAGTACTAATATTGCTATTTTATGTAGGGATGATAATTAAATAAAAGTGGTGTAATAAGGGGAAAAATGATAAATTTTATAAGTAAAAGGGCATTATGGAAAATTTGAAAGTAAAGGATAAAATGGTAATTTTGTAAGTAAAAGGGTATTATGGTAATTTTGGAAGTAAAGGGAAAAATAGTAAATTTGTAAGTAAAAGGGTATTATGGTAATTTTGGAAGTAAAGGGAAAAATAGTAAATTTGTAAGTAAAAGGTATTATGGTAATTTTGGAAGTAAAGGGAAAAATAGTAAATTTGTAAGTAAAAGGGTATTATGGTAATTTTGTGTAAAGGAAGGGTAAAATGATAATTTAATAAAAGAGAAGGGTAAAATGGTAATTCGGTGTAAATGAAGGGTAAAATAGTAAATTAATAAAGTAGAAGGGTAAAATGGTAATTTGGTGAGAAGGAAGGGTAAATTGGTAATTATGATAATGGAGAAGGGTATTTTGGTAATTTAACCAACTAAAGGGTAAATTGGTAATTATGATAATATAGAAGGGAAATTTAATAATTTAACAAACTAAAGGGAAAATTGCTAATTATGATAATGAAGAAGGGAAATTTGGTAATTTAACCAACTAAAGGGCAATTTGGTAATTATAACAAAGGAGAAGGGAAATTTGGTAATCTAACCAACCAAATGAGAAATATGATAAGTGTAACAATTATGAAGGGTGATTGGTGACCTAATAAGTGTGGGAGATAACTTGGTAACCTAAACCGAGTAAGGATGTGGCTAAGAATAACTATGTGTGTGTTATGTGCCTTGTGTGCCATGTTGGTACTTTATGCTTAATGACTAATCATTTGTAGCGTTGCTTAGAGTTAAGGTATATTTATGTGACTTCCTTATGGCATGTGGATGATGATTATATATGTTGTGCGTATGATGTTACATGATGAGACCCTTTAGGACATGCATGTGAGGAAGTTTAATAATATGACATAAGATGAAAGGATAAAAAGGGAAAGAGGGAAGTGAGTTGATTTAAGGGATATGAGATTGATCCAATTGTCTCATGATCCATGAAGGGGGAAAATAAAAAGAGGTTATAATCAAAATGAGCAAGTGATGTGAATCGTGCATGGGAAATTTCTAGGGTTTGCATGAGATGGATGAAGTCTACATGGGGACGATCCTTACGTAAGAAAGGTGCTAGGGTTTTGAGTGGCGAACTAGGGTTTCACGGTCATATGTAAAATTGGTGAGTAGAGTGATAGGATTTGAGTTGAATCTAAATGAGATGAGGTGTTGGATAATAAAAGAAAGGTTGGGCCACATAAGTCCAATTAGGGTTTCAAGGGAAAACCCTAGGGAGTTGTAGTGAGAGAATTTGGATGTCATAAGGTGATAAGCCTTAACCCACCCTTAGGAGTTGGGTTTTCGTTATGAGTAAATGGAAGGAGGAATGGATGTCGGAGTGTGATAAGAGGTGCAGAAGTCTTAAGATATGGGACGAGCCCTCTCGGGAGGATAGAAGTAGAGGTCGGTGACATGTATGTCAAGGGTGAAATATTTTCGAATAAGATATGAATAAGATACTAATCATTTAAAAAAGAAGATCGTTGAGCTGAACCTAGACCGGTGCACCAGCGAATAATAGTGGCCAGGAGCCGGGGTGCCCTAGAGACTGATTCACCAGCGAATAATAGTGGCCAGGAGTATTTTGCCCTGCATGATTTTTGGTCCACCAGCTATAATAGTGGGGGATTTGGTGCTCAACAAACCGAACTTAATAAAGATAAGACATGGGAAAGACACTAAGTAATTACAGTGAAACACCATGTGAGTCAGGGCTAGACCGGTCTATCGGGGAATAATAGTGGCTAGGAGAGTTCTACCCTATAGATTGGTCCACCGATAATAATAGTGGTTAGGAGCATTTTGCCCTCTATGTATTCCGGTCCACCAACTATAATACTTGGGTTCTCGTACTCACATGGATATATAATTTGAGAGATGACTGAATAATGATGGACTAATAGCTTAAGGCCCGGATGTATTGATTTTGCTTTATGACCAGTTAATATTTGCTGGACTTGTTAAGTATGTGAATCTTGTGTATGTATATTTTATCAAATATGTATATAGTTATGTATCATGTGTTGCATTACAAGCCTACTTTTTAGTGTGTTTTAAAGGTTACTCAGTACCATAGTTCTGAAGGGTTCCATTCGTGGGGCCCCTACCTGTTCAATGAGCAGAGTCCCTTGTAGGTCATTTTTAGGTGTTATTCAAGTGGCAACAGGAAAGAGCGTAAGGAACTATCTGGAAAGTCCTAGGGTTGTACTCTTTCTCTTTTTAAACCCAATTTTTAATGTGGTCCTTATTTTTGTAACCACCACTAGTGGATTGTAATATTGTAATGTTGTTATTTATGCTACTCTGATTTCAATATGGTTTAAATTTCTAGCAATCAGTATTTCATTCTTCTAGCCTTAGAAGTTGGTACTGGAACGGTAGGAGTGAACCGGTTTGGTACTAACTCTTTTAATAAAACAAAATTTTTCTATAGTGAATTTTGGGGGTGTTAAATTAGTAATTTTACTTATACAAAGGCTAAGACCTAAGAAAGTGGGATGGTAGGTGATAATGGGTATTAATAACAAATAATAATGGTTGGCGGTGTTAGATGATGCATATGGACCATAGGTATTAATGTTTTATATGGTAAGGGTATTTTAGTAATTTTAGCAAAAGAAGGGTAAATTGGTAATTTTATGAATAAAGGGGCATTATGGTAATTTAATAAGTAAGAAGGGTAGTGTGGTAATTTTGGCATGAAAAAGGGGTGACGTGGTGATTTAATGAATAAAATGATATTTTGGTAATTTAACAAGTATGAAGGGTCACTTGGTAATTTTACAAATAAAAGGGGTATTTTTGTAATTTGGCATAAAAAAAGGGTAACTTGGTAACTATACAAGTATGGGGGTAATTTGGTAATTTAACAAGTATAAGGGGTAAATTGGTAGTTTAAAAAGTATAAAGGGTAATTTAATAATTTAACAAACCTAAAAGACAATTTTGTAATTTTAACAAGTATGAAGGGTACTTTGATAACTCCGTAAGTATGAAAGGTAAATTAATGAATTCATAGGTATAAAAGGGTGTTTTAGGTAATTATATAAGCATGAAGGGTAGTTTTAGAATTTGACAATTAAAAGGGTATTTTAATAAACAGGCAAGAAAGGGGTAATTTAGTAACTTTGTAAATGAGGGGTATATTGGTAATTTGCATATAATATGGGAATGGATTTAGTAAGCCTCCCTAATAAGTCATAAGGGATATTAAATAATAAAATAAGGATTTATGGCCTTAGTATCACTTGTTTAACTATAACCATGTATATTATATGGATAAGGGTATTTTGGTTAATTAGTGAATATCATAAGGATACTGTATGGTATAGTTTTGAATGGATAATAAAGGGTATAATATGATGTTTATTTGGAAATCATGTAAGAGGTGCCTTAATTGTTAATTATGCATGGAAATGTGTGCTAGATATAAGAGAAGTACATGTTAAGGTTTATGTGTTTAATGATCCCTTAGTATAGAGTACTTTATTCCATAACCAGTAGTATAATTATGTTATGATAACCTATTATGGCATGTGAATAAACAAAAAGAAGTCTGTGAAGAAAATAGATGATATGAGGAAGCCTTAACCTTAGGGGCACATTGGTCATTTTGACCTAAGGTGCTTAAGTATAAGAATTGGAACCTAGGATGGCCTTAGTAGATTATTTAAGTTAACATGTACAAGATTATGAATATGGATTTCTTAATAATAATAAATATTAATTAAAATGATTTAGTATATGATTGAATATGTTTCCCATGGTCACCTTAATTAATACACTAATAATTAAAGTGGAAGACCTCAAAATTAGGAATAGTGGCTCTTCAGGGGGTTGCTATCCTAAAGACGTTGTTTAGCCCACTATTATTCTCGATTTTTTTAGTGTGCCTTGGTGTCCCAACTAGGCCCTACATCTTACTCTATTAAGCTCTATGGACCTAAGTATGATTTATGTATACTTATAGATTAGGTGTCCTTGTCGGTAGAGTATTATATGTCCTTATCCACTAGTAACACTAGGGTACCTTTGCAGCCCTAGGTTGATGGTAGGAGGGTATCGTGTTGCTTGTATGCACCAGTATGACCAGTGTACCTTTGTCTCTCTACGTTCATGATCTCCCCCTCAAGTCAAATAAATGGAATTGTTGTGTTAATTAATTGGAAAGATACTAATCATTTAAAGTGGAAGATTATTGCCTAGATGAATTATATCATATGTACCAGTTTACCGATTATAATAGTGGCCAGAAGCGTTTCACCTTATAGGTCATATATGTGTATTGGTCCATTGGTTATAATAGTGGCTAGGTGTGTGTTGACCATGAGTGTTTTCCTTTCCATCAGTTAAAATAGTAGGGGATCTTGAGCTCAATAAACCAAACCTTAGATGATAATAAATCATAATATATATATATATATACCAATCACTTATAGTGGAACAACACGTGAGTCGGGGCTAGACTAATCCACTAGCGACAATAGAGGCTAGGAGCTTTTTTCCCTGGAGACCAGCCTACCGACGAATAATAGTGACCAGGTGTATTCTACCCTGGAGTATATTTCCATCCACCAGCTATAATAGTGGAGTTCCCATACTCATGTGGATATAATTTGAGAAACAATGTTGAATAATGTGTAATTAATAACTTAAGATAAGAAGTTATTGATTTTACCATTACGATATATTGTTATAGTATAAACATGGCCTTGGTGCCTTCCTCTCATTGTAAAAGCTGGAAATGCTAAGTAATGTACTTGGTGATATACAATTCTTCATATTTGTTGTGTTTAATTCTGTAAATTGTGTATGTATTGTTCCCATATGTGTATAATGTGTTACATGCAGGCCTTACCTTTTAGTTTAATATAAAGGGTTACTCAGTACCGTAGTACTGAAGGGTTTCATTTATGGGCCCCTACCTATTCAATGGGTAATGTCTCTTGCAGGTTAGCTGCATATGCTATTCAATTTCATATCTGGTTAGAGCGTAAGGTTCGTTTGGGATGTATTATGAATTTATACTTTAAACCTTTGTTGTCCATGTTTAATGATTTTTTTATGTGACCACGAATAGTGGAATTTATTCTTATAATGTAATTTTCGCACTACTCTGATTGAAAAGAAAGTTGAATTTGTGTAAATTATATTCTATCCTTCTAAGACATAGCACTTAGTACTAGAATGGTAGAAGGAAATCAGTCTGATACTAGATGTGGCGGTAACATCCCCAAAATTCACTATATTTGCTTCCGCCTAGGTTTTAATAAAACAAAATTGTTTAGTAGTGAATTTTAGGGGTGTTACAGCTTTACCCTTACTTCCTATTCCTCCACCCCTCTCCTTTAGTGCCAATCTAGGTCCTTCCTATTCTTATGGCACATCTTATGATGCCTAGTTTCATCATATCGATGCACACTTCGATACACTAAAGGCTTAAATCACCAGTATTAGGGAATGTATCGCTCCGTTAGACCAAATGAACTCACAGATGCAACAAATGTATCAATAGCATCTCATTCATGGTTTCCATCCCCCACATACTCTGTAGTGAGTGCACCTATCTCCCTTTCCCATTTTTACCTTCACATTGAGGACAATATATTGTTTAAATATGATGGGATTTTTGTTAGTTTGTTGCTTTCTATTTTCATTTATTTTCTTTCTATTCTAGTTCTCTTAGTGTGTTTTTTTTCTTCTTTTTTCTAGGTTTTTCTCCATTATTTTTATTTTTTTGTTTGCTTGGTGTTCCTTTTTGAAAAAAAAAGGAGAAAAATAAATTAGGAAATGATAATTTAATGATAAAACTTTGATAGAACTTTCTACATAGCTTGATCATACACAAGTGAGACCTATAGATTGCAAGCAATTATAATAAAAAAGGTTTTGCATTTTTTTTAAGGGTGAACTCTCTAATTCATAGGCTCTGAAACCACTTATTACATTAGTACTCTAGATGTTCATCTTTGTTCATTTACCCATCTACACTAAGTCATAGGAATTAGAGTTAGTTGCAAAAGAAATATGAGATCAATAGATTGTTTATAACTATCATAGTCTTACTAATTTTTTATTGTGTGTATTCTCCTCTGATGTGTGAAACTAGAACTTGCGTGATTTTCTTCAAGGTCACATATGGTCTATGCATACATTAAGATGATTAAGGCACTTTTTCTTTTCTTTTCTTAGCTTCATTAGACAAACGACCTACTAAATGATGTTTAATCTCTTTTATTCACCACTTTAAACCTAGAGCCTAATTATTCAGTTGAAAACCTACATCGATCACCTTATATTTGAGTTAGTACCTATTCCTTGTCCAAAAACCAAGGAGCAATAACTCTTTAACTCAATTGAATGTAGTAAGGCAATGTATAAGCATGAGAGGGTAACAAAGAAGAAGTTGGTAGATTTTTGTGTTTAGAAAATGACCAAAAATGGGGCCCCTTCCTCTTTATCTTCCTTTCCTTTTTATTTTTCATTTTCAAAAACAAAGGAATTGAAAAAGAAGAAGAGTGAATAAAAAAGGAGAGAGAGGTAAAGAAGAGGAAGAAGAAAATAATAAAAGAGTTGACAATAATATATGGGCGATTTAATTATATGATTCAAGTAGGAAAGAATGGATTTAAGGCACGGGTATTGGTTGGCTTACTTTGGGGTGTGGTGATATATATCTTATCTCAGATTTTGATATTTTTTTTCTTACTATCGCTTCATTTATTTTTGGGCATTTAGCTACAGTCCTAGACTTATCCTTCCTTTAACCCTAGTCCCATTACACCTTTAATAAGACCTTTAGATGTTTGTGTTGCATAACATCTTTGAGTGGCAAAGAATGAGAGTAAAAGCAAGCTAATGATCGATCACAATCAGGAGAGAGAATTTTGAGAGAAATCTATACATATGAGCATAGAAAGTTTATACTTACCTAAAGCAAGGAAGTCTACTTCTCTGTTAATTCGTGTCTCGTAAGGGTGAGCATCTACACGATCCTAAACATTCTTAGAGTGTCATACTGATATTGATTTGGGAGTCGGGATTGAGGTGTGTTCACGACATTATGTTCATTGTCTTGCTACTAATACTTGTAATATGTGTCGATATAGTATTATTTGTCTTGCCCGTGTAGTATGCTATATCATTAGAGGCTTTGATCTTGTTCCCTTTTATCTTTCTTTTCACTTTTTTTGTTTGGGGTTTTACTTGTGGACAAGCAAAGAGTAAGCTATGGGGGAATTCATAAACAAAAATTTTCCCATATTTTTATCATACTTTTTCTACATTTTTGTAATCTTGTTTAGCCTCTCATTTGTGTTATTTCTTTCTTAATAATAGATTTCAGGAAATTTTACACAAACATAATGATCCAATGAAATGATGCATGGAGTTAAGAGAATAATGAATTATGGAGCACATTCAGTGAAGAAAATCAACCTCACATATATTTGGAGAAGTGAAGAAGCTAAAAATGACAAAAAGAGGAGAAAAGAAATCAAGAGAAAGAATATTTGGGTGTTGCACTACCAGCCACTGCAACCTTACACAGCCATGAAACTCCAAATTTCATAAATGGTGAGAGAACAAAAGTTGCATAGCCAGTTGATGTAGCCATACAAATATCAAACAAAGCCCCACCCGATAATTTCCTCATAATACCCAACACGCCATTGGACACCCGTGCATATCCATTCTACTAAGAGTCCTAAAGTTGCATGGCCAGCCAGTATAACCTTTCATGGCCATACAGTCGATGATTAATAGCACATCACACATTTTCTCTCACATGATCTCCTAATTTTTTATGCGTAGGTACAAAGGGAGTATAAAAGGGATATGCACAAAAAATTCAAGGAGGAAGGAAAGGATTATTTCTCTATACTATTCTCAAGGAAAAATAATCTATTGTAATCTACCTTTAATTTATATGTAATTTGTGTTCTTCAATCAAGATTTTGAAGGGTGTATTCCAACTCTATAGACTATTAATTTTATCTACAATATAAGGTTTGATCTTTTCAATTTCTATTCATTTTTTATTATTTTGTACAACTTGTATGTCATTTACATTTATTATCAACATTTTATTCAAGTAATGAGTGAGTAATTTTTTTCTAGGATTGAATTCGTCTCTATTTGGTATAAATAAGATGAGTTAAATTATATATCTTATGTATGGTTCATACCAATTTTTTTGCGTGTTAGAAATTAATGATAAAGGTTGGGTTTGAAAGAATCTTCTCATGTACATATATTGAAATTAATATACAAATGGGAATCCAATTGATCACAAGAATAAGCAATTGATTCTTAGGGATTATTTAAATCCGTAGTGTTTAATGGGTATAATCTAATTTCTTAGTCACAAAAGAAGTTAATGGATTAGATTAGATACATTCCTAAACCTTAAAAGAGGCTAGTGAATTAAAATTAACTAATTATTGATAGTAATCTTGAACTATACTATAACATATTATTAATTCATATTTGAAGACAAAAAATAAGACTAAAATTCAATCCTAGGTTTACATCTACAATCTCATCATTTGTAATTTATTAGTTCAATTACTATTTACCTCCATTTTCCCCTTTTAGCAATCTGGCTAAAATAATAAACTTCAGTAATTAATTATGAATTTCCTACGCATATGACCTTAACATGCTACAACGCAGACATACGTTTGCGGAAAATTAATAATAATTAAAGTGGAAGACCTCAAGTTGGTAATGGTTTCTCTCATGGATTAACTACCCTAGAGATGAGGTATTATCCCTCATTTGTTTTGGTTTAGTTGTGTGGTGCTTTTCCCTAACAAGGCCCTATTCCACTCTATAGGAGACCTATGAGCCATATAAGGGGTATTGATACTCAAGGATTAGGTGACCAAGATTGGAGGCACTATGTTGCCTTTGTATGTCAGTAGAAATAGGTTTCCCATTTTATGTACACTTTGTAATATCTTGCATCTTATAATTGTAGATGATTATATGTTTGTTATAGAGGTGAAGTGTATTGTTTTCATTATTTTACTAACTATTTTAAATATATCTAGCTTAGGGGAGTTAGGTTAGTGATTATTCAGCGAAGGATTTAGCTACTATACCCATGTATATGTATATATACTCATTGATCTTGTAAATGTTAACAATCAATTAGAATAGAAAGCTTAAGAATATTCAAAATTCTCTCTTCTCCTCTAATTGTAAAATTTTGTGATTTCTCTTTAGAATTAAGGTGGTATTATTAAAGATCCAATTCCAATGTTTAAGAGCATCAAAACTACACCATTTGATCAAATAAGACCTTCAACATGTATAAAGATATTGTAATATCCTGCTTAAGTGTATGATTAAATCCTCTTTAAGCATCCACATTAATTTGATGTAAGAACCTAGTTAGCTTTTCATCTTGAATTTCCAACCTTTGGAAAGTATTCCTCCCTCCATGATGCTGATTCCAAACACACCACAATCATCCATACAACAAGGTTCTTGTTCATTCTTGAGTGTGATCTTTTAATCTTGTTAATAATTCTTAAAATCTTACATGCATGTTTATTCCCAATTGGAGTGTGTGATAAGGTGACTAGTTAGTTATTAAAATCTTGAAACAATTATTTAATGCTTGTATTAGAAAGACTGATAAAACCTATGTGGATAAATGATAGTATGCATGAAGATGATTGAATAAGCTTATCTTGTGGAATCAAGTGTGTTTGATCATTTTTTTTTCTTTTCTTTACCAAGAATTGTGTTAGCATAATCTAACTTGTGACTAAGTGCTTTAAATGTCAATTAATTAACTACTTAAGAAAATTAGGAGATTTAATACAAACTATAAATTCCATATAGTTGTGATATGATCTTTGATTGAAACATGAAATTTTTGTGTAGATTTTGGGCCTTTGACTTGTTACACCTTAAATCGCTAGTAGCTCTGAATTTAGATAGATTATTTTGGTAGTTTCCTATATGTTTTGTATGAGTATTAAGTTGTAAATCTTGGTTTTGACATACTACAAAGTAGGATATAATACACGTATGATCATTCAAAGTTCAACCGAGTAACATAATGCTAATTTGTTGACTTCTACATCAAGAACTTAAAAAAAAACGTATTACAGGTGAAAATCAATTTATATTTCTAATATATTTGCTTTTTGATATTGTTACGTACCTATTTAACTTAAAAAGCTTTTCTAGAATTGACCAAATGCCATGAGGTAGATAATTGTGGTTCAATTTTCTAACTAAAACATTAAAGGCACTGATGAATTATTGAGTGTGTGTTTGTGTAAGCAGATACCAATGGAGGTGGAACATAATTTCTATCCTCTATTTGAAACAAAAAAAAAGCTATCAAAAAACCTATAGGAAACAATTTTTCAACTTAAAACAACTTCCATCCTTACAAACTCTTTTGCAAAGCATGGAGTCCTTATTTTATGAGTAAGATTTGGGCTAGAATATGCAAAATCAAAAAGAGTTCTATAGAGACCACATGGAAAATGAAGCAAGGAAAACCATTCCATAGTAAAACATATAAACTCAAGTGGGTGAAACTGAGTATTCTCTAATTATCAATAGAGACATCATAATAGAGAATACAAAGGTACAAAACTTGATCTTCCTAATTTTGATGGTAAAATTGCTTTTAAACTATTTATTGAGTGGTAAAAGGGTAAATTCATGGTCAATGAAGTCTGTACAGATGTAATGCTTTAAATGCCAAAGATATAGACACTTTGCTAGATAATGTCCCCATCAAAGAGTGGTTTCCATGAAAGAGATTGAAATTATCGAGACATATGATAAATATCTAATAGGTGTATATATTATGAAATTATTTCTTATATCTTGACCTAGTTTATGCCAATTTTTTTTTATAATTTCACCCTTTCCTTTAAGTTTTCTCTCGTTGCCGAGTTTTGAATTTTTTTTGATAAAATCAAAATAATTTGGGCTAATAACTAAGAAAAAAAAGTAAAATATGAGAAGCGATCTTTAGAGTTATGGTGTAACACACTCATTTTTTATTACTGAAAATTTTCATTTAAAATAATGCGGAATTTGAAAATATAGTTAGAAAAAATAGGGTGTTACTACCATACGTGACATAGGATTGACGTTTAATACCTACCTTATAATAGTTACAAAGCTAAAACCAATCAACCAACTCAAAATAAGGGGTGTAAATAAAAATTACATAAACAATTTAAAAAATTATTTACGTCAAAGGACTTCAAAGGTCCCTGACAAAATCATTATAGGAATATAAATAGATAAGAGTATAAGGCAACTTTAAAATCAGATTAGGCTATGATAACAAAATAAAAATTGCGATTTGCCACAGACCCCACAAAATCTCTAGATGTCAATGATCTAAAGCCCTGACCCAAATTAAGGCAGGACACTACAAGCCATCGCCAAAAACATGCATATGGCCCTCTATTATTAGGAACAAGCAGTTGACCGAGCAAATGGATACATTAGTATGCCACGTAAAAGTAAGCCAAGTTGCTTCCTTAATAGGAAGATAAGTATGCAATGCAAAACCTATAATACATGGATATATTAATTAACATGCTTCATGCTATAGCCATATATGGAAAGGTAGGAATACACATAAAGTATAATATACTACATAACTCTAAAAATGCAGGATATATCATGCTTGTTTTCTTATTGTTGACACGAAGGTATTTGAACATGTATTAAATAGATTAATCAAATTAACTATGAGTGTGTATTACCAATTGCTCAATCCTCTAGATTATACCATTTTTTATCCATATATTGACACAGATTAAGATCTAGCCAAACATTTTAATCAATAAATAGTTAGTTATGTAAACCATTATTCAATTGTACATACCAACTTTTATCCTTTTTGGTCATTCATAAAATTATTCCCATCAATATTAAGTAATTAATCATTCACTTAGTCCTCATTCATATTTCATCATCCAATTACTTATCATCTCACATTTCATTATTATCGAGTAGTGGACTGTGCACCTCTTGAAGATTTTGTGACTCGATTGTGTTTCCCTTTATGTGTTTAGTACATTATTCTTGAAGATAAGTAAACACACAAGGCCCATACATAGACAAGTAAGGCATTAACATATTTCTTCCATATTAATCCTTTTACATCTCCAAATCATGTGGTGTTTCCATTTTTCCTTCACCATAATTTATTGATGCCCATTATATTATATTATTCAAGTTCAATATGTGCTTCATTACTCTTTTCTTAAAATCATCACATGTTAAAAGTAATATACTCATTTAGCCTTTATAATAATCATAGAGTATGTAATAAATTACGATCCATTTAATCCTTTAATTAGGCCATTAATCTATGATAAAATATGTATGTTATCACATTAATTATCTTATGTTAGTCCCAAACATAGAATCAAAGTATAATAAAATAGAAAGGAACAAATCACATAACCAAGTCGAATAGTTTAGCCCAACTAAATGATTGGTTGTACCAACCAGTTGATCAATTTGGGTCAACAAGTTAATCAGTTTGACTTGTCCAAACCCTACTTTTCCATAAACTAATGGATTAGTTTAGGCAAACCAGTCGACTATTCATAGATTACTCAATCAATTCTACCTAAAAAATTGATGTGTTTAAACAAAGAGCAAGACTAAGATCTCCCCAAGCTTACTAGTCAATGGGTTGGGTCGACCAATCAATTATTATAGGATCCAGTTGATCGGTTTGACCTAATTGGTCAATCCCTTTTCACTATAATAGCACCAAACAATCATTTACATGTAGGTTATTCTTATGAATCCTCATTAAACCACATTAGAACATATATTAACATATTATAACACATTTTTAATAGAATTAACTTGAATATCTCAACATTTAATCATCACATCCAATTTTTATTAAGTTTCATGCTTTTACTCAAATTATACATTCTATCCATCCAAATCAATTTTGATGGCTATATAAATTCATGTTTGCACAAAAAAAAACTTAAAAAAAACTCAAATCATGTAGGAATACTAATGATTCATTTTAGAAGAAAGAATCACTTACTTAATGTACGCAAAACTCCCTTAAACCAATAATTTTAGTTCGTGAAAATCTCAACTTTTAAAACCTTAAAGCAGCAAATCTTAAACCTAAAGTTACGTACAAAACATTATCAATGTTGAATTTGAAACTATAAAAAAGAAGCAACATACCACACTTAAATTAAAATAGGGAATGCTTAGCAAAACCACTCAATCATTTTTCCCAAATCTAACTCTTACTTGCTTTAAATTAAAATAAGAGAAACTAGAGAAAGGATAAGAAGAGTGAAAGGAATAGACTACAAGGTCCAAAGTGTAGAAAGGAAGAGTGTGAATATAGAGAGTTAGGGATTTTTGGTGACTCAAAAAAAAAAGTGAACAAAAGGGGTGATTTGGGTTATTTATAGCTAACTAATCAATAAGGCTGTGCAAAACCGGATATTCGTATCCGACCGGATTTTTTTTCGGATATCCGATCCGATCGGATATTTAGTAACCTATATCCGTATCCGTATCCATTAGTAGCGGATATCCGAACAGTCAGATACCCGAAAAATCGGATACGGATATCGGATATATCCGGTATATCCGATTATCCGAAAAATATTTATTTTTTAATAAAAATGACATGTTTATGATCGGATATCCGAAAATCCGATAATGTAAATTTGGATATCTGATATCCAATATCCATATATCCGCATTGAAATATCCAAATGTGGATATTTTAACCTTCTATAATTAAATTAAAATAAATTCTAAAAATTCAAAATCCATAACAAATACAACAAATCATTAATAATTCAAATATCCGCATTGAAATATCCAAATGTGGATATCTTAACCTGCTAGAATTTAATAAATCAATAATATTTCAATGCGGATATTTTAACCTGCTAGAATTTAATAAATCAAAAATATTTCAATGCGGATATTTTAACCTGCTAGAATATAATAAATCAATAATAATCCAAATATCCGCATTGAAATATCCAAATATGGATATTGTAACCTGCTAGAATTTAATAAAGCAACAGTAATCCAAATATCTGCATTATTCAATGTCCATAACACAAATACAACAATAATCTAAAATCCATAAATCCATAATTAAAACAAATACAGCAATAATCCAAAGTCCAAAGTCCATAGTCCATAATATAAATAGTAAAATACAACAACAGTCCAAACTCCAAAGTCCATAAATCCATAATTAAAAGAAAAAAATTAACTAAATCATTTTCCAACTAAGAAAGACTTAGAAAGTCATCAATCATCATAATATCATGTCTTCAAACTTCGAAATATCTGACTCATTGATTTGCACAATAGGCGGTAAGCCTATAATATCTGAAAAAAGAAATAAGATAAAAATTAAAAAAATAAAACACATGAAATAGTTAAAAAAAGTATTGATAAAATAGAATAAAAGAATACCAGCTTCAATGTTTTCAATCTCCTCAATAATCTCTTCTACTTGAGGATGATCCGAAGATGACTTTATCCAATCTTGCATACAAACCAATGCTTCTACCATTCTAGGAGTCAAAGAACTACGAAACGGATCAAGAACGCGGCCTCCCATACTAAATGCAGACTCAGATGCAATTGTAGATACAGGCATAGCTAAAAGATCCTTAGCCATCAAAGCAAAAACTTCATAATTTATAGCATTATCCCTCCACCAACTAAGGATATCAAAACTTGCACCAACAATAAGCAAGTTATCCTCCAAATACTTGTCTAAATCATTCCTTCCATGAGCTAAAGTAATCTCAGCTGCCACTGTTTCTTCAAATTCTCTACCAACTGGATCACCATGCTCACAAATGACCTCACTTACATTCATAGTTGAAGATGCCTTAGGGGGTTGAAGATGATGTAAGCTTAGAGGCATAGAAGGCATACAATTCTTTCAAAGTTGTATCAACCTTAGCATGTATGTCAATTGCAAGTTCAGATTCAAAATACTTATTTATTGCCCAACGCACAAATTTCATCTTTCTCCTAGGATCAAGAATCACAGCAATAAATAGCAACACATTGATATTTGTAGCACTTCCCCAATATTTATCATATTTTGATTTCATACCCAAAGCCATCACACTTATGTCAAAATCATCACCATCTCTAGCCACACTAATCATTTTCAATATACCACAAATCTCTTGCAAATACATGTTACCAGTGACATACAAGGAACCAGATATCCTCAAAGTTGTCTCATAAAAATATTTCAAAAAAGGAAGCAACACACGCACATGCTCCCAATCATCATCCATTGGCATGCTGTTTATTTTGTCCATTTCAAAACGATATTTCTTATCTCTTTTCATCAAATCAAAATATTTCTTAAACTTAAAGGCAGCATCCAACATAATATACGTAGAATTCCATCTAGTTTCAATGTCCAAACATAACATTCTCTTGGACTCCAATTTCTCTTGCTCAACACAAGTCTTGAATTTACTCAATCTAGAGGGAGATGATCTCACATATCTCACAGCATATCGAACTCTAAGAATATGATCGCCGGACTCTTTCAACCCCTCTTTCACAACAAGGCTCAATATATGAGCAATACATCTAATATGTAATAAAGATCCATTTAAAACCGACTCACCACAACCATTGAGTCGTTCTCTCAAATAATCAATACACTTATCATTTGAACTTGCATTATCAACTGTTAAAGTTAACACCTTATCAATATTCCAATCAATTAAACATCTTTCAACAGATCTACCAATAATCTCACTAGAATGAGCAGTAATTGGAAAAAAATTAATAATTGTTATATGCAATTTCCAATTCTTATCAATAAAATGAGTTGTGAGGACCATGTAACTCAAATTTTGACAAGAAGTCCATGTATCAGTGGTGAGACAAATTCGACTTTTGCAACTCTTAAAAAATTCCTTCAACTTTGTTTTCTCTCCCATAAAAATTTGTAACGCATCTCTAGCAATAGTAGTTCTAAAAGGAATTATTGCTCTAGGATGTGTCTTTGCCATATACCTTCTAAATCCCTCCCTTTCTACAAATCGAAAGGGTAATTCATCCAAAATGATCATTTCAACCAATGCTTTTCTATGCTCTTCTTGGTTAAATTTCCAATTAGTAACACTAGTTATTGCGGATGATGGAAGACCGCCATCATAATAAGAAGCATTCATTTTTAAAATGAATTGTTTCTCATCTATATTCACGAGGTACTTCTTACAACTCTTTAAATGATTACTCAAATTAGAAGTGCCTTTAGAAGGAGCAGCCACATATTGATTGTTACAATAAATACAAACTACCTTTTGATCATTTTTATTATCACATGGTATTTTTTCAAAATGATCCCAAACCCATGATCTAAATTTTTTTGTTGGTGGCCCACTCTTGTTCCTACTCTCTTTACAACCTTCAGATATTTCATTTGAAACAGGTTCTAATAGGGGCACAGGAGGACATAGGAAAGGAGGAGTCATTTCTGGTGAAATACCTGGTGTACCGCTTTCGGCAATTTCAATCTCATTCACTGATTCCATGCTGTTATTGCCTGCTAGATCCCTAGTGTTGGTGCTAGGCTGCTAGCTGTCACAATTACATTTTATGAACAAAAATAAAATAGAGTTAATACTTATGAACAAATATTGATCATGATAAGCTGTATTTATTCATACTAATATAAAAAAAAAAATAAGAGATAGATATTATGTTGGAATAGGCAGCAACATATGATATTATGATCCAAAGAGTTGGTAGTTAGTTACTAGTTAAATGCAGATACAAGTACAACTAACTAATATAAAAATATAAATTGAGAGAGAAATAGAGATATGTTTGTATGTTTATAATTTAAATGAAGATACTATCATACTACTAGTAGGATTAGTGTAAACATGTTTATGTTTGTATATTTATAATTAATAACCTGTTTATGTTTGTATATTTATAAACATGTTTATTTTTACACAATAGAAATGGGAAAAAATCAAGGAAAGTATCTTTATATATAGAGAGAGATGTGTTTGTAATATAACCTATCACATTGACATTACACAGTGTTTTGTATATAGATATATGTAAACCAGTTTTAATCAAGATTTTTGTTCATAAAAAATGTTCTAATGGGAAGATGAGACTAGATGAGACACATAAAAAATGTAAACAATAGAGTTAATACTTATGAACAAATATTGATTATCATAATTCATAAGCTGTACTTATTATACTAATATAAAAAAAATTCAGAGATCGATATTATGTTGGAATAGGCAGCTTAAATTTTATTCCTCTTCCATTATTTTGACTCATGAGCAGACTTAATCACAAGTTAGAGATCCTTAGGGTATCTATTAGGAAACCCGAATAAAACAATTGTCACCCATAGATCCGTGGTTAATTCTTGACAGAATTTTTTGATTTAAATGAATCAAACACAAAGAAATTAATCACAAATACCAGAGACACAAATGAATTATCACCTTTTACACTTTTCTTTCTCAATTATTCATGCAGAATTAGGCAAGGTTACATTTAAGGCGCTCTGCAAAAATCATTTATAGCTTCAAAGGGAGTTCGACAGGGAGATTATCACATCCCAGAAGGACAACTACAAATCAGATACCTTGGTGTCCCTCTTCTCGGTACAACATTGAGAAAATCAGAAAAAAACATTACTTACCATTACTCAAAAAAATCACATATAGACTAAAACATTGGCAGAATCATCTACTCAACTATGTAGGCTATCTACAAACAAATTAGCATAATCGACCTCATCTTCCGCAAACCTAAAAAACCATCGACAATCGACTATATGACAGAAAAATAGACAAATTAACAAACAATTAGGGCATACCTTAAATGGCAAAACAAGCCTTCAAAGAAGAATCAGCAACCACGAACAATGCCCTACAAAGAAAAATTGAAATCGGTAGAGTTAGACAAAGGATTATGTAAGAATTACTGAATTAGAAATAGCCCCTCACGAATTGCAAACGGCTGTACCTGGTGGTGGCTGCCGGCTGGTGGCGCTTCCTCTGCGTGGGAGGGAGTGGTTGCTGCTGTGGCCAGCGAGCCTGCGAGGCTTGCTCTGCGTGGGAGGGAGTGTGAGCTTCGAGAACGACAAGAAGAATGAAGGGAGGGAAGGGAAGGCTGGAGAATCAAAAGGAAGAATAGAGGTGGGATTCGGGAAAAATAAAAGCTACCACTGGTCCAGTCACACACACAAACAAAGACAGCCTGTCCAGACTCAAGTGTGGGCGTGCCAGCGTGGGGCCGTGGGTTGTCGCCGAGTCGTAGAAGGAAAAACATTAGGTAGACCGGCGGCCAGACCGGGATAGGTTAATAATTAGGTTAAATAATTATATATATAATTTATTTAATCAAAAAATATTTATATATTTTATTTAAAAAAATATTTTCTTATACATCGGATATTTTAATCGGATTGAATAATTCGGAAAAATATCAGATCGGATATCTTCTCCGGAAAATTTAATTTTGACCGAATCGGAGATCCGCTCCAGTTTTTAAAACCCGGATCGGATATCCTAAAACCCGGATTGGATATTTTAAAAGTCGGATCGGACTTTTGGATCCCGGATTTTTTGCACAGCCCTACTAATCAACATGAACAAAGGGTTCAAGATTAATTTGAAAACCCTAAAACTTAATATTTGAATTCTAGTTAAATGGATAGATATTGTCCAAGAATTGCTTACCTCTTATCTAGAGCTCAATTGGTGTTTCTAGATAATGATGTTCAGTTACACCAGAATTCAAATTGACCAGAGTGGTAATGGATGGTTAGCGTAGAATGAATATTCCAGCTAATCAGAATTATGCCTCAGATAGAAGCATTAATCTTAGAATTTTTCAAAGGAGAGAGATGGAAGAGGACAATGCTAAGGTCAAACCTTCTCTTTAATTATCCCAATCGACCTCTAGATCGATCTTAGGAAGTATTTTGGTTTAAACACATCATGAAAAAGGTTAAAAATCTCTTACGGATAATTGGATAAGGGTTGGCAAGGTTCCATTTCAGTATAACAAATTTTCCAAAAAAAATTGAGTTAAAAAATATGCCCATCTCAACAAACTAGTAGAATGATTGGGGCTAACAGTCCACTATTATATAAACCAATCGATCAGTTCTCTAACCAGTCGATCAATTTCATTAAGTAAAAACCATTTTGCTGAAACAACAAACCAATCTGTCAATTCATGGAACCAGTTGATCGATTCACTAGAAAAACTCATTAAAGTTCATTTTCCAACCTTATTTCAAATATAACTTTGCCTCGAACCAAGTCATAAAACTAAATAAAAATTGCATGCCCCAAAATTGGCACAATTCTTATTCAACATTTTACAAAAATATGGGGTATTATAGCACTGCCCTCTTAAAAAGGTTGGGTCCCTAAAGCCTATAAACATTCCAATCACATTATTTAGAATATAGTAGGGCACACATCAAATTAACACATTTAAGAACAATAGTTACTAGCCCCTTAAAAAAATTACACTAAGTTACCATGCTAAGGAAACACCTCCGAGTAATTTGATCAAATTTCCTCCTCGGTCTCCTAAGACTCCTTTGTACCATGATATGACCCAAGGACCTTGACCAACAAGGCACTCTTTTTATAGATCTCTCTCATCTTTATATTCACGATGCTTACTAGTCGTTGTTCGTAAGTTAAATATTCATATAGCTCTAGCCTTTGTAGTTAGATAAAATGCAAAGGATTAGCTATGTACATCCTCAATTGATATATATGAAAGATATTATGCATATGTGACAATTCCATTAGTAGAGATAAATGATAAGTGACTTCACCAACACGGTCTAAAATCTCATATGGTTTAATGTACCTCGGACTAAGCTTTCCCTTCTTACCAAACATCATAACTCCATTTGTGGGAGAAATCATCAAAAGGACTCTGTCACCCACTTTGTGACCCTCAATTCACCTTCTCCAATCTGCATAGGTTTTCTGTAGGTCCTAGGCTACTCTCATTCGGTCTTAAATAATGAATGTGCCTCGTTATCTCCTCAATCTTCTGAGGTCCCTCTATAAGTGTCTCGATAATGTTATTCCAACATGAGGGACTACGACACTTTCTCCCATATAAGGCTTCAAAAGGTGCTATCTTGATGCTAGCATGGTAACTGATGTTGTAGGAGAACTCAATTAAGTCCACACTATCTTCCCAACTTCCCCCAAAGTCAAGCACACATGCTTGAAGTATGTGTTCCAAAGTTTGGATGATCCTCTCTATCTAACCATTTGTAGCTGGGTGAAAAGTAGTACTCATCTTTAGTTGAGTACCAAGGGACGCTTATAATTTCTACCAAAAATGTGATGAGAACCTAAAGCCTTGATCGATTATGATATCCTTAGGAACTCCATAAAGCCTCACCATGTGTTTTCTATAGGTATTGGCTAGCTAGTCCATTTTCCATGTCATCTTCATCGGTATGAATATGACTGACTTAGTTAGACAATCCACAGCAGCTTAGAAGGGATCAAATCCATTACAAGTTCTTGGAAGACCAGCCATAAAGTCTATTGATATGTTATCCCACTTCCATTCTGGGACTTCTAGTGGTTGCATAAATACTATCAATCTCTTTTACTCAATCTTAACCTTTTGATAGTTCAAACATAGGGTAAGGAATTCTACCACTTTTTACTTCATGTGGGGCCACCAATATACCTTCTTCAAATTCTTACATAACTTGCCCCCTCTAGGTGGACCAAATAAGGAATATAGTGTCCTTCCTCAAGGATCCTCCTCTTTAGCTCAATACACCCCTATGGTACACACCTTCTACCATGATTTATGATACTACCATCCTCGTGGATCTAGAATCCTTTAACTCTAACTTTGCAATAATAGTTTGGATTCCCTCGAGCTTAACATCACCAAGTTGATTAGCTAGGATCTCCTCAAATATTAAAGATGTAATGGTGAGTTCAGTCATTATTACCTCTAGACTACCCATAATGATTAGTTCGATCTCCAACTTCCTGATATCTTGACATAGAAGATCTGAACACACAATTATTCCCAAGGAATATGATGTCTTTCATCTAAGTGCATCTACCACCACATTGGCCTTACCCTCAAGGTAAGTTAATTTTAGGTCATAATCCTTGATCAATTCCAACAATTAGTGTTGTATTAGGTTCAACTCCTACTAGGTGAAGATGTACTTGAGGCTCTTATGGTTAGTATAGAACTTTCACTAAACTCCATAAAGATAATGCCTACAAATCTTAAGGGTAAACACTACCATAGTATGCTCGAAGTTATGTGTTGAGTATTTCTGTTCATGTGGCTTCAATTGTCGAGAACCATAAACTACTAGTCTTCTATGTTGCATCAGCACGCAACCTCCACCATGCTTGGAAGTATCCCTATCCACCCCAAAACCATCAAACTCACTAAGCAACAAGAGTATTGGGGTTGAAGTCTAATGCCTCTTCAACTCCTTAAAGGATTCACAACACTCCTTTTTCTATTGGAAACATATAGCCTGCTTTAATAGAAGTGTCAATGATTAAGCTATCTTAGAGAAGTCTACCACAAACCAATAGTATTAATTAGTAACCCCATAAAGTTGCTCATCTCCTTGAAAGAAGTCAGTGCTGGCCATTCAGAAATGGCTTGAATTGTGGTAGGATCCACTATCACTCCATCCTTAGAGATTACATGTCTAAGGCAAGCCACTTGGTCTAACTAGAATTCACACTTTGAGAGTTTGGCATATAACTGGTGTGATCTCAGCAATGCTAAAGTCTATCTCAAATGTTATTCATACATCCCTTGATCGATGGAGTAGATGAGGTTGTCATTGATGAACTCTACAATGAACTAATCTAAGAATGGAAGAAAGATTTGGCTCATAAGGAATGTGAAAGACATTGCTACATTATTGAGTCTAAAAGGCATTATTGTAAACTCATAATGGTCATACCTTGTCCGAAAAGTATTATTAGGGATGTCTTGTTCTACTATCCATAGTTGATGGTAGCCTGCCTGAAGGTCAATCTTAGAGAACACCGTGGCTCCCTTGAGTTGATCAAACACGTCATCGATCCTTGGCAATATATAATGGTTGTTTACCATCACCGGATCATCTCTTTTACAATGCTCTTTATAATTCCACGTGAGTATGGGAACCCCACTATTATAGCCAGTGGATCGGAAACATAGAGGGCAAAATGCTTCTGACCACTATTATTTGCTAATGGATTAGTGTCCAAGGCAAGGTGCTCTTGGCCACCATTATGCTTGTGGATTGGTCTAGCCCTAACTCTCATGGTGTTTCACTATAAGTAATTAGCATATTTCCTATATCTTATCATAACTTAGGTTTTGCTTATTGAGCTCGGGATCGCCCCACTAATATAGCCAGTGGACCGAAAACATACAGGATAAAATGCTCCTGACCACTATTATTTGTCAGTGGATCGGTCTCTATGGCACCCCGGTACTTGGCCACTATTATGCTGGTGGATCAGTCTAAGCCTGGCTCAATAATATTTCACTTTAAATGATTACCGTATTATCTGTGTCTTATTCAGTATATGTTTTCACCCTAGATATGTATATTCTTTAGACTACTTGCTCACACAACCCATCTACTCTTATTCTCCTAAGAGGGGCTCGTCTCATATCTTGGGACTTCTTCGCCTCCTAACAAATCCAGACATCCTTTCCTCTTCTCATTACTTACCAAGAATAAAAAAATCCTAAGTGTGTGGGTCGAGGCCCACTTCGCCATACCATCTAACACAAATCACTATTTCCCTCTAGGGTTTTCCTAGAAAAACTCTAATTTAGCCTATATGGCCCAACATTCCTTTATCCCACACAACTCATGCTCTGTTACCCCTAACTCATCACCTTACTTAGATTCAACCTTATGCATTCCACCGTGCTTCCCATTTTGCACATATGATCATGAAACCCTAGTTGGCAACCCCAAACCCTAACACCTCTCTTTTCTCATATGACATCTCTCCATTAATCACCTATCATCTACTCTTCCACATAACACACACACTCACTCTCCATGTGATATCCTTCCACTCTTACCCCATATTCCAATCCTCTCTGTTACATTTCCCTTCCATCATTTCCTTCACTTAGGGTTTTCCTCCCAAACCCTAGCTAAGTTCCCCATGCACCCTTACACTAACCTACATATTATTTTTCACCCATGGACTCCAATAATCCCAACAACTCTTCCCTTACCTTACTTACACCCTAAGTCAACTCTTTTCGTGTAAGGATCATCTCCATAAGAACACCAACTATCCCATGGAAACCCTAGACTTCCCCATGTAATATTCACTTCACTCTCTTATTTTATCCATATTTTCCTTTTATTTGTCCTCTCATAGGTCATAAGATAATTAGGTCATTCTCACTTCCATTTCGTTAACTCATTTACCTTTTTTTCCTTTTCATCCTTTCATCCCATACCATATCATTAAAGCTTCCTAGCATACATGTCCTAAAGGGCCACATCACATAACACCACAAGCACAACATACATAGCATTTTACATATACCATAAGGAGAACACATAAATGTACCTTAACTCTATGCTGCACTACAAGTAAGTGGTCATAATCACATAAGGTACACAAAAATATCATAAAGCATGGCATACCGAGCACATAACACACATAGTAGGCCTTAACTACATTCTTACCTAAAACGACATGGGGCTTGGAGCATTCTCCTACGCCTCCTTAGGATTTTAACTTAGTTCGCCTATAAGAAGGAAATATTAGGGTTAACTTCCCTCTTACCAACATTATCATTATTTCTTGCTTTACCTTTATCATAACCTAGTATTAAGGTTAATAATAATAATAATAATAATAATAATAATAATATCTTTATAAGTAAAAATAAGGGTATTATTCTTAAAATGGTTAATTATACTATTATTAGTCAAAATAGGATTAGGTAGCTATATTGATCCATATTAAGATACTACGAACAATATTGACAATACTAAAGATAATAACTTTAATATTAACAACAACAACAATAATAATAATAATGATAGTAGTAACAATAATAATAATAGTGATAAAGATAATAATAATTATAATGATGATGATGATGATGATGATGATGATGATGATAATGATAATAATAATGATAATAATGTTAATATAATAATAATAATAATAATAGTAATAATAATAAAAACAATAATGATAATGATGATAATAATAATAATAAGAAGAAGAATGGTTCGAATAATAATAATCATAATACAAGCAATAATAATGAGAATAATAATAACAACAAAAACAATAATAATAATAAAAATAATAATACTACTAATAGTAATAATACTAATATTAATAATAAGAATGATAATGATAATAATAATAATGATGATGATTATGATGATGATGATAACACTAATAAAATAATATAATAATTATATTAATTATGTTTTAAGGCTAGGAAGGTTAGGGCACAACCTAGTGGTGGTCGTAGCTAGGCATTGGTGGTGAAAGCTAGGTGGCAGCAGCGCATAATAGTGTTGGCGGCGGTAGTGGAGAAGAAGTGGGGGTTGGAGAGGTGTCTTTTTAGGCTAGAAGAGGGCGAGTGAGATGGTGGTTGTGGCAGTGGTGGATTGTCTAGGTTGAGAGGGTTGGAGTGGTAGTGGTGGCATAGCAAATGTGGTAGCGTAGGTGGTGGTTTTTATGGTGGCCGAAGGTGGTGGAGAAGGAGGAAGGGTGAAGGAGATAGAGGCAGGGAGAAAGGAAGGTAGGGGGAGGTAGAGGAGGCTTTATTGAGTGGTTTGGGTGGCAGGAGAGGCGGTGGTTGCAACAGTGATGGTGGCGCACGGCTGCGAGAGGGGTGGCAATGGGTAATAAGTGGTAGATCGAGCAACTAACTTTGCACTGTTGGGGTAGCTCATGTAGGGGAACTAGGGGTGGTAAGTGGTATAGTTTGGTGGAGGGTAATGCAAGGAAGAGTTTAGGAGGTCTTTCGGCTGGCAGAGTTGGGCAACGTCGGTGGAGATGGAGTCTAAAGTGGCTATGGTGCAAGGAGGGTTGATTTTCTAAGCAAGAAAAAAATAGGCCATTAGAGGGAAGATAAATCAAAGGGGGAAGAGGACAAGGTGGAAGATGGAACAGAGCTTGCCAGCCGGTGGTGGCAAGCCAGTATAAGCCTATAAAGTGGCAGCTGTAGGTTTAGTTAGGGAGGAGAAAAGAAAAGGGAGAAAGCACGCGTGGGAGGAGGTATAGGGCTGGTTGGGGCTAAAAAGGAAAGGAAAAGGATGGGGAAGAGTAGGGAGGTGGCACATCGGTGGTATGATGGCTAGGCTGGTTAGGGTGCACAGTTGTACGTCACCTGCAACGCATGGGAAGGGATTAAGAAGAAGGAGGGGTCGGCCGACCAGTCTAAGGGAAAAAGAAAAGAAAAGAACGGAAGGGAACCGAGTGGGTGAGGCAGAGAGAAAAAAAAAGAAACATGGGCTAGGCATGGTGGGAGAGAGAAGAGAGGGAGGAGAGTTGGACCGTATGGAGTGCAAACCCAAACCAAGAAGAAAGGAAAATAAAAAAGAAAAGGATGAAGAAGGAAAAGATAAGAGAAAAAGGAAAAAGGAAGGAAAAAGGGAAAAAGGAAAAATAGGTTGGTTGGGTGATTTGGAATATTATGGTATTTTTAAATATTTCAAAATAATAAAAATTAGTAAAGTAATAATTAAATTTCCTTTTTATATTAATTTAGGATATGTTGGATAAATTTCCTAAATTCCATTTTAATTAGAAAAATACCCTAGTTTTTCCTTATTAAATTCTTTATTATTTTCCTCTTGATTTTACCTTAAATACCCCTTATTTTAATAAAATAATATATTTAATTAATTTTTCTAATAAATCCCTCTTTTATCATAATTTTCTAAATTAGGATTTTGAGGTGTTTTATCAATACCCCCTTAAAGAAAGACTTCATCCTCAAATTCACTAGCTAATTTATCGGGCTAAGGAAAAAACGTTCTAAGCGAACGAGGGTAATACTAACACGAATAACTATACAAATACCCCCTTAAAGAAAAGGGGTTTACTAAGGATTGTCGAACCTATGGCAAAAGGTTCTAGATACGCTATTATCACATACCATATCCCCTTCGAGGAAACCCCTAGTCTACCCTTCATTTAATAACAATACTTATCATATTCGAAGTAGAAAAACAGAAAGGATAAACCTTTATCAAAAGCTAATTAAAGAGATACTAATGTTAACCCTTATCATACCTCAAAAACTAAACCAACCATGGCCCAAATGATCCTAGAACTCACGCTGCATGAGCAACATGAGCTACATGAAGAATTGAAGGGGGGAGAAGGGATCGAAGAGGAAGAAGTGGGAGGAATGAGGGAATTTTAGTAATTTTGCATGGAAAGGGGATAACTTAGTAATTTTTGGGTGTAAGAAAGTATTTTGGTGAATTAAATATAATGGAATGGGTATTATGAAAATTTTGTAAAGTAAAGGGGTAAAATGGTAGTTTAATAACGTAGAATGTGAAGTGGTGAAATGGTAATTTAACAAAGTAGAATGGTAAAATGGTAATTTGGTATGAAGGAAGGGAATTTTGGTAATCTTGTAAGTAAAATGGTAATTATGTAATATAAAAGAGGTAAAATGGTAATTTAGTGTAAACGAAGGATATTTTGGCAATTATGTAATGTAAAAGGATAAAACGGTAATTTGGTATCAAGGAAGGGTAATTTGGTATAACGAAAACGTTATTATAGTAATTTTGTAAAGTAATGGGGTAACTTGGCAATTAATAGAGGAGAAGGGTATTTCGGTAACTTGGTATAATGGAAAGGGCATTATGGTAATTTTGTAAGTAATGAGGTAAAATGGTAATTTTTAACTAAAGGGGTGAAATGGTAATTTTGTAGGTAAAGTAGTAAAATGGTAATTTTATAAGTAAAGGGGTAAAATGATAATTATGTAAAGTAAAGGGATAAAATGGTAATTCAATAAAGGAGAAGGGTATTTTGGTAATTTGGTATAATGAAAAGGGTATTATAGTAATTTTGTAAGGTAAAGGGATGAATTGGTAATTTAATAAAGAAAAAGGGTAAGTTGGTAATTTCACATAAAGAAAAGGGCATGTTGGTAATTTTGTAACGTAAATGGGTAAAATGGTAATTGTAACAATTAAGAAGGGCAATTTGGTGATTTAATCTATCAAAAGGGTAAATTGGTAATTATAATAAGAAGGATGGATAATTTGGTAATTTGATGGGCAATATGGTAAATACAACAAGTACGAAGGGTGATTTGATAACTTAATAAGCCAAATGGGCCATTTGGTAATTTAAATAAGTATAAAGGGGTAATATAGTAATTTAACCAACTAGAAGGGTAAATTAGTAACTTAACAAGTATGAGGGGTTAAAGTTGGTTATTTGATAAGTATGGAAGGATAATTTAGTAATCTAACTAATGTAAGGGGTACTTTGGTAACTATAGAAATGTGAAGGGTAATATGGTAATTTGCTAATAAAAAAGGAATGGCTTGATAATTTTTACAAACAAGGGATATTCCGGTAATCCTGTAATGATGATGGGGTAAATTGATAACTTGCTTATAACCTGCCAATAGATTAAATTGGGTTTTATAATCAGACATAAGTAACATTGAATAATGAAATAAGGGGATTTGTAGATTAGTAAGTATCACAAGAACACGGCATAACTTAGGATTGGATGGATAATGAAGGGTGTGGTACGGTATTTATCTCATATTCATGAAGAAGGTGTCTTAATAATTAATCATGTATGTTATTGCGTGGGTGTGAATTAAGGGCATGTTAGGGTTATGTGTGCCATAATCCTTCGATGTGAACTAACAAGAATCTAAGACCATATTGTGATCATAATGTGATAAATCCTTTATGGCATATGAACAAATGGAAATGAATCCTGAATTGGAATTGGATGAGATAAGGATGACCTTAGTGATTTCTTTAGGTTATTATGGATAATTGTATGAATAAGGATTACTTAATGATATCATAAATAAATATAAGCGAATAAGTATATGATTGTTATACTTCTAGTGGTCAACTTAATTAAGACACTAATAATTAAAGTGGAAGACCTCAAGATTGGAAATGGTGGCTCTTTAGAGGTCACTACCCTAAAAACGTGGTTTAGCCCACAATTATTCTGGTATTGCTGGTGTGCCTCAGTAGCTACAAAAATGTGGGTGGCGAATAGAAGTGTAATTAAAAAAAATAAAACTAATGATATAATAATCAAAACTAAACATTGAAAAAGGTACACTAATTAGAATAAAACCTCCCCACCATACTTTTGTTATTGATTACAAATGAAACTATCAAACTATATTATTGAACAAAAGAAGAGTTGAAGAGGAGGGGCCTATTGACTAGCTCAAAATATCTGACTTACAATAATTTGAAGAACACGTTGCAAAACGCTAATAATGAATTGTGAAGATTGAATATGAAAGAAAGTAGAATAGAGAAAAAGAAAAATAACAAGATGCCATCATTAAGTAAGGAGTAGTGTAGCACATCAATGATTGACAATGGTGGTTAGTTAGGAATAGAATTTAACGTAACTATTCTCTTGCAATTGTAAAATTATAAATTATAAAAATCAAAATAAAGTTCAAATTTTCATTTTGGGAATTCTGATTAAAAAGCAATTGATGAACTAGGTTTTTGTTTATATATATATATTGCCATTTTTAAAAAAAATTTAACAATAGAAAATATGAGCATTTACTTGCTAGAGTTGTAGGAAAATAGAAAATCTTGCATTGTCATTTTTATTCTTGTAGTTTTTTTTGGTCTTTCGTCTCTATCTCTTGTTCTTTTACCCCTCTAAAGAAGAGCCATAGTGCAACCACTAGCTAGTGTTTGTTGGTCCTTTTTTTTCTGCCACAATATGTTATTATTTTTTCCTTTAATTTATATATATACAACCTAATAAGCACATAAAGTCCTTTATTTTTTTAAGGCCCTAAGCCTTTGCCTAGGCTACCTAGGACAAAGACTGGGCCTAACTTTGCTATGAGCTTATGTTATCAAAATTAAATTTACTTATATTTTTATAACAAACACATGCTAAGAGAATTAGAACATGACTCTTGCTACATCACTTGCTATTATTCTTAATTAAACTAGTATACACCAACAAGCCTGCATACATAATCAGAGCTTAAGCTATAGAGGGATGATGCTAATGAAAATGCTGCTGAAGAAACATAACGAATTTAACTAGCTGAGCGTATGATGGTGTGACCTTAATGAAAATCTAAAGCTCATACAGAGATGTGAACAAAGAGAACAGGAGAGGAAACCATTTTATTTCCAATAACTCAATACTAAGGGTCTTTGTTCTACTTCCACCATTATCATTAAAACATGCACTATGTCCTGTGCTCGTTTAATAACCAAGTGACCATTAAAGAGACATGTTAACACATAATTATTGATGTGTTCCAAGGGACATAGTGCATGTTTTAATGACAGTGGTGGAAAACTTCAGGTGTTGAGTTTGAGAGTAAGGTTAGCTTGTGAAGTGTTTTCCTATTTTTTATATTTATGATTTCCGTTATCCTTGTTGTAGCAATTTTGGGACATCAAGTGTGTGGTAAATTTCTACACTATCTTATGTAAATGTTGGTAATTTTTTTTGTTCTTATTGAATGATTTAGTGGGTTTTGTCTCAACATTAGCTTAGGTGTTGATCAGACTTAATCATTGAGTTTGAGTGTTTTTAACCCTACATCTAGTATATGATAGATACTTTTCCTACCTCTCCATATGTTGGATATGGTAGCATCACTATACAAATATGATTTTAGGTTTTGGAAATCTTCTTCAAGATAAAATTTTAAAGTCGTAAAAATAAGGGTGCTGCAACCAAATAATTAATCCTACAGATTAGGAGCTTGATTCATGTTTGATAAATCACATTAGCCCTAGGGTAGGATTGATGGAGTCCCTAAGATAAAAAAGTAATCCCAAAAATACAAAGAAGAGAGAAAGAGAGAGATAAAATAAACCCACCGAAGCCAAGATCATGTTAGCTACTTTAAGTTGACATCCAAAGCTATAATGACTTTGGTTGATTCATGTCCAAAACGAAATAACCTAGATATTGACAAGTTGTAGAATTTGGAGTGGGATTAAATGTAGATAATCCACTCTGGCAATCCTATTTTCATGTTTATTTCCCATTTTTTATTCATATTCTCAATTTCCTATTTTTCTAAAAACAAACATGGCATAAATCATGTTTCTATTTAAGGTAATATATGATGGGACCTTGGGAAATAGGAACAAAAAGTGACCACACTCCCACAAGCTGGCAAATTCAGTGGAGCTTTGTTTGACAAGATTGTTGTTGGCTATGTTATACAATGGGCAGAATATAATGGAATTTATCTAATGAAATCAACTTGTTCATTCATTAATAGCAATGAATAAAATGGAAAATCGGAATTGTACTAGAATATATAATGATTGCAATGATGAATATTGTTGACTCTATGATGAAATTTGATATGTTGGTCTTATGGTCTTTTAGGTCAAGCAAATGCTTTATCTTGAGATGTCCTTCATAAGTCCCTCATTGCTCACTATTGATTGGAAATAGTAAGAAGTGAAGACATGTAATCGGTGACTTTGACCTATATGTATGTGTGTGTATACAACATGTCACCCATTGGGCCATTCTAATCGATCAACAAACTAGAATTATCTATGTCTCTACACGGAAGAACCCATATAAAATTAGATAAATTAAGTATAAATACCTTGGGTAGATTATTTATCCATTATGTGTAAAAGACATAAATTGTTGGTTGCCGTATCACTTAATCAGATACAAAATTGATGAACTGAATTTATCTTCTCAAAGAATATCATAATTATTTTTAAAAGATCAACAAATGCATCGTACTCTTTGTGTTTTGTGTTATAGCTATGTTCAAAATTTGAATGACATCGGTGGCTCTCAATTCTTTTTTTTAATATAGGGCTTGAACTAGCATAGAACTTTACAAATTGTTGTTTATTAGTTAAGAAAAAACTAATACAAAATGGAGGTCCACCAAGAAAATCCAAATAAAATCATGACACAATCAATGAGATCGGCATCTCTTGTCAGTTTCGAATGGAAGAGCATACAGAATATACTTCAATCATGTACAAAAAACTAAACCCGTGAGGCCGGCTAAGAGGCATGCCTGTCCCTTTCGATTTTCGATTTCCCGAGGAAGTACTATAATTTATTAACAATACCTGCGATCCTAGTCAAATGTAAGAATATGTATTAGGTATTAGTTAAAAATACAGAAAACCCCACTTCTTCTTTTTCCTGTGTGAATATCTTGTGGAACAAGATAATTGACTCTTTAGTTAAAAATACAGAAAAACCCACAACTTCTTTTTCTTCATTCGTGAGTATCTTGTAGAACAAGATAATTGACTCGTTTGAAATCTATATAAAGCTTTTAAACCTGTGGCATTGGCATATAAGTTAAAACACAATATTCAAAGACAAGAAGGAAAAAAGAAATACAAGAAGAAAATAATGGCAGCCGAGAACGAAGTAAAGCTCCATGGAATGTGGGCTAGTCCGTTTGTAAAGAGGGTGGAACTTGCCCTAAATATAAAGGGAATACCTTACGAGTACGTAGAAGAAGACCTGATGAACAAAAGCCAAGAGCTCCTCGAGTATAATCCTGTCCATAAAAAAGTCCCAGTGTTGGTCCACAATGGGAAACCAATTGCTGAATCACAAGTTATCCTGGAGTACATAGATGAAACGTGGACGGATGCCCCTCGTCTCTTGCCTCAAGATCCATACCAGAGGGCTCAACTTCGCTTCTGGGGAACATATTTCAACGCAGTAAGAACCTAATCCTTTCTCCTTTGCTAAGCTAGTATTATGTATGCTACCTGTGGATACATCTAAATGTAACACATGGTTTTAATATCATTGTTAATTGAACAGCTATTTGAAAAAATGAGAATGATATTGACGGTCGAAGGAGAAGCAGAAAAGAAAACCATAGAAGAGTTCAAAGTTGCACTTGATGCCGCTGAAACAGGTCTAAATGAAGTATGCCTAAATGGAACTCCCTTGTTTATTGAGAATGGGAGTATTCCAGGATACCTAGACATTATCTTGTATTCCCTACTAGGAGGCTACAAGGTTGCTAAGGAAGCCCTTGGTATTGAGTTATTGGAAGCAGAACGGTTTCCTCTCCTGTTCTCTTGGATCAAATCTCTTAGTGAGCTTCCAGTTGTCATTGAGGTCAAACCACCACATGCTCGGCAGGTTGAATTCGTCAAGGTTCTTCAGCAGCATTTCCGTAATCATCCTCCTTCTACAGCTTGAGCTCTGATTATGTATGCAGGCTTGCTGCTGTACACCAGTTTAATTAAGAATAATAACAAGGGATGCAGCTAGGGTCATGTTATAATCCTTTTAGTTTGTGATTGATATAAAAATAAAAGTGAATGTCCTTTGATAGCATTAACTCATACCAAAGTGAATTTTTCCAGTAGAAAAAACAAACAGTTCCAGATGAAAAAATATCAGACCGGCAGGAAACATCGGGAAAACGGCAGTCGCATTTGTAACGCTGCCTTGTTAATAGCTGCCAGAGGCTATGATGGATACCTCACTACTATCGTGCTAAAATACAGACCAACTTACAAGACAGTACAAGCACTTGGTCATCGACACGCTCACTACTTAGATACTTGTATGAAAGAATTATCACATTGATATATATGGGGGAAGCCAGAAACGAACACTAGGTTAAATATACCAGACAGATACTGTGAGGTCAAGTACCACATGGTGCTACAAGAACCGGGGTGATGTGTTGCGGAACTTTATTACTGTGGTTATAGAGGAGAGGGCTAACTTGGTAGTCATCAAACTAATATATGATTAAATACAATAAGTCTAAATACCATGCATGGATTATTTATGCATTATATTTAAATGACATCAACTATAACAATGAACCAAATGCGAAATTGATGAATTGAAAATAATATTCTAATAGGATATAATAATTATTTGTAAAAGATGAAGAATTACATCATACACAGTATTTCATGTTATAGATACTTTTAAATTTTTAATGAATTCACTAGATATCAATTCTTTTTTTAATATTAGGGTGCGAGCTAACCATAGAACTTGAAAATTTTGTTTATTAGTTAACACAAAAGAACAAAAAATGGCAATCCACTGAGAAAATCTAAATAAAGTCATTACATAATCAATGAGATCACCATTTCCTATTAGTTTCAAATGGAATAGCGTACAGGGTATGCTTCAATCATGTACAAAACTAAACCTGTTAGGGCGTCTAACATCCAAATCTGTCCCTTTCAATTTTGAGAGAAAGTACTATAACTTGTTAACAATACCTGTAATCCTACTCAAATGTAAGAATACGTATTAGGAATTAGGGTCATCCTTACACATTTTGAGGCCCTAGGCAGAGATGTTAAATGGATCCTCATATATAGGATAAAAATAACTTTTTATAAATAAAAAATATTATATCATTTAAATTTCATTTGATTTTCCTTTTAAGATGCAAACTCTTTGATTAGATTTTCAAAATCATGTTTTGATGAAAAAATATTCAATTGATATAATGCCTAATCTATTTAGTATTTATTCAGACATGGTTAACCATAAAAAATGATTTTATTAATTTCTACTTTGAAAATTTTCTCTTTGTTGATACCACTATAACATGAATAATTAATAATAATCTATATGCAATCAAAGAATTAAGAAATGAGCCTAGTTTTGTATTAAATTAACAATATCTAATAGGGCTTCATCCGGAAAAGCTTCTCTAAAAACCTTATGTTCAAAAAATAAATTTTTACTAATTTGCATGTCTTTAGTTAGAATAAGTGTTGTGGTGAATCTATTTTCCCTATAATTTTTTTAAAATGAAATAAATCCTTTCAAAATGTTGTATGGCAACATCAATTTTCATGTCTTTAGCTTGTAAAATCTTACTAACTCCATTAATAGAGAAAATAATAAATCATACCAAATTATCATAACTTCTAAAAATTCAATATTCTCAAGTTTATATATAGCCAAACAATATGCTTCACTTTTTGTTCTAGGATCATCACTAATTTCCACTAGCTCAAGTAACATTTCTCCCATTTGTGGAACTTGAAATCTTGGCGCCTTTTCACTTTTAATGTGAATTGCCCAATAAGTTTGTAATAGTAGTTTCATAGTTAAAGAAGACACATGCTCTTTCATAACTTTCAACCTTTCACTAGAATAAGAAATTATTGAGTGGATATGTTGCAACACTCCGAAAAAACTAATGGCTTTAGAATAACAACTAGTGATGTTTTAAAGTAATAAATTAAGACCATTCAAACAACAAGATATATAAAATTATAATGCCCAAAATTTTTATAACCTTAAATGATAATGTTTAAAATTTTATCCGAAAGATTTAATCTCTAATTCTTGATTTAATTATTTTTTCACACTTTTACTTACAAACCTAGACAAATTAATTAATAAATTAATATAATTATTTTATCTTACTCTTTTTTTATTTAAATAAACCCTAAATGCAATTTTTTTTAAAAAAACTATGTTTTCAATTTGATACCCTAATTATTGGACATATTAATATAATATTTTCCTAACAACCTAAGATAAATCTCATTTATAAACCCATTTTAATTTTCTTTTTGTCCTTTTCTTTTTCCTTTTTCTTCCTTTTCATCGTTTTCCCTTTTCTTTTTCTTCTCCCTTCTCTTTTTCTCTCAGGACAGCCCATTCCCCCTTTCTTTCTTTTTTCCCTCTCTCTTAAAATGGTCCATCTTTCATTCTTTTTTTCTCTCAATACCTTTGTGGCTACTTGTTCCTTTCATTTTTCTTCTCACTTCATTTTTTCTCTTAGGCTAGCCTATTCACCCTTTCTTTCTTTTTTCTCTCTTAAACTGGCCCATCATACTCTTGACACTTTGTTCAGAGGATTGGTAAGTAAAAGTACTAAACATTGAGATATTAAATTAGCTAATGTAGATTTTTCTTACAATCGAATTCCTTTAAGTACTACTTGCTCATGTCCATTCACGATTATGTATGGAGTGAATCCATGCATGCTAGTTAACATGGTACCTATGAAAAAGGTGAGTTTAAAAATTATGAAGCTAAGGAACAAGTTGAATTATTTTAAAAGATTCATCAACAAATAAAGGGAAACGTTTAATGTGCAACTAAAGGTATCAAAAGCAAGATAATAAACATCACACTCCAATGGTATTTTCTCTTGCTGATTTATTTTGGTTACATTTGCAAAAAGAATGATTTAGTAATCTAAGAAAACATAAAATAATGTCAAGAGCAGATGGATCATTTAAAATCATTAAAAAAAATTGGAGAAAGTGCTTATGAACTTCAACTTCTAGAATCATATAGGAGTGTTTCAAGAACATTTAATAGTGTTGAGTTATTTCCGTATTATAGTGATTTCAATTTGTTGATAGATCATTCTCATGTTAAGGAGATTGATGTAAGAGCATCTATGGATTCTCATGATAATGAGTACTTGGTGTTCTTAGTAATGGAGCCTATTACAATATGTATCTTTGATCTTAATATAACTATGACTGACCATCACATTTGTGTTTTGAGTCATTCTTATAGGTACATAACATATTTATAACAATAAGATTTATATACTTCAAGATGTCAAAACATTTAAGAGTTCACATGTTATAAGTTATTATATGTCAAAGGAGCTATAATGCATCAAAGTCAAATTTACAAGTCAAAGAGACCTATTTATCATTCTTGTGTAAATTAGGAGTTTTTTGTTAGTTGTTTCCATATAATAAATAGCTATGTTTTTTTTTGTAATAATGTTTCATTTGATTCATCTACTATATAATTTAGTGATATGTTGCTATTACTTGTGAGTTTGTTTCTTAGCCATATGTGTATTATCTTGGCTACCTTAGTGAGCTATATAGCAATGTACATGTTTTGATACCATATAAAATAGATGATAAGTTGAATATTTGAAATCAAATACTAGTATAACACATGGCTATCTTTTCTCTCTTTGAGTGATAGTTTCTACCTAAGACTACTTAGAGTAATCTTAGCTAGAGTACTTTGAAAGTGTTCTTGGATAAACATTCAAAGTTATATTCTTATTGAATCTTGATTGGAGATTCCTAGCCTTTTTCAATCTTGTTTGATTATTGCTTGAAGACTCTCCTTCTTCTTCTTCAAATTTAACCCACTGAATCACCTTTCTTTCTTCTAACCTTTGAATATTCATTCTTCTTAGGAAGATACACATCAAAAAGTCTTTGAATTGATATGAATTTACATTTAGAAGTATTTTAAAATATTCTTTGATTCTAACAAAAAGTTATAAAATATCTATATATCTTAATATAAAAGAAATTTCTTCTTGATGATTTATATCAAGAGTACAATAAAATATGAAAAGAAAATATTTTGATGCTTTAAATTTTCTCATAGGTGTGCTTTCTATTTCATTTTTAAACAAATCTAAAATGTCTGTGCATTATTGTAACAAATTCAATAATACTAAATATATTTTCATTGTTATGTTTAGAATTTTTTTTCATTTGTCACTCTAAATTTCAAGTTACTTTTTGCAAGAGTTTTTCACTACACCAATAATTCTTTATAACACATTTCTGTAATGTTCATTTTATTTTTTTTATATGATATTGTAGTTTCTTCATTTTTTCATTTATAGTTTCTTTGTAATCTTACATTCGCATCAATCAAAGAACACATATTAATAATGTGGTCATTACGTTTTTCATGTTACTTGAGCTTAGCACCAGGGTTTTTGCAATCTTTGCAACCTTGATTTACAAGCTTAAAATTAAATTTTGAATTTGAAAATAATTCACAACGAAAGTAAAATATTCTATCTAATTCTTTTTGAGTAAACTAACCATTTTCGATCAAGTATTTCTTCCTTTCACAATTTTCTAGTGTAATATAGAATGGAAATTTTTTTGAAGTTATCATCTTTTCGAGAGTCTTGATTATCATATCTAATAGGTCCCATATTAACTATAAAATCTCTTAATTTGTTCGTAATATTTTTCCAATTTTTGAGGATCATATATATCTAGTTTTACATGTGAATTCATTCCATTTAAGCATTCATTTGTCTCCTCATGCCTTTATCTTCTTCATTATGTTCCAAAGCATTACTAATTATATTATCATCACTACCTAGTGATTTATTTGCAAGATTTTTAAATATGTTTTTCATATTATTTCACTTGCTACTATTAATAAATCTATCATGTTCACCTTTTTGAGATTGAATGAATTCCTTAACTTTCTTATTTTTCTTATACTTTCCATATACATATTTACCCTTTATAGTCAACATTAGTACACAAAAAAGGAAAGAATAATCATTGATAAAAAAAATTGTAAAATAAGCTTATGAAATATAGATGAGAGTAACACCTTCTGATCCTTATCTTAGAATAATTACACTAGTTGATTATACTGCTACAATAATTAAGCACCTACACAAAATAAATTTATAAAAGAATATTAGTAATGCAAAATTGTGGTTGAAAGCAAAGAATCAAACTATTGAATGAAAATTAGTTATATAGCTTTGGAACTACAAAAATATGAGTGGCTAATAGAACAACAATTAAAAAAATAAAACTAATGATATAAATATCAAATTAAACTTTGAAATAGGTATGCTAATTAGAATAATTCCTCCCTACCATACTTTTTTTTTATTGATTACAGATGAAACTATGAAACTATACTATTCAACAAAAGAAGAGTTGAAGAGGAGGGGCCTATTGACTAGCTCAAAATATCTAACTTACAATAATTTGAAGAAAATGTTGTAAAACACTAAAAATGAATTGTGGAGATTGACTATGAAAGAAATTAGAAGAGAGAAAAAGAGAAACAACAACAAGATGACACCGCTAAGGAGCAGTATAGAGCATCCATGATTGATAATGGTGGTTAGTTCGGAATAGGATTTAAAGTAACTATTCTCTTACAATTGTAAAATTATAAATTATAAAAATCAAAATAAAGTTAAAATTTTCACTTTTGGAATTTTGATTTAAAAGCAATTGATGAACTAGGGTTTTGTTTATATATATATATTGCTGTTTTAAAGAAAGTTAACAATAGAAAATGTGAGCATTTACTTGCTAGAGTTGAAGGAAAATAGAAAATCTTACATTATCATCTTGATTCTTGTAATTTTGTTTTTATGGTCTTTCATCTCTCTCTCTTGTTTTTTTGCCCCTGTGAAGAAGAGCTATAATCTAACCACTAGCTAGTGTTTATTGGTCCCTTTTTTTCTCCAACAATGTGCTATTAGTTTTTTTCTTTAATTTATATATATACAATAATAAGCACATAAAGTCCTTTATTTTTTTAGGGCCCTAAGCCTTTGCCTAGGCTACCTAGCACAAAGATCGGTCCTAACTTTGCTATGAGCTAATGCTATTAAAATACATTCGCTTATATTTTTATAACAAACACATGCTAAGAGGATTAGAATATGACTCTAGCTACATCACTTGCTATTATTCTTAATTAAACTGCTGTACAACAACAAGCCTGCATACATAATCAGAGCTCAAGCTACAGAAGGAGGATGCTAACGAAAATGCTGCTGAAGAAACTTAACGAATTCAACTAGTTGAGCATGTGGTGGTGTGACCTTAATGAAAACTAGAAGCTCATAAAGAGATGTGATCCAAGAGAATAGGAGAGGAAACCATTTTGATTCTAATAACTCAATACTAAGAGTCTTTGTTCTGCTTCCACCATTATCATTAAAACATGCACTATGTCTCGTTCCTGTTGAATAACCAAGTTACCATTAAAGAGACATGTTAACACAAAATTATTTATGTCACTACTAGGAAAACGGGAAATAATAACGGGACATTAATAACGGTAGTTCGACAACCATTGTCAAACGCGTGAAAATTAATGGGCGGAAGAGTTTTGATAACGGTTCTAGCTAAAAACCGTTATTAAAAGGGCAATGTTAAAATTTGCATGGATGTTTTAATAACGGTTTCAGGTAAACTATTATTAAAAGAGGATTTCATAATGGTTCATATTAGAACCATTGTCAAAAGTCAGAAGCTTTTAATAACGGTTCTTGGAAGAACCGTTATTAAAAAATGTTTTAACAATGGTTATCTCAGGAACCGTTATTAAATCCTCTTTTTAATAATGGTTCTCTCAGGAACCGTTATTAAAAATCCAAAATCAAACTTATATTTCGTTCAGTTCTGTTTCGTGCCAAAATTTTCAGACTCTCTGCACCTTCGTTCTCTTGCTCTCCTTCTCCTTGCAAACCCTTGCACCACCACACCGGCTCCTCTCAAGTAAAGGAAACCCTCGCACCGCCAACTCTCCACCACGCCTCTGCCATTTTCGGCTCTGCATGTGCGTGCTGTCATTGTTCCGAAGCTAGCTAGCACTTGCACCTTCATCCTCCGTCGTGTTTGAAGCCCTTGCCTCTCTCAACATTCTCGATCACCGTCATGTTTGTAGCTAGCTCACTTTATGTATGTGTTTGTTCTTCCTCTCGTAACTTTTTATCTACTTATATATGTATATATATATATATATATATATATATAAATGCATGCATGTTGCTATAGGGTTTCGTTTGTTTGTTATTGAAAGATTGTGGTTTGTCGTTCGAAAATGTGTTGTTGAATGTATTGGCTGAAAATTTTGCTGTTTGTTGTTGAATTTGTTGCGTTATTGTTATATATTAACAAATGCATGTGTTGGCCGAGACCTTTACATATATATATATATAATATGAATGTGAGTGTAGAATTACATACATTTTCACTCATAAAAACTATATATATATATATATATACACACACACACATTTATATATAAGTATAGAGACTAGCATATTATTAGATAATAGTAAGATATAGAAATGTCATATAATATTGAAATGCAAATATATTTTACATATGCATATGTTAATGATTGCTATTTGATGAGGATTAAATAGATATAGAGAATAAGGAATATATAAAAGTGAATAATTAAATAGAGAGAAATAATTGTGTATGATAATAATAATAATAATAATAATAATAATAATAATAATAATAATTAATAATATGATTTATATATTATGCTTTAATTAATTACATTTAGCTAGGTTTAGGGATTAGGTTTTTTTTGTGGTTTAGGGTTAGGTTTTATTGTAATAAATTATGGTTAATTAGCTAGGGTTAGGGTTAGGGTTTATCGTTTATTATGGTTAATTATGGTTAATTAGGGTTAGGGTTAGGGTTAGTATTAATATCTTTTTGGAAACGTGTTAGCATGATTCATATATATATATATATATATATATATATATATATATATATATATATATATATATATATAGAATAGCATGATACATTTGAGATTAATTCTTTCTAAGCATGATTCGTATCGATAATATAATAGTACATTATTATGCTCAATACATAACATTCTAACATAATTTATTTATTTATTTTTTGTAGAGATATGGCCAACAAAAACATTGATAGGGATAACAGTGATGAAGAAGGGAAGAGAGGACCAACGATTATGAGAATTATCATAGACACGAGGAATAGAGGAGAAGTAGTCGAGTTGGGATGGAATACTTACAATCTTCCCATCGGCCATTACGCAGATATGTTATTGACCTACATTTCACTTGTGACCCGTAACCGTATTCCTATCTCCTATAATAATTGGAAGCAAGTTCCATAGGGTCATAAGGAGCATATTTGGCAGGAAATCACGGTAAATATGCTATTTTATGTAATCATTTTTGTATGTCAAATGTTATTAATTTTATTACATTAACATCGGTGTACATCTACATGTCTTATTTTGCAGAGAGTGTTCAATGTCCCAGAGAGTAGGAAGAAATGGCTTCTTAGACATTGTGGGGAGCGTCTAAGAACCTTTAGGTTATATTTAGCTCGTAGAAAAATGTATAGAAAGAAGGATGGTTCTGTACGACAGAACCCACCCAAACGATACAGTTTCATCGATCAAGAAAGTTGGAACCAATTCATTGCTTATCGTCTTACGGTGGATTTTAAGGTACTTGTTAGATAACAATTAAACTTTTTGTATCAATCCCAGTATTATGCTTAATATTGAAATAACCATGTCATTATGTTTTGGCTTGTCACACAGGAAAAAAGTACCCAAAATAAAGAGATTGCCAAGCAAAATAAATACCGGCATAATATGGCTCCCAAAGGCTATGCGGGCCTTGAAGAGGAGTTGGTATGCATTTTGTGATTATCTATTTACATGTAAATGTTGAATTTTATAATAATATTCTTAATTAAGAATATTTTTTGACTTGTAGCTTCTAGCCCAAGACTTGGACTCATGTACCTCGTCCATCAATATTGGCACATTATGGAAGAAGGCTAGAGCAACAAGAGATGGATATATTAATGAATATGTTGATGTTGCAGCCAAAAAAATTGTAATTTTGTAGATATCTAGAACCCTACTTACTTTTCTTTTAGAAAACTATTATATTATGCTTAATCCTATAAGTTAAATTTATAGGACGAACTTGAAACGTCAGAAGGTGAGGAGGTGGACCAATATAGCATTGTGGCCTAGGCTACAGGAATTGTAGAACACCCTGGAAGACACAGGGGCATTGGATTGGGTGTTACGAGAACAAGCATATGTGGTCGATCTCGTGGTTCTCGTAGCACTAATGAGCAAGTCGCCATCCTCACCCAAAAATTGAACGTGGCATTTGAACGGATGGCAACAATGGAGCAAGAGTTGTCATTTATTAAATCTCAAGGATATAAGCCATCCGATTCAGTAGACCATGATCAGCTTCACATACCTAATGTTAATAGCGTCAGAGATAGTTGTGAAGCTGATGCATTTCTTTCTACTCTTCCCGAGGTAAGCATTACAAACTATGAATTGTTATTGAATGTATTCGGTGTTATAAATTATTAATAATGTGTAATATTTTTGTTTAGGGTTTGCATAAATGTGACTTATTAGCGAATGACCTTTCAACAATTTTGGCGAAAGGAAGGGTCCGCATCAGTCACAGTATTGAAACGCAGACAATCCATGGGTACAATTTGGCCTTAAATACAAGGCCGGTGAGTATTGACACTCCAATCATTGGTAGTGCACACTTGCCTTGTTATAAAGAGGGCGATGAGGCAACCACAGTACTAGAAGCTCATGGAAGCTTCGTGGCTTGGCCTGCGGATCAAATACGTCTCACTACTGAAGAGGTATTGACATTTGACATCTTCATTAGACCTTGTTTAGTAGTTACACTATATATACCTTTTTCATATATATATATATATATTTATATGCTCAATATATATTTTGTTTAATATTATCAATTAAGGAATCAAAAAAGGAATAAAAAAAGAAGACTGCTTCTGCTAGTAAAACCAAGAGAGGTACTAGCAGAACGAGCAACACAAAACAGGGCGCTGCTAAAGGAAAGAGAGCTAAATCTAAAAAATCAGTTGCCCCACAAAAGATTCCTTCTTTAGATCAGCAAAGCCAACCTCCACCAGCATTATCTATATTATATTTTTATGCCCAAAACTACCTCAGGGACAATTATATTTTCATTGATTGTCGTCCTGAGTATGTTGGGAGGGACGATGCTACTTACATGGTATCGATGGCTGACATAAGTGACATTTATAATCAAGAATGGATGTCAACCATAAGTGTCGCCGTCTATGTCACGTAAGTATTATTTGATTTTGAGATTTTAGTACTCTTAACTTATACAATTGAAATTTTTATGACCTCTTATATGAGTTATTATTTATTAACAAATATGCATTATTTTTGTTGTCCATAGGTTGGTAGCTACTAGAGCTGCGATGGAGGGAATGTTGTCCTCTATTGTGTTTGTGTGCCCATACTACATAGCTGACGGTAGTACAATAAGAGAGGGTAGGCACATAAACTATTTAGCGGATCGCATTTTGATTGAGGGACACAACAAGCTCTATCTCATTCCTCACCTCGCAACTGAACATTGGGTTTTGTACGCCGTCCGATCTGATCTTAATAAAGTCTATGTGTTTGATTCCCTTCAAACCTATGACGTGCCTTTTGAAGTCGCTCGTCGTTATGGGAAGGAATTTATCGACATGTTAGTATACTTTTCACTTCTTACTTCATTAGCTTATTTATACATATATTTGCTTAGCTAGCTTTCATTATTTGAGGTATATATGCGTACTTACAATATTGTGTATCCAACTCTATTTATTAGGGCACTACAGACAGCGTATCAAAGGAGAGGTGGGAATGGTGTTCCAAACCCAAATAATGTTCAATACGAGCCTATCATAGTAAGTAGGAAGGAAACTATTTCATATTTTATTTTAATTAAAATTAATATCTAATAGTTAGAGAGCTAACTGAATTTATATGACAGTGTCCACAACAGCAAAACGACAAAGATTGTGGATACTATGTATGTAGATCAATGGATCTGATAGTCCAAAATAGATCGGTCAACATAGATCCAAGCCATGTATGTTTTCTTTTCGATATTTTTCCATTAATGAATCATGACATATATGTTTGATACTTGACGTAAGTGCTAACTGTATATTAATCAAAACTTGGGATTTGTAGTTTTTCATCGATGATTATGCACAAGGCCAGCAATACAATGTTGAAGAAATTGATGAAGTGAGAGAGCAATGGGCCAAGCATGTGCACTCATTCATTCGGTATTAGGTAGAGATCTATATATTATACATGCATGTTCAGGTTTGTATTTTGTCTAGCTATGTCTTTAAGTCTTCTAAGCTAGATTTATAAACATTTTGCTTTGGTGTGTAGAGCTACCAAGTTGTGGTATGCCTACTAATTTTGATTCTTGAGTATATATGTCCGGTGTATTAATAAGGCCGGAATTGATTGAAATTATGGTGTGATTGCAGATTTGTTATCAATTGATGTTGTTTTACAATGCAGATTTGGTAATTATTGGAACATACAACTGTGTATGTGGGCAGGAACAAAACTACAAAAACTATAAAAAAAAATGGAGTTTTAATAACGGTTCTTATGAAAACCGTTATTAAAACCTTGTTTTAATAATGGTTGTGAGAAAAACCGTTGTTAAACAAGAGAGTTTTAATAACGGTTCTCATGAAAACCGTTATTAAAACTCATGTTTTTAATAACGGTTTTCATAAGAACCGTTATTAAAACCTATCTTTTAATAACGGTTTTCATCAGAACCGTTATTAAAACCCTCTTGTTTAACAACGATTTTTCTCAAAAACCATTATTAAACATGCATTTTATGCTCATATTGGCATGTTTTTTTTATATTTTTGATAACGGTTATGAACCGTTATTAAAGATTTAATAACGGGCGTTTTAATAACGGTTGAAAACCGTTATTAAAACTATAAATAACCGTTATTAAAACTACTTTTTAGGGTAGTGTGTGTTGCAAGGGACATAGTGCATGTTTCAATGACAATGGTGGAAAACTTCAGGTGTTGAGTTAGAGAGTAGGGTTAGCTTGTGAAGTGTTTTCCTATGTTTTATATTTATGATTTTCATTATCCTTGTTATAGCAATTTTGGTATATCAAGTGTGTTATAAATTTCTACATTGTCTTATGTAAATGTTGGCATTTTTTTTTCTTATTGAATCATTTAGTGGGTTTTGTCTCGACACTGGATTAGGTGTTGATCAGACTTAATAATTGAGTTTGAGTGTTTTTAGCCTTAAACCTAGTATGTGATCGATACTTTTCCTACCTCTCCATATGTTGGATATGGTAGCATCACTATACAAATAATATTTTAGCTTTTGGAAATCTTCTTCTAGATAAAATTTTAAAATCGTAAAAATAAGGGTGCTACAAGCTAATAAATCCTAAAGTTTAGGAGTTTGATTCATGATTGATACATCACATTAGCTCTAGGATAGGATTGATGGAGTCCCCAAGACAAAAAGTAATCCCAAAAATAAAAAGAAGAGAGAAAGAGAGAGATAAAATAATCCATCGAAGCTAAGAGCATGTTAGCTACTTTACGTTGACATCCAAAACTTTAATGAACAACAACCATAAAATGAGCTAATGCTTTGGTTAATTTATGTCCAAAACAAAATAACCTAGATATCAACGAGTTGTAGAATTTGGAGTGGGATTAAATGTAGATAATCCACTCATGCAATCTTATTTTCATGTTTGTTTCCCATTTTTTATTCATATTCTCAATTTACTATTTTTCTAAAAGCAAACATGTCATAAATCAAGTTTCTACTTAAGTTAATATATAATGCGACCTTGGAAAATAGGAACAACAGGTGAACACAATCCCACAAGTTGACAAGATTATTGTTGGTAGTGTTATACATTGGGCATAATATAATGGAATTTATTTAATGAAATCAACTTGTTCATTCATTAATAGCAATGAATAAAATGGGAAATCGGAATTGTACTTGAATATATAATGATTGCAAAGGTGAATATTGTTGACTCTATGATGAAATTTGATATCTTGGTCTTATGGTCTTTTAGGTCAAGCAAATGCTTTATCTTGAGATATTCTTCATAAGTCCCTCATTGCCCACTATTGATTGGAAATAGTAAGAAGTGAAGACATGTAATCGGTGACTTTGACCTATATGTATGTGTGTATACAACATTTCACCCATTGGGCCATTCTAATCGATCAACAAACTAGAATTATCTATGTCTCTACACGGAAGAACCCATATAAAATTAGATAAATTAAGTATAAATACCTTAGGTAGATTATTTATCCATTATGTGTAAAAGACATAAATTGTTGGTTGCCGTATCACTTAATCAGATACAAAATTGATGAACTGAATTTATCTTCTCAAAGAATATCATAATTATTTTTAAAAGATCAACAAATGCATCGTACTCTTTGTGTTTTGTGTTATAGCTATGTTCAAAGTTTGAATGACATCGGTGGCTCTCAATTCTTTTTTTAATATAGGGCTTGAACTAGCATAGAACTTTACAAATTGTTGTTTATTAGTTAAGAAAAAACTAATACAAAATGGAGGTCCACCAAGAAAATCCAAATAAAATCATGACACAATCAATGAGATCGGCATCTCTTGTCAGTTTCGAATGGAAGAGCATACAGAATATACTTCAATCATGTACAAAAAACTAACCCGTGAGGCCGGCTAAGAGGCATGCCTGTCCCTTTCGATTTTCGATTTCCCGAGGAAGTACTATAATTTATTAACAATACCTGCGATCCTAGTCAAATGTAAGAATATGTATTAGGTATTAGTTAAAAATACAGAAAACCCCACTTCTTCTTTTTCCTGTGTGAATATCTTGTGGAACAAGATAATTGACTCTTTAGTTAAAAATACAGAAAAACCCACAACTTCTTTTTCTTCATTCGTGAGTATCTTGTAGAACAAGATAATTGACTCGTTTGAAATCTATATAAAGCTTTTAAACCTGTGGCATTGGCATATAAGTTAAAACACAATATTCAAAGACAAGAAGGAAAAAAGAAATACAAGAAGAAAATAATGGCAGCCGAGAACGAAGTAAAGCTCCATGGAATGTGGCTAGTCCGTTTGTAAAGAGGGTGGAACTTGCCCTAAATATAAAGGGAATACCTTACGAGTACGTAGAAGAAGACCTGATGAACAAAAGCCAAGAGCTCCTCGAGTATAATCCTGTCCATAAAAAAGTCCCAGTGTTGGTCCACAATGGGAAACCAATTGCTGAATCACAAGTTATCCTGGAGTACATAGATGAAACGTGGACGGATGCCCCTCGTCTCTTTGCCTCAAGATCCATACCAGAGGGTTCAACTTCGCTTCTGGGGAACATATTTCAACGCAGTAAGAACCTAATCCTTTCTCCTTTGCTAAGCTAGTATTATGTATGCTACCTGTGGATACATCTAAATGTAACACATGGTTTTAATATCATTGTTAATTGAACAGCTATTTGAAAAAATGAGAATGATATTGACGGTCGAAGGAGAAGCAGAAAAGAAAACCATAGAAGAGTTCAAAGTTGCACTTGATGCCGCTGAAACAGGTCTAAATGAAGTATGCCTAAATGGAACTCCCTTGTTTATTGAGAATGGGAGTATTCCAGGATACCTAGACATTATCTTGTATTCCCTACTAGGAGGCTACAAGGTTGCTAAGGAAGCCCTTGGTATTGAGTTATTGGAAGCAGAACGGTTTCCTCTCCTGTTCTCTTGGATCAAATCTCTTAGTGAGCTTCCAGTTGTCATTGAGGTCAAACCACCACATGCTCGGCAGGTTGAATTCGTCAAGGTTCTTCAGCAGCATTTCCGTAATCATCCTCCTTCTACAGCTTGAGCTCTGATTATGTATGCAGGCTTGCTGCTGTACACCAGTTTAATTAAGAATAATAACAAGGGATGCAGCTAGGGTCATGTTATAATCCTTTTAGTTTGTGATTGATATAAAAATAAAAGTGAATGTCCTTTGATAGCATTAACTCATACCAAAGTGAATTTTTCCAGTAGAAAAAACAAACAGTTCCAGATGAAAAAATATCAGACCGGCAGGAAACATCGGTGAAAACGGCAGTCGCATTTGTAACGCTGCCTTGTTAATAGCTGCCAGAGGCTATGATGGATACCTCACTACTATCGTGCTAAAATACAGACCAACTTACAAGACAGTACAAGCACTTGGTCATCGACACGCTCACTACTTAGATACTTGTATGAAAGAATTATCACATTGATATATATGGGGGAAGCCAGAAACGAACACTAGGTTAAATATACCAGACAGATACTGTGAGGTCAAGTACCACATGGTGCTACAAGAACCGGGGTGATGTGTTGCGGAACTTTATTACTGTGGTTATAGAGGAGAGGGCTAACTTGGTAGTCATCAAACTAATATATGATTAAATACAATTAGTATTGACTTTGAATGCCCAGACCTTTCTCAAAGATGCCAAACCCTAGGGGATTATACTGATAAAACACAATATGAACTAAATCATTGGAAATTCAGTCTAGATCATTACTCTATTTCCAATGTGCTAAATGATAAAATGCATGCTATATCAGAATCACCATGGAAGTTTACCGTACCTTTCGAATGAATAGATGGAAACTCGGGAAGTAAAGGACAAAATATTCGTCCTCTAGCTTAATAGAGCCTATGAGAAGGTCCCTGTCCCATGAATCAAAGAGCACATTGACAAGAAACTCTTGGCAGCCTATTCCGGAAAATATTTCCCCTTTACAATGGATGAACTGACAATCTCAACATCCATTTGTCAATAGTACATCTATAATGAAGGGGAAATATGGTCGGAAATAGGTTGTCGAGAGTTTCTTGTTAGTCTGGAATGGCTTCAGACTTTCCCGGACTTAAAAGTAGAAGCTCTCGCTAGAAGTCCGTCGGATCACTTCCCGCTTTGGGTCACAGATGTGAAGACTAATGCCAGACCAAAAGCTTTTCAATTCATGAATTGCTGGATGGATCATTCGAAATTCATGAAAACCATGAAGGAAGTATGGGGTGCAAATCATAGTAGAGTACCGTTTGAAGTAAAAATAGGCTGGGTCAAAGTAGCTTTGAAAAGGTGGAACATGGAGAGTTTTGGGTCTATTCAAGGCCACATTTAGAGGCTGGATAGCCGAATAAATGACCTTGACCAACAAACCCAACATTAAGACCTTACCGATGAAGAAATAAAGCAGTGTAGAAAGGTACCGGAAAAATTGTGGACATGGAGCAGACGTATCAAATCTTTTTGGGAACAAAAGTTAGGAAATCGATGGATTAGGGAGGGAGATTGGAACACAAAATTATTTCATGCTTGTGCATCAGCAAGAAAAAAGAGTAATGAAATGTTGCGAATAGAGATAGAGGGTGTCACTCATGTATGAGGTGACATGATTAAGGAAGGGTATTTATCAGTTTTCTAACAGATGTATGACGAGGAGAAGCCTTCGAGACCACACTTTGAGAATCTTGAATTCCACCAAATAATGCACGAGACTGCAAAATGCCTAGTCAAGCCCTTTACGGATGCCAAAATTGAAGTAGTTGTCTAGCCCAGTAACATCTCAATTGCTTCAACTTCACTTTTATAAAGAAAGCCTGACACTTACGTAGGATGATGTGGGAAACATGATAAAGGATTTTTTGAGATCTCGAAGTCTTGGTTCACAAATTGACTTAACATTTATAACACTTATCCCTAAAGTCTTAGACTCTCACAATATCAAGGATTAGTAAACTTTTAACATGGTCGGTTTTCTATACAAGATTGTAACAAAAATCCTAGTAGATCACCTTAAACATGTACTACCTGAAGTGATCATCCTAATTTAGATTGTATTTATCAATGATTGGAGCATCATAGATATTGTAATGGTGGCCTAAGAGATCATAGATACTTGTAAAAGAAGGAGAGATGGCTAATCAATTTTTAAAAATGACTTCCACACAGCTTATAGCTGTATCAATTAGAATTTTCTTTATTGGACATTAGGGTCAATGGGCTTTCCACTGAGATAGTGTTATGGGTAAGCAACAACATCAGTATTGGTTAATGAATTCCCAACCAAATTCTTCAAACTTTGTCGGGAATTACAATAAGGTGACCCCCTATCCCCTTTCCTTTTCAACATTGCTATAGAAGTTTTTCACCATGTTTTGAAAAAGGTTGTAACCCTTGGATTGTGTAAGAGTGTTCAAGGTGGTAGTGAAGGGATGGATATATCACATCTCCAATAAGCTAATGATACCATCCTCTTCTGCCCAGTGATGAAACTCTCCCCAGAGATGTCAAGTGCATTTTGATTGCTTTCTATATGGTGTCAAGCCAAAGGGTTACCTCTTGATTTTCAAAATGGCAATAAGTGTTTAGGATAATATTGATAAGATTTTCAAAATATTCCTTAGGAAAGGAGGAGATGTAAATGGAAAGAAAATGCACCTTGGTCACTAGGGGCTAGTGGAGAGACCAATGTAATTAGGCAGCCTATGGGATGGTAATTTCTGGCTAAAAAACTAGGCATTACTTTTTTAAGTGGTTATGGAGGTTCTAAGCTAATAGAGGGAGTATTTTGCATAATGTGATCTAAGATAAATACAAGATTAATCCCAATGTTCCCCTAGTATGTACTATGATATACTTTAAAAAATGGGGGATTCTAGAGAGATATTTGTGCTATAATAATAAGCCAGGGTAAAGGTGGCCTTTGTTAAGATTGGGTGTCAAATAGAGTGTAGGGAATGGTGAAGGTATGCCTTTCTATGAAGATGGAGTGAGGACTTGGGCCTTCTAGTGGAGACAGACATTATTTTCTTAGGAGCTTGAATATATAATGGAATTATTAAAGGTGTTGAAGCTTGTTTACTTGAACCAATCTATTCTAGATAGGATATATTGGTAGTTTTCATCTCATAGGGAGTTCATAGTAAATCTGCCATAAAAACTATAGCAAAGTTATTGTATCCTAAGGCTCTAAAACTAACGTGAAGGTTCTTGTTGAATCTTCTACCACACCAAATTAAAGTATTTGTCTTGTTGGCGATAAGAGGAAAGGCTCCAACTTGGATGATGGGGTGCTATGGTGTACGTGGCTCTGAATACTGTGGTGCAAAGATTAATTGATTGAGTGAAAGTTTTACTTAGTTAGAATGAGTAGAAAAAGGATGATTCTATAAATATGATAGTGTTTGCTTCTATTGGATAAGGATATCTTTGTGCTATGAAGCCTGGGGTTGTTTTATAGCAGTGGATCTAGTGTTGTGCTTTGTAGGGTAAAGATATAGCTTAACAAGTGACCGATGAACTATGTCATACCATTCTTAGAAGGTGAGGAAAATTTTTTATAATGATGCATTTAGTAATGCCTTTTTCTTTTTTTTCATATAATCTTATTTACTTATCAACAAAAAAATTATTGACAAATGGATATGTTAACGGATAATTATTTGTTTAGCAATGGCTTCCAAGCTCTTTCTCTAAATATATATTACATATATTATTTATATACTATATTGCTAGACTGGATACTGTAGCAATAACATGGCTTCCAAGATCGTTTTCCTGAAACGCAAAGACCTAGAAGGGTAACAACTGGACAACAGAATGCAACGATACAATTTCTTCTATTGGGTAAAACATTCACAGAAATTCCTACTCAACACACAATTGACTGCATTCTGTGTTACGCAAACGACACTTATCGTGATTAATCTTGCGGTAGCAAGTGTTTTGTTACAGGCCTTGTAGTTTTCAAATTCACTCTAGTATTATTTATGCTATATCAAGGTACTAATGGATGACGGTGCTGAACATGAAACGTGCAAACGATGAAAGCGAAAGAGTTTTGTGTTGCAGAAAGTAGATGGGGTCTCCATCAAGGTTGCTTGAGCAACAATTTAGACAATAGTAGCCGACCAAGTTGCTCAGAAAATAGTTACACCAGCATAATAGAATTGATTGCCATCATATATAAAGTTGTCGGTATAGAACAAACCTTGCCAAACGCCTGACGAAACGATTTCTTATGATAAAACATCAACGCAAACACATTCCATTGATGAATTAATGAATCACTTTAACAATATCGTAGTCGTTAAATGAAATGCTTGAGGAAACAAGAAAACGTGTTCGATGCGAACACTTTGGTTTTCGGGTTGATAAACTAGAAGAAATTGTATACTTTGGTTTCGTATGGCACCTCGTTGGGGTTTCTTTGTTGGCTTCGACCGGGCCCTCATTTAGTCCATTCAAAAAGCTGAGAAAGTTACAAACAAAATAGACACGGATCAAAGGGATATATTGCAGTCGATGGAGCTAAAAAAACCGGCTAGACTCCATTAGAATATTTGGACAAGTCCATATTTAAATGGTGCCAAGGCACCCCCGTCCCCCTATACCAAAAGAGTGGAATTAGCCCTTAAAGTTAAACCTATACGTTATAAGTACATGGAAGAAGATTTGAGCAGTAAGAACCAATGGCTTTAGCAGTACAATGTTCCAGTTTTATGGTGGCAAAGCCGTCACAGATTCATTGGTCATCCTTGAATACATCGATGAGAACTGGACAGAATGTCCACGTCTCCTACCTGGGAATCCATAATTAAAATCCAAACTTCGATACTAGGCTCGGTCCTATCTTTTTTTAGCCCGTAAGATCAGTATAAGGCAATATTTTCACCGAGCGATCATTTCATTAGTGACTCCACACTAGTATTTATATTTTTCATACTAACGTTTATATTTCCAAGTGCTTTGGTGCTACAGGAATTAAAGAGTTAGCTCCGGTCCGCATTACATTACTCGATGTAGTGATACCGGGATATAGTAATGTTTTCAATTCTCGGCTCGTACGTAGCCTTGTTCTTTAAATTATTGTCCAATGCTAGGACTTAGGAATACCAATAGTTTTAACATTACATAAATAATTTATGCAAAATTTAATTGCCTCTTTTACTAGATAACTCTCAATAATATATCATTCGAATTGATATCGATTCTTCACGTAATATTTTATGAATTCATAAATCATTTAAAGGGATATATCCACTGTTTTACCTCATAAACAAATTAAACAATTACATGCACCACAAAGTCAAAGAATGAGGGAAGATAATATATATCAAGCTAGCATAAAGAGATCACATTCCCTTTTCGTAAGATATCCAACTATTAGAGTGTAAGACTTTGCAGCATAGTACATTAAAGAACTAACAAATCCTAGTGATAGCATTTCAAACACACTTTGATAAAATTTCACGTATGGCTATTAGTATCAAATTTTGCATCAAAATATGACAATCATGATACTTCATGTTGATTAGTTCCAAGTCTGTCATTAACACTAACCTTCTAACATTTGAATAATATCCTTCCAAAACCTTAAAATTATTAAATAATTCATAAAATGTAATTTTCTCCTTCCTAGAGAGAGTATGACAAGCCAATAGTAAATAAGTTCTTCTTCCATTATCTTATGATTCTAGTTCATCCCTAATGACCATTTCCTCTATATCAATCAAGAATTTATGCATTCTCTAGTCTTTCGTGGAACATTGAGTAATACACCAATAAGGCTATCACAAATATTTTTCTCAATATGTATGACTTCGAAGGCATGCCTCACATATAGCAATTTCCATTAAGGAAGGTTGAAGAATATAGAGAACTTCTTCCGCCCAACTGATGAAGGCTTATCGTTATTCTTCTTCCCAACCAACACCTTTAAATATTTCATCTTCATATACACTTGTGTGCTAGTCAACTTGATTGGGTATGCCCTTCTTCTAGTTTCCCATTAAATGCATTCTATTACCTATAATAATGATGATCCCTGAGTAAAAATCTACAATACTTGAGAAAAATAGTCTTCCGGCTATGCGTTAGCTGAACGAATAAAGTATTATCCTCACATATTAGGCATGCATAATGGCCTTTCACACTATAGCATAATAAGTTATCATATGCTAGAAAATCGCTTATATTATAAAATAACATTTCTCACAAAGTGGAACTTTCCTCACCATAACAATCAAACACTTTAACACTCATGTCCCATAATAACTGCAAATCATTAATTAAAGGCTCCAAATAAACATCAATATCATCCCTCGATTGGTTTGGCCCCAAAATGAGTAAAGATATCATCATATACTTGTGTTTCATATAGAGACACGGTGGTACATTATATATGAACGAAATCACCAGCCAAATATTATATGTACCTTGATTGTGTAGATTCATACCATCCATAGAGAGTGTATGACATAAGTTTCTTGGTTCTTCACCAAATTTAGGAAACAAACCATCAATCATCATCCAATTTGGAGAGTTGGATGAATGTCTCGGAAGCCTATTATCTATCTTCTTATCAGTATGCTATCTCAAGTTGTCCACATCATAGACATCACTAAACATCCACCTAAATCTTGTTATTATACGAAAATATCATAACACCTTTACTAGCACCTTATTCTTCTTGTATCATGGTGGTTTGCATTCTTCAAGAGGATAATAATCTAAACATGAATATTCTTTGTGAAATAATATCCAATCATTAAGGCATGCATGTATCTTCTCATAACTCATACCCATGAATAAAAGGTTCTTCTTTACTTCATAGGTACGATCGGGTAGAACGTTATCATTAGGGAGAATTTCTTTCACAAGTGATAATAATTATATGAAACTCTTATCATTCCATTCGTTATATGTCTTGAAGTTGTACAATCTTAAAGTAGAGGATAATCTAGTAAACTTCTTACAATCATTGTATAAAGATTTTTTTTAGTCAATCAATAACTACTGTAACATTTTTGGACAATCTCAACCACTTTCCTCAACCTTCTAAGCCATCTCCTCTAATGAGTCACTCTCATTATTATCAAATGATCCAATACTATCCCTCCTACCTTCCTCATTATTATATTAAGAATCTATCTCACCATGTCATATCCAATGAGTGTAACTTGTATCAATTTTATATATAAATAAATGATCTCTCAAATCATTAGCATTAACAAAATAAAGATAAGCATAGTTTAAATAAGGACAAACTATTCTACTAGCATACTGAGCATATTCTACTGCAAACTTGATAAAAAGAGTTCAACACCTTTATCATATTCTTTAGACAAACTATTTGCAGACATACATTTCTGATCCATAGGTTTCCAATTTATATGTATCCCAAGAAACATATTATTAGAAATCAATTCACGTCTACAAGCTAATTTATATATTGCCAATTCTTAGAAAGAATTTATATTTGTATAATTTATATCATGATATTTTAAATTTATATATATTAATAAGGGCATAAAAATATACTAATACATAAATTGCTCTTACTTAGAAAAACTTCATATGTATATAAATATCAAATATTTATACAAGGGTTATAAATTTAAAAATAAATATTACTATGCATTTAAAATAAAGTCCAAAAATAAATAAAAATCTTACGGCAATAGCAACAATATACACATTAAAAGATTGCTACAACCCAAACAACTGACTAACAACACCCCGTAACCATTTTATGAAATGCATCAGTAGCCTTGCCTAAGCTGATTAGAACATGTGAGTCTATGAGTCCACTCATCTCAATATATCATCTACTATGTAACATCATCAGTGGAGAGTTCAGTGGAAGATACTGTAGGGTAACAAAGGCAAATATTCAGAGGTAAGCTTTGACAAAACCACTACTCGTCATCTATTGCCATAAGCTCTCTAGCAATCTAATCATAATCCCTTGAAAAAACCTCACTCTTAACAAATCGTGGGTGTGGTGCATCGGTATGGTTAACAAAAAAATCAAAATAAATAGCTAATACCCTTAGTCATGGCTCAATCTAAGGTAATGTCAAAAGCAAATAATATGATCTGAAATGGAATGGACCATAGTACAACCCACTCAAGAAAAACTAACAAAGCTCCAAACATAACCATATAACATGGCTTTGAAAATCTAAATCAAGTGCCATGTAGAAAAATGCTGAAGGAAAGTAAATCATATGCAAATGTGTCATCTCACTAGTCCACTACCTACAAAAGAGAAAAATCACTAAATTATGTTACTAAGATTGTAATTTAACTTTTTAAATTATAAAATATGCATATCTAATTCTAGTAAAACTATTTTTTTCATTAATTTCAAAGGTATAAATATTCTCATACATGCATAAATTTATAGAGAGGTAAACCAAAACCCATAGCAACACAACAACAAATAGCAACAAAGGCTGACAAAATAACAATAAAATTATATCATATTGATAATAATGCACATAATATCTACTAATTGGTTAACATTCATGCATATATAATATATATATATATATATATATATTATATATATATATATATATATATATGTCCTGTCCTGTCTGAGGGAGGGTGATGAAAATATCTGGAAGAGAGATGGGGACCCAGGCCAGAACGTTGCTATCTTGATTTGGAAGGATTCGTGACCAACATGTGAGCACTGAATAGCTACAAAAGGATCGGAGAACACACAAACATGCATACGAATAGAGTGTATTCGTCGGCCTTTCCTATAGACTTATCCTCATCCAGATATACCAGTAGCACATCACACCATACTTTCCACACACGTCAGGAAGGAGGCAGGAGGGCGCTTATCCATGCGGAAGGGAGGGATCGAATCAAACAACTAAGGCAGATGTTCTCTGTGTTCGTGGATAACATAGATGGGGAGGTTAGCAGAGGTGAACTACAAGAAGTGTTTGCAGGGGCTGGGAAGACGGAGGACGTCTATATCAGCAAGAAGGTTAGGCGGGGGACAAAGGCCATGTTTGGATTTGTGCAGTTTGGAACGGAAGCAGAGGCGATGGAAGCGGTTCGGAAATTCAATGGAATGCCGCTGCATGGATTGAAGCTGTACGTGAAGGAGGCACGATTTGGTGAGTCCGGACAGGCGGGGAGCAATGGCTCGGCAAGAAGGAGTGGGGAGACGAGAAGGAATGGAGGCTCGAGATGGAAAGATGCATGGCGAGATGAAAGATCTTATGCATCCGTTACAACAGGGAGAGGCGACAGGAGGATTCTTCAGCTGCAGGTCGATAAGGAGGAGGTCGAATGGCTGAAACGAAGCGTTGTAGTGGAATCGGCGACACCTTTGCTGCCGGACCTAATAATCCAAAGGTTGATGGCGTCCTGGAGCACCCTGTGTAAGGTAAGAGCCCTTGGACGTTTTAAATTCCTCCTTACCTATGAATCTGTGGAAGCAGCCCAGGTTGCCATGGAAGAACGTAGTCTGTTAAGGGAAACTTTCGGAGTAGTGCGGGAGTGGAAGATGGAGGATGCGTGCCGGGTGAGAAGAGCTAGGGTAGAAATCCGTGGGCTACCGGTTTTGGCGTGGAAGGAAGGGGTGGTGAGGCAGATTATGGTGCCGTGGGGACGGTGGGTCGGCTGGGAAGAAAGGGAGGATTTTGGCGAGTCTATGGAAGCTGTCATGGCGACGGTGGATACGCCGGCATTGGGGAGATTAGGGAGCAGCTGGAGATAGCCATCAACGGAAAGAAAGTATTAGTGCATGTGCAGGAAGTTGGGCAACAGCGGGCACCTGGGAAGAGAACGACGAATCGCACGAGCTCGTTCTGGCCGGGCTTGACGGATTCCGACGAGGAAGATGAAAGATCGGGGGGAGAAGGGATGCACAGGGAAGACGGAAAAGGAAGGGAAGAGTCGTGCTTAGTCCCAAAGCAGGTGGAGAGGCCGAGGGAGGAAGAGGCGCCGTTGGGCATGCTGTTGGCCTATGAAAACGAGGGAGATGGATCGGTTATGTTGGGAAGGGAGAAGTGTACTCAATGGGGAGAGGAGGAGTTGCTGCATGCTTTGTGCGACAGGGGCGGGAGAAAAGAAATGAGTACGTGCAGGCCTTGGGAAGTGGAGGTGAGACGGTTACACGCACGAGAGTGTGGAACGAAAAGTAAAGGGGAGGATACCGGTGGAAGGGTTAATGGTATTGAAAGGGCAGATTACGAGATCAGGTGCTACGCTGATTGGGGGGAATTACGGCGACGTGCGGAAGCAGTGTTTGGAGGTGAGGTAACGGGAGATGAAGGGGAGGAGTCGGCCGAGTCTACAACCACCATTTTTGCAGGGGTAGACCATAGCTTGGAGGAAGAGAGGAAGTTGATGGAAAGGTGCAAAAAAGGGGAAGAACCGGGAAGGAGTGTGACATGGGACAAAGTTGAAGGAGGTGGGCAGGGAAATGTGGAGGAGGATAGGAGAGGGGGGATGAATACTCTAGTATGGACAGCCCCACCCGGATTTGGAAGGAAAATAATTGAGGTAGCTACAGAAGAACATGGTAGAGAAGCTCAAATGGGAGGAAAGGGAGATGAAAGGAGGGAGATACATGAGGAGGGGCTAGATGAAGCTAGTGAATGTTGGAAACTTGGGAAAGAAATTGGCCTCTCTTCCAAAGAAGAGACGAAGTGTGTGGAAAAATTGCGGGTACTTAGAAGAAGCCAAAGGAAGAGTAGGAAATTATAAAGGCGAGATCAAGGGTGATAAGGGGTGCAGGATCCTTTTAATGGTTGTCATTAGCTGGAACATAAGGGGGATTGGGGCAGCAGGGAAGATGTCATGTCTTCATTCTTTGATAGAGAAACATAACCCGTGGGTGTGTGGCCTGGTGGAAACAAAACATCATATCGTGAGGGACTCCTGGAAAAACAAGGTGTGGACTACCGGGAGGATCGAATGGAGGGACTCAGAGGCGCAGGGCAGAAGTGGGGGATTGATTATCGGGTGGGACACTCAGTTTTTTGTGGAAAGAAGTACTAGAAGTGGGAGCAGATGGATTCTGTTAGAAGGGCGACTTCGAGCTTTTGACGCTGACTGTGGGATATTACTAGTATATGGAAATCTGAATTCGAGGGACCAAAGGACGCTGTGGGAGGAATTATGTACGGTGGGACAGAGTTGTGGGGGCCCTCTAATAGTCATGAGGGATTTCAACGAGGTTAGATCAGGTGAAGAAAGAAAAGGAGGAAGAGTGGACAGTAGCAGCGTAAAGGAGTTCAACGAGTGGATTGACAAGATGGGCCTGGTCGAGTTGAAGCCCTCAAATATGAAGTTCTCTTGGCACAACGCAAAATCTGCTAGCCTTCTGGATAGGTTTCTGGTGGACCCTTGTTGGTTGGTGTCTTGTCCCGATATTGATTGCATAGGGTTGGGTCAGTCTCTCTCGGACCATAACCCTATCGTTCTTAGACTGTCGAGATCTGGGAGAGGGCCGACTCCGTTTAGATCATGGGATATGTGGTTCACGCACCCTCAGTTCAAAGGGTTTGTGACTAGATGTTGGGATAGTTTGAAAAGGGGCTCATGTCATGGAAAATTGAAGGCAATGAAAGGAATGCTGAGGAGGTGGAATAAGGAGAATTTCGGGGATTTTGATGCGAAGATTAAAATGCTCGAAGCAGAGATGAGCAAGTTGGATGTCACAAATCTTGGAGGTTTGGTTGATGAAGTGGAGCTGGCTAGGAGGGCGGCACTACAGAGGCAGCTATGGATGTGGCACAAGAGGAAGGAGGCTTATTGGATGCAGGTATCCAGGGTTAGAGGGTTTAAGGAGAGAGACAGGAACACGAAGTACTTCCACGCAATCGCAGCAGTTAGGAGAAGGAGGAATCTTATTAGCAGACTCATCCACAACGGGAAAGTGTACACTGAATCGGCTGAGATTAGGGAGATAGTGACCTCTTTTTATAAGAGGTTGTTTTGCGCAGCAGCAGTGCCCTGATGTAGAAATCAGTGAGGAAGGGTTTAGCAAGTTAACGACGGAGCAAAGGTTGGAGCTCGATAGTATACCTTTGGAGGAGGACGTCAAGAAGGCAGTGTGGGCTTGTGATCCCACACCAGGGTACGATGGGTATCACATGGGCTTCATCCGAAAGATGTGGGGCGTAATAGGGAAGGAGTTTACAGAGGTGGTTCTGAACTTTTTCAGGAGTAGCAGACTCCCGACCTCTATCAACACTACATTGGTAACTTTGATCCCTAAAGTGGATGATGCAGAAGAGGTGAGCCAATTTCGACCCATCAGTTTGATTGGATGCATATATAAGGTGATTTCAAAGATTATCGCCCAGAGACTGAAGCTTGTGGTTGATGATCTGATTGGGGAATCTCAAACAGCATTCATAGAAGGACGAAGCATTTTGGATGGTGCTCTGATAGCCAATGAAGTTGTACAATGGTCTAGGAGGACAAGGGGTTTGGAAGGGGTTATGATTAAGCTGGATTTTCAGAAGGCTTATGACAGTATCAGATGGGACTTTGTGGAGGGTATGTTGAGGATTATGGGTTTCGGTGGTGTTTTCCGAGGATGGATCAAGGAGTGTATTTCGACTGCCAGTATATCGATCCTAGTGAATGGGACCCCTACCCCTCCTTTTCGTATGGGTAGGGGACTTCGACAAGGGGATCCGATATCTCCGTTCTTATTCGTACTTGCAGTGGAGGCCTTTAGTTAGATGATTAGGAGAGGTGTTGATAAGGGGCTTATTCAAGGTTTGGAAGTTGGTAGGCACAGATGTCATGTTACTCATCTTCAGTTCGCCGACGATACGATGATTTTTTGCAGGGCTACTTCTGAGAACATTAGAAATTGGAGGAGACTGCTGGATTGTTTTTTCTTATTATTCGGCCTGGGGGTGAATTTTGAGAAAACAGAGCTTATAGGCCTCAGTGTAGATGATCCTTTCCAGAGGAAGGCCGCGGAGATCTTTGGATGTACCATCGGCAAGTTACCTACTATGTACTTGGGGCTCCCATTGGGGGCAAAAGGGGGAAGAAGTCAGACTTGGAAGCCGGTGATTGATAAAGTGAAACAGAGGCTTGCAGGCTGGAAATCAAAGATTCTTTCTAGAGCAGGGAGATTGGTTCTGATTAAGAGTGTACTTAACAGCCTCCCCATGTATTTTATGAGTCTGTTTAAGATTCCGAAAGGCGTGGTCAAAGAAATTATTAGCATCCAGCGTAATTTCTTCTGGAGGCAGAATGGAGATCAGAAAAGACTACCGTTGGTTAAATGGAGTGTGATCCAAAGACCCAAAGCCTTGGGTGGTCTTGGCGTGGGGGACCTCACCATGATGCACAATGCCTTGTTATTTAGATGGTGGTGGAGGTACTATTCGGTTGACGGAACTGCATGGAAGAATGTGATATCCTCAATTCACTATGGGGACAGAAGGGGTAGTGGGCTTTGCTTGGAGAATCAACGAGGGTGGTCACCGTGGGTTGATATAACCAAGGGGGGCAGTAGGGACCCCGTATTTAGAGAGGGGTTGTCTTTAGTTGTTGGAGATGGAAAAACAGTAAGCTTCTGGCTCGATGATTGGACAGGATCAGGTGCACTCAGCGCGACCTTCCCTAGACTTTTCAGTGTCTCTAGCCAACAGGAAGGGAAGATTGCCGATATGGGGAGATGGGAAGGGAATCAGTGGATATGGATCTTCAGATGGAGACGACCTCTGTTCGAGTGGGAGAGCGAAGCAGTGGCGCAGATGGAAGGGGCCATAAACCGTCATCCTTTGAATAGAGAAAGGAGGGACAAGTATCGATGGGCTCTCGAGGAGGACGGGTCTTAATAACCCTGATCTTAGTTTCATTTGGAGCGGGCTTGCCCCTGCAAGGGTTGAACTTATCGCTTGGTTTGCGGTCCAACAGAGACTTAACACCAAGGATAGGTTAGCTAGGTTACATGTTGTGGATTTGGAGGACACAGGATGCCCCTTTTGTTTGGTTGAAAAGGAATCGGTGGACCATGTGTTTATTCACTGTATTATAGCAAGGAAGATGTGGTATGCGATCAGTGAGTGGCTTGGTGTTTCATGGGTATTGTCAGGATCTATTGATACGCATGCTTATGCGTGGTTTGGCTTCACAGGAGGCGGCATGAGGCGAGATCTCTGGCGTACGGCTTTCTTTGCTATAGTTGGTGTCATATGGGAGTATAGAAATAAAGTTGTGTTTGATAAATACAAAGTGTGTGATAGGTGGCTTCTCCTGCTTATTAAAGTTAGGATAGGCTCGTGGATTAAGGCGAATCGACGTGAGTTTCCTTATCGAGTCCAGGAAACGGTCCACAATGTGGAAGCTTTCTTGTAATGATGTTTTGTTCTTGGGACTACTCCATAATTATCAAAATATTATATTATATATATATTAATGAAAGGAAAAAAGAAAAAAAATACTATACAAAACAAGGTTCTAGGGAAGGTAGCTAGGGTGTAGGGTTGACGCCGACTGTTGTAATTGTAGGAGCCACATATAGTGGGGAAGGGTTGTGGAAGAGAGGTAGGAGGCTAGGTTGGGTGAATGAATGGTTTAAAGGGTTGTGGGGTTGGGTAGATACAACGCATAAAAAGGGAAAAGAAATATAGAAAAAAGATGATGACAATAAGAGGAGACAAAAAATGACTGTCAACAATCAAGTGGAAAGCACAATAAATATAAATGAGCAAGCACTGAGAGCGAGAGAGAGTAACTCAAGAAAAACAAAGATGAGCATTGAGAGCAAGCATAATTTTAAGTTTTTGTAATAGGAATAAATAAGAAATATAGAAGGTTGGGGTGTTTAATCCGTAAGTTTAATAATGATTTTGGATATAACTGTTATCAAAACATGTTTTAATAATGGTCCTAGAAAAAGGTGTATTAAAACAAAGATGATTAATTTAAAAGCATTATCAAAATAAGTGTTGTTGTACTTTTAATAATGATTAATATCTAGATCCATTATTAAAACTTACACCGCATTCCCAGACGTAAAATTTTACATTTTTATCAATGGTTTTGATTAGGGATGGCAACAGGGTGGGTCGGAAATAAGGACCCCATGACCATCCCCAAACCCAATAAGAAAAATAATCCCTGAAACCAACCCGATCCTAGATTTTTTTATGGGGGATTCCCCGACCTGATCCCCACGAGGATCCAATCCCCATACCCGACCAGATCTCTAATTAATTCCTCAACCTTGAAACCTGACCCGATTCCTGATATCCGACTTTATACCTAATCCTCGATCCTCAAGCCTTTTTTATATTATTTTTTTTAATTTCTACTCTATAAAAACTATATATATCAATATATATATATATATATATATATATATATATATATATATATATATATATATAAAATTATTTGGGGCAGTGGGGATGGGAACCCCAAAGCCATCCCCAAAAAAATCCTTGTTAAGAATTTCCGAACTCAAACCCGATTCCCGAATTCTCTCCCCAAACTCGAACCTAAATGGAGAATTCCCGATGGGGCCCAAAACCCGCGGGAAAAATTTTCATCCCTAGTTTAGATCAAACTATCATTTATGTGGCTTCATTAATGCTCACTTATGTACTAGTGAAAATGCATTACTTGTTATTTTAATGATAGAGTTCTGCTTAACCATTATTAATTGTGTAAGAAAAAGTATACACATCTACCATTCATAACAGTTTGACAAATAATGTTTATTAAAGGTGTAAAAATGTTAACACCACCATCTCCTACCAAAGTACTCAACAATAAATGAATAAAAAAAATGTAACTTTTGAGAGTGATTTAATTATAATCATTGTTAAATGTTTAAGATTTTATATCTGTTTTAAATAATCATTATTTTATAACACTTCCATGTCAATTTTCTTAGGAATATTTATCATAGACCACTATTGACTGAGCTATTAAACACTCTTGACATGTTTCTATTTTAGGTAACAAAGTCATAAAAATGTTACGGTATCACTCTTTTCTCTTTTAAATTTTCTCACATGCAAGACTGACACAACCATCATTTTTCTTATTGTTCACCTATGTTTCTATTGTTCACCTCTCTCACTCATTGAAAGTTTCTCCCTCCATTTTCTCTAGATTTCATTGTTGTTAGCTATCTAATGGTGGTTGTAGGGTGGAGAAGGTTTGAGCTTCATCCTATTCATGGTTTAAGTTATTCATTCTCTTCTCTGACTATTTTATTTCTTATGGCTTTAAACTTTTAGTGCATACATGGTTGTGAGGGGTGTTCTTTAGTAGTGTCTTGCATGGTTGTCAAAGCTTATGTTATCTATCATTTTGGGCTTCCTCGACCAACATTTCCTCATCCTAGTTCTTCTTGTGGCCACTGGTGATTTTTCTAGTTCATTAGATTGTTAGTTAGTTCTAAACCATTATATTATATTTGTTCTACTCAATGTATTGATTAGTTATGCCTTTTTTTTACCTTCCTCATGTAAGGAAAATTATTCTCTTCTATTTATTGTTTTGTGTAATACGAATCATGGTAACATCTAAAAACTTGATGCAAAAGCACCTCTAGTTCACTCTCAATCTTATTCTTCAAGGGATGAAGAACAAGAATTAGCATACTTGGAGATGGAACCCATTGTGCTTGAAAATTATTATGCATCTAATACTTTGCTAAGTAACTCTTGCAAGTATTGTATATGCTCGTAAGAATTTCAAGTTATTAAAGATATTTGATGTACAAGGTAATGATATTATAAGACTTACAAAGCTGCATAGAAGACAAGGTTATAAGATACAAAGTTGGATTACATATGTTAAATCATTGTATTACATATTCAGAGCTTGTGTAGCTTTGTTAATATGCTATATACTTTATAATACTTGTAAAATGTCATTATAACTAATATATATGTACTTGTGTTGTGCAAATAGGTCATTTTTATTAATAATGCTAAATATTATGGGCTCATGAATGAAAAGGTTTTCATGTAAACATGTATATACACACACACACACACACACACACACACACCCTCTTTTACACACTCGCTCTTGGCAAACGTAGATGGAATAAGTAAACAAAACTTTGAATAATAGAGAAGCTACACAAGGACATGTGTTCTTCTTCTTCTTCTCTTCTTATTCTTTGAGTGAGATACTTGGAGAGAGGTAGAGTGAATTCTATTAATAAATAGAAGATTTTAATTTAGAAGGTTAAATATATTTGGTTAGATCTTAGCCACCATCCAACCAAAACTTAGAAATCATCATAAACATTTTGAGTTTAAGGAAACTTTAAAGATTTTACAATACTTGAGGACCATAAGAAAAGATCCTAAAATGTTGATGATTATGAATTAATGATCTTCCACATCAAAACCCCTACAAAAAAATGTTGCTTAGCTCATGGTTTTGAGATTGTTAGGTTGAAATGTTTCCTAACTCATTGTTTACAACTTATTTTATTCAAATTTGGTTAGCCCAAGGTATATATATTTTTATATATGATTATAGTTTATACCTTATTTGATTAAAATCTTGTTTAATTATCTGTGGTAGACCTAGGCCATTTCAGTGGTGTGGCTAAACAATTCCTTAATGCCATGGGATTTTTTTTTTGCCTACTATATATTATATGTAGGAAAGATGAAATATTTTCACAAATAGATAAATATCTTACTTACTACTTAGCTACTATGAGCTAACATTTTAATTCCCACCCATGTTTGAGTGCCTTAGACCATTTTGCTTTCAATTTTAGATATGAATGTTTACATTGTGTTTGAAGGCTAATGAAAAAGGTAGCAAATTTTTTATTTCAATACGCAGCATAAAATTCTAACGATCTAACATAGTTAGCCATTGGTCTTAATAATTATGTCAAGTTGTGGTGTTACAATACCTCAACTTATTAAAAGAGTAAAAAAAATTATTTAATGATGTTAAAAAATTAAAATAATTACTTGAGATTGTGACATAAGCATTCCTAGAGTATGAAAATGATGCCTTTCGAAAATGGTTCACAAGTAGTGTTTCATGTTAGAAATTCAAATCTCTTGCATGTGTAATAATTTTTAATCCTTTCATATACTGTTCACCAGTAACCATAACGATAATAAACACTAGTACCATATGAATAACGAAAATGGTTCATAAGTAGTGTTTCATGTTAGAAATTCAAATCTCTTGCATGTGTAATAGTTTTTAATCCTTTCATATACTGTTCACCAGTAACCATAACGATAATAAACACTAGTACCATATGAATATAATAAAAACTAGTAGCCTAATAGCCTTTTTAAGTTTTCATGGGTTGTTAAGAAAATTTAAAGAATCTTGGACTTGAGAATAGTTGGGGAATAACCTTGTAAATAAGACTAAGTGGTTGCTCCATTTTTTTTAGATACTAAGATATCACTTGGACTCCATGCATACCATTCACCATGCTTGTTGATATCATCTTATGGAGATCTTAGGAGATATATAGTCTAGTTAGATGAGAAGCTTATTCGCATATGATAGTGAGTGGCTTGTACTTAGAGCCATATATATTCAAATCATATAACTTATTACTGACCTTATGTCAAATGAAGTTATTGATTAGGACAAGGCATAATAATATGGATTTAGTCCTCATCAATGATTTACACACTATATTTGTTCAGGTTGCATGTTTTATGAGCATTATGACTACAAAGTTTTGGAGTTTAGTATGATAGATGGGATATGGAGTATTCAAAAAATGTTACTAGAATTCCCTAGAACTATGGATGTGTCCTCTCATGGTGAGGTGAGAGAAAGATCTTCAAGATGAGTGGACTCGAAATGTGATAGTAAAGATTTTGGGTATTTAGGGTTCCTCTTATTATGGTGTTTGGGATTTTAGCAATCTTTTATTGTGCATATTATTGTATTTTCTTATGGTTCCTTGTTTTTTTCTCAATCTTATTTTCGCCCTATTATTTTTATACTATTTGTAGTTTTAAGACCTTATATGAAGCTTATATGTACCTTATTCTCACCACTATTGAATAGGGTTTCAATGGTTCCTAATAGATTATGATTATGTCAAAAGCATTGACCAAACAGATGTTTTTTCTGTAAGAATTAGTATAAATAAATTAGGGTAATGGTTATAGAAATAATTTTGGAAATGCGTCACTAGTAGTATTAAAGATAATAAAAAAGTAGAGTCATACGTATATCAACCTCATTTGTCACAAGATAGGGTGTAATACCTATATATGTTACACAAACATACTCACCTAATTTATTAAAATCCAACAAATCTTACCATCATCGGTACACAATTACCTTAATTATAAGTGATTTAATCTCATAATAAAATTTTTATAAGAGAAAACCAACTTTTATATAATTAACTTCATCCTTATCATCATGAATATATCTATTAAATTATATATCATTATGTTTAGAAAATTTTGTGAATCATTATTGTAATACCCCATAATGTTGAGATTTATAAAGTATGAAACTATTATGTTTCATGAAGTTTGGATGATTTTTATCTTGATTTTGCAAATATATCTTGGATTTTATTCATAAAGGAATCAAAAGAGTCTAAACTTTTTTAAGAAAAAATAAGCTTTTCAAGCATACATATTAATAGGTTCTATGAATTGATCTAATTGTCTATCAGTAATACTAGGGTTTTTGTTCAAGGAAGCATGTTGATTGATCTAGGAAACCAACTGAACAGTCTGTAGAATAGTCAATTTTTTAACCAAACTAATTATAATACCTCATTTTTAGAAAACCCTAATTAAAATTAATAATTACGTGTGATTAGTTATAATTATTAATTTAGGAGGTTTAGTATTAAACGTATTATTATTATTATTATTATTATTATTATTATTATTATTATTATTATTATTACTACTACTACTACTACTACTACTACTACTACTACTACTACTATGGCAACGACTTAGATATAAAAATAATCAGGCTAAAAAGTTATAAGAAACTGATTCTTTATTTTAATCCTAGTTTTTATTTGTAAATCTTATTCGAGTTATTTTAATAATAACCGTGACTCGTAACCCAAAATAAATTTCTAAAATTTATTCCTGATTATGTTTATCTTTTTCGTTTTATTTAAATCTATCTGAGATCGGATTATTTTTCTATTCGATATTTTAATTTATCCAGACTAAATTTAACATAAAATATATATATGTGTGTCTGCTGTGTGTGTGTGTGTGTGTGTATATATATATATATATAATATTTATCTTCTCTCTCTCTCTCCCTCTGCCATTTTCTATCCCATCACCGTACTCTCTGGTGTCTCCCTCACTTTCTACCTTTACTCCACCTTCTGCACTTATACTTACATATACATGCCACACACCCTCGCGCACTCTACCCCAAACAGCTCTCATTTCCCGCACACACTTTCGGCTAAAAACCAAGCCTTGTATACATACACACAACGCACACTTATATAGCAGCACAACCCACTGTTCCTCTCCCAGCTTCCTCCTATTTCTTTCGACACAGACCACCGTAACCCTCCTATTTTCTTCAGCCCTCCCACACCAAAAAACCCTTACTCCCCTCCCATCGTGCAACCTCGTCCTCGACCTACACCACCACTTCCTAACCAACCAGCACAACACCCAGCCACCCAGCCTCCTCTTCTTTCTCCTTCTCCCAGCAGCACCAACCACCACCTTCATTCTACACCAGCAGCCACGCAGCCTTGCCACCTCCTCCCTTCATCCCAACAGCCCACCAGCACCCACTGCCCATTAGCCCTGCACTACCCACTCCAACCAGCCAACCACCATCCCACCATCCTATCGCCCAGTCCCTATACCCTTCCTCGACCGCATCACCCTTTCCCGTAGCCATCCTGTCGCCCAGCTCCCTAAGTCCCATTGCCCAGCTACAGCCACTGCGCCATCATGTAACACCATTGAGCCCAGCCACCACCATTTCGTGCGATTCCATCATCACCACCACCGTAGCTAACCAGCCACCCTCCACCACCGGCTAGCCGCCAGTCTCCACTACCCTTGCCACCCCTTCCCTTTCCCTGCCTTGCCTGACCCTCTCGCTCAGCCACCATGCCTCCTTCCTCTCGTGCGTGACTCATGCTACATGTAGTGTGAGTTACGTGGTCTTCTAATAAAATTTAGTACCATATTAATTGTAAGGGTATTTTGGTAATTTTAGAAAAATAAATATTTTTATACTATGATTATTATTTTTTCTAATAAATATTAATTCTGTATTTGTGGTATTAATTTTAGGTATGAAAGTTTTATTTGCAAGACCTAATAAATTTTAGTGGATGCCGCTAATTTTACGTTTTTGCTGGAATTCAGGTAACCGTTATACCTTACTAAAATGTTAAATATTGTATGATAGCACATTAGGATTTTTGGTGCATTAAATATGTTTAGCATGATTTATTTTGATATAATTATGTGTTAATTATTATTATTATTATGAAAACGGATAAAAACGAGCACGTTATCTGATATAAAATATTTTGGATACGAAAGTATGATTAAAATGATTCTAATGGCAGGAAAATATCTGGTATGATAATTATTTATATAATTATTAGTTTAGCATGTTTAGAAATAATTGTGGAAAAATTATTAGGAATGTGTGCCTTAGGGGCAATTTAGTCATTTTTGTGTATTATGATATTATCCTGAAAATTATGTCTAATATGTATTATCTGTTGTTGATTTTGCGATCATGTGGTTTGTAAGTTTTAAAATTATATGATAGAGTTTCATATTTAGAAATCTATGTAAGGGCAAAATGGTATTTTTACATGACTGATGATTTAAATTTTATAATAAATAATTATATTACTTTGTTTTATCCTTTTCACGATAAATTAATAAATAAGATAGACTTAGTATTTAAATGGATGCTAATCTGATAATTATTAGCTTTAGGGGCATTTTGGTCATTTTCGGCCTAACACCCAAATGTGAATAATTGGATATAGGATGGCCTTAGAATTTTGGTAGGTTGAGCTTAGTATTGACTTTGACTTATCTTTATATCATTGATCGTAGGGTTGACTTGGATGATTGGAAATAAAGGAAAATGAATAAGTATGGAAATGAGATTAAATGTGTAATGTGTGTTATTTGTGATCACTTTATAAAAATACTAATACATAAAGTGGAAGACCTCGAGTTTGGGAATGGTTTCTCCCTAGGGGTAGCTACCTAGAAATAAGGTAAGAGTCCTCTATTTGTTTGGATTTCTAGTGTGCCGGTTGTGCCCCAGTAAGGACCTAATCTACTCTATAGGTGACCTACGGGCCCTATAGGGGGTATCGATACTTAAGGATTAGGTGTCTAAGGTGAGGAGGGTATTGTGTGCCCTGTGCATCAGTATGACCAGAGTGATGTTATGCCTCTAGGTTAGATGGTTGGAGTGTATCGTGTTGCCTTGTGCGTTGGCATGACCGGTAACTGTTATGTCTCCAAGTTATTATTATATCCCCCTCGAGTAAATAAAAATAGAAATAATATGATTTGATTGGAAGGATTATTATTAGATATTGGATTGGTTTGTTAGTGGTCGTTATGCCTACTTGTGGTTTTGGGTAGTAGTTGTTGCACCTACCTATGGTTTAAGTAGTAGCCTGCGGGCCTACTTGTGTGGGTATTATATTTATAAGTATGTCTGTGACGTTATGTATATTATTATACTATATCTATAAATATACCGTTGAGGTTATGTATTTTAATTTACTGTACCTGTAAGTGTACCAATGAGATTACGGATTTTATTATCATGTATCTGTATGTACACATGTGATGCTATGTATTTTATTATATTCTACCTGTAAGTACACATCTGATGTTGTGGATTTTTGTTATAGCTCACCTATGAATATGCATGTGATTTTATAAATTTGGTTAGGAGTTATGCTGAGACATGGTCATGTTGTGGATGTTATAATTGTTATGCTGGAGTTTAGGTTCTAATTATTACTTCTGAGAGCATATTTGGTATGTTAGTCTGGTAAGCTTTTGGTTGTTTTAGAGAAATGAAAATTAGTAGCATGTGGCTTTAATAGAGTTCGACCATCTAAATGATTACTGTATATCAATCCTTGTATGAATACTTAAATATCTTGTACCTGTTAGTTTTATGCCTTACATGTGTCCTGTGTTAGTTTTTCATATTAGTTTGGTATAAAGGGTTATTCAGTACCGTAGTACTGAAGGGTTCCATTTCATGGTCCCTTGCCTATTCAATGGGCAGTATTTACCTTGCAAGATTACTTTAAGGGTAGTGTCTGACGACTTCAAATAGAGGGTTGAGAGTTAGGACTATCTGGTGTTCGCCTCAACTTCTTTTGGTCCGGATATTTCGTGGACTCTTAAATCCCCTGCTATTTCTCTTTTGTTACATTACAACTCTTTACCTGATCTTTTTGTATTTATCGAGACAATGTAATTTGTAATGAAATTCTATCCTACCTTTGTTTTAATGTTATTTAAGTAAAGTAATGTTTCAGCCTTAGCACTTAGTGTAAGAACGGTAGAAGATGTTAGACTTATACTGAGTGTGGCGGTAACACCCATTGATTTTGTAATTAACGCTTCCATAAAACAAAAATTTTTAGCAGTAAAAATGGGGGTGTTGCACTAATCAACTAGTTTATTGAGTTGTGTGATTTTTGAACTTGATTTTTCTAGGAAAATTCTTCTAATCACTTAGAAATTTCGTAATCCTACTCCAAATTATTTATGAGTAATTGTTCACCCTTTTGGTCATTTATCTCAACTTTTTACTTGACTTGAATGGATTTGAATGTTTAAATTAACAAATAAGGGAGGGGATGGCCTCACCCCATTAACTTCTTTCTCTCTCTATTTTTTATATGTTCGGATGAGCGAACTATTGCAAAAGAGCACTATTCACTATTGGAGATGTTTAAAAGAGCACTATTCACCATTGGAGATGTTTTTCATGCTCCAATCCATGTGTTTTCCTTCTTGTGTTCAACCATGGGTTGAGAATTCTTGACCTACATTTTTGTGAAAACATCATTTGAACTCTGAGAAGAAAATCAACTATGTTCTTGATGAATATTTCCACTTTGGTTCTATTTTGAGCAAGATAAATAGGGTATTGATATATTATACCATGGTTATTTAATAATGAGCACACACAACTTGGCATAAGTTAACTAACATGTTAGATGGATTATTTGGTTAATAGTTCATGGAATTATCATTAACTACATTTGGAAGGTTTTTAAAGGCAAAGTGGAATAAATATTTTATGATTCAACTCTTGAATTATATAATCTAATTCCTTAGCATGAATAGATTTAATGAATAGAGGAATTGAACTTAGTAGAGTATTGATGGATTTCCTATTAAATATTTGGAATGATAATGATGGTTAAGATGGAATAATTATGTAGATGTGATTGCTTTGGTCATTGTGTTGGCCTTATGAGTGTATGATGAAATATGCCAAAAGCCTAATTTAGAGAATTATGGCAAATTGAGGATTTATTAGGAAAATTAATTAAATAAATTATTTTATTAAATAAGAGGAAGAAATTAGGGTAAAATTAAGATGAAATTAATAAATAATTTAATTGAAAAAATTAGTGTGTTTTGCTAATTAAAATAGAATTTAGGAAAATCGCTCAAAATCCTAAATTAACTAAAAGATGGAATTTAATTATTATTTTTAATTACCCCAAAATATAAAAATATTTTAAATACCCCCAGCTCACTTATTTTTCTCTTTTTTCTCCTTTTTACCCTTTTATTTTTCCTCTCTTTTCTTTTCTTTCCTTCTTCCTTTTCTTTCTTCCCTTTCCCTTCCCCAACCTAGGCCAGCCCACCCCTACAATCCAAACCTTCTACCCTATCCCTTTCTCCTATGTGACCTAAGGCCTACCACTCCCTTTCTCTCCCTTATCAACCACTGTCCCGGTCTAGTTCTTTCTTTTCTCCTTTTCTCCCCTATCCAACTGGCCACACCCCCTTCTTCCTTTCCCTTCTTCCCCGACCCTCTCTTTCCCCGATGCCCAACCACCCTAATTCCCGGCACAAGCATACAGCTTCTACGCCACCGCATGTTGGCCTACAACCCCTATCCTCTTCCTTATCACTCCCTCTCTCTCCTCCACCCAATCGCGACCTCTCTCTCCCCTCATGCATGCCTTTCTCCCCCTTCTTTTTCCCTTCCCGATCTGTCAGACATGTAAAAATGATAGGCCTTCTCTGGCCACTAGGCCATCGGCCGACAACCTGCATGTGTGTTGCCGACCTTCCCTCTTCCCCCTCTGTTATTCCCCCTCATCTATGGCCTACAAATACCCTTCATCCACCCCTCATTAAAATCTTTTTCTCTCAACCTACAAATCTACACCCTTGTGCGCTACCTCCTATTCAACCAAATGTTGCACCTCCGCTATCCAGCATCCCCACCCAAACCACAATCCAAACTACTCCTTGCACCACCCTCTACTGAGCTATACCCCTCACCACCCTCAATACTCCCTACACTAGCCGCCTTGGCTATGTAAAGTTGGTTATTCAACCAACCTTAACCCAGCCATCGTCACCCTTTGCGCCAATTTCCACCGCCACTCCTACTTCAACCAGCACCCCTTATACCCTCCAAAATCACCATCAGACCCCCTATCATCCTTTTCCTTATCTCCCTCTCCTCCTCCCTTCTTTCCACTCCAAAATAATTGGCCATCGCACCATTGCTACCTACGCCTCTACCTTTGGCTGCACCACCACCACCACTCCAACCCTCTCCACTTAAGCATCCACCACCACCTCAAATCGCCCTCTCATTCCCCTTCTTATACCCTAAACACCTAACTTTCAACTTTTTTTCCCTCTTTTCCCATTTTTGCTGCTGCCAACATGCACTACTACCACTACAGGCGGTCAACACCAACCCTAGAGCGTGCTCTAACCTTTAAAACCCTAGTTATTATACCTTTACCTATTTTATTTATATTATGATAGTATGCTTACTATTATTTTTATTATTAATCTTATTATTATTATTAATGTGGTTATTATTAATGTTATTATATCATCATCATTATTATTATTATCATTAGTATTATTAAATACAACTTCAAAAATATTAATACTGGCATTATTATTAATGGTCGAACCTTATTGTTATTATTATTATTATGAGTACCTTATTGTTATTATTATTATTAATACCATTGTTTTATTATTATAATATATTTTTTTTCTTATTATTATTATTCATTATCATTATCATTATTATTATTATTATTATTATTATTATCATTATTATTATTATTAATGCTAACTTGGGCATAGTATTAATATTACTATTACTGTAAAAATATTCGAACCCTTATATTATCATTATTTTGATTATTATTATTATTATTATTACTACTACTATCCTTAGCAATATTAGTATTTTGTTAATATTACTATTATTATATTATTATTTTTATCACTAACTATATTATTAGCCTTAACCTTAATAATACTAGGGTTTGTAGATCTATGAGTATTAGTGTTATTATTATTATTATTACTACTACTACTATTTTTGCTACAACTAGTATTAGTACTATTATTAGAAAAGAAAATAAAGCTATTAGATTTAATAATATAAATATGACTATAAAAATTAACATAAACCTATTTTGACTAGTAATACCCTAGTAGGCTAACCTGAGAAGAAAAACCAAATTTTTACTTTTAAAGTTTCTTTTAATAATAGTAACCTTAATATTAGAATAAACTAGGAAATAATATTATTTTTGGTATAAGGAAAATTAATCCTTAGTTTTTTCATCTTATAGGTGAGCCTAGTCAAAACCCTAAAGAGGGGTAGGAGGGTGCTCCAAGACAAGTTTCGTGTTAGGTAAGGATGTAACTAAGGCCCTTTGTGTATCATGAGCCTTGTATGTTATGTATCATGATATGTTATGTATCGTATGATTATCATTATAACTTTTTTATGTGTAGTATAGCTTGGAGTTTTGATATGCTCATGTGTTTTCTTTTGGCATGTGTATAATATGTATATATTATGATTATAATGTGATGTGATGTGGCCCTTTAAGATATGCATGCTAGGATATTTAATGTAATGATATGGGGAAAAACGATGAAAAATAAAATGGGGAAGTGAGTGGACCAAGGGGAAGTGAGCTGACCAAGGGACATTGGGATTGACCTCAATATCTCATAATCCATGAGAGAAAATAAATGGGAATATGAATAAAATAAAGGAATGGGTGAATTTTGCATGGGACAATCTAGGGCTTGCATGAGAATTCTAGGCTTTTGCATGAAAACCTTAAGGGTTTGCATCGGGTGAATGGAGTTTGCATGGAGATGAACTTTATTTGTGAAAATTTACCTTAGGGTGTAAGGAAGGTAGGGGAAGAGTTGTTTAGGTGATTGGAGGCTTTAGGTGAAAAATAGTACATGGGTTAGAATAAGGGTACACAGGAGATCTGGTTAGGGTTTGGGGAGAAGGCCAAAATTTGAGATGGTGGTGAAAGTAAAAATAATTGAGGGTGGTTGGAGTATGAGATGAGGGTGGAGGAATGTCATGTGTTGCATGAGTATGGGTATCTTGGGAAACAAAGAGTGGAAGGTGAGAAATGGAGGGGTGACAGGTGGAAAGAAAGATGCTAGGGTTTGGTGTGGCTATCTAGGGTTTGGTGTGGCCACCAAGGGTTTCATGGTCACACGTGTATTTGGGGGAGTAAAGTGAGATGATGGGGGTCGAATATAAGGGATGTGATGTGTGGGGTGTTACACAGCCTTAGTTGTAGGAGGTAGAGAAGGATGGGCCACATAGGCCCACACTAGGGTTTTTAGAGAAAACCCGAGGGTAAAGGAGTGAGTGGACTTGGACGTATAGGGTAGTGGGCCTTAATGTATGTAGTTAGGATTTGGGTCTCTAGTGTGAGCGAGTGGAGTAAGGAAAGGATGCTGGGGGCGTGTTAGTAGGTACATAAGTGACAGGATATTTGATGGGCTCTTTTCGAAGGATAAGTGTAGATAGAGTTAGTTATGTAAGTCTAGGGTGAAACTTGTTGAATAAAACACAATAAGACACTAATCATTTATACAAAAGATTATTGAGCCACGCTCAGACCCATCAACCGACATAATAGTGGCCAGGTGTCGGGGTGTCCTGGAGACCTATCCATCGCCATATAATAGTGGCCAATGTGTTCTACCATATATATGACCGAACCATTAGCTATAAAATTGGGGGATCCTAAGCTCAATAAACCAAACCTTATGTTGATAAGACATGTAAAAGATACTAAATACTTATAGTGGAAAACCATGAGAGGCGGGGCTAGATCAATCCACCGACAAATAATAGTGGCCAGGAGCATATTGCCCTAGAGTCTGATCCACCGGTAAATAAATGTGTTTAGGTGCATTCTGCCCTGTACGTTTCTGATCCACCGGCTATAATAGTGGGGTTCCTATACTCACATTGATTGATAAAGAGCATGGCGTAAAATGAGTACTTCTTAGAGAATAAATAATTAGTTTATCTAGACTATAACTTAGCCTTTATTTATCTGTAATGATTGTATGCTCTCATGTGATCATGCTTGTATTATATGCCTTTGTGTGTTGGCCTTGGTTGCATGGTTACCTTGCTCAGTATATAGCGTGTTGACCACCCGTTTTATGCGTGCTACACATTCCTACGAGCAAAAGGCCCCTCTGAGTTTGTATAGGTTGGTGATACTGTTTTCAATGCCTTCGATGCTTACAAGGCATTGGGTTGAGCATGGACTTGGTCTAAGATCAAGAGTAACGTGGTCGAGCTTACCTCCTGTGTTCTCTAATTTTATATTTGTTTATTTAGACTCATTTTATCATACTATAGCTTTATTTCCCTTTGAAAATTTTTACTTATGTACCTTTTGATCAGAAGCCCTTTTCACGTACTTTGATTTCTATCATATGAATGTTTCAATGCTTTTATGAATCCTTGCTTTGAGTTTGAATTACAATAGTTGTTAACTCTTCTTTAGCCATATGGTTAGTTCATGACTGACCAAGGGCTGGGCTTGTACTGATCACAGCGGTAATATCCTCAAAATTCACATATTTTGATTTTCTTGATTCCATGAAACTCTTTAATAAAGTGAAATCTTTCATTTATGAATTTTGGGGGTGTTCCAAGTTGGTATCAGAGAGTTAGTTCTGGTAACCATGCTTATTTTTCGTGAAAATTTTAATTTACAAAGTTTTTCCCTAATTTTGAAACATTTTTGAACCCAAAAATATCTTTCTATTTTAAAAGTTATGAGTCTGGGCCACAAAGAGGAACGTAAGGGTAGATTAGGGTTTTTCCAAAAAATGGAACAGTATGATAAGATTGCTTTGAACTAGTGGGCTCACTCTTAACCACACCTTTTCTGTTATAGCTTTTAATGGTGATAAATGGCAAAATAGGGCATTTGGTAGAAGCCTTCGAGGCTTTCATGGAGTTCATCCAACGCCAGCCGTAGTTCCTACTCCGTATCCTCATCACGGTAAGGGCTCTAGTGAGGGTTGGCTCCGAAGGGTCACTAGACATAACCCTCCAAACTAATCTGGTGAGGAGGACCTGGTGGTCCTCAAAGGGTGGACCTAGGACATGGAGCACACCTTTGATGTAGTGGATTACCCACCACCCCAAAAGCCTAGCATTGCAGCCTTTTTCCTAAGAGGCGTAGCAGACGCCTAGTGGGTGGAGCACCGTTCCGGAGATTATCCTCTAGCTTCTTGGGAGGCTTGCAAGATTTCCCTCCACTCTAGATTTTATCCCGAAGGCGTGAAGAGGGATAATCTTTTGGGAGTTCATGCAACTCACTCAAGGATCGATGATGGTCTGCCAGTATCATGCTCGTTTCACCAAGTTGCTTAGATTTGCCCGAGGGATTGCCACCAATGAATCTATAGTGCTTTTCTAGTTCGAGTGGGGACTAAACTTTAGTATTTTCCAGATGATGGGTGCAGCATCATTCATGGTCTTAGCTTCTCTGTATGAGTGCGCTTGCATTGCCCCACTTTGGTCTAGGAGTAGGACACCATCCTTGGGAAGAGGAAGCCTGAGGGTTAGAGTTCTAGGGGCAAAACCCAAATTTGGCTAGAAGGACTGATGAGACCTTAACCGAGGGACTACAATAGAGGCTAGGGACCCTTGAGGGGATCTGCTTGCAAACAATGTGGTTGGAGCCACCCGAGTAGGAACTATAGAGGTAGGTTGGTAACCTGCCTAAACTAAGGGAGATTGGGCTATAGATCAATGGAATGTTGGAGGCGACTGTGATCTCAGTAGAATCAAACTCAACCAACTCAGTAGGGAGGAGCCAAGATATCCTAGCAACATCTTCAGATGGGACCCTAGAGTTACTACCAGTGATCACCTGCCCCAACCAATGCCTTTGTTCGAGAGGCCAAGGGAAAGCCTCAAGGACCCACGCCCTTCCCTCAAATGGGAGACCATTCAGGTAGATACCTGAATGTGATTAGTCAGTCAGAGGGTGATAGCTAGTTTGATGTTGTCATGGGTATATTCATTATCCATTCTCTACTAGTGTATGTCCTCTTTGATTTGGGTGCTATTCTATCCTTTATTTCATCTACTTTTATTGGTAAAGCTAGATTGTTACCATATTCTAGAATAGAATTATTTGTGATGCTTCTACTGGGTGATGGCATAGAATATAGTCAGTTATTTTTAGATGTGTCCTTGTCATAGAGGGGTAGGCTTATTAGTAGACCAGGTTGGTATGGACTTGAATGATTTTGATATATTTTGGGTATGGATATGCTGAGGAGATACCGGACCGTTATTGACTACGCTTAAGAGTGTGTGATTCTGCGAGGTCCAAAGGGAGCTAAGGTTTCATACAGGAGGACCTAACCCGAGACCACTAATAAGGTGGTATCGATAGTTTATGTACATGCCTTGATCAAAAAGGGGTACTCCCTATAGTTGTGTAGTATGCAAGAGTTGAACAAGGGCTTGACTGATGTAGATAGCACCCCAGTAGTCAAAGAGTTCCCAGACGTATTTTACGAAGAAATATCAAGTATGCCCCCAAATTGGGAGATTGATTTCAAGTTTAAGCTAGTGCTGGGAGTTAAGCTTATCACGAAGGCACCCTATCGGATGGTGCCGGTTGATTTACAAGAGTTAAAGGCCCAGCTGGAGGAGCTATTGGAGCACAGGTATATTCAGTCGAGTGTATCACCATAGGGAGCACCAGTCTTGTTCTTAAAGAAGAAGGATGGTAGTCTTCATGTCAACATTGACTACCAAAGGTTGAATTAGTTGACAATGAAGAATTGATACCCCCTACCAAGAATCAATGATCTATTTGACCAGTTGAAGGGTGCCTCAATGTTCTCCAAGATCGATCTGAGGCCAAGGTACCATCAGTTGAGGATCATTGATGTTAACATCATGAAGATCACTTTTTGACCTGATATGGGCACTTTAAGTTTACCATGATGCCGTTTGGACTTACAAATGCCTCTGCAGTTTTTGTGGACCTGATGATGAGGATATCCATACCCTTCCTTGATCAATTTGTAGTCTTATTTATTAACGACATTCTAGTGTACTATTGAGGAAACAAGGAGTATGAACAAAACTTTCACGCTGTTTTGAGTCTTTTGAGAGATCATTGCTTGTATGTGAAGTTGTCTAAGTGGAGATTCTGGCTTCAGGAAGTGGCCTTTCTTGGACACATAGTATCAACTGGGGGAGTGGCTATGGACCCAGCCAATATCATGGCCATCACTAATTGGAAATCTCCCATAAGTGTAACCAAGGTTTGGATTTTTGGGTTTGGCCGGGTATTAGATAAGGTTTGTGCAAAAATTGTCCAAGATTTCCTAATTGCTAACCAACCTCTTGAAGATGTCTGGGAATTTCCATTAGGTCGAGACTCATGAAGAGGCATTCTAAGAGCTAAAAAGGTTGTTGACCACCACGTCAGCGTTGACTATACCAAAAAGTATAGAAGGATTTGAGTTTTACAATAATGTATCCAAGCATGGCTTGGGATGTGTGTTGATGTAGAAGGGTAGAGTAATCACATATGCCTCTTGGCTGTTGAAGCAGCATTAGTAGAATTATCCTACTCATGACTTAGAGTTAGCTGCTGTGATATTCACCCTAAAGATTTGGAGGCACTACCTGTATGGGGCAAAGTGCAAATTCTTTATAGATCATAAGAGCCTCAAGTACGTCTTCACTCAGAAAGAACTTAATTTGAGGCAGAGGAGATGTTTAGAACTTATCAAGGATTATGACATCGAGTTAACATATAATGAGGGAAAAACCAATGTAGTTGCAGATGCCCTAAGTAGGAAGACCTTGCATTCTACTCTGTGTTGTGTGGTTACTCACCTAATGGTAGGGGAGTTCTCAGGATTAGAGATTGATCCGATTCAACATGGAGACCTTGAGGCCCACATGAGTGCCCTGACACTCACTCCCACCATATATGAGGAGATCTAAGCAACCCTAACAAAGACGTCAAACTAGAAAGGATATGATGGAAGGTGTAAGAAGGCTAAGTAGAAGGGTTTAGAATTCATGAGGATGGTAGCCTTTGGTTCAAGGGTCATTTGTGTTTACTGTAGAGTTATCTAGAACTGAAGCATTACATTATGGAAGAAGGGCATCACACCCCTTATTTAGTCTACCTAGGAGGATCCAAGCTATATAAAGACCTTAGAAAGGTGTATTGGTGGCCCTGTATGAAGCGGGAAGTGGCTAAGTTTTTGTCCCGGTGTCTAGTGTGTCAAAAGGTCAAGATTAAGCACCACAGATCAGCAGCTCTACTTTATCCCTTGGAAATTCCAAGATGGAAATAGGACTCTATCTCCACATACTTTATAAGCGGTTTGCGAAGGACACAGAGCAGTTGTGATACCATTTGGGTTGTTGTGGATAGATTGACTAAGTCAGCCGTGTTTATTCCCATGAAGTCCTCATGGAGTATAAATCAGTTAGCAAAATGTCTATATGAAGCTTGTGGTCAATCATCATAGGGTTCTAAAGGATATCATCTCAAATAGGGATTTGAGGTTTCTCTCTCACTTCTTGGGGAAGTTACAAGAAGTCTTGGGGATAAAATTGAAGATGAGCACAGCTTTCCACTCTACAACGGATGGACAGATAGAGTAGACCATACTAACTTTAGAGAATATGTTGGGAGCCAATGTGCTAGATTTCTAGGGTTTTTTGGAGGAGTGACTGAATTTGATAGAGTTTTCATACAACAATAGATATCATGTCAATATAGGGATGGCTCCCTTTGTGGCTTTGTATGGACAAAAGTGTATGGCGTCCTTATGCTAGAGTAATATCAATGAGGCAATGGTATTGGGTCTTGAGATGATTGGAGAAATGACTAGGCAGGTTCGTCAGATCTATGACAAAATGAGAGCAACCTAGAGCAGACATAAGATTTATGTTGATCAAAGATGTTGGGATAGTATTTTTTAGCTTGGGGATAAGGTATTGTTGAGGATTCCTCCCACAAAGGGCGTGTAAAGGTTTGGCAGAAAGAGAAAGCTAAGCCCGAGGTTCATCAGTCCCTATGAGATCTTAGAGTGTGTGGGAGAGGTTGTTTACTATTTGGCTCTTCCTCTAGAATTGGCACGAGTTCACAATGTGTTCCACATCTCGTAGTTGCGAAAGTAAGTCGCCGACCCCTCCCATGTGATCCAACCGGATGAGATAAAGCTGGATGATTCTCTGACCTACAAAGAGCAACCTATGTGAATCTTTGAGACCAAGATACGAAAGACCCGCACAAGTGCAGTGCCCCATGTCAAGATCCTTTGGAGCCGACATGGAACTGAAGAAGCTATCTGGGAAGTTGAGAAATACATGCACGAGATGTACCAAGAACTTTTCGCTGCAGGTATGGAAACCCTTAGAAGACCCCCTTTTCCTTTAAGGGGGTAGTGATATAGTTGTATGGTTGTGTAATTGTTAGCGATAGTTTTGCCTTATCTTCCTAGAACTAGCAAGTGACTTCAACAATGAAGTCTGTCTTTAAAGGCGTAGTGATGAAATATTCCAAAACCTTAATTTAGAGAATTATAGAAAATTAAGGATTTATTAGGAAAATTGATTAAATAAATTATTTTATTAAAATAAGAGGAAGAAATTAAGGTAAAATCAAGAGGAAATTACAAAATATTTTAATTAGGAAAAATTAGGGTATTTTATGAATTAAAATGGAATTTAGAGAAAAAATCTCTCAAAAATCCAAAATCAACTAAAAAAGGGAATTTAATTATTTTTAAATACACCAAAGTAGCAAAATATTTTAAATACCCCCAACTCACCTATTTTTCTCTTTTTTCTCCTTTTTCCTTTTTTCTTTTTAATCTTTTTTGTTTCTTCCATTTCCCTTCCCGCACCAGGGTTTACCCACCCTTTTAGCCTAAACCCTCTCCCTTATCCCTTTTGCCTACTCAGCCCAAGACCCACGGCTCCCTTTCTCTCCCTCACTAGCTGCTAGCCCTGTCCAATTCTTTCTTTTCTCCTTTCCTCTTTGAACCGATCCACTGCACCCCCTTCTTTCTCTCCCTTCTTCCCCAACCTCTCTCTCTCTGATGCCCAACTGCCCTAATTCTTGATGCAAGCACATGGCCTCTATGACGCCGCACACTGGCTTGTCACCCCTATACTCTTCTGTGTCATTGCCTCTCTCTGCACCACCCAATCGTGACCCCTATCTCTTCCCTCATGCATGCCTCTCTCCCCTTTCCTTTTTCCCTTCCCAATATGTCAGACCTACAAAAATGGCAGGCCTTCTATAACCATTAGCCGCTGACCCATGACCTACACACATGCCATCAACCTTCCCTCTTCCTTCTATGTTATTTCCCCTCATCTATGGCTTATGAATACCCTTCATCCATCCCCATTCAATCTTTTTCCCTCAACCAAAATATCAACACCCTTGCATGCCGCTGCCTATTCAACCGCTTGTTACGCCACCGCCAGCTAGCACCATCACCCAAACCACTACCTAAACTACTCTCTACACCACACTCCACCAAGCTACACCCCTCAGCACCCTCAATACTCCCTACATAAGCCACCTTGGCTGTGCAAAATTGGTCATTCGACCAACCTTAACCCAGCCACCGCCGCCCTCTGCACCATCGTCTGTCACCACTACCACTACCTACAATCACTACCCCTTATACCCTCTAAAATCACCAACAAACCTTCCTCTACCTTCCCCTGCCTCCCTCTCCACCACCCTCGGCCACCACATTACCGCCGCCTTTGGTTGTATCACCACCACCACCACTCCAACCTTCTCCACCTAGGCATCCTCCACAACCTCAAATCCCCCTCTCCTACCCTAAACTGCTAACTTTCCATATTTTTCCCTCTTTCCCCTCATCGCTGCCGTGCTCCACCGACGGTGCTACCGGTTACCTCCAACCCTAGGTGGTGCTCTAACCCTTAAAACCCTAGTTGTGATACCCTTACCTCTTTTATTTGTATTATGATATTATCCTTATTGTTATTATTATTATTATTATTATTATTATTATTATTTTGTTATTATTATTTTTATTATATCATTATTATTATTTTTATCATTAGTATTATTAAATATAGCTTCAAAAATATTAATGCGGTTATTATTGTTAATGGTCGAATCTTATTATTATAAGTACCATTGTTTTATTATCATTAATAATAATAATAATAATAATATTATTATTATTATTATTATTATTAATGTTAACTTGGGCATAATATTACTATTACTATTAGTGTAAAAATATTTGAAACCTCATATTATCATTATTTTAAATATTATTATTATTATTATTACCCTTAGCAATATTAGTATTTTGTTAATACTATTATTATTATTATATTATTATTATTATTATTATTTTATTTTTTTATCACTAACCCTATTATTAGCCTTAACTGTAATAATAGTAGGGTTTGTATTTCTATGAGTATTAGTGTTATTATTATTATTATTATTATTATTATTATTATTATTATTATTATTATTATTATTATTATTATCACTACTTTTGCTACAACTAGTATTAGTACTATTATTAGAAATAAAATAAAGCTATTAGCTTTAATAATATAAATATGGCCATAAATATTAACATAAACCTATTTTGACTTGTAATACCTAGTAGGCTAACTTGAGAAGGAAAACCTAATTTTTACATATAAAGATTATTTTAATAATAGTAACACTAGTATTAGAATAAAGTAGGAAATAACAGTATTTTTGGTAGGAGGAAAATTAATCCTTAGTTTTTCCCTCTTATAAGGGAGCCCGGTCAAAACCTTAAGGAGGCGTAGGATGGTAGGGTATAATATGTATGTGTTGTGATTAGAGTTGAGGTATGGCCATGTGTTTTATTATGGCATGTGTATAATATGTATGTGTTGTGATTATGATGTGATGTGATGTGATGTGGCCCTTTAGGACACGCATGGTAGGATATTTAATGCAATGATATAGGGTGAAAGGATGAAAAAGGAAAATAAGGAAGTGAGTGGACCAAAGGGAAGTAAGTTGACTAAGAGAAAGTAAGTTGACCAAGGGAAAGTGATTTGACCAAGGGGCATTGGTATTGACCTAAATATCTCATGATCTATGAGAGAAAAATAAAAGGAGACTATGGATAAAATAAAGGAGTGGGTGAATTTTACATGGGATAATCTAGGGTTTTCATGGGAATTCTAGGTTTTTGCATGAAAACTTTGAGGGATTGTATGGGGTGGATGGAGTCTGCATGGGGATGAACCTTAGGTGTGAAAAGTTACCTTGGTTTGTAAGGATGATAAAGGAAGAGTTGTTTGGGTGATCGGAGGATTTGGGTGAAAAATAGTATATGGGTTAGTATAAGGGTGTATAGGAAACCTCACTAGGGTTAGGGAGGAAAACCCTAGTTTGAGATGGTGGTGAAAGTAAAAATAATGAGGTCAAGTGGAATATGAGATGATGGTGGAGGAATTTCATGTGGAGGGTTAGTATGGCTATCATGGAAAAGCAAGAGTGGAAGGTGAGAAATGGAGGGGTGATAGGTGGAAAGAAAGATGTTAGGGTTTGGTTTGGTGGCTAGGGTTTGGTGTGGCCACGTGAGGTTTCATGGTCACACATGTATTTGGGAGAGTATAATAAGATGATGAGGGTTTAATCTAAGGGATGTGATGTGTGGGGTGTTACATGACCTCAATTGTTGGAGGCAGAGAAGGATGGGCCACATATGCCCAAATTAAGGTTTTTAGAGAAAGCCCTAGGGTAAGGTAGGGAGTGGACTTAGAGGTATAGGGTATTGGGCCTTAATCTACACACCTAGGAGTTAGGCCTCTAGTGTGGTCGAATGGAATAAGGAAATGATGCTGGGGTTGTGTTATCAGGTGTATAAGTCTCAGGATATGGGACGGGCTCTCTTCGAAGGATAAGTGTACATGAAGTTGGTCAGGCATGTCTAGGGTGAAACTTATCAAATAAGATATAGTAACACACTAATTATTTATAGTAGAAGATTATTGAGCCAGGTGAAGACCGATCCACCAGCATAATAGTGGTTTGGTGCTAGGGTGCCCTAAAGACCGATCCACTAGCATATAAGAGTGGTTGGGTGTTTTCTACCCTATATGTTACCAATCCACGAGCTATAATAGTGGGGAATCCCGACCTCAATATACCAAACCCTAAGTTTGATAATACACGTAAGAGACACTAAGTACTTATAGTGGAACACAATGAGAGTCGGGGCTAGATCGGTCCACCGGCAAATAATAGTGGCTAAGAGCATCTTATCTTGGAGACCAATCCACCAACATATAATTGTCGTCAAGTATGTTCTTCCCTAAACAATTTTGATCCACAGATTATAATATTAGGGTTCCCGTACTCGCATGGATTAATAAAGAGCATGGTGAAAAATGAGTATAGATCAAAGAATAAATAATCAATTTATTTGGACTATAACTTAACCTTTGTTTATCTGTAATGATTGTATGTTGTTATGTGATCATGCTTGTATTATATGCCTTTATGTTTTGTCCTTAGTTGCATGGTTAACTTGCTCAGTACGTTGTGTATTCACTACCCATTTCATGGGCGCTACTCATTTCCACGAGCAAAAGCCCCCTTTGAATTTGTGTAGGTTGGTGATACAATTTTTTATGCCTTCGATGCTTATGAGATATCAGATGTGGCTACGTGTTGATCATGGACTTGTTCAAGGATCGAGAGTGACGTGGTCAGACTTACTTCCTCTGTTCTCATATTTTGTATCTACTTATTCAGACTCATTTTTATTGTACTATAGCTTTACTTCCCTTTGAGGAATTTTACTTATGTACATTTTGATTTGTACTTTGATTTCTATCTTATGAATGTTTCAATGCTTTTATGAAGCCATGCTTTGAGTTTGAATTATGATAGTTGTTAATTCTTCTTTAGCCTTGTGGTTAGTATGAGAGGGTCCGGGGGCAGGGCTTGTACTAATAACTACGTTAATAACCTCAAAATTTACAAGTTTTGAATTACTTGCTTATGTGAAACTCTTTACTAAAATAAAATTTTTTAATAGTGAATTTTAGGGGTGTTACACATGACCTTGGTGATTAAAACATTAATTATCTAAAATGAAAGATGATGGAGTAGTACATGGGTATAGATTATCTTATCTTTGTTAATAAATGGGTTAAGTCTACCTTTGAGCATTTATGGTTCCTTCCGATAGGATCCTTGTTCATCCCTATGTCTTACCTACTCTACACACTAATGATGCTGTAAAAGGCATTGATACTAAAGAGTATGGTCTTTTAGTTGGTTTATTTTACTTAAACTAAACTTTATATCCATTAGTTGTTACTAAGCATTTGGAGCAATTAATGTCAATTGGTAGTTCTCTTATCTTTAGCCAAAATTTATTTCCTCTGATATTAGTATAGCTTCCTTGCTATTGAGAGTCTGAGGGGAGCTTATATAACTCATTAATCAGAAAGGAACAATGGCTTATAAATAATAAACATAATGGAATATGTACTTGTGGAATATGAAATAAATGAGGTGATTTAAGTTAATGGAATTTTTAGGAGGATAGTGAATTTATTATATAAAATGCTTAATTGAGTATATGTTGCCATCCATGATATCTACATTGTTATGATAAGCGTGATCACCCATGAATTGTTTAAGTTGGTATGGCATGTAATCTTGATTCTTCTATGATCATAATAACACATGTAAATCTACTTATAATGTGTGAGCATTATTATGTGTATTGGTATAAATTCAATATAATCGCTTACCCTTGTATATTCACAAATTTCATTAAGGAGGTGACTTAGCTTACTCAATATATAGGATAGTTATATGCCCATTTAATCACTCACCATCTCAATCCTATGAGTAGAGGACATAATATAGGTATTTCAGGGTGGCCAATAGATGGTCTACCTCATGTTTTGGATAAGGAAAAATAAGTGCAGATATCTTGTGATTTCTTTTGTTGATCTTAAGAGACCCAAGTTTTGGTTTCACATAACTACTTGCTTTTCCCTTGATGCATATCAAAACTACCCATTTTACCTCCTCCGTGTATTTACGTTGTCTTGGGATCTGGTGTAGTCTTGTTTAGTAAATGCTTATCTTTGATATCTTCATATTATGCATTTTATGCACTCTGCTTCTTATGATTTGGACTCGTTGGTTTCTTAACCTCATATCTTATATAGGATGGGAGGTGGACATATATCATGTGTTAGATATAGTTATAACATCCCGCTTTTCCATAGGTGCATTTTTTGGTATTTTCTGCTCCTCTAATCTTTAGAATATTAAATTTTATCAAGTAAAAAATGGAAGAATTACAATTATTATTTCTTATGATTACCATATTTAATCGCACATATATATATATGGTGGAAAACTATAACTTGGGAATAGGTGTCTTTAAAATATGAAAATGAGGTGGATGTTTTCATTAGGTATGTAGTGAAGCATGCTTAAGAATCTAGTAGAATAGTTTGTATTTACTTAAAATGTGCTTATGTTCAATGTAATTTTACTGATGAACTATGATATTATTTATTTATGTATTTAATTGATCAATGTTACACTCATTAATGATGGATAGTTACGAGTATGATAATAATTAAACCAAATTATGGCACCGCACACCTAGAACATGCTTACTTCTAGGTTAGAAGCATACATGGCTCCTCAGAAATCCAACCTTCTAGTGAAAAGAAGGTCAGTGCCAAATATAAATTGAGGAGTAGATCTAGTGAATCAAGTTCTATTAACTGTAAACAATGTATAGGATGCTAATTCATTGAAAAAAATCCATCCAAATCCATGAAAACTAGAAACTACAAATTCATATTCTATAATATCAGACTTGTTGAATGATAACAATTCTAATCCTTCAACAAGTGCAATGGAAGGGAATGACATTGAGAAACCTTCTAACCAATTACCTATCCATGGTGAACCTATTTTAGATTCACCAATGCCATAGATCTTGGATGGTTTCCAAAACAATGTTCCTTAGTAAACTTCATTGTAGGATCGTCTCTCTTCTAATAGGAATCCCATTCAATGTATGGCACTAACAAATATTTCCCTAATTTAAGATGTAAGAGTCATAGTAACAAAGTAAAAATATTCAATTAACTGAGAGATGAAAGAATGGAAACATGCATTGGTAAGTTATGTCTAATGGGACTCCCCTACTTATAATCAAATCAATGATTTTTTCTTCAATCTCACTAGACTCGTGTCACAAAGCCTAGAATCATATGCTATGATGATCCATTCTTCATTTTTCAAGTTTGAATTTGTGGATAGCTATGAAATAATTTTGAATCAATAGTGGAGCTTCTATATTTATCCTCTGATTCCTAAAATATGGAGGAATAAGAAGAACCTTAGTAAGGAAAAATTATATTTTATCCCTCTATGGATAAAACTTTTCAACCTCCCTTTAGAATACCGATCCTTTGATTCTCTTAGTATAATATCACGTTAAATTGGTACCCATATATATATATATTGATGTTATTACCATGAGGAAAGACCGGATTACATAACATAGATTCTTTTTTAAAGTTTATACTACAAAGCCTTTCTGTAAAATTATTACTGTTAGAGACTCTGATGGCACCTTAGTAGCCTAGACAGTTGATCTCAAATAGAAAACCTCCTTTTGTCATTTTTATAATGTTCCCACTCAGGATAACCAATATTGCCACAAATTACAAAAGAAACCTTCTATGGAACCTTATTGACTACACTAAGAAAGGATTGATGTGAGAAATAGAAGAAAAATCAATAAGTAAAAAATTACTACTACAATTGGTACTAACACTACAAGTTCTCACCCTTAGCAATTAGTGTAGAAATCAATTCACACAGTGGTCTAGCCAAATCAAACTTATGGTCTGAGTTTTTCTTTTAACAGCCCCATTTTTACTACTTAAATTTTGTTTTTGTGGAACCATTAATTACCAAACTACTATTTGTTGCTTCCACACTTAGTATAAGTTTGGTCCCTTACCTTTCTTATGCTATGTTCTAAGGCTAAAACACACTATAACAAAAGAATATTAATTGAAAGATGATATATTATATTTAAAATATTTATGCTTAATATATTTAGTACAAATATTGAAAACAAAAATTTCAAAGGGCATAAAATTCCAAAGAAAAAATAAATACATCAAAAAATGGTACTCGTCAGTTTAACACCAGTTTGCTTATCTCTTAGACCCAAATCCCACTCTAAAAATGGGATCTTTTCCCACTGACCCTTTTCCATCTCATTATAGTACCCTTAGAGCCATTCCATACCCTTCTCATAGTCATCTATAAAAATAGTATCAATATAATTATCTCACACTGAATAAATCACAATACCTCATAAGAGGTAGCATAAACGCATTACACATAGCACCACAAAATCCAAAAGGCATACTAGAGCACAAAGTATGTACCTTAACCACATGAAAATTATGATGGAATAACAATAATTCTTAATCCCAATACTAAAAGATAGTACTTCACTTCAAATCATCTCAAGATACAATAGACATGTCTGATTAGATAAATAGATACCAAATACTATGGTAGGGAACTAAGGCAACTACCTAACCAACCCATCCAATACAATTCCAATTACTAACGTAGGACACCGAGATAACTTTAAACCAACTAATCTAAAACATTTCTTTTCATTTTCTTACACATAAAACACTTCCATTTTATATTCTCGACGCGGATAAAATCAACCAAGGGACACTAAGGTACACTTGGTCATATTAGCACTAAAAGAAGATATAATACCCATATTCTCAAATATAGGAATACATTGGTATGCCTAGTCATACCAGTGCACAAAGGTCACATAGTATTCTCCAACCTTGGTAACCTAGTCCTTGAGTATCAATACCCTCTATAGGGCTCTTAGATCATCTATAGAGTATAATAGGGCTTTACTTGGGTATAATGGTGCACTAGAGAACCAAAACAAATGAAGCCTAATGCCTCGTCTCTAGTGTAGCTAATTCTATAAGGCAACCATTCCTAACTCAATGTAGTTTAGTTAAAGTGTTAACATCTTATATTATCATTAACCTAATATCTTAATCCTTACACATCAACTGAATCCAAAATTTAACCTAGATAAACATATTTCGTAGCCTAATCTCAAACCTACCATAAATGATTGCTAAATCCTAACTATTTTAGCTAATATAAAGCCACCTAAACTAACACCTACATCTTTTATCTTATCCCTTTTCTTTCTCCTTTTTTTTTTCTTTCTTCTCCTTCTTGTCAACATACACCGCAATGTTTGATTTTCTTGCAACTTACACCTATAACTTGCATCCATCCCCCACTTGCACCATCATCATCCATCATCCATCACCCATGTTCTTCTTCTTCTTCTTCTCTTACCTTTTCAAATGTACATATACCCACATACACCCTGCAATCTCTCCTTCCTCCTTATCCTTATGCAATTTATACAAACAGCCATCACCATCCCTATTATCCCCTCTATCATTTTTCACCACAATACACAACCGTCACCTTCACTACCATCCTCGTGACCTACAACTCTACCCTAAAACCATACATGCAAGACTCCCCCCTCTATATCATTTCTTTCCTATTCACACCGCATGCATAAATCCCAAGCTTCCATTTAACTCTAGCGATTTCCATTTTTACCCTTCTTTACCTTAATTTCTCCCTTACTAATAATCTTTGAGCCAATGTAGTATGAGTTGTGTTTGGTTGCAAAATAATTTTGGAATATATTATTAATAAGTAAGGGTAACTTAATAATTTCATAAAAATAAATATCTTGTTAGTATAAGTATTATTTTTTTGTTAAAAATAATAATTTTTTAACTTGGTATTATTTTTAGGTGTGAGAATCCATTAGCGAGATCTCATAGTATTTAGTTGGATACTTCTAATTTTAGATTTTGCTGGATTTCAAGTAATCGTTATACTCTACCAAAATGATAGACATTACATGTACCAGATTAAGGATATTGGTGAATGACTTGTGTTAAGTATGTTGCTATATTTAATCATTACACTTTACTAAAATGACCAATATTACATGGTAGCATATTTAGGTCTTGACCTACAAATTATGCTAATAGTTATTCCTTACTTGATAATTATGTTTTATTTCTTGTTATCCTAAAAATCAATAAGATATGCCTATTACCTTATATAAAATACTGAGGTTATGAAGGTATGATTAATATGATTCTAATGTCAAGAAAGTGTTTGCTATGATAAGTATGTGTAAATAATGGGTTGAATATGCTTGAACCTAATTATGGAATACTAAGCACATATATGAGTGCTAAAGGCAAATTGGTTAATTTACTTACATTATAATATTTACCATCACCAACATGAACAATGTGTATAATGTGTTATAATTATGAGAATACATGATCATGGGTGTAATGGTTAAGTGTGCTAGGATTTTATATATAAATTTAGAATGAGGATAAATTGGTTAATTGGGTTATTTAAGAATGTAACTATAGGGTAAATTGGTTTAATTATTATTATTTATCCTTTTCATGTTAAATTGATAAATAAAATGGAGTTAGTAGTCAAATAAATGATAATCTAGTAATTATTGGTCTCAACGGTATTTTGGTCATTTGTAGCCCATTGTGCCTAAAAAGATGAATAACTAAGCCTAGGAGGGTCATAGTGTATTTTACTAATTTACCATGGTAATGATCTTGACTATGTTTATCTTGAATAATTGGAAATAAATGGATGGTTATATATGAGGATCAGATATATGTGATTTATATGAGATTTTTTTGGTCACCTAAATAAAATACTAATACCTAAAGTGAAAGACCTCGATATTGAGAATGGTGGCTCTTTAGGGGTCACTACCCTAGAGACATAACTTAGCCAACAGTTATTGTAGATTTACTACTTGTGTGCCTTTGTACCCTAGCCTGGCCCTAAATCTTACTCTATTTGGTCTGCTAAATGATAGGGGGTATGCATACTTATAGATTAGGTGTCCTTGTTGGAAAGGTATTATGTTACCTTTGTGTACTAGTGTGACCAGGGAATCTTTGCTTCCTTAGGTTGATAGTTAGTAGGATATTGTGCCACCTTGCACGGATAAGGCTGGATTACATTAGTGTCTCTAGGTTTATGTGATCTCTCCTCTAATGATATAAAAGGAAATGATTGATGGATTATTGGATTATTAGATTTTTCAACAGTAGCCTTTGAGCCTTCCTATGGTTTTGGTAGCAGCCTTCATGACTACTTATATTTGATATTTCACCTTTGAGCAATGCCTGTGATGTTATGGATTGTGTTGATCTATGCTTGTAAGCCTACGGATGTTACGAGATTTGTTAGGATTAATGTTGAGGTGTGGTATGTGGTTATTATCTTGTATTTGAGTTTGATGTGTTTCTAAATATACTACAAAGAGCATCACTTGGATTTTCACTTAGTATGTCTCGGCTAATTCTAGATAAATGGATATATTGGTATGATGTATAGGGGTATGTAATTATATGAATGATTAATTATTTTTTGTATAGTCGATGCTTTATACCATGTATATTTTGATGCTTTCTATATATTTTATGTTAGTTTTTTAGCTGGTTTAGTATAAAGGGTTGCTCAATACCGTTATATTGAAGTGTTTCTTTGTGGGCCCCTACCTATTCAATAGTCAGTGATCTTTATATGTTAGCTTCTAAGCTCAGTCGAATATGGCTATTCGTTTGAGAGCATAGGATTGTCCAGTGCTCCTTTATTATTTTCATTCTAGTTGATTTTAGATGCCTCTATCCTATTGTATTTTTCTCTCTTTGATCTTGTAAACCATTGAAGTTGCTTTTGGCGTAGCACCATATTCGTCTGATATTATCTCTACTTTGATTTTTGTAATTATGTTATTAATATCAGTGGAGTAATAATTTTAGCCTTAGCACTTAGTATGGGAATGGTAAGGGTAACCAGATGTATACTAAGTGTGGCGGTGGCATCCATCGTTTTATTGTTTTTAGCTTCCACACTTAACTCTGGAAATGAAAATTTTAAGTAGTAAAAATTGGAGTGTTACACTTATTGCATTCTCAATAACCACCACCTTTACACTTTAAACCAAACCATAACCATCCTATCACATTTCATCAATTCAATGTAACAACCAATGAGTGGTGTACCTAAAAATCATTGAGTGATTCTCTTATCCTTAGGTGGGGATGTGTTTAGCCTCAACCCTCTAACCATAGACATGCTCTTATTCTTATTTTGATTCTCTATCATTATAGCCAAGTGGAACAACTCATCCAAGGTATAGTACTTGTAGATTTCCACTTTTCAAGAAATGTCTCCGCTCAATCTTCGTATGAACCAAGACATGGTATGCTCCTCAACCTCCTCCAAACCAAGCCTCATGATAAGTCTTTCAAACTCTCAAATGTGTTCTTCCACACTCATATACTCTTGTCTTAAAGAAGAAACTTTGTTGAAAAGGTCTTCAGTATTTGAAGGTGGCAAGAACCCTTCCCCCATCAACCTCTTCATTTTCACCCAACTCCTCTCCCTAGATTTACCCTTCTTCCCTCAAGTTTGCATCATATTCTCCCACCATAAGGAAACATGTCCCTTTAGTTAAGGATTTCAACCTTAAAGGACTTCTCATCATCCAAAACCATAGCCTCAAATAACCGATTATATCTCATTTCCCACTCCAAAAAATTCCTTTGAATTATCAGATCTATCAAATTTTGGAACTTTCAACTTGATGTCACTAAGAGGATCCCTTTTTCCCATATATTTCCTTCAAAAAGACCTAGGGGAATCGATAAAATATGATTTATAATCAGTTGGCTCATCCTCTATCCCATTCTCCTTTTCTTCTCCTTCAGGTAATGGACTCCTTACTTGATGAGGGTTGATATTAGGTACTTGAGACCCCATTATGCCCAACTACCTTTTCATGTCTATTTTAAAGGCTTTAATTGCCCTATCCCTCCTCCATTTGTGAGTCTCCTCATAAATATGGTTACTTCTCTATAGTTTAAGATCAAATTGCATGCAATAAGGATACTCCACCTAAGATGAATGTAAGGTGAAATAAGGTGGCATTAAGGTTTAAACTTTTTAAAAAAAAATGGCTGAAGAAAGAAACAAAATTGTAGATGTTGAAATAGATAGGACTCAAAAAGGCGTTGATGACAAAAGAGAATAAATGAGACCCCAAATTTACCAACCTTGAGCTTTGATACCAATTGTATGCATGATGTTAAGTAAATGGCACCACGCTAAGAATTAGTCTTAAAAGTGGGGAGTAACATTCAAAAAATAATTATAAAAAAAAGAATGGAGATGAGGGAGAATTAGACATGAAACTTTGTTTTGGATCCTTCAAACCTAGGTACTTTCATCAACAAACTAAAGTTAAAATCTTATCATAAATGGTGTAAGATTATACAAACAATTCAGGCACTTCACCTACTAGTGAGTGTCAAACAACAAAGAAGGTTTTATAATCAACATAATAGTCTACCTTTCTTTTTATTCTCACCCTCCTTTTAATAACTGGGAGTCGACTACTAAGGTTTAAAAATATATTGTTAACTAAAAAGATTAGTTTAGTACACCCTCACCCTTGGTTTCTGTTACAAATATTAGCTAAGCTTAACAACTCCAATCAGCTAATGTTGATTGTGTGTTGAGGATGTAGAAGCTATCAACCACTATATAGTTGACAATAAAACTTGTTATAATGTTTAGGAAACATAGATTACAAATTAGGAAAGTTAAATAAAATACTTTAAACAAGCTTAGCTAAATAAGGAAACTAAGAGGTGGCAGTCCACTCGATGAATGGCTGCTTGATTTAGGGTGGTTTATTCTCCTAAAATGAGTAAAAATTGGAGGGTCTTTAACTTCCCATAATTATATTCCCATTTCCTCTACTTCTTCCACAAATTATGGTGAATAAAATAAGCCTTGATTTAGCAAAATTGGTAGAGTGTGAAGGCGTATAAGGGTGGTGGCTTAGCTAAGAAACTTGGAGCCATAATTTAGCCATTTGTCGGTGAAAGTTTGGGGTAGTATGCAACATCTATATGGATCCATTATTATGTTAAGTGGTTGAGTTTTCATGGCTTGCATGGTTGCTAAGTAATCTAGTTACTTATTAACCCAAATGAGAAGAGGTTTCAAGTCTTCATTTTTAGAAAAATTAATGAGTAGATTATGCATGTTTTGGAATGATTGTGATGCTCCTGCATCATATTTCAATAAGGATATATAGTGTAAAACATAATGATAATTTAAGGGTTACAAAGTTACATGGAAGGCAAAGCTACAAGATATGGAGCTTGACTACTTGCTTATTTAATGTATTATCATGATTAGGTTTTATGTAGCTTTGATATTTTATGTATACTTTGTAATGTCTTAGCATTGAAATTTTAAAACATAGAGTATACCATATGGACGTGCATTATTTCAACCTTTTATTAATTAGGCTAGTTGATTGGGGCTAGATTAATGAAGGTTAAGCTTCCCCTCATATGTGTGTGTGTGTAGAACTTATACATTCTATGGAGATGATGATTAGAGCATTAATGAATGGAAATTAAGCTCAAAACCATGATTAGATTTAAACCTTCCTTTATTTCTCTTCAAGTGAGTTTATCTTGAGAGAGTTTAGGTATTTTTATGTAAAGAAATTTATGATTTCTCTGTATAATTCTTTTACTCCTGTTGAAAATTAAAAACTTCCAATCATGAATTTTAGTTGAAGACTTCTAGAAATTATAATTTATCTCTATTTTGATCAACATTCTTCTTAAATAACAAAGCAAAAGGTTTTACAATGTCAAGGATAATTCATCCATTATCATCCACATTAGCACAAGTCTGGGTTCTTCTAATATTCTCATACTAAGTCCTAAGGTTAAAATTATTACTCCATTTACAATTAATAACATTATTATAGGAAGCATAATAGAGAGGAAAACAAATAAGGATTTTGCTACATGAAATCAACATCATCAATTTACAACACTCAAAAGAGAGAAAGATAAGAGGACACAATCTTCCCAATACAACTAAAATCAAATATACCAAAAGAGAATAGATAGCCCTAGGCTCTCAAACCAAACTACTAGCTTTCAACTAAAATCAAAAGCTAACTTGAAAACACCGCTACCCATGAAAGAGGTAGCGGCCTATAAAATGAACCCTTCATTGCAACAATACTAAGTAACCATTTATACTAAATCAAAATAAAAAACCTAACATCGAACACATATGAGGCATCATAATATTACATGGTATAAACCTTTAAAATATACATATCTTAATTTAAATGTGAGAACCATTCATATAACCATGTACCACAAAGGATATATATACTATTCATACTTATTCAACTGAAATAAATTAAAAAATTACAAATGGAAAATTCAAGAGATGCTCTTTATAGTATAATTAGAAAAAACATAAACCTAACACCATAACAATAACAACATATCACATGCCTCATAATAAATACCAATAAATCTCATTACATATGTAAGTTCACAAGCACAGACCAATAATAGCTCATAGAATCATAAATAGACACTAAGGATGCAACTGAAACACAGGTAGGAACAAATGCCTCTATCATCCAATCTAATAATTATATAAATGTGATAATAATCATGTCCAACTTTATATATATTAATTTTAAGTACACCTACTATTATTAAACTAATGGAATGATCTAAAACACCTCTTAAGGACAATACACCAAGACCACTATTATTGTTTGGTAGAACAAACCTAACACCTCTTTGGGAAAAATACACTAGAGACACAATTCTTAAACCAGTGGAATGGTATGAAGCACCTATTAGGGATAAAATATCATCTAGTGGAACAAACCTAATATCTCAGTCCTAACTCATGTAATCATCTACTTTAAATGATAAATGCTTTATACATTAGTTACTTATCTCAATCATATTCTTATTTACATTCAATGTAGTTCCTAGCTATTCCTAAATCGATAGAATAAAATGAAGTAACTCTTAGGAAAAATAAATCTGAGACATTATTATCATCTGATGGAACGACCCAACTCCTCTTAAAGCAAATTACACTTGAGACACTATTCTTAAACCGATGGAATGGTCTAAAGCACCTCTTAGGGACAACACACCTAAGACAATATTATATTCTAGTAGGATAGATTCAATACCTTTTCCCAATACCAAATTTTATTCTCGAAAAACCAGTCGACTAGTTTGTTCAAACCAATTAGCTACTTATCATATGATTTCATATCCTTTTTAAATTTTTATTTGTATATCCTTCTAATGTTTATAAAAACATCTCGTTATAATCTATTTGTGATAATGGGAATATTTTGGTGCTTCGGAATTATTTTTACATTATTTAGATCATTCTATGAATTTATTTAGTTAATTTCCCCCAAAAAGCACATTTTGAGGCATACCCCACTTTCTTTCTCTCTCTTACCTTTCTATGTCTCTTCTAGAAATTGGAAATTAGGTTTAACTTTGTGTACCCTTTCCCTAACTCAGCAACTGTATGCAATGTCTCTTCCTGACTACACTCAATCTCCATCATACCATTATGTCTACCCTTACTCCTTTGTTGCTTACACCCAACCATACCAACCTTGTCTCTCTCCTCCTATGTATTTTGACTAACCCTCACTTCTATAACCTTTATTCATAATTAATTTTAATTTCTTATCTATTTTATTTCTCTCTTCTTTTGTTCCCTTAGTGAAAATTGCTTAAGTGCTTAGTATTCCCCATTCTTTTCCTTTTTTTCTACTCTATAGAGAAAAATAGAGACTTGCTCATATTTTATTCCCATCCTTTTTTGAATTATTGTCCCTTTTCTTCTTCTAATATTAGCTTTATTTATCTCTTATTTTTATTAAGCAAGGAAGGATTAAAGTTTGAGAAAGGTTGAAGGTTCCATCTTCTCTTTCCTATGAAGTCTGTTTTTGAGAAAAGTTTTAGTTTTGTTTTTGTTCTTCTTCTTCTTTTGATTTTATTTTATTTTAATGGAGTTTAAGAATTATTTTTAATAATTTTGGATTTTTAACCTATTAGGAATTGAGCTCTTGCTAGATAGCCATCAAGTAAGAGTTTTGATCTAGAAGTCTCTAATATGAATGATTTCTTGTATTTTTTTACTGTGGTTTTGAGTTCTTGGTATGTTCTATGATATTTATGTAATATGTTGAGTTCTTAATTTCAATCATGTTGACATATTTTGGTTTATGAAGTTTTAGAGCATGTTTAAATATTTTTCGTATTACGCATGAGTTTGTGAACTTCAAAAATGATATTATTGAGTATTGATATATACCATGTTTTACGTAAATTGATATGAATAGTATATGTGCTATATATTTTATAACATAGAACCATTCTACGATTAATATGGTAAATTTTGGGTAAATTATACTTATTGTATTATAGATCTAGGTGGTGTTTTACCCAAACTAATCAACTGAATTTTTGAACTAGTCAATTGGTTGCATGAACAGTAGCTCAATTTGGAAATTTTAATCAAATGGTAGTGGAAATAGTTGATTGGTTTAATGAACTAGGTGACTTGTTTCAATGATTATTCGATCGATTTGTCAAACCCATCACTCAGTTACCTTGTGACAAGAGTGGCCTAGTGACTACTTAGACCCATTGAACGGTTTCGTTAAACCGATCAATTGGTCATCCATGAGCATTTAATTGATAGAACCAACTAGTTGATTCAGCCATTAGTTTTATGTTTTATTTAGGTATAGTACAACTAGACAAGTCGATTAGCGAATAGGGTCTAATCGACTCATCCACCTAATTTTTATGATGTTAGCTTGTTATCTAATTTTATTCCTTTATATCTTCTATATTAATGGTTTTGTGTAATTATAACATTTTGATTATAATTTCAACCATACTAAACCTTAATTTAATATGGTTGAATATTATAATATTGTGGTGCCTTGGTTAGTTGTGTTTGGCATTCATTTAAAACACCTAATTTGGGAACTCGTATGCCTTAGTTAGCATCTGGTGTCAACACCCAATTAGTTGATATTTGGAATTTGATAAATCTTATAATCCTTCCTAGTATGCATGCATAGGGTGTGGTTATCTTTTTTGCCCTAGTCAATGAGACCAAGTTTGGTGGATGTTGAACATCCCAAAGAAAATTCCTTTGGCACTAAAACTAGTGAAGTGGGTGAGGCAAATGAAAAATTAAACATATTCCCCTATTCTAAGAGACCAATTGTGGTAAATGATAAAAATCCCTGAGAAGATCCCCTTAGCACTAGAGTGATGTAGTGGTGGGGGTTGCAGTCCTACATTCATCCTAGTCGTGGAATATAGATGGTTTTTTTATTTCATGGTAATGTACTTTGGGTGATGAAAACCCAAAATTTAGCATATTCCCCCTCTCCTAAGATACCAATTGTGGTGGGTGAGAAATATCCCTAAGAAAATAACAATGGTACTAGCCTAATGTGATAGTGGAAGAGGCAGTCCTATGCTAGTTCATCATAGAATATTGACATTATGTCTTTGATAGTTATATGGCCCATTATGGAGACTCATGAATGTATGGAAATGTGTATCCTAAGGCATTTCCATGATATATATGTGTGTGTGTATGTTATCCATGCTCTTATATACTTTATTTCTATGTATATTGGATACCATATTATTATACACCCTTAATTTGTAATATGAGCCCTTAGCATGCTTTAGGTACTTTGTTTTATTATTACTTTAATGTACTAATATAATATTTTTATGGTCAATATAATGAAACAAATTCTATTATTGTGAGGTAAGGATGAATTTTTTGGGATATGATTCTCAACTAGATGATGCATAATGCTAAACAGATAGGATTAAGCTAAGCATTGGTATTAAAGGTAGGGATTTACTTCAAAAAAATTTGAAAAAGAATAATGGAGATGATAAAGATTTGGGTAGTGAAACTTGATTTTGATATCTATAAACCCAAGTACTTGCATCAACCAACTACGGTTACAACCTTTAACATAAATGGTGTAAGATTTTTGTAACAACTAAAACACTACACAAGCTTATGAATGTTAAACATAAGGTATTTTTTTAACCAAGAATATATGCCCTTCTGGCTATCTTACACTCCCTTTCAAATAGGGGGGGAGGTCATCGACCAATGTTAAGAACAGAATACTAACCATGCAAGTTAGCCTTAGCACAACCTCACCTATAGTTTAAGGCAACAAAAGTTAGCTAGGGATAATCAACCTCAATCAGGTAGAGATGATTGTGTTTCAAAAAACATAAAACCTCCCATCACTATAAGTTTCATAGTAGAACCTATTATATATATAGATTACACATTAGCAAAGTTAAAGAACATACTTTGTGTAAGATTAGCTAAATAAAGGAAAAAAATACAATAGACTACTGGGTTGATAACTACTCAAAGGTCTACCAAGTAGCATTATTATTTCCCCTCAATTTCACCCTATATTTAAGGCCCTCAAATTCCCATAATTATCTTTCCAATGCCCTTAATTTATACGAAAATGATGGAGAACCAAGCATGCCTTGATTCAGCTGAGATAGGTGGAATATGGAGGTGGGTAAAAGTGGTGTTGTGGGAAATTATTTGGAGCCAGATTTGGAACCTTATTTGAGCCATGTATAGTGGGATTTTGGGTGAGCCATGTAGTATCTATATGGATCAATGTTTACATGGGGTGGTGGAGTTTGCGTTGCTTACATGGCTACCAGATAATCTAGGAATTTATTAACCTAAATGAGAAGAGTTTTGAAGTCTTCAATTTTAGGAAAATTAATAAGTAGGTTATCCTTGTCTTAGGAAGATTGAGATCCTCCTATATCATTCTCTCTCTCTTCAGAGGGGACCTCCTCATACTCGTGAGGTATGTTATGAATGTAAGGGATTAAGTCTCCTACATTTAATGTAGAGGGAAAATTTCCCACATCATGTGGATGCCCAAGTCGATAAGCATTGTTACCCACCATTTCAAGGACTTTGAACGGACTATCACTTCGAGGCATGTGTTTTTTTTCCTCCATGATGGAAACTTATCCTTTTGAATATGCATCCATAATAGATTTTCGGGCTCAAAAACTTGTTCTTTTTTTATTTTTGTTAGCATTCTTTTGATTCATGTCATTGGCTTACTCTATTCGAGCCCTAACAGGTTCATGTAATTTCTTAAATTTGGTGGCTAAGTTTTTTGCTTCAAAACTAATATATGTAGAGATGGGTAGTGGGATAAGATCGATGGGGATGGTGGGTTCAAATCATACACCATTTCAAAATGTGACTACTTGGTTTCATATGTGGGAGAGAAAGTGTATGTGAATTCTGCATAACTTAAATTGATATCCTAATGTTTTAAAGATGTGTTGACCATATTCCTTAAAAGAATTATGATCGCGTGGTCGATGAATTTGGTTTGTTTGTTTGTTTGTGAATGGTTTGTGGTGCTAAAAGGAAGTTTAGTGTCGAGCAATTTACGCAAGGTTTTCTAGAAATAGATAATAAACATGATATCTCCATTAGAGATGATTGTCTTCGATATACCATGTAACCTAACTATTTCTTTAATGTAGAGATTGGATATGTAAGAGTTTTAATCTATCTTATGAAATGGGACACAATGAGCCATCTTAGAGGACAGATCTACAACCACCATAATGGCACTCCCTTGAGTCTTAGGTAGAGGCACTATAAAATTGATGCTTACATGATCCTAAGGGTGAAGGGGAATTGGAAAAGGTGTATGGAGTCCTTAGTGGAAGTGACTCTTAGACCTTTGGAATGTTGAACACTTAACTATGAGGGATTTTACATCCCCCACCTTACAAGGAAAAATAAATTCTCCTAGAGTACATAAATTTTTTTTATTCTAAAATGACCTACCTAACTTCCTTCATGTACTTCTTAGATGAGCAAATCTCGAATGGAAAACCTTAGGATGCATATCTTGTGTCCTTAAAGAGAAATCCTTCATGCACTAAGTATGATCCTCAAGGCTTACCTTGTTCCTCTATGTAAGTAGCAAAGTCTTCATCTTGTTTTTACAACTCATTAAGATACCTCACACTAAGACTATAGCCTTTAGCAATGACAATGTACAACATCAACTTCTAAGGGCATCAACCACAAAATTTGTCTTATAACTCTTGTGTTTTCCTACAAAGGGAAAAGATTACAAAAATTCTACCAACTTAGAATGCTTGGAGTTGATTTTATGCTACCTATTTATGTATTTGAGGGACTCATGATCCATATGCAATACAAATTGTGATCGTCAGAGATAATGTGACCAATGATCTAAAGCCCTCACTATGGAATAAAACTATTTGTCATATGTGTTGTAGTTGGATCGTGAACCATTAAGCTTCTTACTAGAAAAAGGAACAAGCCTCCCTTCTTGCAACAAAATAGGCCCAATTCCAACTCCATTCATATCACACTCAACCTTGAATAGTCTATCAAAGCTGGATAAGCATAAGATGGGGGCCATGCTTAACCTAATTTTGATTAATTCAAATACATCTTATGCGGGTTTGGTCTATTGAAATACCCCTTCATGCAAAAACTTAGTGAGAGGTGCTAGGAGCCTGCTAAATCCCTTTATGAAGCTCCTATAGAGAGAGGGGAGTCAATGAAAGGATCTAACGTTGTTTATTAGTTTATTTTTAAGCCATATATTTATTACCTCCACCTTTGAATCATCCACGGAAATTTCACTTTCGGATACAACAAACCCTAAAATGGTAACTCTTAGCACAAGGAAGTCTATTTTCCAATACAATTTGTTTTTCCTAAGGCCTCGGAATACAGGTCTTAATTTCTATACATGATCATCCCAATTAGAGGAATATATAAGAATATCATCAAAATATACAACTATAAACTTTGAAATAAAAGGTCTAATAATCTTTTCCATAGGTCTCATGAAAGTTCTTATTGTGTTGGAGAATCCAAATGGCATGAATAGTCATTGATAGAGCCCTCATTTGATCTTGAAGGCAGTCTTCCATTCGTCTCCTTCCTTCAATTGGATTTAATAGTGTCCACTCATAAATTTAATTTTAGAAATGATATTATCCCTGTTCAAGTAGTCCAACATATCATCAAGTCTAGGTATTAGGTACCTATACTTGATAGTATTATTATCGATAGCTCTACCTTCTATACACATGTTCATTTTCCCATCCTTCTTGGGTGCCAAGAGGACTAAAACTACACAAGGAATAAGGGATTCCCTTATGAAAACTTTTTTTAATGACTACTCAACTTAACTTTGGAGTACCATGGCTTCTTTAGGGTTACACCTATAAGATGGTTTGTTTGGGAGAGTAGCATCAAGGATAAAATTGATTTGGTGCTCTATGCCCCTTAAATGAGGCAAATCACTTGGTAGATCATTAGGGAAAGAATCCCCAAACTCCCCTATCAAGTTCTTATTTCTTCTAATTAGTTTTGACTAGTAACAAAAAATACAAGGCATCCCCTTTTCCTATGGCCCTTTCAACACCTTTCTCATGGAAACACAAAGCTTTCTTACATTTTTTATCCTCCCTAACAAGTGAGGACCGATAACTAAGTGGTGTGAGTAGAATATTTTTTCTAGCATATACCAAGCTATATGTGTTACTCCCACCCTATTTCATTACATCCCTATCAAATTTCCACGGTCTACCTAACAAAAAAAATATATGCATCCATAGGAATGACATCACCAACAACATTATCTTGGTCAGTTTTTCCTATAGAGAATGGCACAATTTTTCCTTAGTAAATTCAACCATTGAACAATTGTTAAGACATTAAAATTTATATGGCTTGGCATGTGATTGGGCTAGCAAGTTTAGCTTCTCCACTAAGGAGCTAGAAGCTATATTTACACAACCTCCCCCATCCACAATGAGGGAACATATCTAACCAAGTATGGTGCACATGGTATAGAATATCTTCTCTCATTAGGACTATTCTTTAATTCCCTATGTATTTTGCAAGACCCTTGTCACCATTAAGGACTCCCCTATATCTGATAGAACCTCTTCCACATCGGTTCCTCCATCTATGGCTATTTAGGCATCAGATGCATCCTCTTCCCTTTTAGCCTCCTATATCTCTAGTAAGGCTATAACTCTTTTATTTGAAAATTCATTGTGATAATGTCTAATCCCTTGGCCCTTGAAGCAAATCATGCCCTTAATTTGACTAGCCTCGCCCACATCTAACTTCCCCTTCCCTTTAACATCAAAAGAATTGATGTTAGGGTTAGCTTTTAGTGTTTCCTTAGTTGGTTAAGTGCTTGGCATCAAACCTCCAACCCCCAAACCCCTATTCTCTTTTTTGTGCTTATCCACTTTAATAGGGCCAAGTGGAACAACTCATCTAAGGTATATTATGTGTAGAGTTCCATCTTCCCAGCAATATCTCCCCTCAACCCTCTTATGAACTGAGACATGGTTGTGTTCTTCAACCACCTCCAAATTAAGACTTACGATAAGTCTTTCAAACTCCCACATGCATTCTTTCACACTCTGTGACCCTTATATTAAGGAAGAAATTTTGTTGTAATGGTCATGAGTATAAGAAGGTGTTTAGAACCTTTCCCTCATGAACCTCTTCATCTTCACCCAATTCCTTACCCTAGATTTCCCCTTCCTCCCTCAATTTTACACCAAATTCTCCCACCATAAGGAAGCATGTCCCTTGACCTTAAGGACTATAACCTTAAAAGGCTTCTCATCATCCAAAATCCTATCTTCAAATAACTGGTTACACCTCATTTCCCACTCCAAAAACTCATCCGGATTATGAGATCTATTAAATTTAGGAACTTTTAACTTGGCATCACTAAGAAGTTCCCTCCTTCCCATCCTCCTTATTTGAAAATACTTAGGGGAATTACTAGAAGATGAGGTATAATCAGTTGGCTCATCTGCTATACCATTCTCCCTTTCCTCTCCTTGAGGAATTGAACTCCTTGTTTGTTGAGGGCTGACATTAGGCATGAGTGACTCCAACATGTCTAATACTCTCCTTATGTCCACTTGCAAGGCTTTAATGGCCCAATATATCCTTAATTTGTGAGCCTCCTCAATAATTTAACCTCATGATATAGGTTAGATCTCCATGGTTTAATCTTGGACTGCACACAAAAAGAATGAATCCGCCCGAGAAGGAATGCAAGGTGAATTTAGGTGTAAAATGGTTCAAACTTTTTAAAAAGTGGTTAAAGGAAAGAAAATATTTTGTGGACGATTGATGGTGGCTAAAATTCAAGAATATTTAATTGTAAGGAGAAAAAAGGAGAACCTAACGTTTACCAACCTTGAGCTTTGATACCAATTTGATGCATCATGCTAAACAAATGGCATTAAGCTAAGCATTAGTATTGAAGGTGGGGGTTTACTTCAAAAAATTTGAAAAAGAATATTGTATATGAAGAAGATTTAGAGAGTGAATTTTGATTTTGAGATTACAAACCCAAGTACTTGCACTAACCAGCTAAGGTTACAACCCTTAGCATAAGTGGTGTAATATTTTTGTTACATCTAAAATACTATGCAAGCTTGAGAGTTTCAAGCATAAAGTGATTTTTTTAGCTAAGTAAATCTTCCCTTCTTATAGTCTTACACTTCCTTTTAAATAGGGGATGATTCTTTGACCATAGCTAAAAATAAAATACTAACCATGCAGGTTAGTCTTAGTACACCCTCACCCATAGTTTAAGGCTACAAAAGTTAGCTAAGGTTAATCAACCTCAACCATCTAGAGTTGATTTTGTGTCCAAAAACCTACCACCTTCCATAACTAAAGGATTAACAATACAACCTATGACAAGGTTTAGTATACAGATATTACACATTAGGAAATTTAAACAACATAATTTAAGTAAGCTTAGCTAAATAAGGTAAATAAACATGATATCCTACTTAATTAATGCCTATTAGAAGATTTTCTAAGTAGGATTATTTCATCTTCTCAATTTAAGCTTGTTTTTTAGGGCCTTGAGATTCCCAATGCCCTTACTTTCTGCACAAATGATGGAGAACTATGCAGGTCCTAATTTGACCAAGATAGGTAGAGTGTGGAAGTAGGTAAAGGTGGTTATTTGGCAATTATTTGAAGTCAGATTTGGAACCATATTTGAGCCATGTATAGTTGGATTTTGGATCCATGTTTATATAGGGTCGCATAGTTTGCACAACATACATGGCTACTAGATAATGTAGATATTTATTGACCCAAATGAGAAGAGTTTTTAAGTCTTCAATTTTAGAAGAAAAAAATTAAGTAGATTCTCCTTTGTTTGAGAAGATTGGGATGCTCCTACATCACTAGATTATATTGAGGATAATGTAATGGGCCATTAGCCAGCCATTGCTTGAGAGTTTAGAGTTACCTTTTTTTTATTTTGTTAAGAGTTAAACTATCCAATTAAATGTGTTTTCAAAATATATATGGTTGTTTATTGTTCTTCCCTATTTTATAAACTCTTTGTTTTGGTTCTTATATTTGGATCTTGTGTATTCTCATCTTTTTATATTATTATTCTCATTGTTGTATTAATAATAGAGCATGCATTATTCATTCTTCATTCTATTTTACCTTATATCTGATAAGGGTGAGGTAATGATCACGCCACTCTTATAGTTGATGTAGCAGTAACATCCCCTATTTTGCTTTTATAACACGTCTACATTATCTTCAAAATGAAATTTTTAAGTCCTAAAAATTGAGGGTGTAACAACCCCTAAGTGTATACTTATACCTTCAAGTCAAATGAGTCACTTCTGCTCAATAGGTATTGTAACTCCATTTTTCACTATAAAAAATTTTCTTCTAACACGCCGTGGAAGCTAAAAATGCACCTATGCAAAATGGAGTATTATCATCATACCTAACACAAAAAAGATGTTTTTCGCCTATCCCATATTATATACAAGGCTAAACCCAACCAACAAATACATTTAAAACAAAGTGCGCCAACTTAAATTATATAAAAAATTTAGAGATTATTTACATCAAAAGACCTCAACAATCCCCAACCAAATCAATATAGGAATCCAAAAAGTTAATATTATAGGGCTATATTAAAATGAGATTAGGGAATGAGTCCAAAACCAAAACCACATTTTACCACAGACACATAAAAATCTCTAAATGTCCATACTCTCATGCCCCAAAACCAAGTTGAGGTAGACCCACTACTGGCCATCCCCAAAAACCTAGGCATGACCCTCAGCTTGTAGGAAGGAGTAGGTAACCAAGCAAATGGGCATATTAGTACGCTACCTACTGAGTAAGCCAAGTTGGTTCCTCAATGGGCACATAAGTATAGAATGTAAAATCTATCATACATGGATATTGTATTAACATTTGTTATACAAATGCCATATAGGTAAAGGTAAGAATAAACTAGAACATACTATCATGCATAACTAAAAAAATGTAAAATCTATCTATGCTTTTTTTCAAACTATAATCATGTAGATATTCACACATGTACTGAACGAATTAATCCAATCAACCACTAGTGTTTATTTTCCAATTGCTAAATCGATTTGATTATACCATTTCCTTATCCCTTATATTAAGATAGGTCAAATTCCTACCAAACATTTTAATCTATAACTAGTTAGGCATTTAAGCCATTATTGAAGTGTACAAACTAACTTTTATCCTCTTTGGTCAATCATACCATTATTCTCATCAATATTCAATTATTAATCATTCATATTTTATCATCCAATAACTCATCATCCCATTTTTTTTATCATTATTGAGCGATGGAATGTGCACCACCCCATGGTCTCACAAACCATGGAAGCCTATCAAAATAAGGGACATAAATTCTAGGCCAAAGCCAATCACCAAAATGGACATAAGTCCAGGCAGAATCTAACAACCTACGTAACTCGACCCTTTCATATTGATACACCTAAGTACATCATTAGTGTCTAGCGTAGGTAAAGAAAAGGGACCTCTAAGGATCCTGCCCAAAGGCTTAGCCTAAAGGTACTAATAAACACCTAAAGGTAGGCTAATCCCTCATAGCTAATTGAGGATCAAGTAACCTAGACACATACACAACTCAACTATTTTTCACTTTATGTGGTTAGGAAAATAGTCATGAGGATAAGTGACTATTAGTAACACTTCCATTTTTTACAACCAAAAAAATTCATTTAAAATAGTGTCAAAGTTAAAAATACACCTAAGAAAAAGAATGTATTACCATCGTACTTAACACAAGAAAAATGTTTACCACCAACCCATATTAGATATAGGCCTAAAACCAACAAATACATTTAAAGTAGAGTGCACAAACATTTAAAAGATTGTTTACATCAAGGACATCATTAGTCCCTGACCAAATCAATACAAGAATAAAATGGTTAAAAGTAAGAGCTATATTAAAACAAGATTAGTGTATGACCCTAAAAAAACAACGGTCTGCTCAAACTGCACAAAATCACTGAATGACCATACTCTCAAACCATAACCTAAATTGAGGTAGGTACATTTTTGCCCATCCCCCAAAACCTACACATGGCCCCCTACTTGTGGGACTCCAAAGGTGACTAAGAAAACATGCACATCAGTACGCTATGTACTGAGTAAGACAAGCTACATTCTCAATGAAAATATAAGTATGCAATCAAAAAATGTCATATATAGATATCATAATTAATATATGTCATGCCAATGCTATATATGTAAAGGTAGGAATATAGTAGAACAAACATTCATGCATATACACTAGAAAAAACATTTATGCATATCTAAAACAATGTAGAATATATCATGCTTGGCATGATTTTATAATCAAATAGATACTCACACATGTAATAATAGATTAATCTAATCAACTACTACGGTTAATTTCAAATTACTCAATCCCTTAGATTATTCCATTTCCTATACATATATTGAAACAAATCAACATCTAGCTAACATTTCAATCAATAACCAGTTAGTTGTTTAATCCATTATCCAAATATACATACCATCTTTTATCCTTTCTTGTCAATCATACCATTATTTCCATCCTTATCCAATTATTAATCAATCACTTAGTCATCATTCAAATTTTATCATGCATTTACTTATCATCTCACCTTTTATTATCGAGTGATGTATTGTGCACCACCACATGGTCTCAAATGCAATGGAAGCTTATCTAAATAAGGGATATACAGTCTAAGTTGAAGAAAATCACCAAAGCAGTTATAAGTTCAGGTCGAAGCCAATCAATAATGAAAGATTTTATGGATACTCTAAAGGGGTGGATAGAGTTTTTACTAACAATAATTCTAAATTAAAATTTTATGTGAAATAAGTAGAAAGATGGAAAATAAAAAAAGACACGCAATTTATAGTGGTTTAAGAAACTCTACAATGTTTCTCTATATCCATTACCAAAATATTTTGCGTTTTATATTTGAATCTCACCTTATTTAGAGTATGTGTTTGATGATTATCACTCCTCTCTTAGTTTATGAGCCTACAATATCAATAACCCTCTAGGACATGATTTACACTTTTCCTAGTTACCCTCTCTACGTTTATGAGACTACAATCTCAGTTACCTCTCTTAGGAATGCTAGACAACACACCACTCTTCTCTTGTGTTTAAAATGATGAGTTTGAATGAATATAATAAGAACTTCACTAGATAGCATATGAAAGTGAGTAATCACTAGTGAATATTTTTATTTAGCTAGAGAAATAATAATTACAAGTGTATGAGCACTATAGCTTAATATAAAAAAATTAAACATTAGACAAGTTTGATTTGGATTTGAAAGTGTAAAATTAAAACTATCTTTACTTATTTGTAAGATGTGAAAATGATGATTTTAGAAGAGTTGTGCTAGCTTCATTAATTTTTTTATTAAAGTCTAACCACTCTTGTTTATATTGCTAAAAGATGAAAAACAAATCGGCACTAGATCATGTGCGTTACAAATGCTTCAATGGTTAAATTATAATAGATAGAAAATCTCAAAAATGCCCAAACCAATCGATGGATTTAAAACTAGTTGATTAGTCGACTAGTTTTCAACATTGCCACTTCTGCAAAGGAGACCATAACATGACCTAAAAAGCTTGAAATTGAGTGTCATATTTTTTGTTGTATAGTAGGCATCTTAAGATTTCCAATGAGATATTATTAATCCAAAAATAATAAATATGGAATTTATGGTTAATTTTTCAAATCAGATCATATGCAACACTATTTAAAATAAAATCAATTTAAGCTAACCTTTTTTCACAAATAGTTAGAAATAAATTTTTTTATGAATGAAATTACTTTAAGACCTTTAAAAATGATTGTTTAAAAATGATTAGAAATATTAAATAATTGAAACATCTAAGTGCTCAATATGTAAATCATATGTACATAAAACTTAACATTATAACATACTCATTGAAGCTTGAGTCTTGGAATCATGAACACTCTTGGTCATTTCTTCATAGCTTGTGTATTACACCTATGAAATTGAAATACTTGAATCTAGAGTCTTATTCTTTTATCCTTGTTGATCTTTGGCTTGTGTTTGGGATATAATTTGTAAACTTGATGTCCTTAGCACTCCTTGACTTAGTTAATCTTTTTATACTTCACATTTTTCTATTATACACAAGCATACTTAACAAGATAAGATGAATTCATAATTGATTTTTTTTTCATCAAAATAAAGGTTGATTGACCTATGAGTTCAAAAATCTCTCCTTTTCTATTTTTTTATGGTAAAAAAAGATGTCAATATATTGGGAAATGATGTATAAAGATATGAAACTAAAAAATCAATATTTTTTTCTCAAATCATATATTATCCATTTTACAATAAAATCACACAAGTAACATATTAATGGAAATATAATGATAAAAAAACTCAATATATTGAATCTTTTCACCCTTTCTCCCCTTTTGTCATCAAAAAATGGAAAGGGCTTGGGCAAATAAGATCTCCAATCAAAAGATAAGTGAAAAATAAATTAAATGCATATGGAATGAAACTCCCTCTCAAGATATGCACATACTCTAATAAAGCACAAAAAGATCATTTATACTCATGATTATCAATGAATAACATGAATGAAAAAAATATGACATATCTTCCCCTTAAGTTATGTCTAGTATAATAACACAAGTGATCAAGAAAAAAAGTATGCTCTCCATAAGGGTATGCATATAACCGCAATATGATCATGATCACAAGATGATCACTTAAGATATTATTATCTTAAATAACATAAGTAGTGTAGGCAGATATATGAGTATCAAGATTCATGGGAATAACTCAGATATGATATCACTAAAACTTGTGAGATTTCAAAATTGCGATATTTACAGCAATAAGGCATGGAGTATTTAATGAGTCATAAATATAGTTGAGTAAACAAAATAATATGAAAATAAATTTAAGATTTACCTAAATCTAAGTCAAAACATAGGTTAGTGAGTGTGATGAGGATTATGCAAATATATGAGTGTCCCTCAACATGAACATATATGAGACTACAAAGATAATTTGATCCTGAAAGTCATGACACAATATCTTATCATATGTTTTCCTTTTATATAGTTGATATAAAGCATAAGGAAAATGAGAAATGTGATGAATAACCATCCAATAAGTAACTTGGCAATACTATGATGAATTATAGATCAAGACAAGAACATCAATGAAATGATAGAGTATCACTCATTTGTACTAAGTAATACATTTGATAAATATGAGGATACTTTTTAACATGATGTTAAGAGATGGCAATGATTGTGTACATATGACATCATAAGTGAATATGACAATTAAGTCATGTGATCAATTAATTTTAGAGTTGCATCTACCAACCTTGCCAATAAATAGTAAATTTTGTGTGTGCCTAATATGTGTACAGAAACATACAAGTGAAAGGTCACATTATAATGATCTCAAAAGTAAATGTTTATGATCAAATCAGATAGGGGCATAATATTACTCAAAAGTGAGAAAAGACCAAGGTATAACTCATAGAAGCACATTTCATCAAGGATTTGTATAAAATTAAGAACCATAAATGATGTGGAAAAATAATATCATAGTTACAAGTATATGCCCAAGCAAAAGATGAGTAATTTTATGTTGTAATTGGTTATGTAAAAGTAGGACTAAAATAAGCATATTTAGGCCACGTCTTATTGATGCACTAGCCTCTTCAAGTAATAAAGTGTCTCAACTCCATAGTATGTCCATACTATATCAATTGTTTCCATTTTATATTAATGAATGGATGAGAAGTATAAGGGAAGAGAAATAGGATAAAGCATGCACACAAGAACAAAAATGTCAAAAATAAGGTGAATTGGTGAGCATGACAATTGTATCATTTTTAAAACATAAAAGGGTGTCCATTTGTATCATATATGAGCATTTAGTCATCAAATGGGGACACTTTTTTAGATTCACAGATGCAAAACTAGAAAAGGAAATATGTCCTAAGCATTTCCCATTTCATGGTATATATATGAGTGGAATGCAATATCAAATTATTACAATTAAGTATAAGCATTCACACTTCAATTACAATTAAGTTATAAGGGTTAACTACAAATCCATCAATGAATTTATTCTCAATTTATAATCAAGAAGGAGAAGGAGGGAGAAGAAGTGTGCATTAAGAAATTAGTTTCCTCACAAATTTCATTACTTGATTATAACTTTTTAGGTAAAAAACATGGAAGTTGATAAACAATATCAATTTTCAATAAGAGTGTCATGTAAGCTTATAGAGAATATAAAACTCTTGTAATCATTTGTGAGCATAAAAAAACATGTCTAGTTAAGTTAAAATAAAATTTAAGGCATGTAATAGCATATATACTATAAGGAAACATGTTTAGAAAAACATTTAATCCTTCAACTCATTTTTTGTGAAGTAAAATTTCTTAAAAGTGTTGGCAAATAAAAGTAGTAAAGTCTATAACTTTTATCAATTTATGAATGGCATATCACTCATATCAAATATTTGATTATGATATGTATATTTCACAATATCATAAGAGATAATAAGTGCAATATTTGTGACACTTCAAGGCATATCACTTATATTGAGAGGAAGTTACATTAAAAAATTGAAATTATTAGCAACAACACCCATATATCATATTTTCAAGGTAGCACAAATATACACACATGTTGTAAAATGTATAAGAAAATGGGACAAGATAGGTGAAATGAAAGTTCATGAACCCTTTAACTCAAGCAGTCAATTCATCTGTTTAATAGATGCAATGAAGTGTCATATCCTAATTATTATTATCTATCAAATCTAGTAATGTATTATAGGAAAAATAGTAGGCTTAATCATTAACCTTAGTGATCTATAGACAAATTGATACGCATGGTGCACTAAATAATGAGAGTAGTCAACACAAGTGCAATATCTTGATCAGAGAAGGAAGAAAAATATACTAAAGATCCACAAATAAGAATATATATATATATATATATATGCATCAACATGTTATTAGAATAGTGCTAAAATTGTAGGTTAGTTCAACATGAAGTGTTAGAGTCATAGACCAAAATGATGAGGATCTTATGTGATGTAGTGTTGAGATGTGACCACATCTAAGTCATCATCATTATGTGAACCAAGGATCCTAGTAGATCCATCAATAAAATCATCTAGCATGAGAGTGGAGACCTTCACATATTATCCTCTAAGGTAAGACCGGCCATCATCAATGTCCTCCATAAATGTATCTAAGTCAATCAACTCAGTCATTTATACTGAGTCTCCATCCTAAGGATGATCTATATGATATGAGGACCTAGGAGAGACATGTTCATCACATGGATCAATGTCATGTACTTAAAGAATAACTTCCTCCTCTCTTAAATGCAAGTCAAGAGAGTATATACTATAAATGTCCATCTATAATCCTAGAATGAGTGATCTTTTGTCTCTCTATGTGACCAATCATCTAAACTATTGCATGCTCAAAGGGTAACATTTTTGAAAAGACACAAATTCGTAGATAAGGTGCATCAATGTTTGGATGACAAGGAAGAGTTGATGAAGAAGAAGCATGAGGATTAGGATGAGTTGATAGAGAGGGATCTGTAGGATCCGAATGAGGTGTATGAAGTGTATGTTACTAAGGAGGGTACTAACCGATGTCTCTAAAGCATCCACTGACCATCAATTAGAGCAAGCCCCATCCTTTTGATGGCACAGGGCCCATAGATGTTTTACTCTTACTCAGTTATCTTAAGATATGTAGGACTAAAACTGTCAATAGATACATAAAAGTGTCTAAACACAAGGATCAAGAGATATGCATAGAGAAGATGAGTAAGACCATACTCGCTCATATGACACATATAGTGGATGATATTGGAAGTAATATACATATGACTATTTTAGTGAAAGTAGTAAAGGAAATACCAATCAATTGCCCTAAACCTAATGCAAAACCTCTTCTTAAAAAAGATTATTGTGCTTACCATATGATGAAGCACAGGATCATTAATAAAAAGAAAGGATGAGCTCATAGTATGACCTCTCTAATTCCTAATAAGATAAGTCTAATATAGTGGATATAGGGAAGGATGACTCTCGAACCATGAAAGAAAAGTCTCCCCCTCATCAAGATAATCAACTAAACCGATGATTTATGCTAAAGTGGAGTAGTTTTGGGTAATAGGAATGTCACACATGTAGCTATGAATAGATCCTTCATCAAATTAGGAGTTGCTATAGAATAGTTTCACTAGATTGGGGTATGGAAGGACATAGATGTTAAATAGGGGAATTAATCTTAAACCATGCAGCCTCTAATAAAATATAAATTTTTATTCTACAAAATCCAATGACGAACAACTCTATTTAAGGACCCCTTTTGAGCGATAAATATCAATATAATGAGATTCATAGGGGAAAGAGAGAGAGAGAGAGAAAATATTTCTCATGTAGAGGACTAGAAGAATATAAAAGTTATAATGGGTCTGTGTCAAGGGGTTTAGATAGGGAATCAATCTTAAATGACAATGTCAATACAACGAGACTGATAGGAGAGAGAGAAAATATAGTGCTCATGTAGTGGACTAGAAGAATCTAGAAGTTTTAATAGGACTTTAGTAGGAGGTCTAAAAGGTATAGGAGGAGGAGTCATAGATTGTGGTTGATGAGATCGATCAAATGCTCTATGGTGCTACTGGGAGATAATACCTTTATTAGATTTCTTAGGTCCTATGACTAAAAGAGGGAGAAGATAAAGGATTGTAAAGAAAATACTAAGATTCAAGTGAATCTCTAAGGATATTGATAAACATTACAACTCATAGTCTTAATTCCAAGTTAAGGTATTTGCTAATATTTGATCATCGGAGTAATCAATGCCAAAATAAAATATGCACAAAACATTTTAACATAGAAGATAGTCAATGAGAATCTTAGGATACATGTTAAATAAAACTAATAAACTTAGGAAGCTAAGAAAATGCTTCATCAATAGAATGAAGTTTTAGATTTCATTTATCATAGATCACGTTCACTCATTTTAAACTTCAAGAGAAGTTCTATCTAATGTTGATCTTAATGAAACAAATTTTAGTAAAGAATTTTCCTAAAGTTATCATTAAAGTGCAATAAACCATATAAGGATTTTAACTTGAGAGGAATAATTGAATATTTTAGAGTGCCACATGAGAATGCCAAGGCATTACCCTAAATAGAATCTCCATTCAATGTAAAATTAACTTTTAAATCCAAATCAAGTGGAATCAATCAGTAAAAGGTGCAATATGAGGTAAGTTTAAACAATTAAGCCTTATTAGTGGAGTAAAATCATCTTTACATATAGCAAATTTTATTCTTATAAAATATCCCATTTAGGGTACATAAGAAAATAATTTCAACTTTCAAATGCTGAAACTTTTCTTCTAAATGATGGATAAAAGTTGAAAATATAGTTTTTAAGCTAACCAAGGTGGTTAGTTCTAGCATAATCAAGAAAGAGATTATTCCATATAAACATAGAGCAATTTGGTTATTACGGTTTTTCCAAAAATATTTAGTGGATTGAATCTAGTAGGAATAAACAAATTAATGCTATAGAACAATAACTAAACTAATTACAAAACATTTTGTAAATTCAATTTGACTACAAGCCCAATTAAACGAACTCAAAAATAGCTCATATATATCACAAACTGAGAATTAGGATTTACCCAAATTTCTCAAAATTTTCCTTGAAAAGTTGAATAAACCATAACATATGAGGGTAAACTATATATAAACATAATTCCTCATCCAATTTGGACTCAATCAAACCCAACATGTCGTCCATATCATATAAATTTGAAATGAACTTTGAATCATACTTTACAAAGGAACACAAAATTTAAAAAGAAAAAAGTTGATACCAGGAGATTCGTATAGCTCTAACAATTCTAATAAGCTAAATATTATGTAATTTGGATCAGAGTTGAGAGAGATATATAGGAGATAAGGTGAAGCAAATTGAGGACATTCGAACTAAGTTTATCAAATTGATCAAGGAGAAGAAATAGAAATAAAAGAAATCGTTTGAACTCCTATGTTATTTAATTATTAGACTCTCCATTCAATCTAATGCTATAGAACAACCGACCACTGCATCATTTTTTAATTTTTAACCATTCGAATGGTGTTTCCATTGTAATAACTCTTTTTGATGTAGAAAGTTCTCTTTAATTATTTGTAAGATGTGGAAATGATTATTTTATAAGAGTTGTGCTAGCTTCATTGATTTTTTATTAAAGCCTAACAACTCTTATTTATAGTGCTAAAAGATGAAAAAATTGAAACTAGTTGTGGTATAAAAAATGCTCCGATGGTCAAACTATAATAAGCAGAAAATCTCAAAAATGCCTAAACTGGTCAACTTCTTTGAAAACTAGTTAATCAATTGACTAGTTTTCAACATTGCACATGTTTACAAATAAACCATAACTTGAGCTAAAAGCTCAAAATTGAGTGTCATCTTTTTTGTTGTAAAGAAGACATCTTAATACTTCCAAATAGATATTATGAATCTGAAAGTAATGTCCATAGTATTTATGGTGAATTTTTCAATTCATACTATATGTAAAACTACTTCAAATAAAATCAATTTAAGACAACCTTTTACAGAAATAATTGGAAATAATTTTTTTATGCATGAAATCACTATAAGATCTTTCAAAATAATTTGAGTACAATTAAAAAATATCATATTTTTGAAATATGTAAATGCTCAATATGTAAATAAAACCTAAGACTGTAACATACTCTTTGAAGCTTGAGTCTTGGAATCTTGAGCACTCTTGCTTATCTCTTCATGGTTTGTGTATTAAAAATATAACATTGAAGTACTTAAAGATACAATCTTATTCTTTCCTCCTTGATAATGTTTATCTTATGCTCGGGATATAATTTGTAAAATTAATCTCTTTATCACTCCTTAACTTATTTAAGTGTTGAATATTTCACTTTTTATTATGATACATATGCACACTTAACAAGATAAGTCACATTCATAATTGAGTTTGTTATCATCAAAATAAAGGTTGATTGACCTATGAGCTAAACAAATAGAATGGGCGTAAGTCCAGGACAAAGCAACCGCCTAGGTAACTCAGCCATTTATTATCAATGTCGCCTAGTAAATTATTAGTGTCTAGAGTTGGTAAGACACCAGAACCTCTAAAGATCCTACAAAAAAGCAAAGCTTGAAGGCACTAATAACACTTGAAAGGAGACTAACCCTTGGTAGCTAATTAAGGATCAAGTAACCTAAACCTAAACATAACTTGATTGTCTTTTGTTTAAATGATTAATATATTATTTATAAGGATAAGTACAAGGCCCATACAAAGAACAAGAAAGGTAGTATCATATTTCTTCCACATTAATCCTTTCCATTTTCCAACCATATGAGGTTTGTGTTTATCCTTATCCATTATTAGTCTTGTCCAACATGTTATTTAAATCAAATACATGATGTGCTTCATTGCTCTTTTCTTAATGATCATCATATCTTATAAGTGTAATGTCCATTTAGCCTTCATAATACTCACAAAGTAGATCATAAATAATTCCCACAAACCATTTGAGCCAATCGATCGATCAAGCCCAACTAGTGGATCAGTTACACCAATATGTCAATAGATTTAGGTCTACCAGTCAATTAGTTTGACTTGACCAAACCCTAGTTTTCCTCAAATCAATTGATTGATTTAGGAAAACTAATCGATTGTTTATATATAAGTCAATTGGTTCTAACTAAAAAGTCGATGGGTTTAAGTAGAGAGAAAAACCAATGTCTTTGAAGGCATACCAATTGAAGGGTTGGGTCAACTAATCAACTATCGAAGAATTTGACCTAACTAGTTAATCGGTGTATCCTATAACAACATCAAACCATTAGTTTTCATGTAATCCATGCTTATAAATCATCATTAAACCACATCAGAACATGTCTTAACATAGTATAATACATTTTCAACCAAATTAACTTGCATAACTTAACATTTAATCATCATATCCCATTTTTCTCAAGATTCATGCTTTTTACTAAAAATGTAAAATATACCCATCCAAATCAATTTTGCAACCTATATACATTCATGCCAACATACAAGATCCACTTAAAGAAACACATATCATGGAGGAACACTTATAAACCATTTTTGAGGCAAGAATCACTTACTTGATGCAAGAAAACTCTCTTAAAGTAAAAATTTCAGTCTAAAAAAATTTCAACTTTCAAAACCTTAAAATAACAAATCTTAAACATAAAATTTTGTACAAAACCTTAATACTTTCGAATAGGAAACAAAAAAGAAATGAAGGAACTTACCACACTAAAAGTAAAAATAAGGAATGCTCAGCTAAACTACTCAATCCCTTTTTCCCAAATATAACTCTTTCTTGCTTAATGATTAAAACAAGAAAGAGCTAGGGAAAGAATCGGAAGAGGGCAAGAAATCGACTGTAAGGTTTGAAATGCATAAAGGAAGGGGGTGAGTATAGACATTAAAGGATTTTTTGTGGATAAATTAAAGGTGAATAAAAGGGATGATTAGGGATATTTATATCTAACAAAATAGACATGAATCATAGAGTGTTCAGAAACAATTTGAGACCCTAATTTTTATCATTTAAGTTCAAGCTAAATAGAAATATTTTTCCAAGATATGGTAACATATTCTCTAGAGCTCAAATGGTTTTTCTAGAGAATGTAGGTCAGCTAAGCTAGAATTAGAATTCAAAATAGAGCCAATGGAAGGTCACTATGGAAAGAATCTTCTATCTGATCAAAATCATGCCAATGATTGAACCATTGATCTTATAATTGTGCAGAAGAAATAGGTGGAAGAAAACAAGGTTGAGTCCTCATCTCCCCTTCAATTTTACTAATTAACCCCTAGATTGATCTAAAGCATTATTTTTGGCAAAATGCATCATGAAAAAGCTTTAAATCTCTTGGGGATAATTTCTTAGAGGTTGTCAAGGTTCCATTTTATTATAAGAAATTTTCTTCAAAAATGACTTCAAAAATATGTCAAGCTAAACAAAGCAATAGATCAATATGGGCCTACCAGTCAAATATTCTACAAGCCAGTCAATTGGGTCCCCAACCAGTCAATCATTTCATTAAATAAAACCAATTTTTCTGAAATGATGAACTAATCGATCATTCTGGAACCATATCATCAATTTGATTAAAAAACTCATTAAACTTCATTTTTCAACCTTATTTCAAATCAAAATTTTCCTCAAACCAAATCATAATAACATATCAAAATAAAATGCCCAAATTTGGCAAAATTCTTAATCAACCATTTTACAAAAATATAGGGTATTGCATCACACAAGGCCCATACAAAGAATGCATAAATCATTTTTCATGCTTATTCCATATCAATGTATTGTATTTTCCCAATTGTATGGGGTTTCCATTTATCCTTGTCCAATATTATTCATGCCGATCATATTATTTAATTTAAGCACATGATGTGTTTCACTGCTATTTTCCTAAGGGTTGTCACATTTTATAAGAGGAATGCCCATTCAGCCTTTATAATACTCATTGAGTATATAATACTCAATTAATCCATGATAAAATTTTAATTCCATATATCCATTAATTATGCAATTAATCCATGATAAATTTATATTTTATTTCATTAATAGTAATAGGATTGTCCCAAACATAACCTCAAAGCATAAACAAATTAAAAGGAAACAAATTACACCAACTAGTCCAACTAGTCGATCAATTTAGCCTAACTAATCAATCAATTGCACGAACCAATCAATCGATTGGGGTTGACAAGTTAATTAATTTGAATTGACCAAACACTTATTTTTTTTCAAACCAGTAAATTGGATTAGGAGAATCAGCTTACTTTTCATAGATCAGTCGAGCATTTTTACCCAACCATTCGGTGGATCTAAGCAGAGAGGCAACACCAAAGTCTCTATAGGCTTACTGACCAATGTGTTAGGTCAACCGGTCGACTATTTTAGAAACCAATCAATCGGTTTTCCCTAACATAACACCACACAATCATTTTAGTGTTGACCATGCTTATAAACAATCATTAAACCACGTTAGGACATATATTAATAGAGTATCACACTTTTTCAAAAAAATTAACTTACATAACATAACATAACATTTAATCATCACATCCAATTTTTCCCAAGTTTCATATTTTTTATTCAACATGTACACTCTACCCATCCAAATCAATTCTGCAAGCTTTATACATTCATGCCAACATACAAGATTAAATTAAAGAAATTCATATCATACAGGAATACTAATAATTAATCTTAAAAGTAAGAATCACTTATTTTGGTATAGATAAAACCCCTTTAAACCAAAAATCTAAGTTTGTGAAAATCTCAACTTTTAAAAACATAAAACAAAAAATATTAAACTCAAAATTTCATACAAAACCTAATTAATTTAAAAATTCAAATAGAAAGGAAAAAAGGAACATACCATACTTAATGTAAAAATAGGGAATGCTAAGCTAAAGCACTCAATCATTTTTTTTCTAAATCTATCCCTTTTTTGATTAATAATTAAAAGAAGAGAGACAGCTAGAGGAAGGATCAAAAGTGTGAAAGAAATTGACTACAAGTTTCAAAGGGAATAATGGACAATGGTGAATACAAAAATTTACTGATATTTTATGGCTGAAAGGAAGGTGCACGAAGGGGATGATTGGGGTTGTTTATAGCCAACCAATCAACATGATTTATAGATGGCTCAGGAACAATTCAAAAACCCTAACACTTAATGTTTGAATTTGAACTAAATGGATAGATTTTGTCTAAGATATGTAGAACTATTCTCTAGATCTCAAATGGCATTTTTAGAGAATGTAGGTTAATTAGGCTAGAAATAAAATTCATAAGAGAGATAATAGAAGGTTAGCGTGGAAGGAATCTACCAACTAATTAGAATCGTTGCTAACATCAAAGCATTAATCTCATAAATGTGCAGAGGAGAAAGGTGGAAGAAGACAAGGTTGAGGTTATCTCTCCCCCTCAATTATCCCAATCAACCTTCCAGATCGACCTAAGGTTGTAATTTAAGTTAAATGCATAATAAAAAAGGCTAAGAATCTCTTAGGGATAATTTGTCATAGGTTAACAAAGTTTCATTTTAGTATTAGAAAATTTTCTAATAAATTGAGCTTTGAAAATATACCTAGCTCAACAAGCCAGTCGATCTATTTTGCCTACTAGTCAACTAATCTACGAACTAGTCAATCAGTTCCCCAACCTATCAGTTGGTTTAGTCAAGTAGAAATAATTTTGCTAAAATGAAAAAACTGTCAATCAATTCATTTGAAAAAGCTCAATAAATTTTATTTTTCAACTCTATTTCAAATAACACTTTACCTCAAATCAAATAATAATACCAAAACAAAATCAAACATCCAAAATTAGCATAATTCTCATCCAACCATTTTAAAAAAAGTATGGAGTATCACAGAACTACCTCCTTAAAGAGGTTACATCCTCAAAGCCTATAAACTTTCTAATCATGGTACTAATCACACAATAAGACACACCTCAAATTTACACATTCAAGAACAAGGGTTACAACCCCCTTAAATAAAAATGTTTACGTTAAGGTAACATGCTATGAAAATAACTCCAAGTGCTTAGCTTGAATTCCCTCCTTGGCCCCCTATGTAGCCTCCTTTATACCGTGCCATGTGTAACACCCCAAAATTCACTACTTTTTTTTAAAAGCGGAAGTAATTAAAAGAGAAACTCTTGAATTAAAACCCTTGAATTCTTGGGATGTTACTGCCACACTTAGTACTAGACCGGTTCTCTCCGACAGTTCCAGTACCAAGTGCTAAGGCTAAAAGAAAAAAATATCAATTATAAATCAATACAACCCAAATTCCAAATAAGAATTAAACGGTTGTAAAACAAAATCAGAGTACGCATCAACAATTGTAATTCATTTCCAAAAGAGAATTAAACTTACAACCGATAAAAGGTTAATTAAAATACTCAATCGAGTAATGAATCAGAAAATGGTAAATACTATACCAAAGAATAACAAAAGGAATTAAATCGAATAAAGAATGAATATGGCCACGACACTCTCGAACTTGAGCCAAAACATGCTCAACACATAGCCCCGACTGATGTCTCGCCCACCTGCACAAATTCAGAAGGGCACGCTACTCGTGGAAATGAGCAGCACCCATGAAAAGGGTGATCAGTACACTACATACTAAGGTAACCTAGCACTAAGGCCAATACATAAGCACATAACCCATGCAGAATAATAATAGGGCATAATCACCAACACAATAACATAAAGGCAAATGAACGATCAGGTGAAAATGCCAAGGTCCAATATAGTTTAGATTAATTGCTTCATTAATCCTTTATCGAAATATTTTCACACCATGCTATTTATCAAGTCCATACGAGTACAGGAACACCACTATTTTGCCAGCGGATCGGTCTCCAGGGCTCTCTGGCTCCTGGCCAATATTATAGCCGATGGATCATTCACTTAGGATACAAACCCTACCACTATTATATGCAAGTGGATCGGCCTGGCACCTTCTCGTACGGTGTTCCACTATAAGTAATTAGTATCTTCCCACTTATTAACAACATATATAGTTTGGTTCGTTGAGCTCAGGATCCCCCACTATTTTAGCCGGTGGATCGGTCACTAGGGTAACATACCCTACCACTATTATGCCGATGGATCGGTCTCCAGGCTACCGCAGTAGCTGGCCACTATTATGCCGGTGGATCGGTCTTGGCTCGGCTCAAGATCTTCCACTTTACGTGATTAATGTCTTAAGTATATTATTCGGACAATTTTAACCTTAGACATGTATGAACCAATCATTTAACACATATTCTCCAAGTCCACTCCACATCTCAATCTAGGGTTTTATCCCGAAACCCTAATCCAGGCCTTAGTGGCCCATCTTACTCCACCTCACACAACCCAGATCATTTTAACACTCCACACACCACAACTCATAAATAAAATCCTTATAATTAAACTTTAATCACCAAGTACACATGATACCACAAAACTCTAAACAACCACAACAAACCCTAATTGTCCACACAAACCCTAACTCAATCTCCTGCGTACCCTTATATCACTCCACATACTATTTTTCACCCAAAGTGTTCAATTGCCCAAACAACACTTACATTACCTTCCTCACATCCCAAATAGACTTTCCATATGTAAATTTCATACCCATGCAGACGCTAACCTCCCCATGCAACCTTCGAACCTTTTCATACAACCCTAAAATCCCACGTGAAACCCTAAATTCAACCATGCAACCCTAGATCCATCCATATAATTAAAACCCTAGATTCCTCCATACAGAACCTTAAATTCAATCCATACACAACCAAAGATTAATCCTTACCAAACCCTAGATTCAAACCATAGAAAACCTAAAGATTTGTCCATATAATACAATTGATTAGATTCTCCCATTTATAACCACAATTTAGATTCTTCTATACAAGACCATAGCTTAGATTCTTCCACATAAAATCATAAAGTAGAATCTCCTATATAAACCATAAATTAGATTGTCCCATATAAAACCATAAATTATATTCTTCCACACAAAATCATAAATTAGATTCTCCTAAATAGCACCATAAATTATTTTATCCCATACAAAACCATCAAATAGAACCATAAATTATATTCTCCCACACAAAACCATAAATTAGATTCTCCCATACAAAACCATAATTAAACTCTCCCACACAAAATCATAAAAATCATAAATCAGATTCTCCCATATAAAACCTTAAAATTCTCCATTTTATTCTTCCACTTATGAATCATTAAAATTATTAGATCAACTCACTTCCCTTGGTCAAACTCTTTCCCCATCCTCCTTTTTCATCCTTTCTCCCACACAAACCACATCAACACCCTCATATGCATGCCTTACAGGGTCACAACACATATCGCCATACACATAGTACACATGCCATACAAAAACATACTTCAACTCCATGTCATACCACATACAAAATAATTAATAATCATAAACATAGAATACATAACATATGAAGCACATAATGCATATAAGCACACAATGGCCTTAGTAACACCCTTACCTAAAATGACACCGGTCTTGGAGCATGCTCCTATGCCTCCTTAGGGCTTTGACTAGTCTCACCTATTATGAGGGAAAAGCTAAAATTAGACTCCCTCCTATCAAAAATACTATTAAAAACTAACTTAATATAAGACTAGGCTTTGATAAAATATTAAAATAATAATAGCAAAAATACCAAAAATAATATCGGTATTAATAATAATAAGGTTAATAAAAACAGTAACAATAATAATAAGAAGGACAATACTCAAAAACATAGTAGAATAAGGGCTTCATCCCTTTTACTAAAATAATACTACTAATAATAATATTAGTAAATTAAATAACCAAATTTAGTAATAATAACAGTGATGAAATAGTAATAATAATAATAATAATAATAATAATACATTATTAGCAAAACTAATGTTAAAATATTTGTATTAATAATAATGGAAATTCAAAATAGGAATAATAATAATTATTATACTTATAACATTTTAATATTAATAATAGTAAATATAGGAATAATAAGAAGAATAATAATAAAATTGAATTAAAATACAATAGGCTTCAGCCCTCAACATAAATAATAATAAAAATATTAATACTAATAATAATAATAATGATGCATATTAAAAATATAAATATTAAGAATAATAATAGTAGTAGTAGTATTTATATACAAATAATTGAAATAAAATAATTTAAGGGTTATAAAAATAGCAAAAATAGCTGAGAGGGTCTAGGGTTCAACCATAGGCTGGTGAGGATAGGCGGCACCGGCGGTGGTTCACGGTAGTGGCGGTGGTGGCCGGAAAAAGAAAAAAAAGAAGGGAAAGTTGCATGCTGGGAATAAGATAGGGAGAATTAAGATGGGAGCTGGGGTGTTTTGAGTTTCCCAAAAGGAGAAGGACAGAATGAGGGTGGCGGTGCACAACGGCGATGGCGGTGGCCGAATGGAGGAGAAGGAGAAAGAGAGAGGAGGAGAGGGAGAAAGAGGAAAATAATGGTATGGGGAGATATAGGAGGGTCTGCAGAAGATTTCGGAGGTGAAAGAAGAGGCAGAAATGGCGGAAGAGGTGGCTAAGGGCAGCGCAAAGGGTGGGGGAGGCAGAAAACAGGGTTGATCGGGAAGGATAATTGGCACAGCCAGGTTGGCTTGTGCAGAAATAATCGAGGGTGATGAATGGTTTGGTTAGCTAGAGGGAGGTACCGGGAAGATTTTGGTGGCTAGATATGGCGGTGAAGTTGGCCGGAGGCGCAGGAAGAGGCGTTTAAAGGAGTGGCAGCGGCAAGGAAGGATTTCTGGGTTAGGAAATCAAAACTCGAAACAGGGTAGATTTTGAGGATATTTATAGAGTTAGAGGAGAGGTTAGGGTTATTTGGGTTGGTGAGGGGATAATGCAGTAGGGTTTGGGCTTACCGGAGGTGAGGGTTGGCCGGTGGCAGCAAAATGGGGTAAGGGTTGCGTAGGAGAGGGAAAGTTTATAGGGTTTATGAGGCTGCCGAAACAAGGGGAAGAGAAAGGGAGGAAAAGGTTGGTTAAATCGGGCTAGATCGCCGGTGAAAAACCAGGGCGGTGGCGAATGTGACAGGCGTCGGTGGCGTCGGGGCTGGCAGGTGCGAGGGGCTGGGGGAAGAAGAACGGGGGGCTGGACCAGCGGTCCAGGAAAGAAAGAAAAGAGGGGAGACCGGGTGGTTCGGTGACGCATGTATAATTTAAATGAAACGCTGCGTTCCAAGGAAATGAGGAATGGAATGCCACGCAGAGAGGGGCGGAAGAAGGGTACGCGGCATGGGTTGGACCAAAGGAAAGAAAGAAGGGAAACTGGGCCGCGAGCTGGCCCAGTTCGGGGAGAAGAAGAAAAAGAAAAAGGAGAAGAAGAAGAAGAAGAAAAAGGAAGAAGGAAAAAGGAAAAAGAAAAATAGTGGGTTGGTTTAATTAAATTAATTAAGATATTTGGGTTGTTTAAAAATAATAATATTTCAAAATTCCTTTTTAGGCTAAAATAGGATTTTTAAAAGATTTTCCATAAATTCCATTTTAATTAGAAAAACACCCTAATTTTCTCCAATTAAATTATTTATAAAATTAATATTAATTTGAAACCATTTTATCCTTCTTATTTTAAATAAAATAATTTATTTAAATAATTTCTAAATAAAAATCCCTAATTACTTAAAATACCCAAATTTCACCCTAATTAAAATATTTATAAGATTTCTCTTGATTTGTCAAAATAAATTTTATTTTAATTTAATATAAATAATTTATTTAATTAATTTTTTTATAATAAAATCTTATTTGAATATAATTTTTAAATTAGAAATTTTTGGGGCATTTCACTATGACCAAATAACCATTACTAATGACACAATCTTCTAATGTGTCTCTATCATCTTTGTATCCATAATGCTCACCGGTCACTGTAACACCCCAAAATTCACTACTGAAAAAAATTATTTTAAAAAAATAATTAGTGGAAGAAAAATAAAAAAAACTATGAATTTTAGGGATATTACCACCATACTTAGTACCAGACTGATTCACTCCTACTGTTCCAGTACCAAGTGCTAAGGTTGAAAGAGAAAAATACAACTTACGAGAAACTCAAATGATAATTAAATCAGAGTAGCATAGTAAACTATTTGCAATAATAAAATCCACTAGTGGTGGTTATAAGAATAAGGACCACATTTAAACTGGGGTTTAAAAAGAGAAAGATTGCAACCTAGGACTTTCTGGATAATTCTTTATACTACTTTCCATTGCCTACATGAATAGCACCTAAAAAAGGACCTGCAAGGGACACTACCCATTGAATAAGTAGGGGGCCACGAATGGAACACTTTAGTATTATGGTACTGAGTAACCCTTTAAAATAAACTTAAAGCAAGCACACAATGCAACACATGATTCAAAAGTATATAATATATGATGAGATGTGCATACATAACATTAACATACTTAACTTTCACATACTCAAAAAGTCCATCAAATATTAATAAGTCATAATGTACAATCAATACTTCTGGGCCTTAACCCATTAGTCCATCATTATTCAATCATCTCTTAGATTTTATATTCATGTGAGTGCGGGAACCCCACTATTATAGCCGATGGACTAGAATACATACACGATAAAACGCTCCTGACCATTATTATTGTTGGTGGATCGATTTCTAAGGTAGAATGCTCCTGGCCACTATTATTCATTAGTAGACCCTTCTGGCCCAGACTCACATGGTGTTCCACTATAAGTGATTAGTATTTTTCATAATTTATTCACATTCAATTTGAATTTATTGAGCTAGAGATCCCCGACTATTATAATCGATGGAGCAGAGTATATATAAACATAACCTAGAGCAACACACTCCTAGGCCACTATTATTTTCAATGGACTGGTACTCATAAATATCATCCAAGACAAAACGCTTCTGGGCCACTATTATAACCGATGGACCGATACGCATAATTTAATTCATCTAGGCCCAACTCATTAATCTTTCACTTTTATGATGAGTGTTTTTTCTTTTGATCATCACAACAATTCCATTTATTTGCCTCAGACGGGTGATCAAGATCCCAAAACACAAAGGTATGCCTGTTGCACTAGTGCATACAAGTTACTCAGTATCCTTCAACTATCAACCCAAGGATGCAAAAGTACCTTGGTTTTCCTAGTGCATACAACTACTTAGTACCCTACTGATAAGAACACCTAATCCATAAGTATGCATACCCTTTAAATATGTTTGTAGAGCTAGATAAAGTAAGATATAGGGCTTAGCTGGGGCACAATGGCACACTAGTAAATACCAAAATAATCATAGGCTAAACTACGTCTTTAGGGTAGCGACCCCTAAAGAGCCACCATTGCCAATCTCCAGGTCATTCACTTTAAGTATTAGTGTCTTAATTAAGGTGATCATGAAAAGTACAACAATCAAATACTTATTCACTTTCGATCGTGCTAATATCATAAGATATTTCTTATTCATAAGGTTATCCAAGGTAACATAGAGGAATCATTAAGGCCATCGTAATCTCATCCAATTCTAATTTAAGATTCATTCTTGTGGTACTTACTAATTGTCAAATACCATTATCTTACTATTCAGTGTTACTTGAGTCTTATTATGAACTCCATTATCACAACAACATATTAAATACAGGTTACTGATTTACCCCTTGCTCGTATAATTATTTCGTCATCCCTTCTTTACTTGCCAAATTACTATAGTACCCCCCGTGTTGAATAATTATCAAATTACCCCTTACTCGGTTTAGGTTGCCAAGTTATCTCCCACACTTATTAGGTCACCAATCACCCTTCATAATTATTACATTTATCATATTTCCCATTTGGTTGGTTAGATTACCACATTGCCCTTCTCCTTTGTTATAATTACCAAATTGCCCTTTTGTTGGTCAAATTACCCTTATCCACTATCATAATTACCAAAATGCCCTTCTCCATTATCCTAATTACCAATTTACCCTTTAGTTGGTTAAATTACCAAATTTCCCATCTCCATTATCATAATTACCATTTTATCCTTCTCCATTATTATAATTACCATTTTACTCTTTTACTCACAAAATTACCATTTTGCTCTTTTCATCAAAAATTATCATTTCGCCCTTTACTTCCAAAGTTACCATAATATCCTTTTACCTACAAAATTACCATTTTTCCCTTTACTTTTAAAATTATCATAATACCCTTTAACTTACAAAATTACCATTTTGCCCTTTACTTTACGATAATACCCTTTTTACTTAAAAAATTACCGTTTTTCCCTTTACCTCTAAAATTACCATAATACCCATTTTACTTACAAAACTACCATTTTACCCTTTACTTCCAAAATTACCATTTTACCCTTTACTTCAAAATTACCATAATACCCTTAACTTCTAAAATTACCATAATACCTTTTTACCTACAATTTACCATTTTGCCCTTCTCCTCCAAAATTGCCATACTATCATTTTACTTACAAATTTACCATTTTACCCCTTCCAAAATGATCATTTTACCCTTTTTTTAAAAAATTACTATTTTACCCTTTTACTTTCAAATTTACCATTTTACCCTTTATGACTAAAATTACCATTTTACCCCTTACTTCCAAAAATTACCATTTTTCCCCCTTATTACACCACTTTTATTAAATTATCATCACTACATAAAATAGTAATATTAATACTCCATTTTCGTTATCCAACTCCACCAACTATTATATTTCAACATACTACTCATTAGCACCCACATATATTAGGCCACATTCTTCCACAAGACATATTACTAAAATACTCCTAGGGCTTATAATAATATTATTCATGCATCAATGGTCACAATAACATAATATAACATGGACAAGTACTTAACATTTTCTTAATAACAAAAGTCCTTCCTTAAGCATTAGTTCCACATATGGCATATAAACTAGCATGCTCTCCTTTATATCAATCAATATAAACACACTACATATATCATATATTAAACAACATATGTCATGCATAATAATATATTAAAACCCTAATGTGCTAGTATACATTTTTCTATGTGCTCAAGTGAGGTTTAATGATTACCTTAATTTTTGTAAAATTGAACCATACCAGTATCCCAGTTAAAGATTCAACCTTGATTAGCAAAACCAATACCTAATAATAATATCAATACTTATTACATTAGAAATAAGAAACCAAAACTTAAGACTTCATAAAACATAATTAATGAAATACTTAACTTAAAATATTATTATACCTTAAAATCATTAACTAAAATAACCTAAAGGAAGGTAGCAAATTAAACTACTCATGCATTATGAACTATATGCAAAATAAGGGTTAGAAAGGGTTGAAGGTGGTGGAAGAAAGGAAGGAAGGGGTGTTTTCAGGTTAGAGTTTTGGGGCTAGGATAGAGGGTAGGTAGAGGAGGATTTAGGGTAAGGGAAGGGTGTAGAGGTGGAGAAAGGGTGCCGGTGGTGGTTATGGATGAATTTTTGACAGCCAAGGGCGGCAATGGTGGCGATAGCAAGGTTGCTAAGGTGGAGGGGGATGAGAAGGATGGAAAAGAGAGGAGGAAATTGAGTGAATGCAAGTATTGGTTTCATCCAAAGGAGGTGTGAGGGTGGTAGGGAAGATTATAAGGAGTAGTTTGGTGGATAGGGTGGTGGCAGAGGCAGTGGAATGGTGGTAAAAGGAGGAGGTGTAAGGTGGCTACTGAGAAGGGATAAAAAGAAGAGGAGAGGAAGGAGGTGGGCTGTAGGGTGGCTCAAGGGGTGGTGCGGTGGTGTAGGGATGAAGTAGAAGGTGGCAGGAGGTGGAGCAAGTAGTTGGTGTGATAGAAGAAGTGGTGGAGTTGGGCGGTAGTGTAAAACAAGAGAAAGGGATGAAAGGAGAAGAAAGGGAGAGAAAAAAAATTAGGAGAGGGAAGGAAGGGCTCAAAAATATGGGCAAGATGAAGCAAGAAAGGAAGATGAAAAGAAGAGGGAGTGGAGGGGAGTAGTTAGCTGGCAGCGGTAGGCTATAGGGTGGCAAGAGGTTAGTCGAGTGGTAGGGAGAGGGAAGGGAAGAAGAGAAATAAATGGGCACACATGAGGAGAGAGAAGGGTTGGTTGGGTTGAAAAGGGATAGGAAAATGATGGACGAGAGAGAGGGAGGTAGAGAGGTAGGAGGGTTGTAGGAAGGGTGGTCGGGCATAGTAGAGGTGGTCGGGAAAAGAGGTAGAAGAAGAAAGAAAGAAGAAGGAAGCAGGTCGTGTGAAGGGGGAAAAAAAGAAGAAGTGGGTCGGCCCGGTCAAGGGGAGGAAAGAAAAGAAAGAAGGGGTTGGGCTAGCCTGGTTGCACAAGAGAAGAAAAAACGAAAGGGAAGGGTTGGGTTGTGTCGCGCTAGAGAAGGAGAGGATGAGAAGTAGGCTGGCAGCCTAAGCATAAGGCAAGGACGTAAGCCATGGCTTGGCATCCTAAAGGAAAGAAAAAATAAAAAATAAAAAAGAAATAAAGGAGGAAAAAAGGAGAAAGAAAAAGAAAGGAAAATAAGGGAAAATAAGATAAATGAATTTATAAAATAATAAAATGTAATATTTTTGGTAGGTAATTAAATTTCATAATTTAATTTAATATAATTTAATATATGGGTTTAAAAGGTTAATTTTTGGAGAAATATTAGTTTTAAAATTTATTTAAATAAAATGAGTATGATAAAATAACAAAATGTTTATTTTAATTTATTAAATATTCCTATCCAATTTTCTATACTCAAAATTTATAAAATAATTAAATTAAATAAAATTAAAAGTGAATTTATCACAAATAAAAGTTATTTGTTAAATTATAGGCTTTTAAAATTTTTGGGGATTACATCACTCATCATAAGTCAATGATTCATCAAGCTCTAGCAACTCCTATTGAATAACATGCGAAGGATCTGCTGCATACTTTCTGAGCTGAGATATATGGAAAATGGTGTGCACACACAATAATTCCATAGGTAGACCTAAGTGATAGGTGACTTTGCCAACATAACCTAAAATATTGTATGGCCCAATGTACTTTAGACTAAGCTTACCCGTCCTACCAAACCTAATGACTCCCTTGGTCCACAACAACCCATATATAATCGAATCCACTATAGGTACTTAGGATACCAACCATAAATTCCATTAATATGTTGTTCCACTTCCTCTAGGGCACTTCTAGTGGTTGCACCAACCATGTCAGTCTTTAATGCTCAATCATAACCTTCTGATATGTCAAACATTAGGCAATGAATTTTGCTACTTCCTGCTTCATACGGGGCCACCAATATACCTTCTTCATATCCTTATATAGCTTTTTTCCTCCAGGGTGGATAGAATAAGGAGTAAAATATCCTTCCTCATGGAACCACCTCCTAAGCTCAACACACTCGTGTGGTACACACCACTTACCATAGTACTTGATACTGCCATCCTCATGGATCTCGAGTCCTTTAGCTCTGTCTTTTGCAATACTAGTTTGGATCCTCTTGAGCTAAAAATCACTAACTTGATTATCTCATATCTCCTTAAAGATTGAAGTTATAATGGTGAATGCACATATTCGTGCCTCTAGACTACCAAAGTTAATCAATTTGATCTCCAACTACCTAATCGCTCAGAACAGATGGCCTCATAATAGATCATGCCCAAGGAATATGATGTTTTATAGTGAAGTGCATTTGCCACCATATTTGCCTTACTCTCATGGTAGATCAATTCTATGTCATAATTCTTAACCAATTCCAACCATCAGTGTTATCTCAGGTTCAACTCCCACTAAGTGAAGACGTATTTAAGGCTCTTATGGTCAATATAGAACTTGCATTGAACTCCATAAAGATAATGCCTCCAGATCTTAAGGGTGAACACTACTTTAGTAAGGTCTAAGTCATGTGTTGGGTAGTTCTGTTCGTGTTGCTTCATTTTTTGAGAAGCATAAGCCGCTACTCTTCCATGTTACATTAGCATACAACTCAAACCATGCTTAGAAGCATCATATACATCTCAAAACCATTAGACCCACTCGACAATGTAAGAATGAGGGCTAAATTCAAAAGCCTCTTCAACTCCTTGAAGTCTTCACTACACTTCTCATCCCACTATAAATGTGAAGCCTTCTTCAAAAGATACATCAACAATTGCACCATCTTGGAGAAATAGGCCACAAAGCAATGATAGTAACTAGCTAACCCCAAAAAGCTACACACCTCCTTGATTGAAGTGGGTGCTGGCCATTCAAAAATGGCTTGAATCTTGGTAGGATCCACTACCACTGCATCCTTAAAGATTATATGTCCAAGGAAGGCCATTTGGTCTAACTAGAACTCACACATTGATATTTTAGCATATAGTTGGTGTGATCTCAGCAATGCCAAAGTCTGCCTCAAGTGATGCTCAATCATCTTGAAATACCCCAAAACACTAATTTTAAGAATATTAGATAATTAAGGATTTATTTTGTAAAATTTTTAAATAAAAGGGAATTAATTAAAGAAAATCCAGAAGAAAATAATAAATATTTTAATTAGGAAAAAATTAGGTGTTTTGCTAATTAAAAAAGAATTTAGGATAAATTTTCAAAAATCCTAGATTAACCTAAAAAGGAAATTAAATATTTTTTATTAAAATATTATTATTTATAAATATCCCAAAATACCAAAATATTCTAAATATCCTAACCCACCTATTTTTCTTTCTTTCGTTTTCTTTTTTTCTATTATTTCTTTTTTCTTTCTTTTTCCTCCTTCTATTATTTTTCTTCCTCCTCCCTTGACTTGGGTCAGCCCAGCAGCCTATTTCCCCTTTCCCTTCCCTTTCTTCCCCTTAGGCAGGGCCTAGTGCGCCTCGTTTCGTCCTCATTCTTTCCCCTAGTTGTCCGACCGGTCCACTTCTTTTCTTTTCTTTTCTTTCTTTTCTTTCCGAGCCTCCCCATCCATGCCCCCCACCTTCTTCTTCCTTCCTCTTCTTCCTTCCCCATCGCAGCCTACAACTCCCTCTAGATTCTTGCCAGTAACCATGCCACTGACCGTCCAATCTCTCTCCTCTCTCTTCCCTACTGACTTGCCTATCATTCGACCCAACCAACTCTCCCTTCTTCTAGCACGATTTCCCCTTCTCCTTGCCCAATCACCCCCTCCCAAGGGTTGACCAACACTGGCCTACCGCCATCTGTTAGAGTGTTCCCACCTACCTTCCCCTATTCTCCCATTTCCCCACTAACCTTATCCCCCTCCATTGGAACTATAAATACCCCATAACCAACCCTGGAGTTAAGCCTTTTCCCGCAACCCAGAATTTTCCTCTCGTGTGTTGTAACATCCCAAAATTTACTATATTTTTTTAATCAAAACCTTTAAATTTAAAACCCATAAATTCTGGGGATACTACCGCTACACTTAATACTAAACCGGTTCACTCCAATTGTTTCAATACCAAGTGCTAAGGCTAAGGAAAGAGAATTTCATCAACTCATAACAATACATAAACCAAGGTTCATAAATATGAAAATCAGAGTATGCATGAATTATTACATAATTCAAAATACGAGAGAAAGTTCTTTAAAATGGAAAGATGTATATGATGTTAAAATTGTTTCTAGAATTCAAACATAGCTAAAGGGTAATAAGGATAACAATAGCATTTGAAAAGAAAACTAGCATCACCACTCCAAAGATTAATCCATCCCATAATCAACACTCGCCCATGCCTGATGCCCCATAGACATCAATATCATCCAATAAGGCATCTCCTACCTACAACATGTCAAATGGGATTCCTACTCATGGAAATGAGAAGCACCCATAAAAAGGGTGGTCAATACGCTACTACTGAGAAAGGTAACTGATGCACTAAGGCCAACACATAAAATCACATAAACTTGAAGAATAATAAAAGAACATAAAATCCAACATGATAACATAAGGGCATATGATCAATCAGCTGAATATGTAAAGGTCCATTTTTAAGTCTGGAGTAATAATTAATTAATATCTTATGGATACTCATTCCATACCATGCTCTTTATCAAGTCCATGTGAGTGTGGAAGCCCCCACTATTATTAGCTGGTGGATCGGTCACGTATAAGGTATCATACCCTAACCACTATTTCTTACCAGTAGATTGGTTGGCCCTAGCTCGCATGGTATTCCACTATAAGTACTTAATATCTTTTATATATCTTAGCAAACTTTGGTGTTTGTTTTATTGAGCTTCGAATCTGCTACTATTATAGCCGGTGGAGCAGACATGCATAGGGTAACATACCCCAACCACTATTATAGCCGGTGGAACCACTATTTCTAACCGATGGATCAGTGGGACCAAGCTCAATAATCTTCCACTTGACATGATTAATGTCTTAAATGTCTTATTCAGAAATTTTTAACCCTATACATGCATGGCTAACTTCCTACTCACTTATTCCCCTAATAGAACCCGTCACACTCATGGTCTCATGAACCTCCCAACTTAACCCATTATTCTTTCCTCTTTACCCAGACTTACATTAGAGTCCATTTCCCACGCATGTGGACCAAGGCCCAATACTTTTTCACCACCTACCCACTCACTTCCTTTCTTGAAGGCTTTTACCCAGAAACCCTAGTTTAAACCTAAATGGTCCATCCCACTCTACCAAGAGTCCATTTTAACACACTTCTCGTCACAACCAATAAGATTCTACTTTCACCTTCACTTTTAACCACCAAATACACATACAAACACAAAAACCCTAAGTAGCCATACCAAATCCTAGCCACCCCACAAAACCCTAGATCGGTCTTCTAAGTGCCCGTATACTATCCCACGTACTATTTTTCATTCAACACATTCAAACACCCAAACAACACTTTCATCATCTTCCTCACACCTCAAATTAACTATTTATACATAAAATTTACTCCCATGCAAACTTTATATCCCCCATGCAACCCTTCATAATATTTCATGCAAAACCCTACGCTCCCACGTGAAACCCTAGATTCCCGTGCAAACCCTAGATTCCCCCATGCATGGTCATATATCACTTAGATCAACCCTACATTATTTCACTCCATACCATCATGTTACACAACCTAACATGCATGTCTTATGGACCATTCTATATCACAATAAAAACATAGATCATACCATGCATTTCACAACATTTCATCATATATTCATGTCAATACATATATAATAAAAAGCACGTAAGCATACCATAATCCCATGCTACTCCATACATAAAATAGCTAACATAATAGTCAACTAAAAGCACATGATACACAACATAATATTATACAAGGAATCGAAGCATAAAGGGAACATACATAAGGCCTTAGTTCCACCCTTACTTAAAACATCACCGATCTTAAAGCACGCTCCTACGCCTCTTTAGGGCTTTGAATGGTCTCACCTATATGAGGGAAAAACTAGAATTAGATTCCCTCCTACCAAAAATACTATTATTTACTAACTTATTCTAAGATATTTTTTTAATAAAATAGTACTATACTAATAATAAAGTTAAGAAATAATACTAAAAAATACTAATAATAATATGAATATGATTCAAAACGGATGGTGACATAAGGGCTTCCACCCTTCACTAAAATAATGCTAATAATATCATTAGGAAATTATTAATAAAATAGTAATAATAATAATAATAGTAATGAAATAATAATCGAAAATACAAAATAATAATACTAACAATGATGATGATGATGATGATGATGATGATGATGATAATAATAATAATAACTTAAACCGAAAATAATATAAGGTAGGGTTTTTGACCCTACTTTAAAATAGTAAAAGTACCATTAGTAATAATAATAATAATAATAATAATAATAATAATAATAATAATAATAATAATAACACATATTACTTATAACAACATTAATAATGATGATGATAATATTTATAATACTAATAATAGTATTAATAATAATATTAATAATAAAAGTAGTAGTATTCGCACTATTTAAATAAAATAGGGCTTTGGCCCTCTAAATAAATAATAGTAATAGTAAGAATAATAATAATACTAATAGTAATAGTAATAGTAATAATAATAATAATAAAACTTATAATAATACTAATAATATTAATAGTAAAAAATAATAATCTAAATAATTTAAATAGGGTCTCGACCCTGATAAGAAATAATAATAATAATAATAATAATAATAAATAATAATAATAATATTGAACCTAATAATAGTAATAATAATAATTATAATAATAATAATAACACTCAAATAATAGTTAAAAATTGAAATAAAATAAAGTAAGCTTAAATAAATAGGGGAGAAGGACTGAGAGGGCCTAGGGTTCCACCTTATATTGGCAGAGATAGGTGGCACCGGTGGCGGCGGTGGTGGCCGAAAAAAGGGAAAGAAAAGGAAAGAGTTGAGATTTGAGAAGAAGAGATGGAGAATAAGGGTGGTGGTTGAGGTGTTCATGGTAGTCTAGACTAAGTGGAGTAAAGTGAGGATGGTGGCGTAGCAAGTGGCGGCGGCGCACAACAGCAGGGGTGGCGGCCGAAATAAAGAGAAGAAGTAAAAGAGAGGAGGAGAAGGAAGAAGGGAAAAGGAAGGGTAGGGAAGGGCGGAGGAGGGTTAGTAGCTATCTTTCGGGGGTGTAGGAGGCAGTGATAGAGGCGGATATGGTGGTGGACGATGGTGAAAAGGGTGGATGGTGGAAAATTTTAGTTGATTGGGCAAGGGATTGTGCACGGTTGTGGTGGCTTATGTAGGAAGAATCGAGGGAGATGGGTGGTTTAGTTAGTTAGACGGTGATGTAGGGAAGAATTAGGTAGGTAGAGCAGGCAGTGTAGTTGGTTGACGGTGGAGGAAAGGGTGTCTGAAGTTGCGGTGATGTGTAGGGGTAAATGCTTAGGGTTTCGAGAAGAAGTTTTGAGATCAACCAAATGAGGGGTATTTATAGAGTTTGGGGGATAGGTTAAGGTTCTAAGGGTCAGCATGAGGGTAATGTAGGTAGGGTTTGGGTAGCCGGCGGTGCCAATTGGCCGGTACCAATTCAAATCGTGGCATCTTCTTCACGCAGGAAAGGGAGGATTTTGAGTTTAAGAAAAGGAAGGTGAGTTGCATCATGATGAATGGTGATTCAGGGGGAAGAGACAGAGAGAAGAAACAGTCAGTCAAATCGAGTGTAGCTGATGTGCCATTTTCAGGGCTAACGAGATTGTAGGTCGACGAGGAGGAGGAAGAAGGAAGAAGAAGACGGTGGACCAGCCAGTTGAGGGAGAAAAAGATAGAAAAGAAAAACGAAGAAAGAACCGGGCTAGCGCTAGTTATAAAAATTTTTTAAATAGGAGGTCGTGTTCTAGGGAAAAAAGAGAGAAAGTGCATTGTTTTGTTCTTGGGTCGTGCCGAAGGAACTTAGGAAGTGGAAACGGGCTACAGCAAGCCCAACCAGAAGAAGGAAAGAAAGGAAAAAAGAAGAAAAGAAAGAAAAAGAAAGAAAAAAGAAAGAAAAAAGGAAGAAAGAGAAGAAAAAGGAAAAAGGGAAAAAGAAAATAGGTATGTTGGGGTCATATAAATTTATTTGAATATTTTGGGTAAAAGAAAATAAAAATATTTTAATAAAATAAAATAAAATTTCCTGTTAGGCTATTTTAGGATTTTTAAAATATTTTTTCTCAATCCCTTTTTAATTAGCAAAATACCTAAATTTTCCCATATAAAAATATTTTTAAATTTCCTCTTAATTTTCCCTAAATAATTTCTTCCTATTCCAATAATTAATTTAATTATTTTTCCTAATAAATCCTTATTTAACTAAAATTCGCAAAACTAGAATTTTTGGGGCATTTCATGTGCCACCGCCCGATCAGACACTCTAGCTGTCTTCGTCACCGTCACCCGGCACCGCCGCTCTAGCCACCCACATCACCACTCCCTGTATCACCATCTACCTAACTACACCACCCTCTACCCTTGATCTTCCTTACATGAGCCACCCCGGCCATACAAATTCTCCTTCCCAATCAACCCCACTTCCACCTTTGCTGCCCTTCGCACCACCATTTGCTACCACTTCCACCGCAACCACCACCTCCTACACCTCCCAAATTGCCCTGCAGACCTTCCTCTACCTCCCCTTACCCTCCTTTTTCCCTTCCTCCCTCTCCTCCTCTCTTTCTCCCTTTCCTCCACTCTCGGCCACCACAACTATCGTCGTACGCCGCCACCTTTGGCCGCACCACCATCTTCATTTCAACCCTTCTCACCTGGGCAATCTCTACCACCATAAATTCCACCCTCACTCTCTCTATCCTATCCCCAACACCCAACTATCTCTCTTTTCTCCCCTTTTTCCTACCACCGATGTTGCCATTGTGCCCCACTGCCGGTGCTACAAGTCTCCACCAACCCAAGGTGGTACCCTAAACCCTCTCAACCCTTAAACCCTAATTTATTAAGCTTTATTTATTTTAATTACACTATATTAGTATTATTATTATTATTATTATTATTATTATTACAAAGTCGAAACCATATTTTACATTATTTTCAATTAATACCATTATTATTATTATTATTATTATTATTATTATTATTATTATTATTATTATTATTATTATTACGTAGTATTATAACTATTATTTATTTATTATTATTCTTAGTAGTAGTAGTAGTAGTAGTAATAGTAGTAGTAGTAGTAGTAGTAGTAGTAGTAGTAGTAGTAGTAGCATCATCATCATCATCATCATCATCATCATTATTATTATTTCGGTGAAGGGTCGAAGCCCTTATTTTATATTATTTTGAATTATACCATTATTATTATTGTTGTTGTTATTATTATTATTATTATTATTATTATCATCATCATCATCATCATCATCATCATCATTATCATTATTATTATTAGGATAAAATCTTTAAAACTTATATTATTATCTTTTCCAATATTACTATCATCACTTTTATCCTAAGCAAAATTAGTATTTAATTAATGTTACTATTATTATATTATTATTTTATCTATAACCCTAATCTTAGAATAAAATAGGAAATATTAGTATTTTTGATAGGAGGGAACCTAATCCTTAGTTTTTCCCTCTTATAGGTGAGACTAGTTAAAACCTTAAGGAGGCATAAGAGCGTGCTCTAAGACTAGTGTCGTATGTAGTACCCCAAATTAAGCGGAGTGTTATAAGGATTGATCTGGCTACTTATATCAACATGGTATACCATCCTTTTGGTGATTCAATCCTAAGAACTCCATAATTAAGTGTGCTAGCTGTGGAGTAATTTTAGGATGGGTGACCTCCTCGAAAGTTTCAGAAATTTTCTAAAACTTTCTCGAGAAGTGCGTGAGTGAGTACAAAGCATGCTGAAAGGACTCGTGTTGATCTTGGGGGCCAGCCGATCAATTCGAAAGCGTTCCAAGGTAGCCCCCGCATGGTCGTACCAACTTGAGGTGTTACAAATGGTATCAGAGTAAAATCGCGACCATGAGCTGAACTTGGATGAGTCAGTCAGTCACCTAACGAGACAATTCTCGAGATAAGCTGTATTGAGACAGTTGATGGTTGAGGCGCAACGAGGACGTTGCGTTCTTTGAGTGGGGATAAATGTAATACCCCAAATTGAGTAGAGTGTTATAAGGATTGATCTGGTTACTTATATCAATATGGTATACCATCCTTTTGGTGATTCCATCCTAAGAACTCCACAATTAAGCGTGCTAGCCATGGAGTAATTTTAGGGTGGGTAACCTCCTGGGAAGTTTTGGAAATTTTCTAAAAATTTCTTGGAAAGTGCATGAGTGAGAACAAAGCTTGTTGAAAGGACTCGTGTTGATTTGTGGGGCCAACCGATCAATCCGAAAGCACTCCAAGGTAGCCCCCGCATGGTCATATCAACTCGGGGTGGTACATCATGTAAGGTAAGGGTATTGCTAAGGCCTTTTGTGTGTAATGTGTTTTTTATTCCTTGTATGCCATGTGTCATGATATGTTATGTATCTTATGCTTATCATTATAACTATTTTATGTGTAGCGTAACTTGGAGTTGAGGTATGCTCATGTGTTATTTTATGGCATATGCATAATATGTATAAGTTGCAATTATGATGTGATGTGGTGTGGCCCTTTAGGACATGAATGCTAGGATAAGTAATGTGATGATAAAGGATTAAAGGATGAAAAAGGAAAATGGGGAATTAAGTTTACCAAAGGGGAATAATTTGACCAAGGGATGTGGGTTTGACCTAAATATTTCATGATCCATGAGTGGAAGAATCTAGGGTTTTTCATAGAAGAATCTAGAGTTTCCAAAGGAGAATCTAAGGTTATGCATGGGAGTTTAGGGTTTTACATGAAAAAGTTCTAAAGGTTGTATAGGATGTATAAAGTCTGCATGGGGGTGAATATTACATATGGAAAGTTGATTTCGGGTGTGAGGAAGGTAATGGAAGATTTGTTTGGATGATTGGAGGCCTTGGGAGAAAAATAGTACGTGGGGCAGTATAAGGGTGCATAGGAGATCAAGCTATGTTTTAGAAGGAAACCCTAATCTGAGGAGGTGGTAAAAAGGGAAAATAAATTAGAGTGAGTGGAGTATGAGATGAGTATGAAATATTATCATGTGAGGAATGAGAATGAGAATCATGGAAAAATAAAAATGGAAAGTGATAAATGGAGAGGTGACATGTGGAAGTGAGGATGTTAGGTTTGGTGTGTTTGGTGTGGCCAACTAGGGTTTGGTGTGGCCACCTAGGGTTTTGTGGTTACACGTATACCTAGTGAGTAAAGTGAGATGATGAAAGTCGAATCAAAGGGTTGTGATGTGTGGGGTGTTAAAATAGTTTGGGTTGTGTGAGTGGGAGAAGGATGGGCTACATAGGTCCAAATTAGGGTTTTTAGAGAAAACCCAAAAGTGAGGGAGTGATTGGACTTAGAGGTGTATGGTAGTCGGCCTTGACCCGGACAATTAGGATTTGGGCCTCTAGTGTGAGTTAGGGTAAGGAGGAAAGGATATTGGGACAAGTTAGGAGGTGCATGAGTCTCATGATATTGGATGGTTCCTTTGGGAGGACAAGCATAGAGGGAGTTAGTCATGCAGGTCTAGGGTGAAAATTCTGAATAAGACACTATCAGACATTAATCATGTAAAGTGGAAGATTATTGAGCTAGGTCTAGACCGATTCACCATCATATAATAGTGGTTAGGGCATTATGCCCTATAAGTGACCGATCCACCAGCTATAATAGTAGTTAGGTGTATTTTGCCCTATAAGTGACTGCTCCACCGGCTAGAATAGTGGGGGATCTCGAGCTCAATAAACCAAACCCTAAGTTTGCTAAGACATATAAAAGACACTAAGTACTTATAGTGGAACACCATGCGAGCAAGGGCCAGATTGATCCACCGGCATATAATAGTGGTTAGGGCATTCTTCCCTATAAGTGACAAATCCACTGGCTATAATAGTGGAATTTCCGTACTTGCATGGATTGATAAAAAGTATGGTGTGAAATGAGTACTGATGAAAAATTAAATAATTAATTTATCTAGATTATAATATGGCCTTTATTTATTTATCTGAAGTGATTGTATGTTGTTGTATTATCATGCTTGGATTGTGTGCTTTTGTGTATTGGCCTTAATGCATGATTACCTTTCTCAGTATGTAGATTACTGACCATTCGTTTTATGGGTGTTGCTCATTCCCACAAGTACAAGGCCCCTCTGACTTTGTGCAGGTTGGTGATACTTATTTTGATGCCTTTGATGTTCATGAGGCATCAGGCGGGGTTGAGTGCTCAGTATGGACTTAGCATGAGGATTGAGAGTGGCATGACTAGATTTTCCTTTAATGACCTTCTATTTTGTTTTGAGTTTCTTAGACTTACTTTTATTATCTGTAAACTTATTTCCTATTAAGGAACTTTGACCATATACGCTGAGTTATGACTCTTTGACTTTGCACTCTGAGTTCTATCTTATAATTGTTTAACGCTTATATGAAGTCTTATTTAGATTTGATTATGATGATTATTAAATTTCTTTTAGCCTTGTGGTTAGTACAGGAATGGCTGTGGGCCGGGCTTGTACTAATCACGGTAGTAACATTCCCAAAATTTAGAGGTTTTCATTTAATTGCTTCCGTGTAAAAAAATAGTGAATTTTGGGGTGTTAAACATCTCTTAATCACTAGAGAAGATGAGGATGTCCCCAATGAACACTACGATGAAATGGCCCAATAATGGATTAAAGATATAGTTCATAAGAGACATGAAAACTACTATTGCATTAGTAAGTTTGAAAGGCATTAATATGAACTCATAATGGCTATAACTTGTCCAAAAAGCAGTCTTAGGGATGTCTTATTTTTCTATCCTCAATTAATGGTTTGCTAACTGAAGATTAATCTGGTAGAACACCTTAGCTCCCTTGAGTTGATTGAACAGGTCACTAATCCTTGGTAATGGATAATGGTTCTTGACCGTTACCCAGTTCAAACCTCAATAGATGATGCACAACATCAAGCTCTTATCCTTTTTCTTTATGAATATAACTATCCCTCCCCATGAAAATATGTTTTTTCATATGTAACCCTTCTCCAAATGCTCTTCCAAATAAGACTTGAGTTTTTTCATCTCTATGTGTGCCATATGGTATGAAGCCTTAGACACTAGCTATATCCTTGGCAGCACATCCATGATGAGTGCTTGAATTCTATAACCGGTGTTATTATTGAGATCTCCTTAGGGAATACATCAGAAGATTCACAGACCATGGTTATATACTCCAAGGGTCTCTCGGTTGCTTCGGTGTCTCAAACACTACATAAGTAAGTAGATACTCTTTATGGATAAGGTTACTTATGGAAATTGCCAACATGATCCTAGTAGAGGGATTAGGTTCACACTTCTAATATGAAACCCTAATAACCTTTGGAGCTCACAAAACCATGTGCGTTCTTATGTATAATCGATCAATGCTCAGTACTTCCCCAACATATCTATCCTAATGATCACTTTGAAATCATGCAACTTGACTTCTATAAGGTGAAATATAAATTATATTGCCCTACTACCAAATTTGCTCCCTTATATAACTAGAGCATGAAATCCTATCCCCATAGGCAACACAAAAGAAGTGGAAATATGACTAGAAGGAGATAAGGTAGCCCTAGGTACAAATGTGGATGACAAAAAGGAGTGTGATGTGCTAGAGCCAAATAATATGCATGTTAGAAAAGTAGAGAGAGTAAGAATATCGGTTGGAAAGGGCATTCTACTGATGGAACTCCTACATCATTTGTTGATCCTTGCCCTTATTGGAAAGGTTGACTTGTGGCACTAGCTGGCGACAGAGGAACTCTCTAAGTCTATGGTTGTGCCTCATGGATAGATCCGATACTCTGAGATCTATGCTGGCTCCTCTGGATTTTTCCACCCCCAATTTTACATTCATAAGCTCTATGCCCTTCTACGCCACATCTATAGCACGTCACCTTGTTACCTCTATAGCCTACCCTCAGGTGATCTGCCCCACATTGCTTACAATGGTAGCACCTCTGCTCAGCACGACCTTGAGACAAACCTCAAACTAAGGGTACTGACCACATGCTTCTACCATACCTACCTTCCTAAAAGGTTTTCATCTTATCGTTGGGATGCTAGCAATGTTCAAACTTCCTCTTACTTTTTAACTAAGAACTCTAGGCCTAGATGACTTGGGATGCCTCCAAAGCCTCCTCATAAATCCCTGCAATTCTTGTAGAGTAACTCCCACCCAAAGCTCTTGATATTGGATCCATATCCCTATATTGAAATGGTGAACTTGCGTGACATTTTTTGCCTCCACTTTGGTCTGAATTGAACCAATCCATGAATCAGATGTAGTACTCCTCAATGGACTTACCCCCTTATCAAAGAGGCATGAACTCATCGTACTTCTTCATATAGAGGCTAATCGAGTAGAAATAGGCATATAAAGCCTCCAAGAATGATCCCCATCCCATAGGTTCTCCACCCTTATGTTAGATACTCCTCCACAAAGTGTCTATCCTTCCTCTCAAATAATATACTACCACATCAACCCTTTTATCTCTAAGGCTAATAAAAAGTGGTGAAGGTCTTTTCTATGTCCTAGACCCATCTCTCCATGATGTCGGGATCCTCCTAGCCCTTGAATATTAATGGATGATGATGCCCATCCCTCCTGAGCCAATCCTTTGAAACTAGTGCAGTTGCTAACATTGGCGATGGTTGTGGTGTGTGGATATGGCCCTCTATATAGGATCCTCTAGTCTCCATGAAGGCTTCATTGCACTTGTAGTTGCGGTAAGCGACCATCAATTCCTTAATTCTAGAAGAAATTAGGGATGGAATTCAATCTCTTGAGTACCAAGACTCGCACAACGAGTTATCACAAAAGAAATTTATGGCACATTCCCAACCCACTCTCACTCATGGACATTCTATTTTAAGAAATAATTAAACTTGCCAAAAAAATCAGAGGAAAGATTTCAAATCAAATATGATACCATCCTATGGTATCAACCTTATTAAAAAATTGAAAGCAATGCCATTTAAAGAAAAATTCTCTAATACCAATTGTAACACCCCCATTTTTCACTACAAAAAAAAAATAACACTATGCACAGGCTGAAAGTACACTAAGAAAAAATGGGGCATTGGTGTAATACCTTGAAATTTTAGCCAAACCTAATCCTAAGTGATTAATATCGAAACCTAATCCTAACCTCTAGTAGCCTTTAGATTAGGACACATCAAACCAAGATACTTTGATAGTTTCCTGCTTCTTTTTGTGGCTGCATTGCCCATGGACTTGTTCCTTAACCATTTTAGTCCTTGGCTTGGACACACTTTAGACTAAGGTTTCTTGTTAGAGGTCTTATTATGCTTTGTTTCTATTATGTGTGTTACCCTCTCCACTTTTTCTCCATTATAGTCTTCTCTGCATTTTTTTTTTCTTTTTGTAAAGTCCTTACCTCATCAAATACCTCTTTTAAGGGGATAGTACCCCAACTTGTCGACCTTGATTCCTTATAGTGTTTGCCTTGTAACCTTAGAGACCACCTCAAGTCTTTTTCACTACACTATTACCCTTGTCAACCTTTGCATCATTGATCACTTTTCTGATCCTTGTAACCCTTTACCCTCTAGCTCTTTTTCATTTTAAGAAATTATTTTGCGGATCCTTACCATGTGATTAGAACTAATGAGATCGAGCTTGATGATTCCTTTTTCAATGAGGAGAGGCCTTTGCATATTCTCAGCACCAAGGAACGATGCACCCAGAAGAGCTCAATTTCATTAGAGAAGATCCTTTGGAGCTTGTAGAGAAAAGGAGGTGACCTAGGAGACCGAGAAGGACATGTGTGAATCTCATCTAAAGATTTTTAGCATAGGTGTGTTAGGTTTTAGGGTTCTCTCTCTTTTAAGGGGGTAGTCCCCAGTAGTATAGTGCCAACTTTGGTAGAGTTAACTACCAAGATCACCTTCCTTACATCCTTTTTCTCTTCTTCCCCAACCTCGACCTCTTGACTTTGGGGATGAAGTCTCTTTCAAGGAGGTAGTGATGCAATACTTTAATTTTTTAGCTAAAGCTAATCATGAGTAATTAATATCAAAACTTAATTCTAACTTTGGGAATTTATTTTTCTATCTTACCATAACTCCCTAATTCTAAATCTTTGCCTAATCTTAATTTTTATTTTTGGTTATTAATATCTTTCTAAACTTAAATCTAATCCCAAATAATTATGTAAACTAAACCTAAATCTAAACCTACACTTTTTTTTTTGCCTTCTTCTCCATTTCCTTTTTCTTCTTGTTTTTCTTTGAATTCTCTACCAATTTCTAGATTTTGAAAACTGAGATTTTTATCTTCTGGTGGAATACATGGCCCATTTTTAGGAAACATGGGGGTACTATGTTCTTTGTTCCTTCATCATTTCTCTATGAAATTTCAACACAAGCTTCCCTCTAATGTTTATTCTTCATTTCTGGTATTTTCTTCCGTTAATTCAATATCTCTTGATGTGTTCTTTGCTTCATTTCCTCTTTCCTTCGATTTTTTCTTTAAATTTTTTCATTTTTATTTTTTCTTGTAAAATCTATTCAAAAGATAAAAACTCAAAAAAAAAGATTAAATCTTATAAAAATAGTGAGAAATAAATAACATTTTTACTCAGGAAAATAATACAAAAATCCCATATGTTACTTCTCCTTCCCTTATTTTATTTTTTTCCTTACCAAACCTCACCTCACCCTTATTCTCCCCTTCCTTCCCTTGCATGCATGTCTCCTTCTACCAAGCCTACCCCTACTCAATCAATTCCCAACTCATGTGATTGTGTGTTGGGATTGATTTTTTTGCCTAATCGCAACCTCCCTCCTCTCCCTCTCTAAGTGTATGTAAATATATATATATATATACATACATACATATACATCATTTGATTCCTTAAAAATACCTCCTTATTTCACTAATTTGTTGTCAAAAAATCACCCCAAACAACATCTTCCTTTCTCCCTCCTCGCCATCGCCAAAACCACCCAAAAACACCCAAAAAACCCACCATTGGCAGCCCTTGTTGCACCACATACACCACCACCAATAGCACCTCCCATTCCCTAACCCCTAGTTATAGCAAGATCTATCAAAAATCCTCCCCTGGCTTCAAAAAAAATTCTCGTAACAACCCCAAAGCTACAAATAAAATCACCAACCAAAACTTCCACTAAACTTTTCCTCTTTGTTGCACTAACCCTCACTAAATCCCCTACTTTTTCTAAAACAAGAGATGTCATTCCTACCCCTCCACCTTCGGTATTCCCTACTGCAACTCCTCCCCAACTGCAGCAATAACCACCGAAGCCCAACATGCCCACCTTCAGCTATTTTAGCTAAAGATCCCGCTTGTGTTGTACCATTTTCCACCGTTGCTCACCTCCTCCCTTTTTCCTACCTCCTTTCAGCCTTGCTTGATGTTGCAACCCCCTCACAATGGCAGGTTGTGCTATTGCTAGCCCTCCTTGCTTGACAAACCCCAACCGATCCCCTTTTTTACATAATTTTTAGCCGAGACCTCCTTTGAACCCCTATTTGGTTTTTACCCATTATTTTCTCTTCCATTAACATAACCCTTCAATAATTATAATTATTTTTTTAATTATTTTTAGATGATATTCTAGAAGTTTCAGAAGAAGCAAATTAGGATAAGCATGCTTAAAGACTAGAGCCTTTATTTGTAAGGATACTAGTCGATGTTTAGAGTTTTGTGTTAAATGCTTGTATGATTATGTGTGTCATAATTTTATTGTTATTAGACTACTAAAATGAATTTTTTTGATGATATGACATATTAATATGAACTATATGATAGGAAAGAGGTAAGAATAACGAAAGATATGATGATATAATGATATTACGATATGTCGTATTTTTGTGGATGAAAATAAACTGTGGGAGAGTAGTATGGGCCTAATGAATTATTATAAGTGGAAAATAATTATATTTAATATGTATGTTGATAAAGTTAGGATTTGGAAATAATGATATTGAGGATATAAGATTTTCGTAAAATAAGGGTTATTAGCTATCTTTAAGGGAATTTTGGTAAATATGGGTTAATATAGGAATTTTGGTATTTTAACATGTTAGGTAGATTAAAATATGATAATAATATCATGTGAAGTCTTTGGGAGTGATAATGAAGGTCATAAGTTCTTTAGATGAGAAAATAGCCTAATTTGGGAATAGTAGCCTTCAAGCAGTAATGTTATCATCACATGTATAAAATGTTAGAGTCAGGCCTCAAATTTTGGATATTTTTTTCATATCAATATTTTGGGGATGTATATTTAATTTGATAATTATATGATCCTTATAGGAAAATTTTGACTTACCTGTGAAATTAAGGTTTGGGAGCTTTATAAATAGTAATTTTTGGAGATAGGGCTATTATCGCATGTGTGAGACATGGGAGCTAGATCATGAATTTTGGGTAAATTAATAATGATAATATTTTTGAGAGATATACTAAATTTGGTGGATTAATGATCAGTATAGGAGGAGTTATGCCTAATTTGCGAATGTAAGGCTCCTAAGGGGGAATAAGCATGTTAATTTGAGAACGGTCTTGTGTTCTCTATGCTGATATATTTAATTGCCTTAATTATATTGTACTCATAATCTAATCATGAATAAGATATTGATAATTTAAATTGAATGATCATCAGAACCGATTGTATACATCCATTTCATCGAATGAGAATATTAACCGAGAGTGTTCTACCCTGAATATGTATATTAATAACCATTCCACCGCTAAGAATAGTGGTCGGATGTATTTTTTCAGGGTTTTATGTTATTAGCCATTCCATCAGTAAGAATAGTTGCTAGGAGTGTTTTGTTCTACGGTGGAATAACTGTTCCATCAGTTGAGAATAGTGGGATCCCTAAACTCAACCTAAAATAAATTCCAAGAATGATCATAATCATTTATTAATACACTAATCACTTACAGTGAAAGACTACATCAATCAGGATCGGTTATATATGTCCGTTCCACCAAATGATAATGTTATCCAAGAGCGTTCTGCCTCAAGAAGAGTGGTTGGATGTATTTGGCTTAGGTTTGTATGTTATTACTATTCCATTGGTAAGAATATTGGCTAGGAGAGTTTTATCTTGGGGTGAAATAACTGTTCCACAAATTGAGGATAGTGGGATTCCTGAACTCAATGTCAATGAAAGAACAAAGCATGTTATATTCTATTAATATGAATCCGGACTAGTAATTACCTTATGTTGATTCTTGTATCTCACATGTATACTACTTTCCCGCTACGAATGTGTGTAATTATATGTTTTTCTGGTTTCGACTGTATCGTTACCCTACTCAGTACGAAGCATATTAATCATCCTTTTCATGGGTGTTTCTCATTCCCACAAGCATATCTACTATATTTTGCAAGTGATTGATAATTATTAGCTTGTTGTGCTTGCCTTGGGTGAGAACTAAATAAATTAGCAAAGGGTATGGTTATCTGGATATCTATATCTCTCTTTAGACTCTTAATCTTCTATTTTCACTAACTATTTTCTTCTCTCTATTTCGTATCCTGTATCACGGTGAAATCAAGTGCTTCATACATTTGATTCCTCAGGATAAGGTTACTTTTGTCTTGCACCTGACATAGACTGGGTATAGGGAGTGCCTATTCTATATTGGATGTAGCGTGACACCCCTATATTTTATTTTTTGGCTTCTGCTACTAACCTTTTAAAACAAAAATTTTAAGTTCCAAAATTTATGGGTGTTACAGTTAATGTCATACCTAACATAGGATAGGCGTCCGGCGATTACCTCATATTAGATACAAGGCTAAAACCAACCAACCAATACATTTAAAATACAGTGCACTGACTTAAATTACATAAACATTTTAAAGATGTTTATATCAAAGGATCTCAATGGTCCCTGACCATATCAATATAGGAATATGAAAACTTAAGAGTACAGGGCTACATTAAAATAAAATTAGTGTGTAACCCCAAAACAAAAACCAAGGTTCACCACGGACCTACAAAAATCTTCAGATGTCCATGCCTTCAAGCCCCAAACCCAAGATGAGGTTGGTCCACTACTGGTCATCCCAAAAACCTACACATGGCCTTTTTCTAATGGGAATGAGTAGATAACAAAGCAAACAGACATATCAATACGCTATGTATTGAGTAAGCTAAGTTACTTCCTCAATGAGAACATAAGTATACAATGCAAAATCTATCATGCATGGATATCATATTTAACATGTTTCATGCTAATGCTATATACGTAAAGGTAGGAATACACAAGAACATACTATCATTCATAACACAGACAACACATAATCTACCTTGCTTTTTTTTCATATTATAATCACATAGGTATTCACACTTGTACTGAATAGATTAATCCAAGAAACCATAAGGTTTTATTTTCTAATTTCTTAATTAATTAGATTATACTATTTTCTTATCCCTATATAGAGATAGTTCAAAATCCCGTCAAACATTTTAAGCATCAACCAGTTAGGCATTTAAGCCATTATCCAAGTGTATAATCTAGCTTTTATCCTCTTTGGTCAATTTTACCATTATTCCCATCAATATTCAGTTATTAATTATTCATATATTATCATCTAATTACTCATCATCCCATTTTTTTATTATAAAGAGAAGGACTGCACACCACCCTATGGTCTCACATACAATGGAAGCTTATCGAAATAAGGAACATAATGTTTAGGCCAAAGCTAACCAATATGGACATAAATCAAGACTGAAGCCAACTACCTAGGTAACAAGGCCCTTTATTATAGATACCCTCTAATAAATCATCTATGTCTAGAATAGATAACGCACCGGAACCTCTAAGGATCCCACTTGAAGGTAAAGCCCAAAAGCACCAATAAATTCCTAAAGGTAGACTAATCCCTAATAGTTAATCAACGATTGGGTAACCTAAACCAATACATAACTCAATTGTATTTCCTTTTTGTGGTTAGTATATTATTCAAGAGGATAAGTGATCACACAAGGCCCATACAGAGAACAAGCAAAGAATTTTCCATGTTATTCCATATCAAATCCTTTCCATTTTCCCAACCATATTGGGTATCCATTTATCCTTGTCCAATATTATTCATATCCATCATGTTATTTAATTAAATCACAAGTTGTGTTTCATTTCTCTTTTCTCAAGGGCCATCACATTTCATATGTGGAATGCCTATTTAGCCTTTACAATATTCATTGAGTATGTCATAAATTATAATCCATTTAGTAAGCAATTAATCCATGATAAAATCTTTAATTGAACCCATTAATAATCGTATGACAGTCCCAAGCATAACCAAACTGAAAGGAAACAAATCACACCAATTGGTTGAACTAGTCGATCAGTCTGGCCCAACAAGTTAATTGGTTTTGTTCGACCAATAAATTAGTTTGAATCAAGCAAACCCTACTTTTCCTTGAATTAGTTGATCATTTTTGTGAATTAGTTAACTATTTATAGACCAGCTGATCGATTTGTCCAACCAATCAATAGGTTTAAGTATAAAGCAATATCAAGATCTCTACATGCTTAACAATCGATGGGTTGGGTCAATCAGTATTTTTCTAAAAAGCAGTTGATCCGTTTGACCTAACATGCTGATTGGTTTGCCCTAAAATGGCACCAAAGAATCTTTTTTGTGCAAATCATGCTTATGGACCATCATTAAACAACATTAGAACATGTATTAGTATAGTATCACTCATTTTCAACTAAATTGACTTGCATAACTTACCATTTAATCATCACATCCCATTTTTTTTCTCAAGCTTCATGACTATAATAAAAATGTACTCTCTACCCATCCAAATCAATTCTACAATTTATATACACTCATGTTAAACTTAAAGAAACTCATATCATTTAGGAATACTAATAATCTATTTTAGAAGCAAGAATCACTTACTTAATGAAAGCAAAACTCCCTTAAACAAGAAATCTAAATTTGTGAAAATCTCAACTTTTAAAACCTTAAAACAACATATCTTGAACTCAAAATTTCATACAAAATCCTTATTATTTTAGAACTTCAAACAAAAAGGATAGAAGGAACATACCACACTTAATTAAAAATAAGGAATGCTCAATCGAACTACTCAATCATTTTTTTTTTCAAAGCTAACCCTTTCTTAATAATTAAAACAAGAGAGAACTAGAGGAAGGATTAAAAGAGTGAATGAAGTTGAATATAAGTTTGGAAGTGTAAAAAGGAGAAAGGTGAATATAGAGAGTAAAGGATTTTTGGTGGATAAAAGAAAATTTCAAAAAGGAATGATTGGGGCTATTTATAGCCAACCAATCAACTTGATTTACATAAGGTTTAGAAACAATTGAAAAACCCTAACACTTACCATTTGAATTTGAGTTAAACAAAAAAATTTCATTCAAGATATGCTAACATATTCTTCAAAGCTCAAATGGAATTTTTTTATAAAGCAAGTCAATTAGGCTAGATTTGAAATTTACAAGAGAGGTAATGGAAGGTCAACATAAAAGGAATCTTCTAACTATTTAGAATCGCACCTAACATCAAAGCACTAATCTCGAAAATATGTAGAGGATAAAAGTGGAAGAAGACAAGGCTGAAGTCATCTCTCCCCCTTAATTGTCCCAATCAACTTTCCAAATCAATGTGATGTTGTAATTTGAGCTAAATGCATCATGAAAAAGGCTAAGAATCTCTTAGGAACAATTTAGCACGGGTTAAAAAATTGAGCTTTGAAAATATGCTCAACTTGACAAACTAGTCAATCGGTTTCACCTACAAGTTAAATATTCTACAAACTAATCAATTGGTTATCCAACTAGTCGATCAGTTTAGTCGAGTAAAAACCATTTTGTTGAAACGATGATCCAATCGATTGGTTCAGCGAACTAGTCGATGGGTTCTGATGTAGTAGCATACATTGAACATAATTATTGTCATATTCATTCTAAATCTCAATGTAAGGAAAATGACTTATCTTTATTAATGTTGGAGCCTATCATGTTAAATATTCTTAATAATTCTATTATGCTTGACATTGAAAAACATTCAAGTTATTCTTGTAGGTATGTTACATATTTTCAAGCATTGATGTGTATAAGTATTCTAAGGCATACAAGGCTATGACATACATGGGATGATACATTACAACAAGAGATAAAGTGATGATATTCATTATTTGTATAAACTTGTTGTAAACCCTAACCCTAAGTATATTTTATGTAAGTTAGGGTATGGCTATAATTTCATGCATGTATCTTAGTCAATTATATGGCTTTGTAATATTAATCCTTAGTATAATTTAACTAATGATATTATACTTTAGATTAAGGTTAATATGGGCTTAATTCAAACATGATTAATGGGCTAAATTAAGGAAGGATACTCTGCTGGTTTAAGCTAGTCACCACTGAGCTTTATCTCTACTATATATACCTTCATTTGTGCGCATGATTGTATGCAAAATATTGAATAATAATTTTGATAAAACTTTGAGAAAGAGAGATAAATTCTAATCCTCATTTTTGGGTCTACATTGAGAAAGTAAAATCCAGGATTAATCCTTCCTCAAATCTATCTTCAATTCGACACCTTTGAAGGCTTACAAATCTGTCAACATATCCTCTAACCTGTATCTTCAAGTTATTTGCCTATAATCCACCAATTCACTTCATTTATTTTGCATTAAATCGTGGTTGAAAGCTTATAATACAAATTTTGATCCAAACTTCCATTACTTTGATAAAAACCACATTATTTTTGGTATCAGAGCTTCATTTGTTCGAAGCTGATACAACCACTGGTTCTGTCAACCTGAAATCGTGCATGTGTTCTTTCACCAAGAAATCCACGGCTACTCCACCATTTCTTTTAATTATTGATTCTTTATGAACTTCTTTAATTTTTCTTTATGTTCTTACTTTAATTTCTTTCAATCTTGCAACGATCTTGTTGCATTTTCCCTCAACTTTCCACATAAAATATCGACAGACTTTAAAGCCAGCAGCGCCCAGTTTGGTTCGTCTGTTTGCAATGCTCGTGCGTGCCTCTCCAACACTTGATTTCTATTGTATTATACTCTCCATTAGTTTTTGATCATGTGTATAACAACCCCTTTCCATTTCTCTTCATGCAAGCAAGCAGAGAAGCGCCAAAGTGTTCGACACCTTGGACAACTCCTAATCGCTCGAGAGTGACTTGGAAATTGTAGGCCCTATATTCAATTCATCTCTCATCAATTTCTCTCAAAAACTTAGTCCATCATTTACCTCCAGATCTCCTATACATTTTCTATGAAGACTTCAACACAAATCTCCCAATGGAAGACAAGCTTTTGTTGAAAACATATAAACATGTTCTATGATTTTATGTGAATCAATTTCACATCTATTATTACTAACCTTTCATTTTTTTTTGTACCCGCATGCAGTGCCTATTCATGGGGATAAAAGATCTCATTTGTGCCTAGATAAATACTATAGTTAGTGTTTGATATTTGTTTTACAATTAGCAATTGGTTTGTGCTTTGTTTGGTTGTAGGTAAAACAAATCCAACACCTACACTTGTGGAAGATATATTGTGTGCAACAAGTAGGGTTGTGTGTCAAATTTCACCATGGCTAGTGAAGAGGTTATTGCCCTAGTATATTCTATCAAAAGCCTCACCACACTCATGGATGCCCAACTACAGACTCAAAATACGTTACAACATCAACTCCAAAGTGTAGAAGTAAAGTTGGTTGACCAAGAGAAGTGTAAACCATGGCAACCTCAACTGGAAACCACACATGATAGTGTGGAAGGGAGAATGAAGCCTATGTACCATGCCAAGAATGCACGTGGACCCTGCAATGTGTCCCATCATGAAGATGGAGAAGAAGAGGCAAATTCTTTGGCTCAAGAAACTAAGGAAGAGTACCTATATTCCATGTAAGAAATCCACACCATGAAGATCGAGGTATTAAATTTGATCTTCCTGAAATTGATGGTGATTTGAATGTGGAATCATTTTTTGAATGGTTGCATGAGATTGAGGCTATTTTTGAGTTTAAAGAATATGATGATGATAGAAAGTGCAAATTAGCTACTCTAAAGTTCAAAAAGTTTGCTTGAATTTGGTATAATAACTTAAAATTAAATAGAGAAAGACAAGATAAGTCTAAAATAAAATCTTGGGAAAAACTTAAAAAGCACTTAAGAAAGAAATTAGTGCCTAGAGAGTATGAACAAGATATTTATGTTAAAATGACTACTCTAAGGCAAGGCTTATTTAGTGTAGAAGAATACACTAGAGAATTTGAAAAACTAGCCTTTATTTGTGATGTTCATGAAAGAAACAAACAAAAATGTGCTAGATACTTAGGTGGCTTGAATAATTTAATAAGAGAAAAGGTTGATATGTACTCTTATGACTCTCTTGATGACTTGATAAAATTGGCTATGAAACCGAAACCACAAAAGCCTGTGTTAAGTCTAATGCTTCTACTTCAACTAAACCCTATTCTAACACCTTTACACCTAAATCAACATTTTTATATGATAAAAAGAATAAAAAAGATGATAAAGGTAAAAATAAGGTAGTTTAAATGGCTAATAAACAAGGTTTCAAATGTAAAGGATATGGACATTTTGCTAGCAATTTTCCTAACCAAAGAGCCTTAACCTTACATGAAATAGAAAACATAGAACTACGTAGTGATGATGAATTAGAAGCTGAATCTTCTAATGAAAAATTAACTATGGAAGAAGAAGAAGGAGACCCATGCTTTGTAATTCAAAGAGTTTTACAAATACAACCTTATATTACACCTACTCCAAGAGAAAATATTTTTAAAACCAAGTGTAAAATAGGAGATATGGTTTGTAGACTCATAATTGATAGTGGTTTATGTACTAATGTTGCTAGTGAGGCAATGTTTAAGAAACTTGGTTTGGAAACTAATAATCATCCTAAACCCTATTCTTTACAATGGTTAAACAAGGATAAAGGAGTTAAAGTAAACAAAAGAGCTTTAGTCACATTTTCTATTAGAGACTATCATGATGAAGTTCTATATGATGTTTTACTTATGGATGCTTGTGGCTTACTTTAGGGTAGACCATGGCAATTTGATAGAAAAGAAACTCATGATGGGGTAACTAATGAATATGTGTTGAAAAAGAAAAAACAATTATATAGGATCACACCTTCTTTATATGATCATATGCCCTTAAGTGATGATAAAAAGAGATTATTTTCACATGAAAAGGCTATGGATAAATCTACAAAAGAAGAAGGAATTTGTTATGCTATAGTTTCTAAGGATTCTAAACTTGAAAAACAACAACTTGAAAATTCTAATTTGATTAAGTTACTTGATGAGTATAATGATGTATTTCCTAGTGACTTACCTCCTGGATTACCATCTAAAAGAGGTCCAGAACATGCTATTGATCTTATTCCTAGTATGAATATTCCTAATAAACCAGCTTATAGATGTAACTTAGAAGAAGCTAAGGAATTACAAAAACAAATACAAGAACTTATGGATAAAGGATTTTTTAGAGAAAGTATGAGTCCTTGTAGTGTCCCTGCTTTACTAGTGCCTAAAAAGGATGGTACTTGGCGTATGTGTATAGATTCTAGGGTTGTGAATAATATTACCATCAAATATAGATTTCCTATGCCTAGATTATATGATATACTTGATGAACTTTATGGAGCACAAGTATTTTCCAAAACTAATTTGAGAAGTGGATATCATCAATTAAGGATTTAAGATGGAGATGAATGGAAAACTGCTTTTAAAACAAAGTATGGTCTCTATAAGTGGATGGTTATGCCTTTTGGGTTATGTAATGCACCTAGCTCATTTATGAGACTTATGAATGAAGTTCTCTGACCTTTCCTTGGTAATTTTATTGTTGTATATTTAGATGGTATTCTTGTGTATAGCAAAAATAGTTATGATCATCTAGTGCATTTGAAGAAATTATTTGGTGAGCTAAGGAAAGCTAAACTATATGGAAAACTTGAGAAATGTGATTTTATGCTTCTAAAGTGTAGTTTTACTGGGCTATATTATTAGAGGAGAAGGTATTAAAGTAGATCCTAATAAGATTAAGGATATAAAAGAATGGCCTATCCCTAGGAATGTTCATGAAGAGAGAAGTTTTCATGGATTAGCTAGATTTTATAGAAGATTCATTGAGGATTTTTCTACCATAGCTACACCTATTACTCAACTCATGAAAAAGGGTGAATTTTATTGGGGCTAAGAAGCTACTCAAGCATTTGAAACTTTAAAAGACAAACTTTGTCATGCCCCTATTCTATCCTTACTCAACTTTAACCTTCTTTTTGAAGTGACTTGTGATGTTAGTGGAGTTGGAATAGGAGGAGTGCTTTCTCAAGAAAAGAAACATATAGCATTCTTCTCTAAAAAGCTGAATGGAGCCAAGCTTAACTATTCGACTTATCACAAGGAATTCTTTTCCATTATACGGAGTCTTGAGACATGGGGTCATTATTTGAGACAAAAACTATTTGTGTTATATTTGGATCATAAAAGTCTAAAATACTTAGTCAAAAGAAATTTAATCTGAGACATGCAAAATGGGAAAATTTCTTACAATCCTTTGTGTTCTCTGTCAAACATTTAGATGGTAAAGAAAATGTAGCCGCTGATGCTCTTTCTCGTAGGTCTACATTACTTGTTATGATGGATGGAAAAATCTTAGGTTTTGAAATGATTAAATAATTATATTCTAATGATGTAGATTTTAAGGACATGCTTAGTGCATGTAAGGACAATTGATACCATGGAAATTATGTCATACAAGATGGATTTTTGTTTAGAATAAATAAACTTTGTATTCCTAGATCTAGTATTAGAGACTTGCTTATCAAGGAAATACATGAAGGTAGCATAGCAGGACATTTTGGTATACATAAAACTATGGAATTATTATAAGAAAATTTCTATTGGCCAAGAATGGTTAAACATGTGCAAGCCATGATAAGTAGATGTTCTACGTGTCAAAAAAGTAAAAGTTACCTTCATAAAGGCTTATACACACCTTTACCCATTCCTGATAAACCATGGGAAGGAGTTAGTATGGACTTTACCCTAGGGTTACCAAGAATGCAACGTGATAAAGATTATATTCTTGTGGTAGTAGATCGTTTTTCTAAAATAGCTCATTTTATTCCTTGTAATAAAACCGACAATGTCATGCATGTTGCTGACTTGTATTTTAGAGAAATTGTTAAACTTCATAGAATACCTAAAAGCATAGTTTTTGATCAGGATGTCAAGTTTATGAGTTATTTCTAGAAAAATTTATGGCATATGCTTGGTACTAAATTGTTATTTAGCACTTCACATCATCCCCAAACTGATGGTCAAACTGAGGTAACTAATAGAAATATTAGCATATTATTAAGAGGTTTAGTTAATAAAAGTACAAAAGATTGGGATGTTAAGTTAGCTCATGCAGAGTTTGCTTATAATCGTAGTCCTTCTAGTACTACTCAAACTATTCCGTTTGAGGTGGTGTATGGTGTGAATCCTAACATGCCTATTAACATGATTCCGTTGAAAAAAGGAGAAATGCAAAACTATGAGGCTAAAGAGAGAATAAATTTTTTCAACAACTTCATGAGAAAATAAAAAATAATATTAAAAAATCCAATGCCAAGTATAAAGCTCAAGCGAATAAGAATAGAAACTCTTGTGTGTTTTCTCCTGGTGACTTATTTTGTTTACATTTACGTAAAGAACAATTTCCTAATTTATGTAAAAACAAACTAATGCGAAGAGCCAATAGTCTATTTAAAATACTTAGGAAGTTTGGAGATAATACTTATGAACTTGAACTTCCAGATTCTTATGAAGAATTTCAAGAAATTTTAATGTTGGTGATTTGTCTCCTTATTATTTTGATGAAAATTTGAGAAAAAATCTTCTCAACTTGGGGAGTATGATGCAGGAGCATACATTGAACATAATGATTGTCATATTCATTCTAATCCTCAAGGTAAGGAAAATGATTTAGCTTTCTTAATGTTGGAGACTATCATGTCAAATCTTCTTGATAATTCTAATATGCTTGACATTGAAAAACATTCAAGTTATTCTTGTAGGTATGTTACATATTTGCAAGAAGATGATGTTCATACACATTGATGTGTACAAGTATTCTAAGGCATGCAAGGATATGACATACATGGGATGATACATTACAACAGGAGATAAAATGATGATATTCATTATTTATATAAACTTGTTGTAAACCCTAAGTATATTTTATGTAAGTTACGGTATGGCTATAATTTCAAGTATGTATCTTAGTCAATTGTATAGCTTTATAATATTAATCATTACTATCATTTAACCAATGATATTATACTTTGGATTAAGGTTAATATGGGCTTAATTCAAACATGATTAATGGGCTGAATTAAGGAAGGATACTAGGCTGGTTTAAGCTAGTCACCACCGAGCTTTATCTCTACTATATATACCTTCATTTGTGCGCATGATTGTATGCAAAATATTGAATAAGAATTTTGATAAAACTTTGAGCAAGAGAGATAAATTCTAATCCTCATTTTTGGGTCTACATTGAGAAAGTAAAATCTGGGATCTTAATTCGACACCTTTGAAGGCTTACAAATCTGTCAACATATCCTCTAACTTGTATATTCAAGTTCTTTGCCTATAATCCACCAATTCACTTCATTTATTTTGCATTAAATCGTGGGTGAAAGCTTATAATACAAATTTCGATCCAAACTTCCATTACTTTGATAAAAACCACATTAGGTTCATTTGAAAAACTCAATAAATTTTATTTTCCAACCCTATTTCATATTAAACTTTATGTCAAACCAAATCATAACACTAAATCAAAGTTAAACATCCAAAATTGGCATAATTCTCATTCAATCATTTTACAAAAAATATGGGGTATTATAGGTATTCCATATACCCCATAGAGGGTGTGTGTACTTAAGGACTTGGGTGTTAAGGTTTAATATAGATGATTGTTATGTCATGAGGCTTCTTTAGCAAGAGTTGTTCTAAAATTAAGTAATTTAATTTAGTAACACCTCCTTGGCGATCATTAACTTGGATATAGGATTGAGTTATGCTTAAGCTTTGATTATTGATTAATTGAATTGGATTAGAAAACCACTTAAATAACCCTAGAATAACCAGATTATGATTGACTTAAAGAAGCTTGGATTGTTTAGGTCATCAAATCAATATCATGTTGTGTACAAAATAAGATATGATGATATCTTGTAATAGTTGTATAATTCAAGGTACGTCTCTTTTGTGCCCTTATTTGGATTTTGATTAGACAAATATTATCCGATTGATTTATGGGGTATTGTTACCTTTAGATGTTTTCATCCCATGTAATTGTATGCTTTTAGTTTGATGCCTATTAGTGTATGTTACATACAATATACTGCCTCTTCATATGCATTATAAGTTAATCAATATAAGAAAGTTGTACTTATACTATCATTTTTAAGTCATTATAGATTTTAATTGTAGCTTGGATTTAATTAAAGAGTCTAGGGGTCTTCAAATATACCTCATTGTGGATTTATAGTTAACTCTAAAGTTTCCTTCAAGACGTCAAGTGTTATAAAACCCTTTTGCAATGTATATAAAATCTCTCTATCATTGTCGTTAGTTGTTAGTTTCTTTCAGTTTAAATAAAATTAGATATTAATCATACCCAATACTTTTGTCCAAGTTATTTTTGACCTTCCATCCAACCCAAGTGTTGATCATAATCATCATCATACTGACTGAAATATCGCATAATACCCAATGTTTAATATAATTACTTGAATTGGTGTGATAGAGCCTCGGGATCTCCAGCGATGTTGAAATGGAAGCATCAAAGTCAAGCACGTGTCACTTCTAAGCTACTTTTACACTCCAGCGACTTGAATCGCAAACTCTAGCGAGATGGCCAATGCCATCAATAATTGAAATATGCATCAAATATTTACCGGTAATTCATGTAATTCAATATCAGTAAGCGAAAAATGCAGCCAGCAGGTATCGTCTAATAATGCCTCGTTAATTAGAAAAAAAAAATGCTCATTCAAATTAAAACCAATAAGGTAGTAGTAGAGGGCATTGCGCGCGAACATAAACAATAATTTTCTTCAATGCATGTCAGTTTCACAAAACAAATTTTTCTCTCAACACAAGGTCTACGAAAGACGATGTAATACTTCCATTCTAGCTCCTAGCAGCCAGCTTTTCCTTTGCCTTCTGAATCTTCAAAACCTTTTTCACGATCTTCTGCTCTTCAACAAGAAAGGCTCGGATAATCCTGTTGATCCCATGCATAAAAGCCAATCCATTGCCTCAGATTTTAACACCACCAAATGCAAAAATTGACAGAATTAACAATAAAATCAATTCATGTGAGCATACCTTTCACGGACAGCACTTGCAGCTAGTACACCACCATAGGCACGATTCACTGTACGCCTGTTTCTGGGTAACCTAGTCCTCCTATATTCAGCAGGTCTCAGATGTGGAATCTGCAGATTGAGATCAACCAGACCAACCAATATGGTTAAATGCGAATATTAGATCCAGTGGGCATCACAAGGCATGTTTTCCTTCTAAAATTGAAACAAGCAGCATACATCAGGAACGAAAGGAACTAAGTTCAAGAATAAGCATGCATTAATAGACACTGCATTAAGATCAAGAAAAGCAACACCAAATGAAACTAGGAATTATCTATTCCACTTTAGAAGAAGCAACACAGCATTATATCTGATAATGCCACATGATGTGAAAATCAATTTAAATAATAAACTTTAAACCAGCACTCTGCAAACCATGAAGAAAGGTACATGACACATAAAACCAGTTGGTAATTGACACCGCAAGAACAAGAACATATCGACAACGAAGGAGCAAATTCCAAGAATATGGAAATAGCTTACAGGAAACATTGCTGTAAAAAAGCATAGTAACTAATTAGAAATTTCTTTTACATCAGTACACACATGAACTACCATCATATTAGAATTATCTATTCCATTTTGCAAGTCGACACCTATTATTATGCCACTCATATCCTAGACTTCCTAGACTACTTTATAAGTCAACTTCAAATATGTAAGTTATTCCAATTTGATTGTGTTACTATTTTATGTTCAGTACTATCGAGAACTAGATAATCCTATGCCTTATAGTTTATTTCTTATGTCAGACCAGTACTTTCCATTTTAATTACTTTCAAAAATTTTCTAATTAACTGGAATATTTTCATATTTATCATTTTTTCCCACAGAAAAATAGTTTCAAATTATGACATGTCATGACTTCAGTATCGTATTTCTGTATTTTAAAAATAATATTTAAATCTTCTAAGGTTTCAACTGCTCTCCTATTCCTCCAACACTTACTTTTTTATATTCACGTTGCAAATCAAATATATCAAAATTCTTTATTTGAATGAAAATGGCATTACCTACATTGGTATCATCTATGAATACTAATAAATCCCCACTATCTACTATTGGAAATAGAAATTATTTTTCAAGAAAAATAGGAAAACATAGAAGAAATCAATATGCACGACTACTGAGAAGCAGGGTTTGAAAAAAGGAAAAAAAGAAAATTATAGCTCAGTGCCCTTCTACTGAGAAATTCATGGTGATTGTACTGGCCGAAAATATCATTGTTTTATATGTAAAACAAGATATGGTAATGCAGGGTTTTATTTGTTAATTACAATAGTGGAGTAATGTTCATGGATTCATTTGTGTTGACGGTTATTTTTTAGTACATGTTTGGTGTATTGTTAATGTGATTAGTTACTTTGTTTGCAGAAATAAATAGGTAGTTATTTATTATTGCTTTACATTTGTTCTTACTCTAAAATGCATAACTGTTTCAATTATTTATTTTACTTTCTTTCAGCAAAGGATAAATGAACAACTTACTTTACATGAATTAGAGTCAATATATATTTGTTATCTAAATTTTGATTTTATCTTACATGCATTATATATCAAATATATCACGTATACAATTTTCCTTCGATGATATATTTCATTCATTCTTAAATATTTTATCATACATATTAGATATTAGGCACACATAGCAAGCACCAAAGTACTAGTAAATGATAAGTCAAGTCGTGCACATGTTGATGCCTATCCAGAAAATATATTTCTGATACATAATAAGCATCCTTTACAGATGCCATCTGATCACCTACAGGTTAGATTGATCAGTCAATTGGAGATTGGATCAAGTGTAGCAGCATGTTTCTAGCCTAAAAAACACTGCACATGCAACTCCGAAAGATTTAATGCAGGTTTGGGAATACTCTTGTTGGTTGACCATGGCCAGTTGACATTACCTGTTTGTATTTTAGGAGAATAATAATTACAGGAATACAAATAAATTTAGACAAGACATATCTAGTTTCCAAAAATCTTTCACAAGCCAAGCATAGCAAATATCTTAGTAGAACAATAATTACAGGAATAGAGCTGACAGTAAATATCATGCAAGTATATGCTATGACATGGAAGCCTAAGACACAATATCATCATTCCTCCAAGTAAAACACATGTTTCGTCAAGTTTTGTCAGCACTCCAGACCATTATAGCCTCTCTAACAAGCAAAAAGACCCAAAAAGTTCAAGTTTTCGTTAAATTCATAACAGTGTAGGCTAGCAAACACAAGAAAATACAAAAACAAACAGAAATTTCACAAAGCAATCCTTAAACATTGTAAGCTAGCAAACACAAGCAAATACAAAAACAAACAGAAATGACTATCAGAAATTTTACAAAGCAATAGTTGAATGATAAACATAATAGAACATTCTTGTATGCACATTTATATAATTAGATTGAGCAGAAATGAACAACGCAAAATTACACAGGTGGAATAACAACAAAGGTCATATACTACAAGAAGAAATTACATACCCCTTGAATTCTCTTGCCAGTGACAGGGCATTTGGGACCACTAGCTCTCTTCTTTGTGGTCTGGTACACGAGCTTTCCACCTAAACCGCCATTCAAACGATATTCAGAAGTATAAACACAAGCATACAACTTAACTTCAAACGATTATACGAAATAAAAACACAAGGATGCAATCCCCCACTATAAACACGCTCAGAAATCTAGCAAAGAAAGAAAAACCTACAACATGGACAGACATCACTCGAAAGAAAATGTACGTCACTAAGTTGAGAGAAAATTACTAAAATGTAAGTCATAACGGGCCAAAAACAATTGTTAAGAAAAAATTAGGAGTGTTGATCGCAAATGAGATTAGATTCAGAAGTAAAGAAATCGGTAAACATTAAACAAAAAGAAGAATAGAGATCGATTTCCAAGACTATTGCGGACAGGAAGAATATGGGGAAAAAATAAAGATCAGTATAAATATCCACGATATGAACAATACTTCAAGCAAGCAGAGGTGAAGAACGATGATAAATACCAGGAGTTTTTACGATCCTGTGCTGGTTAGACTTGGTAGCATAGCTATGGCGTGAACGGTACGTGAGACGCTGCACCATTATCGGCAGATTCGGCTATCGTCTCCCAGCTCTGCGTCCGTCTCTCTGTCTGAGGCCGAGGAAGAAGAGGCGGAATACCGTATGCAAACTTAAAACCCTAATATAAGCGTCAGTGGGTCAGACCGTCACATATAATTCATATACATTAAGTTTAGTTTGATTTTAAAGGCCCGGAGGTTTTCAAGTCATTGAAAAATATATTGGGCCTTAAGGGTAGCGTAGGCCACTCTACCGTGATGATCAACCCAAAGCCTGGGGAACAAAAGCTTTCACTTGCTCATTGAAAGGCCCAGAAACATATACTCTAATTCCACCAAGGATAAACGTATATTCTAGGTTCGGTATTGAAGATAATAAGATGTAAGTTTAATTTATACTAGCTTTGGTTACATGCGATGTATGCAAATTTAGTACTAAATACTAGCAAATAGAATTAATAAGGGGTTCTCTAGTTGGACAAAGAATCCAATTTTCGATAGTTATGTTAGAATTTCTAGTATCGAATTCTATCCTATGTACTACATTTCTCCCTCCTAGTTTCCAAGCCCACCCTCCCTTTGTATACCTTAAAACAAAAGAATCAATAAAGGTTAAGGGCATCAAAATACATCTACCTAAAAAGATATAAAGATGTAAACTAACTATACATGGATGCCAATCATACAGATAAATATCAATCAGATGCAAAAAATTATAGTTGAATGTTGATATGACTTTAATCTTTTCTTAGATTAAACAACAATACTAGAATTTATTACTTAATATATTCTTCAATTCCCATCAACTAAATAATTTTCTTCTTTTCACATTTCCTTTAAAAATTAAATTGAGATTATCATTTTTTTTGTAAGTACTATTTTATATAACTTCTAAAAGGTGAAAAGTTGTACATTATCTATGTAAATTACCAAAACATCTATACACCCTCTCCACTTATCATATTACTTGAATCTACTTGGGGTAAAAAAATCTATTAGATACTACACAACTAATATCCTTAAGAAGCATGTGACAAATCCAAGCATGATTGTAAGAAATCCTAGAATTCCTTTCATGCCAAACAAAACCTACAAATGTAACAAAAAGAGCCCACAGTATGTCCTTCTTCTCTTTGAATTGTTTTATACCTTTAGCTAAGATCTTTGGTTAAGTTTCCCATGTGTCTAAATTGTCTCTTCTATCAAAGGAATTCCGTATTTCTTTAACACCTATAGGCTATAAGGCATTCGAACATAAGATATTGAATAGTTTCCTCTTTGCCTGTAGAATAAAGGCCATACTCAATTTCCTCCAATAGTTCCATCTATTTCAGTATAACGTTGGTCATCATTTGGTTTTGGATGGTTAGCCACACGATGAACTGATATTTAGGGGTAGTAGACCACACCAAACAAGGGGACACCACCAAACATTGCCACCCTTATGTCTCATGTGTTCAAATATTTTATGGATGTTATATGAACCATCTTCAATCAAGCACCTCTGCATGCACTACTAGTTAATTAATAAAGAAGTAAAAATACCTCTAAACTTGAAGATTTGTTAAAGTTTCCAAGAATATAAGTGAATCAAATTGAGAGACCAAAATGTATGTGTTCTCAGGTATACAAAATGGATCTATTTGATCCATAGGGAGTCTTTCTTGCTACAAATATTCTAGAGAAGCTTTCCCATGGCCACTTGGTTCTAGTTTTTCACATCAATAAAACCTATCCCACCCTCTTTGGAGATCACACCTTTTTTCTTGCAACCAAAGCTTTCTTTGATGTTTCCCGTTTACTCGTCCAAAGAAAAACCCTACTATAATATCCTATTTTTAAAATATTAATTATAAAGTAATAATAATATGATTAGTTATAATTATTATTATTATTATTATTACGATGGTTTAAGTATAAATTTAATTATGTTAAATGGGTAATTAAATTTAATCCTAGTTTATACCCATAAATCTTATCCTAAATTATTTTACTAATAATATTTTGATCATAACCTAAAAATAATTTTCTAAAATTTATTCTCAATTATTTTATTCTTTTCTACCCTTTTTAAAAATATCCTAATCTGGATTATTTTTTCTGGAGTATTTTTCTATCCAATACCCTAATTTATCTAAATTAAACCTAAAACCAAATAACTAAAATTCTATCATATCCTACCATTTTCACCCCTTTGTTGTACCCCAATCTTCTCCCCCTCAACACTCTTCCTTTCTCCCTCACTCAACCCATCACCTCAACTCTCTAATTTTATGCATATGCATGCTATATACCCTCATGCAGAACCCGTCGCCCAAATAGCTCCTTGTTGCTTTCGGCGCACCCTTCCCCAAGCCTCCAACCAAACAAGCACCCTACATTATACATATACACATGCATACACTCTTAACCAAACAACCAAGTCCAACCATCCGCCTCCCTACCCTTGTACATCTAGCCCACCACCACTTCACAGTCTCCACCAACTAACCTCGGCACCCCCAACCTCTCTTCTCATTTTCTTCCTATTCTTCCTGCCCCTCCACCTCCCTGTGTCTTGCCATCTCCAGCGCAACTAACCCATCAATCTAGCCTTCAACCACCATCCTACCAATCTCCACCATGGCAAAATCGACCATCCACCGCAGTCAACCATCTACACCAAACTCCCAGTAACTCCCTTTCACTACCCTATTTTTCCCCCTGCACACAACCCCTTCCCTCTCTCTCTATTTCATTTGACCTTCCCCCATCCCTTCTTTTGCCCTTCCTCTCTGCACTCCCCTTCAAACCATCACAATCAAGTCGTCCCCCATCATCTCCTAACACCACAATCGCCTACCATTATCGACTACCAAGACAACCACCACCAATCTCCACCAAAGCCCTCTACATGCTTCCATCCTACAACACCAACCACCACCTCGACAGTCCCTAATCCTAGCCATCATGACCCTACCTGCACATGAAATCATTCCCCTCAACCAAATAGCTCTACCCCTTCCTTTCTCTCCTCCTTCGAGGCTCCCACAGCTCTTTATCCCCACTACATTTTTCCTTCAACAACAACTAACCAAACAGTCCCCTGTACACCCAACCCCCCTCCTTAGTGCAAGTTTGACCATCAACCTCCTCTGTCTATTCTTGGCTTCATTGGTTTCCTTGCCAAACCCTTAGTATTTTTTTCCTTCCAGCCCATGTAACCATATCTCTATAGCAACCTTAACGCTCCACCCAAGTAGCCTCCACCACCTAACTCCCTCTCTTCTTTTGGATCCTTTTTGTTCGACTTTCCCCAGCTCCCTCTCTCGGCCTTAGCTCTCCCTTCTCTACCCCATTGGTTTTTTGATGCACCAGCTGCCATTCTCCACTTTCTTGCATCACATGCAGCACCACCAACTATCACCACCAACTAGTAGCACCACTTTCCCAGCCACCAAAGCCACCAGCTGCCACCCCACACCCATCTCCCTACCTCACCCTTGTAGCCCTCCAGCAACATCCAGCCCTCCCCCATTTTGTCTGAGGCTCACGCTACATGCATGGTGTGAGAAATGTTTGGGTTTTGTAAAATATTGGTACCTATTTTAAATGTAAGGATATGTTAGTAATTTTAAAAAATAAAGATTTTATTATTATAATTATTATTTTATCTGATAGATATTAATTTAGTAATTACAGTATTATTTTTAGGTATGAAAGGTTGGTTAGCGAGATCCGGTATCTTTAGTAGGATACTACCATTTTTACATTTTTGTTGGAATTTAGATAATTGTTATACTTTACTAGAATGATAAATATTGTGTGATAGCATGTTAAGGTTTCTATGTGTGCAATGTGTTAAGAATGATTTGTTACGATATAATTATGTATTATTAATTGTTACCATGGAAATTAGAAAAATGAGCATGTTATCTAATATAAAATATATTGAGTATGAATGTGTGATCAAACTGATTATTATGTTAAGAAAATATTTTATATAATAGGTATGTATGAAATAATAAGTTCAGCATGCTTAAACATAATTTTGGAATAATTATTACATATAAGTGCCAGGGTAATTTGGTTATTTTGAGTGTGTTATGATTTATATCCCAAAAAACATATTTAATGTATATTAGCTGTTATTGAGTATGTGAGCATATATTTTGGATGGATTAAAGGTGCGAAAAAGGATTTTATATGCAAAATTATGTATAAAGCCAAAATGGTCATTTGGCATATTTAATATTTTAAATTGCATAATAAAAAATTTATTTTTGGTGTTTTATCCTTTTCATGATAAATTAATAAATAAAATGGAATTAGTATTTAAATATAAGATAATTTGGGAATTTTGGTCTTAGAGGTATTTTGGTCATTTTCGGCCTAAAGTGTCTAGATATGAATAATTGAGCTTAGGATGACCTTAATATATTTTAATGTTGGCATCGATATTAAACTTGATTATGGTTGTCTCAAATGATTGGAAATAAGCAAAAATGGTTAAGCATGGAAATTGGATTTATTTGTATTGTATGGGACTTAGTGGTCACCTTAATAAAATACTAATAATTAAAGTGAAAAACTTTGAGATTGGAAATGGTGGCTCCTTAAGGGTTACTACACTAAGGATGTGGTTTAGCCCATGGTTGATATTATGGATTTTTCGCTGGTGCATTTTAGTGCCCTAGTTAAGGCTTATATCTTACTCTATTCTTGTAATCCTCCAAAATTTTAGAAAACCTATAAGTTAATAAATAACTTTTATTTGAAATAAATTAGCTTTTAAAATTATTTAATTTAATTATTTTATGGATTTTTTAGTGTACAATTTGGATAGGAGTATTTAATAAATTAAAAATAAGTATTTTGTTATTTTATCACAGTGTTTTTAATTAAATAATTTTTTAAACTAATATTTACTAAAGTTATCAATTTCAAACCAATATATTAATTTATATTAAATTAAATTATTTATTAAAATTATTACATTTTATTATTTTCTAAATTAAATTAAATTATTCTCCCCTATTTTCTTATTTTCCTTTTCTTTTTCCTTTTTCTTTTCCTTCTCCTTTTTCTTCCTTCTTTTCTTTTCCTTTTTTTTTCTCCTCCCTTGGGATGTCTGCACTGGTATGTTCCCCCTCCCTGCACGCCTGGGCCAAAGGCCCGTTCCTTCCCTCCCCACCTTCTCCTTCTCCTTCTCCCATGCATAACATAGCCCAGCCCGTCCCTCCTTTCTTTTTTTTCTAGACTAGACCGGCTGGTCTATCCTTCTTTCCTACGCCGGTCCACCCAATCGCACCCCCTCCCCTTCCTTCTTTCTTCTTCCATGCCCGACCACCATTCTTTACCATGATCGAGCACACCGGTCGCACCTATAGTGGTTGTGCCCGACCACCACCTACCTCCCTACTACTCCCCCTCTCTCCCTCATCATTTTCTTTCCTATTTCAAACCAAACTAATTCCTACATCCCTATCCTGCATGCCCTCTTCCTTTCCTTCTTCTTCTCTCCCTTCCCCTGCCAACTTACACCCCTACCACCGTACTACAACCTTGACCAGCCACCTACTCCCCTGCCTCTCCCTCTTCTTTTTCTTCTCCCCACCAGCATTTCTTGCCCCATTTTTCAAGCCTTACTTTCCCTTCCCCGATTCTTTTCTCTCATTTTCTCCTCCTTCCCATTTTTCCCTAGTTTTTGCACGCCGCTGCCAACCGTCGCTCCAACCACCGCACCAAGCCCCTACGCCGCCCACTGCCACCCTATACCTCAACCATGCACCACCACGAGACCACCCAAGCCACCCTCAAGCCCCTACAACTCCTCCCTTCTTCACCTCTTCTTTTTCTCCTCACTTTTCTCCCTTATCTGTAGGCCACCTGCAACTGCCCTGTTTGCTACCGTCTAGCCACCTCTTCCACCACTCAAACCACCAATCCACACCCTGCAACCTCCTTTACCAACCCATACCTTAATTTCTCGAAAACAATCCCCGCACCCCTCCATTTTCCCCTTCCCTTTTCCTTCCTTCTCAGCCACGCCCTTCCCGACAACCAACTTCACCACCTTGTTGTCGCCGTCTCCGCCACCTTTGGCCGCCAACAACCCATCCCCAGCCTCCACCTACACCCCATCTTTACTCCTGCACCCTTCCCTTGCCTCCAATCCTCCCCCATCTACCTCCTTTTCTAGCCTAAAGACCCTAAACCGAGCCATCTCCCCCTCCCTTCTACCTTACCCCCTTCGACCCTTTTCTCCCCCTTAGTCTGCATGTGGCTTATGCTGTTCATGCAGTGTGAGCTTCACATTGATTTGGGAATTAATTTGTTTAAATCTTTGAGGTATATTACTAGTTAATTAAAGTGTTTTATAATTAAATAAAGTTTTATCCTTTTTAATTTCTTACTTCTAATATAATAATGATTGATATTATTTTTAGGTGTTGAGTTGCTAATTAAAGCTTGAATCTTTAACCAGGATACCGATAAGATTCGATTTTTGTGGGATTAAGGTAATCGTTAAACCTCACTTAAACGCATGGAAAAACGTATGCTAGCACATTAGGAATTTTAGTATGATTTTATGCATGTTATGTGTTGCCTAGTATGAATATGTGTGGTTGCTTACATTGATTGATAAAAAGAAAATCATGCTAGATTTTGTGACATATGTAGAGATGATACTTAAGGAAGGAGTTTGATTATTGATGGAAATGTTAAATTCTTGTCTATGACACATTATGTTGCTAATGCATGAATAATATTATTGCGAGTCTAAGGGTATTTTAGTAATACGCCTATGTAAGTATGTGATCTAATATATGTAGTTGCTAATGAGTATTATGTTGAATAATGACAAGTTGGTGAAGTTAAATGATAGGAATGAAGTGCTAATATTAGTATTTTATGTAGTGGTGGTAAATTTATAAAAGTGGTGTAATGAAGGGGGTAAGTGGAAATTTTATAAGTGAAAGAGGTATTTTGGAAATTTTGTATTAAAGGGGTATTTTGGTAATTTTGGAAGAAAAGGGTAAAACAGTGATTTTATAAGCAAAATGGTATTTTGGTAATTTCAAAAGAAAGGGGTGAAATGATAATTTTATAGGTAAAAGGATAAAATTGTGAGTTGTAAGAAAAAAGGGTATTATGGTAATTTTTTAGGAAAAAGGGCAAAATGGTAATTTTATGATTAAATGGCAAAATGATAATTTTATAAGTAAATGGGTATTATGGTAATTTCTGGAGAAAAGGGTAGAGTGGTAATTTTGGAGTCAAAGGGTAATATAGTAATTTTATAAGTAAGTGGTAAGAATGGTAATTTTAGAAGTAAGTGGTAAAATAGTAATTTTAGATGAAGGAGGGTATTATGGTAATTTGCAAGCAAAAGGGTAATATGATAAAATTGGTTGTAAGGGGTAAAATGGTAATTTTTATAAATAAAATGATATTATGGTAAATTGGAAGTAAGGGGTAGAAGAGTAATTTTGTAAATAAAAGGATGTTTATGGCAAACTTGGGAGTAAGGGGTAACTTGGTAATTATATAAACTATGAAGGGTAATTTGGTAATTAAATTATGATTATAGAAGGGCAACATAATATTTATAAAAATGGAGAAGGGTAAATTGGTGTTTATAATAATGGAGAAGGGTAAAATGGTAATTATAATAATTGAGAAGGGTAGAACGGCAATTATGACTATCGAAAAGGGTAATTTGGTAATTTAACCAACTAAGGGGTAATTCGGTAATTATGATGATGGAGAAGGACAATTTGGTAATATAATCGACTAAAGGGTGAGTTAGTAATTATTTAACCTACTAAAGGGGAAAATTGGTAATCATGATAGCAAAGATGGATAATTTGGTAATTTATCCAACTAAAGGGCAAGTTGTTGGTTGTAATAAAAGAAAAGGGGAAATTGGTAATCTAACCAACTAAATAGGAGACACGTTAAGTGTAGCAATTACGAGGGGTGAATGGTGATCTAAAAAGTGTAGGAGATAACTTGGTAACCTAAACTGGATCAGGGGTAATTTGGTAATTATGCAACCTAAAAGGGTAATAGGATAATTTTTCAAGGAAGGGATGACTTATCAATTATATAAGTAAGGGGTAAATAACTAATTTGTACCTAACATGTCGTTGTGATTGTGGAATTTCATAATATGATTTAAATAATGCTGATTAGCCAAGTAAGAGTATTTGATAATTAGTAAGTATCACGAGAATAAATCCTAATTCGAAATTAGATGAGATTATGATGGCCTTAATGGTTTCTCTGTGATATCTTGGATAACCATTTGAATAAGAAACGACTAATGATATCAGAACGATTGAAAGTGAATAAGTATATGATTATTGTGCCTTTCATGATCACTTTAATTAAGACACTAATACTTAAAGTGAAAGACTTTGAGATCGGGAATGGTGGCTCTTTAGGGGTCGCTACCCTAAAGACATGGTTAGCCCAAGATGATTCTGGTATTTGCTAGTGTGCCTTTGTGCCCCAGTCAGACCCTATATCTTACTCTATCTAGCTCTACGGACCTAGTTAGGGGGTATGCATACTTATGGATTAGGTGTCCTTGTCAGTAGGGTACTGAGTAGCTTTATGCACCAGTATGACCAGGGAACCTTTGCATCCCTGGGTTTGTGGTTGAAGGGTACTGAGTAGCTTATATGCACTAGTACGACCGGTGTACCTTTGTGTCCTGGGTTCTTGATCTCCCGTCTGAGGCAAATACATAGAATTGTTGTACTAACTAAAGAAAGGAAAAACACTAATTACGAAAGTGAAAGATCAATGAGTCGGACCTAGTTGACTTATGATATTGAGTACCGATCCACCAGTTATAATAGTGCCCAGGAGTGTGTTGCCCTGGCAGGTGATATTGAGTACCGGTCCACTAGATATAATAGTGGCCTAGGAGCGTTTTGCCCTAGATGATGATTATATATATATTTCGGTCCATCGGCTAAAATAGTGGGGGTCCCGAGCTTAATAAAACAAGCATTGGATGTGAATAAATAATGGAAAGATATTAATCACTTATAGTGGAACACCTTGTGAGTCGGGGCCAGACCAGTCCACCAGTGAATAATAGTGGCCAGGAGCATTCTATCTTGGAGACCGATCCATCAGCAATAATAGTGGTCAGGAGTGTTATGCCCCGTATGTATTCCGGTCCACCGGCTATAATAGTGGAGTTCCCGCACTCACTTAGATATAACTAGAGAGATGATTGAATAATAATGGACTAATGGCTTAAGGCCCAAAAGTATCGATCGTACTTTATAACTCGTTGATGTGTGGCAACCTTGTTATATATGTGATTGTTATGTATGCACCTCTCATTACATATGTATATAGCTTGCATTATGTGTTGCATTGCAGGCATGTTTTTAAGTGTGGTATTAAAGGGTTACTCAGTACCATAGTACTGAAGAGTTCCCTTCGTGGGGCCCCTGCCTATTCAATGGGCAGTGTCCCTTGTAGGTCTTTTCAGGTGCTACTCAAGCAGACTACGGGAAAGAGAGTAAGGAATTATCCATAACTGTTTACGGTTTTTCTCCTTCTCTTTTAAATTCTTTGTTTTAATGTTAATGTTGTTAATATAACCACCACTGGTGGATTCTATTCTTGTAAATGATTTGATGCGCTACTTTGATTTAAAAATGGATTGTAAATTGTGTGTTATGCCTTTACCCTTAGTACTTAGTACTGGAACGGTAGGAGTGAACCGATCTGGTACTAAGTGTGGCAGTAATATCCCCAAGATTCACGATTTTATAAATTGCTTCCGCTAATTCTTTCCAATAAAACTAAATTTTTCAGTAGTGAATTTTGGCGGTGTTACAATTCTCTTCTACGAACTAATAAGGGATATGCATACTTGTAAATTAGGCGTTGTTGTTAGTGGGGTACCATATTACCTTCATGTACCAATGTGACCAAGTTACCTTTGCGTCCTTGGGTTGATAGTCAGTAGGATACTGTGTTGCCTTGGAGCACCGGCATGACTGGACTACCTTGTGTCTCTAAGTTGATTGATCTCCCCTTAAGAAAGCAAAAAAAAATAAAATGGAAATGATATGATTTGATTGAAAAAATAATTATAGGATTATTGGATTGTTCTATAGTAGCCATTATGACTACCTGTGGTTTTGGTAATAGCCTTTTATTCCTACCTAAATTTTCAGCAGTAGCCTTTGTGCCTACCTGTGGTTTTGGTAGCAACCTTTGTACCTACCTGTTGTTTCGATAGCAGCCTTCATGCCTATATGTGTTGGTATTATGTCTATGAGTATACCTGTGATGTTATAGTTTTTATTATACTATAGTTGGAAGTATATATATGATGTTAGGGATTTTATTATGTTATATCTATGGTATACTTATGGATTTTAGTATATTATACCTGTGAACAAACTTATAATGTATGTAATTGGTTGGGATTTATGCTGAGATATGAATTACGCTGTGAAGGTTAAAATTATGGTGTAGAGTTAGGTTTTAATTATTACTTCAAAGAGTATCTTTAGGATGTTCATTAACAAGTTCAGTTGTTTCAAATGAATGAATATGAGTAGTATGTGACCTTGATGAAATTTAATTATCTAAATGATTATTGTATCTCAATCATCGCATGTGTATGTATATGTCTTATACCATGTTAGTTGTATGCCTTACATGTTTTTCATGCTATTTTATCATATTAGTTTGGTATAAAGGGTTGCCTAGTATCATAGTACTAAAGGGTTCATTCTCGTGGGCCCTTGCCTATTCAATAGGTAGTGGACTTCGTAGGTCAGCCTCCGAGTTTTGTTAAATGCTGGTAGTTTAGATTTGAGAGTATAGGACTATTTGGTGTCTCTATTTCTATCTTTTTTTTTGTATTTGGACCTTTATATCCTCCTATAATTTCTCTCTTGTGTTTTGTAAACTATTGATGTTGTTTTCAATTAGCATAGTATTTATCTAATGTTCTCTCTATTCTAATTTCTGTAATCATATTATTAATTTAAGAGGAGTAATGATTTTAGCCTTAGCACTTGGTATGAGAATAGTAAAGGGAACGTGAATTGTACTAAGTATAGTGTTAACACCCTTTGTTTTAATTATTTTAGCTTCCACGCTTAACATTGTAAATGAAAATTTTTAATAGTAAATTTTGGGATATTACACCTACACATGCTCTCAATTTGATGATTTAACTTCTTAGGGAGGATAAGAAACTTACACTAGTATAATTTCATAGTAAAAATAAAATATTTCAATAACTGAGCTCTACCAGTATGGGAGAGGAAATGAGTGTGCTAATGTGTTAGCTGTTTTTGTAATTTTATGGGTCACACCATGCATTTGAGCCACGGTTAATCTTAGAAAGGATAGAGGAATACCTAAATAGGTAAAAGGGAAGCTACCTTCCATGAAATTGGTGCTTTCAAAGATTTGAGTCTTAATAATTGCATCTACACCATTAATGAACATGTTACTATTTTAGAGATGGATATCAAGTCCTAAACGAGAAGAAAAGTTAATAACTACCTTTAAGAGGCAAGCAATTAAAATTATATCATCTCTATAAAATAGTAGCATATCATTTGCAAAGGCTAGATTAATGATCTTCAAATATTTTTATATCGGGTTCCAATTAAAGTTTTTTGTCTCTTTACAAACATTTGAGTGACAAGGTTAAATATTTAGCTACCAAAACTAATAATTAAGGAGATAAAGGATCATTTTTTTGGAGTTCCTACTGACCCTTGAAGAGGTGAGTTAGATCACCATTCAATAATAAGGAATAAGGGACATAGGTAACACAAGCTACGATCCACCTAACCACTTGCAAGGGGAGACCATAAGCATGTATAATTTGATGAAAAAAAAACACAATGCACTAAGTCATAAGCTTTCCTAATATCTAATTAATCACGCATCTAGGAAAACCATATCTCTGAATGTATTTTCTCACCAGCTTTGTAGCTAAGAGAACATTTACCCCAATTTATTTACCTTTAACTAACCATAATTAGTCCGGATCAATGAGCACATGCATGATACCTTGCAATATAGTAGTTAAGATTTTTTATATGATTTTATAAATAACTCCACAATAGATAATCAACCTATAATCACTAACCTTGGTGACATTTTCATTTTTGGGAATGAATGTTAAGGAGTTAAAGTTGAGTTGTTTTGGTAGATTCCTAGTGATGAAGAAATTCTAAAAAGCTTAGGTAAGGTCTTCCCTTATGACATCCTAAGATTTCTTAAAAAAGAAAGTTGTGACACCATCAACTTTAGGGGATTTATAATCTCTAATAGAAAAAACAACCTTCTTTACTTCATCATATGTTAATAGGGGTATGGAGAAGGTGTTTGTGGGATTCTTGGATTGTAAGGCCTTGTGTAATGACTTTAGGATCAACAACATATGAGCCAAAACCATTATAATCTAACATGTATTTATAAAACTTAAGTAAAGAATCAATGATTTTTCTAGTTTATAAAGTAGTGTCACTAAAAAGAATCTCAATTTTATGAATAGAGTTCATATTTTTATTGCCTTTCATTCAAATAAAAAAAAAATTAAGATTTGAATTAGTCACGTTAAGCTAATGAATCTTGAATTTCTATTTTAGAAATCTTGTGTGATAAAGGGAGAGTTTGCTAAACTCCATTTCACAAGCATGCATTTGATCCCTAAGCTCTTGATTGTATGTGTCATTCATAGATTATTTTGGGATTCACTTATAGCCTTCCTAGACACTTCCATATGTTGTTCCAATGAACTATATTTATTCTTGATAAGATAATTAAGCACATTCTTCAATATTTAGAGACTCATGTAGACATGGAGTGGATTATCATAGGATTAACCTTCCTAGTGCTATTAGATAAGTCCCATGAAATTATCATCCTTATTCTAAAAGTTATTAACCTTGAAAGGTCATTTTCTATTAAACTGGGAACTGGTATTAACCTGAACAAGGAAATGATTTGAAATACTTGGTGTAAGAAACTCAGTAAAATAACTAGCAAAATTGTTTAGCCAAGATAGAATCACTAAATCCCAATCAAGTTTACAAGCCATTGCATCACCCCCACTTCTTTTATTTAGCTAAGTAAGAAAACACCCATAGCCTTTTAGATCCATTAGCCTATGATTGTTGAGGCATTGAGCAAGATCATGCATGTCTTATATAGTAGGCACATCCCTTCCCATTTTCTCATTAGGTTGTAAGATCACGTTAAAATCCCCTTAAAGAGCCATATGAGAATTAGATATGTTGTTCTCCATTAACCAACTCGTGAGGGATTTCCTAGCCACACCAAAATTAAAATCATAAATAAATCCCAAAATAAAACAAATATTAGCATCAATAGACACAACATCACACAAAATACCTCAATCACATATACTTATATGAGTCACAAAATAGATAAGAGGGTCCCAATGAACCTAAACTCGACCATTGCAATGGTCTTGATAGTTAGTGAGGTAATTTCATTTCCTAAAAATGACTTTTTTTAACACTATCTACTTTATTTACTTTTACTCTTGTCTCCAATAAACCAATGAGGGAGAATCTACTTTTTTGATCTATCCTCAAACCTCCCTTCATTTTGAAGGATCATTTATGCCTTTAACATTCCAACTAGCTATCATAAGGAACTAGGGTCATGGAAGTGACCTATTAAGTCTTGGTCTTGACCTAGTTTCTCTAACATACTAACATCTTAAAGAGCTTGAAATATTTTCCCATGACTAACTACATATAGATTCCCTTATACACTCATATTTTATATCCTATAATTTTAAGATAGATTATCATGTAGCTTTAAAAGTTATGTCATCTGAAACCTAGGGAACAAGAAGCTCCATTACTCTCCTTTTCAGTTTATGAATGTGATAGTTTGATCCATAAAGGGACAATTGTATCTCTTCCTTTGTAAGACTCATTTCTTTTCTATCTTTTCAATATATCAAGGATACTATAAAAAGTCCAATATTGATTTAATGTCTATTCAAATCTTCTACATATGAAAATTTACACATGAAAAAACCATCATCATGACATATAATCTTAAGCATGACCACTCAAGTCCATTGAGATTTAACAAACCCCAACATTTGGTTATATGTAGGAATATCACCATAAATATATCCAATAAGAGTGCTTCACCATTCATCCATTTCCTTTATCAATATTCCTTTTTCAGATTCATAATAATTTCCCCTCTTCAATTTAGGGAGGCACATAGTTAAGGGCCATTCAGTAATCAAGTTTGTGATTAGAAGACACAGTATGCCTCTAGGTCAAGTCAATGCCTACCCTATTAGTTTGATTCAAGTGCACTTGGTCAGCAGACTCATACATCTCCAATGGATCATGCTCAAAATTCTCATAAAATCTTATAAGGTGATCCTTATTAATCATACTGGAAAACTAGAAATTATCTAATCCATTTGCACTATCACTAACACCATTATTCAAACTTCTCAACATCTCTTTCCATCCCGATTAAGATTCAACATATAAGGAATTAGTTTTAGGTCATATATCTACTTTATTCATCTCCAACAATTTCATAGGTTCACCTCTTTTTATATTGAATCATCAATCATACTTGGCAATTTACTAGTAATATCACCCTCATGTGAACTCTTCATTATCCTCTACAAAGAATTTAGTTCGATAAATTATCCTTTACTAGCAATCGATGTCATAGATTCAATCAATGTATTATTTGGTTGTATTACATCATAATTTTCGTCTTACGTTTATTTGTATCAACCATGATTGTGCTCCTTAGTGTCCTTTTCAGTCCCTAATTCCTAGATCCAGTCATGAGTTTCTCATTCTAGCTATGTAAATAAGTTATGGAACTATGGTGGTGCTCCAAGTTAAATATTAATTGAGGGTACTATTATTATAAATTATAATGGATTGATACAAGTTTACTATCAATAACCTGAATTCACCTATACTTTCCAATCCAAAATAATAATAACACAACAATTAACTTTTCAAGATTCTTACAATTATATATTATAGAAAGGGACATGAATCACTATAATTAACGATTAGGACCTTTAAGCCTTTCCCCTACCTCCTATCTACCATCATTGACCCATTTAGTGTTTTATAAATTAAAATCATCCAAAAATCTTATGTGAAGTCTAAACTAGTGTCTTATAAAACGATCATAATTATTCTAGCAACAATATTCCTTATATGAGACCATATGAATTATATGTTTGGATGAACGTGTTAGTTGTTAATTATTTATGCCAGCTATTTTACCTTATTTAGAAAAAAATTATACTACTAATAGTATAAAATTTTAAAAACTATAATTTAACCATTTAAACTCAAAATGATCGCCTAAACATACGTGAAGTTAGAAGAACTAACCTCCTTATCCATTGTAAAAATTGTTAACACCAAAGTTACTTTCCTTTTTCATTATGTTCCACCGATATTTCTTTCCTAATTTTTTCCAATAACTTACTTGAAAAAAATTGATTTACTTTACGAAAAAGCTTGAAAACATAAATGACATATGATAAATGTATTTTATATCCTATTTTTATGGTGTTAACTTTGTACTTTGCATTACTTTTCTTTATAAAAATATCAATTTAAGCTCTTAAACCATGTATACTTATTTGTAATCAATCATGAAAAAGAAGAAGAGAAAGAAAAAGGTGTTTTGGGGGAGAAATACTATTATGCTATTTCCACAAGCACACAAATTCGTTATAGCATTTCAAGGTTGTATACCACAAAGACTTTGTAAATGAGTACACCTCTTTACTATTTTAACTATCTTAACCTATACAAATCAGGGTTATGCTAGGAGATAACAAGAATAATTATGAAAAGGTTTCTAATTGAAAATGTTAAACAATAGGAGTGAAACATAGGATCAAACTTTAGTCTTTAAATTAATAATCAATAATGAAACAACGAATATGTCATAGATTAATTTGCTAACTGTGGACAATTGGTATTATTATATTCATTAGCCTCTTTAAAGGTCAAAGAACGTATTTAACCTAATTTTCCAACTACTTTCATGACTCAAAAATTAAACTAAACCCATTAAGCATCACCAATTCTAAAGTCCCTAGGAATTAAATATCTACTTTTGTGATTGCTTAAATTCCTGTGCACATGCTACTTTTTGATAATAATCTTAGCCTTTTAGTTGTAGATTACATCTAAAGAGGATGGATTTCATCAAATCCACTTTATAACAATTAAACCTCGCATATAGAATAGTATAAATGAATCAAAAATATGACATAATACTTCAATTCATCATATTGATCACTAAAACAATACGTAGTTCGATCCTAGAAAAGAATATTACTCACTCATATCTTCAAATGAAATTAATGAAATAAATAGCATGATAATCATAAAAAAATAATACAAAGATACAAAGAAGAAGGAGAAGAAGAAGAAGAAGAAGAAGAAGAAGAATTATATTGAATTAACTATAATCCAAAAGAGACCAATGTTGATTCTAAGTTAATCATACATAAATTATAAACTTGAATACCCAAAAAATCAAAACTAATGGAAACAACAAATCACATAAAGCTCAAGCTTGGTAATGAGGGGTCTAAAGATGCTCTAAAACCTCCCCTCTCTCTCCTTAAGAAGTCTCCGAGGCATGCCATGAAAATCCCATCACACTGGCCATATCGTGCATGTAGATCGTAAGGAAGACTATCGCTACACAGCTCTGCAGCCCTTGCACGACCTAGCTATGAAGTTTCTTACCTCTCGAATTAATGGAATTTTAGATCTTGTGCGGCTGTGCCAGACACACATTACCTGGTTGTGCAAGACTTTAATCCTTAACTTTTCAACAATAAATTCCGCATGACCGTGTAATCCATACACTACCTAGCTGTGTAGTTTGTTTTCTTTGATATTACTAGGGGGTGTTGTATGGCTATGCAGCTGGCTGTGCAGTCGACCGTGAAGCTCTCTTTTCTTGCTTCTTAAGACTTTCTTGACACATCTTTGGCTCTCTTAGCTTCAATATACTTCCATAAACATGTTGGGTCAATGTACTCTCCTCCAAATCCTTCCATGATAGGTCATTTGCTCTAAAAACATGTGATTCTTTCTTGGATTTGGCCTTTTATGGAAATTCCTATAATACAAAACTCAAGAAAGTAGTAGTGCAAATAATAGATTAGAACAATAGTAAAATATATAAAAGAGATTAAATGAAGTCCCAAAGCAAAGGTAAATAGAGGTAAAATTACAGGAAATATTCACCTTATCAAATAAAAACAATAATGGAATGAAAATGCATAGTTTGATAAGGAAAGTAGTGTATTTTATGAAGAATCAAAATTTTGGTCATGATCCAATAATAATTTAGAAAAATATCAAGCATAAAAATTATATATCTTTTTGTTAGTTTTCTAACACACTTTGAATTATCTCATTTTGTGTTTAGACAATAAAGTTATAACTAAAATAACACAAGTTGTAAGAGTGGGGAAAAATAATGTAATTGAGACTAACACAGTCAACTTGTATTGTTTAACATTGTCGTGTCAACCCCAAATCCCCCTAGTGCATGCTATCTTTAATCAAAATCTTTTACAAATTAAAATCCTACCTATAGTAGAACCTAAAGGCCTTATAATTCTTCTTTAGCACCTATAAATACATCATAAATTGAAGAATCTTGTATACACACACAATTAGCCTATATCATAAAAATCACACATAGAAAGTTATTCATCTTCAACCATCATCAAATCTCATTGAATCCAATCATTTATCAAGGATTAATCTTTCCTTATGATGTCCAGCAATCTATCATTCATTCATCCTTTAAATTTATTTTAGTGATCCGTTATACACAAAATACCATTAGAATGACATGTTTGTTATTTTCAAACATTGAAAGACCTTGCTAGAGAAGTAAACTGGGAAGCAAGTTAAGTATCTAAGGACAGATAATGGTTTTGAGTTTATTCTGTAGAGTTTCATTGGTTTCTGCTAAGATAATGGGATATCAAGAGACTACACTTGTGTTGGGAGACCACAACAAAATGGGGTTGCTAAGCAAATCAACAAAACTCTACAAGAGAAGGCTTGGTGTATGTTATCATAGGGAGGGATAGGCAGAGAGTTTTAGGTTGAGGTAGTTCACATGGCAACATACCTAATGAATTAGTCACAAAATCAGTCCATTAAGTTGAGGACACCTAAGGATTTGTAGTCTGGTAAGCCAACTGATTAGTTTAATTTGTGTATCTTTGATTTCTCTTGCTTATAAATGTGAATGATGGTAAACTTGAGCCAAAAGATAAAAAATGTATATTTCTTTACTTTATATCTAGAGTGAAAGAATATAACTTATGGGACCCAGTTGCATTTAAGTTCTTGACTAATAGGGATGTTACATTCAATGAGTTTGTATTCCTCCAAATGGCTAAGTCTTATAATGGTGTATTTAAGGAGGTGGAGCAGTATAGTGCTTCACCATAGGTGGAGGTTGAGGTTATGTTTGATGACATAGAACCTTTTGATAGACCCACCATTTCTAAAGTGGGTGGATCTAAGTAGTAGGTGGAACAAAGGGGCAATGCTCCAAGTAGAACATAAAGGATTATTAAGCCTCTAGTTAGGTAAGATTTTGAAGAATTAATTGGCTATGCTTTATCTAGTATAGAGACTTTTATTGATGTGTATGTGCAAGCATCATTCATATAGGCTATTGAGAATTCTCATTTTACTGAGTGGTGTGCTATTATGGAGGAGGATATGGGGTTCTTATTGAGCAATTAGATATGGGAACTTATGAAGGTGCCTAGGAAGAAAAAGATAAATGATTGCAAGTAGATGTACAAATTCAAACTAGGAGCTTTAAGGGTCGAGAAACTAAGGTACAAGGCTCATTTAGTTGCATGTGGACTTATTCATATTCTAGGCATGGAATATAATGAGGTATTTTATCCTATAGTAAAACATAATTTTATTTATACTTTACTTATGCTTGTGGCTATGCATGATCTAGAATTCTAGTAGATGGATGTTAAAAATCATTCTTGAATGTTGAGCTCAAAGAGGAGATTTACATATGAAAACATAATAGGTTTGTTGTTGAGGGGATTCATAATCATGTGTACCTGTTAAAGATGTCACTAAATGGTAGTATCCTAGATAGTTCTATAAATAGCTTGATCAATTTATGATTAAGCATGGTTTCTTTAGGAGTAAGTATGATGGATATGTTTACTTAAAGGAGATAGAGGGAGGCTCACTTGTGTATCTTTTTCTATATGTTGATGAAATGATTATTGTATCAAAAGATATGTCTGATGTTGATAAGGTGAAAATAATGCTAAAGAGTGAGTTTCAGATGAAGAATCTTAGAGTTGTAAAGAGGACCCCTGGTATAGAGATTATAAGGTGCTGTGAGTAGAATATTTCATAGTTGTCATAAGAGTCCTGTGTTAATAAGGTGTTGGAGAGAATTCATATGATGGATGCAAGATGGTGAACACTCCATTAGCTACTCATTTCAAAATGTTAGCTTTAGATTGTCCCAAAACCAAAGAGGAAGAGGAGTTCATGGCTATTATACCATATTCAAATGTTGGTATTTTTATTATATATGCTATGGTGTGTACTCAACATGATATCTCTCAAGCTATTATTATGGCGAGTCAATGTATATCAAATATAATAAAAGCTCACTAGCAAGTAGTGAAGTGGATTATAAGGTACTTGAAGGGTAATACATAAGCTTCTATAGAGATGGGAGATCGGTTGATTCGCTATTTAGGATTGTGGACTTCAATTTTAGTGTAAACCTTAATAAAAAGGAGATTCACCAGTGGATATGTTTTGTTTGTCTTAATGGTTCATCTATTAGCTAGAATTCTTCCTTGTAAGAGGTGATGGCCATGTCCATTACTAAGGTAAAGTATATGGTTATGAATGAGGCTTGTTAGGAAGCTGTGTGACTTTATAATTTAGTACGTAAGCTGGGGTTTAATTATGTTGCTTTAGTCATTATCTAGAGTGCTATCTATTTAGCAAAGAATAATAATTTTTTTCATCATTTAATGAAGTACATTGACATTAATTATCACTTTATTTGAGGTATTGTTGCTACTGATAAAGTTATGTTAGAGAAAGAAAGTACTTTGGATAATCCGAGTGATATACTAACCAAGCTGCTAATAGTGGGTAAGTTTGAATGTTTATCAAACTTAATTGGTGTTCATAGACTATAAGGTTATTTTTTGGGTTAGGGTTTTTTTTATCGAGGTCTTTATATGTCTTACATCACAAATACTACACTAAGGTGGAAAATTATAAGCTTTTATTGGGTGTTTGACACACAACATTACATAATGTTGGTTTGTGTAGGTGTTGGAGAATTTTAAATTAGGATTGTGAGTTATGTGATAAATAAGGGGACCTTTATTTAATAACATGGGATGTGTTTATTCACAATACATTTTGGATGACTTTTGGGTAAAAAGTCAAAAGTAATGAAATAAATATGGGATACCCATATTTTTTAAACACAGATCATTTTTTTTAACTTTTTGAAATATGTTATTTTTTCCCATATGATTATATTTTTGGGTATAAAATAGATATGAGACAACCTTATTCATTAAGTCATGCAAACTAACTTCTTCTTCTTCTTCTCCATACAATTTTTTATTGTTAGAAAATTGTAGATTTGTGTAATTAGTTGATTCATTTGTTGAATTATCTTATAATTGCACAAGTGCACGAATAAAAATATCTATTTTTCCTTTAATTTTTCTATTTTTTTTATTAAACTATCAATTTTTCATTGCCTTATTAATTCTAATTTTTGTTAGGATCCATTCAATTCATATTATTCCCCAACATTATCTTTATCGAGCAATGTGTTGTTTACCACCGAATGGTATCACAAACCATTGAAGCCTATCTAAACTAGAGGACATAAAGTTAGGGATAAGTAACTAAAAATGGATAATTAAACTAATAAGTTTAATACTCTCCTACCCTAAATGCTCCTTCCTCTCTCCTCATGGATCCCACGAGGAGGGCTACACATTCTACAAAGAAGGGAGTCTATGGCCAACAATCAGTGACCACAACTATGATACTTTCTAATACAGAGACACACTCTCCTTCATGTACCAACGATGGAACATATTCAAATAGGGATTAGGGAGTGATAAATCATGTTCTTTTAAGTAGACAAATGGTATTTCATGATAAGATGGGGATGTCTTTGGAATTAGATTATAGTAGCAATATCCATCAAAACAAGAAAAAACAAACACCGTGTATTCTTAAAAAATAGGAGGAGAATGATACCAAATCAATTAGAAACTTTCAAAACCTTATGCAAAAAAATGAACAAAGAAATAAATATTCATACTAATAACCATATAACACAAAATAAAGGGATATAGTTGCTAGAAATACGGTTTCCCAACAAGATTCATCTTTGACATACTTTTTTCTAACAATGGTCTTTAAATCAGTTTGAATATAACTCCAAAAGGTGGAAGAGCAAAGATCTTCTAAAGATTAGTGATTCACCATTATTGGTTATGTTATTGGATTTCGACCATTAGTTGGACAAATGCAATGATTTTCTCTCACTCAATGGGCCAAAGCTAGACCCCTAAAGTCCATCTACATGATAGTATTTTTGTGATGTAATATTCAAATGCTTCTCTACTAAGGATCAATATTAGATTCTTACATGTCCTTATTGGACTTATGCAAATAGACCATTTATGCTCAAGCCTTGGAACCAAAACTTCCAATTTGTTAAGCAAAAATTTCCATATATCCCATTTTAGATTAAACTACCAAACCCCCTTTAAACTATTGGGATGCTAAATCACTTAGTATAACTGCTAGTGTAGTGGGGCATCCTATCCATAAGGATGCTATTACATTGCATGGAGTAAGAATATCATATACTAGACTTTTAGTGGAAGTGGATGTTACAAAATAATTCTTGGAAAATGTATAAATTATTGACCTTAATGGAGACATACTCAACCAACCTATTTAATGTGAGTGGAGGCAAGGTTACTACACAGATTGTGATTGCCTTGTCCATACCATACTGTCATGTCCAAAGAATAAACCAATGAATAACAACCAAGATAGAAAAATAGGTAACATGCTAGCCTATGATAGTCACAACCATATGAAATTAGATGGTATAATACCTAACAAGAAACCTAACACCATATGGAATAAGGTGGAAAAATTAGGTATGCTTGATATTGTAGGAGTACCAACATCTCGTAATTGTGAGATGCAAGAGGCTTGTAATGAAATATTAAGTCAAAATAAACAATTTGATGCCGTTTTGTTTGAGTAGGAGGAACAAACATCACAGGGGTAGGAAAATGATCGAGGGAGAATGTCCCATCATGCTTGAAGTAAATGGTATCTCATTTTAATGTTATAGGTTTAAACAAACCTCATAAGTAGTGTGAAATTGTAAAATGGTATAGAAGTAATCACTTATCTTTTTTCAGTCTTTTAGAAACTATAATAAATCCTAATAAGGCTAAGGATATTAGAAATAGGATTTATACTGGATGGGGTTTCTTAAATAACTATGCACATCGTGAAAATGGTTGTATATAGTGCATATAGAATCTGATAAAGAAGGTAAGTAGCTTTAATATCTGACTATTCTCAAGGTATTTTGGTGAAAGTAGCATATATAGATGGGAAATAATTTTTACATTACATTTGTTTATGCTCACAATACTATCAACACATGGAAAGAACTGTGGGGTTGGCTATTACAACATAAGGTTACCTATGAACCTTAACTTGTCATGGGAGATTTTAATGGTATTTGTAAACTTGAAGATAAATTCTAAAGGGATGGCCTTAATCAACAAGATATTAATGATTTTAGATCATACCTACGTCAGCTTGTCCTTCATGAAATACCCTATATAGGTCCTTTTATTCACTTGGTGTAATAGGAGACTAAGGAATAAAAGACTTCATGCTAAGATGTGATTTCTCATAATTAATGCCAATATATGTGTTCTCATAATAAGTGAATCATATTATAGCATTATCCATATTCTCATAGCATATCAAGTCTAGAAGAACAAAACATAGAACAAAAAATAACACACTTTAGGTAAACCAATTGATCTATTTGGCTCAGCCAAACACTAAAGTTCCTTCAAACCAATCAATTGGTATGGTCATACCAGTCAATTGTTCTTTGAATAATTGACTGGTTCTATGATTATTTCTAATCCATAAGCACACGTCTTTGTTGTAGTATGTCAAGGTCGTATCCACAAGGAATTAAAAATTAATTACTAATTTTTATTATTTTAGCTATCTAGATCATTATGAAATGAGAAAAGAAAGTAAATAATAAAATGAATAATCAATTGTAGATTCTATAATGATAGATTTAAAGTGTAGAATTGAACTTCGATCTCATTTTTTTATATTAAAAAATGAATTAATAATATATCGTAGTATAGTTCAAAATTACTATAAACAATCAATCTAATGTGATTCACTAAGCTCTTTCAAGTCTTAGGAATGTACCTAATCTAATTCATTAACTACTTTCATGGATAATAAATTATATTAATTCCATTAAACACTACCGATTCAATAGTCCCTATGAATCAAAAGTCTACTTTCATGATCATTTGAGTTCCCATTCACATATTAATTTTCTAACATTGATTTCAACTGTCAATTGTGGTTAGCCTCTATATAAATCATATTTTATCCAACCCAACTTGTAACAATAATTTCTAATATATGGAATAGCCTATATGAAAAATCTATATAATATATAATTTAACATATCATATTCATACCAAATAGATCCTAGTTCAATCCTAGAAAGGAAAATTACTCCCTCATGAATTGAAAGAAATTTTAAAAATAAATATTAATGGCATGCATATTATCGATAAAATTAATAATAGAAAAGAGAATGAACAAATCAAACTTTAGATTGAAGATAAAAATAAGTTATCTATAGAGTTGAGATGTACACTTGACTACTCGTAATTTGAAAGAACAAATTTTTCATAAGAATTCAAAGTAAATTACAACTAGTTTTTTTGCTTAGGAATAATGCAGAGAAAATAAAGTCTTCCCTCCCTTAATCTATTGGTCACCTTCCCTTTTAAATCCCCCTTTAGTGACAATGTAGAAAAGAATGGAAATAAATGTGAGAGATGATCATGGGAAGTGTGGTAATTATTAGCTGCACGGTTGTGTAAGGCTGCACTAGCTGGCCATGCAAGGTTGTAATATCCCAAAAGTTTTTAGGAATAAAGGATAAATTAATTATTTATTGAATAAAATTTAAATATATGTACCCTTTTTTAATAAAATAATAATAAAAATAATTATGACAATAAAACTAACACAAGAAAAATGTTATTTGGAAGCTATTTTAATTAGCTAACCTAAAATAAATTATAGAATAAATTATAGCAATATCTAAATTAATAAAATTTATTATTATTATTAATCTTCATTAACCATAAACCTCTAAACACCCAAAACACCCTACGATCCCTCTTTTACTTTTTCCTTTTCCTTTGCTCTTTTTCTTTTCCCTTTCCCCCCTTTTCTTTCCTCCCCTTTCTTCCTTTATTTTTTCTTTCCTCCCAGCCAACTAGGCTATGCCTAGCAGCCCCAATGGTGTGAGCCTGCTCCTTACTCCCCTCCCCTCCTTTCCTTCTTTTCTTTTCTTCTCCCCCTTGACCAGCCCAACTCTTTCTTTTTTATCTTTCCTTGAGCGATGGCCTAAATGCGCTAGCCACCCATTCTTCCCTTTCTCTCCCTCTCTTTTTCATTCCTTTCCTTTTCTACCCTCACCCCAACCTCTTACCCCTGCACACTTGCAGATCCCCACCCCCACTACTATTTTTGCGGCACTCCCATACCCACTCCCCTCTCCTCTTCCTCTTTCGACCATGCAAGGCATGTAGCTAGAAAATCCTTTACATGGTCCCCTTGCATAGCCTTCTCCCTCACCTATATCCCAATGCATGTTGTGCCGCCTACCACTACAAACCGACAACCACCTACCCTTCACTTCTTTTTCCTCTTCCTTCTTTTGTCTTTACTCTAGTCTCCTACGCTTATATAAGCCCTCCCACACCCCCATTATTCTCCTTTCTCTTACCCAATCTCCCTTAGGCTCCTCTCTCCTTTCACACCTTCAGATGCTACTATCACCGCCACCAAGCTGCTACACCATCCTAAATACCTCCCAATCTCTTCCCTACACATCCCTAAGCACCCTAAATCCCTTCCCTTCCTTTTATTTCCCCATCTATGTAAATTGGGTAGTTTGAGATACCCCTTTGCACCACTAGTGCTACCCTACACCACCACCACCATTAGCCATACCTCCCTCCCTACCTCCCTTCCTTCATAAGTGAATATCCTCTACCATAATAACTCTTACACCACCCCTTCTTCCCCTTCCTTTCTTCCCTCTCTTCCTCCCATTCTCTTGAGCACTACCACAAGCACCAGCACTGTTGTTGTTGTGAGACTACCACCTCTACCACTATCCACCTGTGCTAGAACCTCTACCACCCAAATAAATCCTACCTTCCCTCCTCCTTATAATCATAGAAACCCCTTCTTTACATCACCTCCATAATTATCACTATGTTTCCACAACCGCAACCGTCACCCTCACTTGCCTAGTCTATTCTAGTTACATCTTCCCGCTCCTTACTTATTTTGAGCATTTTGTTTTAATATCCATTATTCATAACATTATTATTATTATTTTGGCTAATAAATTAAGGAAAAAAGGAAAAAGGGTAGTAAAGAAGTAAAATAGCTATGTTGATGTTCTCATTTTAGGTAGCGAACCATTAAACCCCCATGGGGAGGTGTGGGATCTCTTTGCTTCAAGATCGAAGCCAACTAGGTAAGGATATGGTTATGCTAGGGCATGCTTATGTGTCTTGGTTATGGAAAAAGTGTGTTTGTGTAACATTTGTATATACGTATATGTGAACTAAGTATGTGTTGTGCAACTTGGCTTATAGGATCTAAGGTAATGATATGTACTATTCTTATTGCTTGTTTTTTTTTTGTATGTTGCTAAGTCTTATCATGGGTAATGTAAGTCTTGTTTATGGTTAAAAAATTATGCATTTATGCAAATATGTCTTAGGTAGGACTTGAGTGGCTAATGTAAATTAAATAAAATAGTGAGGGTAGAGTAAGTGAAGTGTTATGTGGGAAGTTTCCTATCCCTTGAAATAATATGGCATAATAAAAAGGGGTAATGTTAATGAGAGGGGTTAGTGTAAAAAAAATTACATGGGGAGTGTGAGCTTTGTATGGGAGAAAGATTAACATGGTGGGGCCTTGTTTAGAGGTTAATCATGGAGATGAGAGTGTGTTAAGGAAGTTGGTGGACTTAGGGGAGTTTTGGTACATGGGAAGATAGTAAAGTGTATGGGGGCACAAACTAGGGTTGCAGGGGTTAACCTTAAGGATTGGGTGTGTTGTAGGGAAAAGTTGAGGATGTTGGTTGTACATCGGAGTTGTGATGAGGGGTATACTAATAAAGGAGTGGGTCAAGTCTATAGAGGGTAGATTTGTGTAGGAAAGGGGGTACGAAAATAAAGTGGATATTGGGGTTTTCGGGGTAACCACTCGGGAGGTCATTATCACACACTACCCTAGAAAGGGGTTTTAATAACAGTTTTGAACTATTATTGAACCGCCCATTATTAAAGCTTTAATAACTCTTGATAACTATCATATATATATATATGTGTGTATGTATGTATGAAAAACTACAAATATTGGGGTAAACTTAGGTTTTAATAATGGTTTGTACATAACGACCGTTGTTAAAAACAACTTTTAATAATGGCTTATACTAAAAATATTGTTAAAACATTAATGAATTAGGGTTTTAATAATTGATTATGCATTTATTAAACTCTAATTAGGATTAAGGGATCACTAAAAGTAACTTTTAACACTATTGTCATAACAACCACCGTTAACACATCACCGATTTAGGGTTTCATTCATTTATGATGCATTTATTAAACCATAATACAGATTAAATAAGCATTAATTAGAACTTCTAATAATAGTTTTTGATTAAAATCATTGCTAAAACACACCAGTTTTACTCATTGATTACGCATTTATTAAACCATAATACACATTAAATAATCATTAAATAGATCTTTAAATAATAGTTTTTTATTACAACTATTGTTAAAACACACCAAATTTAGGGTTTAAATAATTGATTACTCATTTATTTAACCTTAATTTGGATTAAATGAGCATTAAATTCATCTTTCATAATTCTTTTAGAGATAAGCATTATTAAAATTATTACATAGGATAAGAATATAAGGTTTTAATAACGATTCTTACTTAAAACCATTATGAAAACTTCTTATAATAATTGTTTTAGGTAAGAACCCTTATTAAAACTTGTCTTTTAAAAAAAAAATTTTTGTAGTTTTGTGCTAGTCTACATACATAGTTGTATATTCAATTATTTACCAAATCTGTGATGTAAAATAACACCAATTCATATATACATGCATGTATTCCTCCTAAATGATAGTACATATTTTCCATCAATTTGTAATTGGTACATCTTAGTACACTAGGCATACCAGGGAATCAAAATTAGTAGGCATACCATAACTTGGTAGCTCTACACTCCAAAGTTAAAAGTTGATATATCATAACCCAGATGGCTAGAAGACATAGATGAAATATAAACCTTAACATGCATGTAGAATGTACATCCCTAATACCAAATGTATGAGTGTATGTGTTTGGCCCATTGGTCTCAAAGTTCATCAATTTCATCATCATTATATTCCTATAAATTCACAAGTTTTGATTATTAAGTTAGTACTTAAGTAAAGTACCAAATATATATATGTCATAATTAATTAATGAAAAAATATGGAAAAACAAACATACATGGCTTGGATCTATGTTCACTAATTAGTTTTGGAATATTATATTCATTGCTGTACAAACATAGTATTTAAAATCATCACCATTCTATTGCTATGTACATTGTTAAATAAATTTAGTTAGCTCTCTAACGATTAGATATTAATTTGAATTAAAACTCCCATATAAAATCTTTTTCTTCTTACTTACCATTTTCGGCTTATATTCAAGACTCTTTGGGCTTGGGACACCATATCCACCTCTCCTCTAATATGTTCTCCTTAGTACCCTAATAAATAGAGTTAGATACACAATATTGTAACTATATATACCAAAAATAATTAAAGTAGAATATATGCATAAATAAGCTAATGAAGTGAGAAGTAAAAAGTATATTAACAGGTTAATATATTCTTCTCCACCACAACGAGCTTCTACAAAAGGCATGTTATATGTTTGAGGGAATCAAACACATTAATTTTATTTCAATTAGGTTGGACATCGTACAAAACCCAATGTTCACTTGTCAAGTAAGGAATGAGATAAAGCTTGTTGTATCCCTTGCTTAAAATACGATCCACTTGTTAGTTTATGTGCTTGCCCTCTCTTATTGTAGTACTGTTAGATATGTAGCATAGGTACATCAATACAATAGAGGACAACATTCCCTTTTCCGTAGTACAACTAGTTTTCAACCTATGGATGATAATAACAATGCATATTTATTAATAAATAATAACTCACAAAAGAGGTCATAAAATTTTAATGGAACAAAAAGTACTAAAATATGAAATAAATGTAGCATAAACAGAAACACTCATGCTTTACATCCATTCCTGATTATAATTATCACTTATATCAATTTTCAATACCATATAAAGAGTGTCATCCCTCCCAACATACTCAAGACGAATATTAATTGAAATATAATTGTCATTGAGGTAGTTTTGGGCATAGAAAAACAATAAAGCCAGAATTGGTTGTGGTTAGTTCTTCTCCGAAGATGGAATCTTTTGTGGGGAAGATAATTTTTTAGATTTAGCTCTCTTTCCTTTAGCAGTGCCCTCTTTTGTGTTGCTCATTCTACTAGTACCTCTCTTTCCCTTACTCCTAGGAGCATTCTTCTTTTTTGATTCCTTAATTCATAATAACAAATGAAACATAATGAGAATTTTTATATTAATAAGGTATAAAAAATGTAAGTATAAATAAGTTCTAATAATGATGGAGAATGTCATTACCTCTTAAATAGTGAGGCATATTTGATCCATAGGCCAAGACACGAAGCTTCCATAAGATTCTAGCATTGTGGCTTCCTCACCGCCTTCTTTATAACAAGGGAAAGGCATAATGCCAATGATCAAAGTGTCAATACTTATTAACTTTGTATTTAGGGCCAAGTTATACCCATACACTATTTTTGTTTGGGTACTAAGATTAATGCATACCCTTCATTTCGCCAAAAGAGTTGAAAGGTCATTCGCTAGCAAATCACACTTATGCAAACCTTGAAATAAAATATTATGCATTATTAATTATTTATGACAAAAAATACATTTAATAATAATTCATAATTTGTAATGCTTACTTTGGGAAGATAAGAAAGACGTGCATTAACTTCAAAACTGTCTCTAATACTATATGCATTGAGATTTGATAAATTACAACTCTTACTCCATTATTCCTATCCATTCAAATGCCATATTTAATTTCTGGGTGAGGACACCCACTTGCGCATTGGTGCTATGAGAACCATAAGATCGACCATACATGCTCATTCTTGTAACCCCTAGTCTAAGACCCCTGTGTCTTCTAGGGTGTTCTACAATTCCTGTAGCCTTTGACACAATGTTATATTGGTCCCCACCCTCCACAAAATGTGACATTTCAAGTTCGTCCTGTAATGTATGTAATATATTTAAATTTAGCTTATAGGAATAAACGTAATATAATATTTTGCATAAAGAAAACTAAGTAAGGTTAGAGATATCTACAAACTTACAATTTCTTTGGTAGCACCTTCTACACCTTCATTAAGATATTCATCTTTTGTTGCTCCAGCCTTCTTCTATAATGTACTAATATTGATGGACGAAGTACATGGATTCAAGTCCTAGGCTATGAGCTATAAATAAAAAATTAATTTTACAATAAAAATATTATTATAACATTAGACTTGAAAATTTAAATAGATAAATCAAAATCTCATACCAATTCTTCTTCAAGGCCTACATAGCCTTTGTGAGCCATATTATGCTGATACTTATTTTACTTAGCAACCTCTTTATTTTTTCCACTTTTTTCCTATATTAAAAGTCAAAATATTAACTCATGGTTATTTAAATATCAATGAAATATTCTTAATTAAAAAGTTTATTTATAATTTATTGAATACCTTAAAATCCTCCAAAATACAATATGCAATAAATTGGTTCTAACGGTCTTGATCAATAAAACCATAATGTTTAGGTGGGTTTTGGTGTAGATATCCATCTCTTTTTCTATACATTTTTCTGCATACCATGTATGCCCTAAATGCTTTTAGATGATCACCACAATGTCTTAGAAGCCATTTCTTCCTCATCTCTAGGACATTGAAAACTCTATAAAATAAGACATATATATGTATATCGATGTTAATGTATTGAAATCAATAAAATTTAACATAAAAAGATGATTGAACAAAATAGTATATTTACCATGACTTCCTACAAAATATGCTCCTTGTGACCTTTAGAACTTTCTTCCAAGTATTATAGGAAATAGGAACATGATTACGCGTGATGGGTGAAATGTATGCTAGAAAATGTCTACATATAGGCCAATAGGAAGATTATAAGTATTCTATCCCAACTCGACTTGTTTTCCTCTATTCTACATGTCGGTGATGATTCTCATACTAGTAGGTCCTCATTTTCTTTCTTTATCACTATTATCTCTATCAACTTTTTTATTAGCTATATATCTATGAAATGTAAATAAATAAATTATGTTAGAATGTTATGTAATCACTTGCATGAGCTAAATTATTTTTTGACACGATACATATTTAATGTGGAAGGTCAAAATATGCATTTAAAAAATAAGCACACATATCATGTGTTATAATATTATTAACCTCATTGGCTTCTTCTCCTTATTTCTTTTCTTTTTGTTTTTGGATTGGCTTCCAGATATGATATATATATATATATATATATATATATTACTTCATGATGATCATCCCTTACATATATTTTCTCCTCATTAATGCTATTTTTATCATCATTCATTGATTGAGTTGCTTGTACAACTGAAACAGACTCATTATCCCAATTGGTATCATTTTTATCATCACTCATTGGAATTTCTTTTCTTCATAGATAGTATCATATACCATATTTTATTAACTAGATCAGTGAGAAAGAATTCTTGTGTTACTTATGATGCTAGGATGAATATTTATGCTTGCCCTATTGAGATATACTAATATGAATCTATCTTCATATCTAACTCCATAGCTATTATCAACCCATCTGTAGTCGAATATAAATACTTTATATATAGTGTAATCTAACTCCCATATCTATTTAACCACACTATAATAACTCATATCTACATAGGTTAGATTCTTATCCCTTGCACTAACAACATGCATTGCCTCAACCACTAAAGTTACCCCACTATTTCACATTATACTATTCTCATCTTGTTATTTTGCACAAAAGTGTAACCATTGATGGCATAAATGGTATATGAGAAAACTTTATGATGAGATTTTTGAGACAACTAATGTAGGGTTTCAGAAATTAAAGTGGAGAAATGTCCAATGAGTAAAATGATGTAATCTCTTAGATAATTGATAAAGGAATGATTATGTTTATCGATTATCTATTTATCAATCTTTGATAGATTTTCAATCCTTATAGAAAGCTTATGTTCTTTAATATATGGCTGGACATCATCATTGTTGTATAATACATCTAAATGTGATTTATAGAATATGTCAGGGTCTACATGCCTAAGTCATTTGTCCCTAATACCCCATCCTTCAGTTTTTCCTACATGTCCAGACTTAGGAATACCAAGAGCTTTAGCATTTGACAAGTACTTTATGCAAAATTCAATTACATCTTTTATAAGGTAACTCTAAACAATACATCCTTTTGGCTAATATCAATTATTCACGTATTTTTTTATCAACTTTATAAACTACTCAAAGGGGTACATCTAATGCTTATGAATAAGGTCTTAGCATTTTTATCTCATAAACAAAATGAACAGTTATATGTACCATAATGTTTAATAATGAGGGTGGAATGTATATTTTAATATGGTACAAAGTAATCACAATACCTCTTTATAAGGCATAAAAAATATCAATATGTACGAATTTAGAGTAGATTGTGTTAAAGAACTAATAAAGCCTCGTCATAGTAATTCAAAAATGCTTCGGTAAAATTCCACATATCGCTATTGGCAACAAGTGTTTCATCAAATATGACAATCATGAGACTTCCTGTTAATTAATTTCAACTATTTCATTTACACTAGCCTTCTGATATCTAAAGAATACCCTTCTGGAACCTTGACCCTATTATATAATTCAAAAACTGTAATTTCTCTTTTCTGGAGAGTGTATGACACATTAGTGGTAAATATGTTCTTCTTCCATTGCCTTGTGATGATATTTCCTATCTAATACCCATTTTTTCTTTATCCATTTAACCATTGATGCCATATTTAGTATGTCATGGAACATTAAGTTATGTAACAATAAGGCTATCACATATATTTTTATCAATAAACATCACAAGCATGTCTCATGTATAAAGATTCCCAATAAAGAAGTTAAAAGAATATAGACACCTTTTTCCAACAAAATGATGGGGGTTTATCTTTATTCTTCTTCCTAAACTTGACACTCTAATGTTTCATCTTTAAATATACTTATCAACATATCAACTAGATTGGTGCCTACCCTTCTTCTAAGGAGCCATTGAAAGCTTTCCTTTGCCTATGATAATGGTGATTCTTGGATAAAAATATACAATACCCAAGAAAAATAGTCTTCTGGCCATGTGTTAGCTAAAAAAATGAAGTATACTCACCACATATCAGCCATACGCCAAAATATCATTTAGAGTATAGAGAAACATTGCTCTCAAAGTGAAATTTTCTTCACTAAATGCATCAAACAACACCCATTTCCCAGAAGAACTTTAATTCATCAATCAGAGATGCCAAATAAATATCGATATTATTCTCTGATTGGTTTAGCCCTAAAATGAGTAAAGGAAGCATCATATACTTGTGTTTCATGTAGAGCCATACAGGTATATTTTATATAGCTAAAATCACTAGCCATCTATTGTATGTGCCTTGAATTTGCAGATTCATTCCATATGTAGAAAGCACAAGATGCATGTTTCTTACTTCTTTACAAAATTTAGGGAACAAGCCATTAATCATCATCCATTATGGAGAATTCTATAGATGTCTAAGAATCCCATCATCCATATTCTCATTAGTATGGCACCTCAAGTTCTTAGCATCTTGGACATCATTAAACATCCGGCGAAATCTTGGTGTTATAGCAATATACCATAATACCTTATCTGGCACCTTGTTATTCTTATATCATGATGCTTTGCATTCAGGATTAATACAACTATCTAAAGATGCATTCTCATTGCGAAATAATGTAATAATCATTAGGGCATGCATGTATCTTCTCATAACTTATATCCATAGATGAAAGGATCTTCTTTGCTTCATAGGTATGATTGAGTAGAACATTATCATTAGGAAGAATATCCTTTACAAGTGTTAATAATTCTATGAAACTCTTATCACTCCATCAGTTACATTATTTTAAGTTGTACAACCTTAAAGTAGGAGATAATTGAGAAAATATCTTACAATCACCATACAAAGGTTTCCCTAAGTCACTCAATAATTTCTTGAAAATTTGTGGACAATCCTAAACACTTTCCTCAGCCTTTTAAGTCATCTCCTATAATGAATCTCCCTCATAGTTCTCAAATGATGATCTATTACTTTCCCTCCTAACTTCCTCATTATCATATTTAAACTCTCTCCTACCATACCATATCCAATGAGTGTAACTTGTATCAATTCTATACATAAATATATGATCTCTCAAATCATCAATGTTGACACATTGAATATAATCATAGTTTAAATAAGGGCTAACTATTCTACTAGAGTCTCAAGCATGTTCAACTGCAAATTTAATGAAAAACTCCGCTCCTTCATTATATTATGTAGACAAATGATTTGCAAAAAAACTTATTGTAATCCATAGTTTTTTTAAATCTAGATGTATCCCACATAAAATTAATTATTACAAATCAATTCAATTATAAAAAATAATTCACAAATTGTTCATGCTTAGAAAATATTAATATATAATGTATCATACTATTTAGTGTATACACACACACACACACACACACACAAATCATTCTAAAACATTTCAAAATACATATTAATACATAAGTCGCTCATACTTAGAATGAGTTCATATATATATATATATATATATATATATATATATATGCATAGCAAAACTTTATAAAATGGTTCAAAATATAAAAGATATACATACTACGGGGTTAAAGTAATAACAACACTATATACATCAAAAGTTTGTTAAAGCCCAAAAACCTAACTAAGAAAGCTCATGACCATAATACTAAATCTACCAGTTACCTTTTGGAGCTCGGTTAATAAATATCACTCTTAGAGTCCACTCATCTATCATCTGGTCCATCACATCATCAATAGAGAGTCTAGTCACAGATACTATAGGGTAACTAGGGGAGGTACTCCGAGGTAAGCTATGATAAAGCCTCCACTTATCATCAATCATCATCAACTCTCTAGCTATCCAATCATAATTCTTGGCAAACTCCTTACCCTCAACAAATCTCAGGTGTGGTGCATTAGCATGGTGGAAAAACTAACGTAAAAAACTAAATGTAGCCAATGACCATGGCTTTGTTTTTAGCAAGGTCAGTAAGTGATATGATCTAAAATGGATCATACAATGAGCCACTCATAAACAAGAAACCTAGCTCATTATATAAGCATATAACATGAGCCCGCAGATTAGCATCAAGCGCTACGCATAGATATGGTGGAGGGTATGTAATAGCAATGCACGCAACATAACTACCTACAAATGAGAAAAACCATTAAATATTATCATTAAGGTTGTTCTCAAAAGGATCTAGATTACAAAGTATGTAAACTCTTCAACTAGCTAGATAAATCAAAAATATATTCTACCATATCTTCATAAACTATATAAAGTTTATGATATAAATGTGTCTTTCCATATAAATAAAATATAAATTACCAAAATATTCTATATTATATGTTCAAGATTTTATAATGTCATCCTTTCATTTATACCCACTAGATTTGTAATTGAGTTAAGTTGAATCAAACTTTCTTCTATTATACTTTGCATGATTAAAATAAGGACATAATCTTAACTTATTTATTAAATAAACAAGCTAGGTCAAACTACCTTCTAATCATTCAATCTCGATATAGTAAAATCAAGTAGATATTAATAAGATAATATATATAAGTTAAGTATAATACTATGATATTATTAAAATTTTAGTTGAGAATAATGTATAAAATAGTTTGTTATAAGATAACATACTAATTGTCATATTTTATATAATAGATGCTAAATCCTAGCCCTAACCTAACCCTAATAAATCATAATAAAAACCAACCCTAAACCTAATAAACCCTAATACTAAGCCTAACTAACTATAATTAAACCATAATAAATCCTATATCTTATTATTGTTGTTGTTGTTGTTGTTTTTGTTATTGTTGTTATTTTATTAGTACACATGATTATTTTAGCTAATTGAATTATCTACTTTTATTTATTTATTTATTTATTTATTATTTTCTATGTCTATTTAATCCTCATCAAATAAAAATTATTAACATTCTACTCTAATTGAAAATTTCATTTAATGATGTACATATATAAATTATATTTTTATTTAATTATATGGTGTTTCCTAACATCCTAGTATCCTATACTAATTAATAAAAATGTGTGTGTGTGTGTGTATATATATAAAATTTTTGCAAGCGACATTCCTAATAATTTTAAGTATTTTATTTCTTTTGGTAATTAAACACTACAATGGGGTATGTGTATATGTGTGTGTGTGTGTATTTAAATCCACTCAACACATTCATGTTAATAGCATTGACAAATTCAACAACAAATAGTAACATTTTTTTACCAGCATATTCAACAACAAACAACAACATTTTTCAACAACAAATTGTAATTTTTGAATAACAAACACTATAACCTACTTCAACATGCATGATTTTATATATAATAAAAGAATAAGGTAGGAAATAATAAAAACATATATAGGAGAAGGAGCGGTGGTGAGTAAGAGGAGTAGTAGCAACTACCTACAAACATGGCAGAGCAAGAAGGACCAAGTGCTTGTATGGCCAAGAGCGAGATGTGCAACGAAGAGAATGAGTGGTGTGTAAGAGAATGAGTGGTGGTTGCCAGGAGTTGAGAGGAGGAGGAGCGGTGGTGCACAATGTGATGGTGCAAGGATTTATAAGAGAATGAGTAAAAGAGGAAAGGTGTTAAACGAATGAGAGTATGAAATTTATTTTTTCATAAAAACAAGACCTCAACAAAAGAAGAGGTGGATGATTGGTGTTTTAATAACTATTCTTATAAGAACCATTATTAAAAGTTCTTTTAATAATGGTTCTCGTAAACAACCATATGAAATTTTTGTATGGAGGTTTTAATAACAATTTTATCCTATAACCATTATCAAAACTTCCTTAACTATCCCATGCATTAATTTTTATCCTTGTTGCAACGGTTTAAAAAAAAAGACTATTATTATTTCCTATTTTCATAGTAGAGATAGTTGGGAGTTAGGCTGTAGGGAGTTCAGCTGAGTATGGTGATGGTTCTTGATTCAAGGAAGCCTGGGGTTAATTAAGATGAGGAGAGAAGATTAAGTCCACGTTGGTAAGATTAGGGTTATGAGGGGAAAACCCTAGTGGGCGATGGAGATCATAGATGAGGGAAAAAGGAGAGCAGGCCATGACCCATGAATATGAGGCTTTTAAGGTCACACTTAGGTTGGTAGAAAGTGTTGGAGGTCCCAAGAATCATTGGAAGTCCCAAGAATCATTGGAGGGTTACCTAGCATTTATATTTTTGTTCTATATGTTATAAAACCCTTGGTTTATAATAATCTATGGAAAAGACATTAACTACTCATAGTGGAACACCACATAGGTTAGGACCGTGTGCAATATATTTACTGGTCCACCGGTTATAATAGTTTTCAAGAGCATTCTACTTTGGAGTATAGTATATACATACTGGTCCATAGGTTATAATAGTGGTTAGGTGCATTTTTTTAGGATGGTATTAGGTTTATTGGTCCATATATCATAATAGTGGTCGAGAGGGTTCTACCTAAGATGATATAGTGGCCGTTCCACCGGTCATAATAGTGGAGATCCTCGAACCTATATGAATATAATTTGAGAGATGTGTAAATATGGTACTAAAGGTTTTAAACTCTGATAAGGGTAATTGATCTATCACAATTTGTTGGGTACATTATGTTTGTGTTCTGTGATGCTATACTCTAATTTAGCTATATTGTTACCTTAGTACGTAGTGTATCAATCACCCTTATTATGAGTGCTGCTCATTCCCATGAGCAGTGGTCCTTCATGTGTTTGTGTAGGCAGATGATAAGGCTTTAGAGGACTATACTACATATGATGACTTGGTTGGGGGTAGGGTGATGCCTTAGACTTTTAGGTTGAGGCTGGAGAGATTGTAACCCAAATTCTTTCTCCTTAGTACCTTATGTTTTCCTAGTAATGGAACCCTATCATGTATTTCTATTTCTCCCAGGTATTAACACTTGACTTTCGCTTGTTCTAGTATTTTTTATATTTCAAGGTTATACTCTTTCACATTTTAATATATTTCTATTATGATACTATATTTTTGTTGATCTTTTAGCCTTATGGTTAGTATGAGGTTGTTTAGGGTCCAGACTTATACTGATTATGGCAGTAATACTCTCTTCTTGTTGTGTACCCCCTTTTTGGTGTGTGATTTTTAAAACAAATGAATATTTTTAATTTTGATTTTGGAGGGTGTTAAAAAGGTTGCACTAGCTGGCCATGCATCTTTCCTTCTCTCGGCAACTTGCATATACATGGTTGTGTTGAGGGTATGTTGAGGCAATGTAAAATTTTGAGTCACTGTGTGTTCATCCGATAGTTACATGGATGTGCAAGGCTACACTAGTTGGCCATGCAACTTTTTTTCTCTCAAAGATTTGATGATTAAGAGTTGTGCGACGGTGTAGCTGGTTGTGCTCCAGCCATACAACACCCATTTATTCCTCCTCTTACTTCCTTTGCTCCTCTTTTTCATCTCTTTCACTTTCTTCACTTCTCCAAAAACAAGTGCAGTTGATTATCTTCATTTAATGACTTCCATATTTTTTTTTTCTAATTCCATGCACCACTTCCTTGAATTTTTGTCTTTATGTGAAATTTCGTGAAAATAATTACCAAGAGAGTAGTAACATAAAAATGATGCCTAATAAGATTAAAAAAATGAAGGTAAAGAAAAATAAAAATATGGAAAATATTTAGTTTATCAACTCCCCTATGCTTACTCTTTTCTTATCATCAATAAAAACTCCAAACAACAAAAAAGAAAAGAAAGATAAAAGGGAGTGGTATCAAAGCCTTATAATATAAAATGGACTACACAAGCAAGTTAAACAACCACTAAATCAACCTATAATATGAGCATTAATAGTAAGAAAATGAAAATAATGTTGTGAATACTCCTCATTCCTAGCTCCCAAATCAGTATTAGTATGACACTCTATAAAGGTTTAGGATAACATATATGCACATCTTTACAAGAAAAGAATTTAATAGAGAATTAAACTTCCTAACTTTCGTTAATATGCTCATTTGTGTATATGTTTCTCTCAAAATTCTCTCTGCCAATTGTGATCAACCATAAGCTTTCATTGATTCCCATTCTCCGCCACTCAAAGCCATTATGCAACATAAAAATCATAAGGTCTTATTGAAGGTGTAATGGGTCTAGGGTAATTTGTAGGACAATTTTATGATTGTAGTTAATGGCCTAAAAAATGGAGTGATAACAATACAAATATTTCTTAGAATATGTGATTAATAATATGCCATCATACTCCAAAATATACCAACATTTGCCATCAATTCATCCCTACCTACTTGAATCATAAGATTAATTTGCCCACATCTTAATTTTAACACTTTTATTCATTTATTCATCTTCTTTTCCCCCTCTCCCTCTCTCTCTCATTTGTATATGTTTTTTTATAATGAATATATAAATGAAACAAAGGGTAAGATAATAAAAAAGAATGAAGATATATTTCTGGTCATTTTCTTAGCACAAAAATCTACCAAACTCTTCTTTGTTACACTCATATGATTATTATTGGCATTCCTACATTATAATGCATTTAAGAGTTAACACTCCCTTGTTTTTGGACAAGGCTAGGTAATAACTCAGGAATATGGCCGCCGATGTATGTTTTTGATTAAATAATTAGGTTTTAGGCTCAAAGAGGTTAAGAAAAGGAATTAAATGCTATTTGATAGGTTATTTGGCTAATGTAGCTAAGAAAATAAAACATGTGCCTTAATCATCTTAATGCATGCATAAGTTATATATAGCCTTAAAGAGAATCCATGCAAGTTCTAGTTTCAAACATTAAGGGAGAATACAAACAATCAAGAATCAACAAGACCGTAAAAATGATGGAAAGTATATAAGGTTCAAGATCTCACTGGTTCTTTTGCTACTAAGTCTAATTCCTATTTCTCAATAATAAAGATGAACCTCAAGAGTGATAAAGTAATAAGTGGTTTCAGAGTCAATCAATTAGAGAGTTTATGTTTGAAATATTTCAAAAATTTTTTTTTACTTGCTCACAGTTTATAGGTCTCATTAGTGTATGGTCAAGCTATATAGAGAATTCTATTAAATTTTCATCATTAACTTGCCCTTTCCCTTTTTTTTCATCATAAGGAACACCAAAAAAAACAAAAAAGAAAAAGAAAATACAATGGGAAGAAAGAAAGAAAAATAAAAATACACCAAGCTAATAGGAAAATAAAGAGAAGCAATGAAAATGGCAAGTGGTAAGCTGAGGAAAAACCCCCTATACTTAAAAAATACATTATCCTTAATGTGTGCATATAGGAAAAAGTGGGGGAGGAAAAAAGTACACTAACTACAGGGATGGTGGGGGTTGAAAATTGTGCTCAAGATATCATCGATACATTTGTTACATCATGATATTCATTTGGTTTATAGGGGCGACAGAATCCTTGAGACTAGCAATTTAGGCTTCTAACATGTCAAATCGTGTATCAATACACTAAAGTTGGGCATCATAAGATGTGTCAAGAGAATAAGGGCCTAGATTTGTTCCAAAGGATGGGGGTGGTGTAAGAGGAAGCAATGATGAAGAAGGTGCTTCACCAATGGTGTCGAACTACTCATCTTACGGGGGGAACATGTTTACTAGGGCGAGGTGTGGTTAATTAAGGTAATAAATTTGCTTTTTTGTTACTAATTAGAGTGGTGAAAGATTTGTTAGGTAACAGATACCATGCCTCCTAGTTATAGAAAATTTAAAAATATAGCACATCTTACACAATGAGTTTCATATTTTTCAAGTTGTTAACCTTAGATACATGATATGACTCTTAAAAATTTATACTTAATTAATTTTGATAATTGTTGTGAATTATTTACTTACAATTGTTTGTCTTATTTGGTGGATAAATAGGAGTGTAATGCAGCATATGGACTCTATGGATCTTTGGATGCAGATACTGGAGTGTATAGATTATATATCTGGAGTGTGCAGATTATGTAATTTTTGTTAATTAATTGTAATCCCATATGATGCATTCGCCGGTCAAATTGGCTAATGGAAATTAGGTCGGTTGTATAATCCGCCACCCGGTCCTTAATTATGGACTAGTTGGATTGTGGATTAATCAATCCTTAATAGCCATGATTAGCTAAAGTTTTTAGCTTATGGGAATTATGTCTCAAACTTACCTTGTATTTGGGGAATTTCTATTATGTGTTATTGGGCTGGTCGACTTATTTCTACGACCCAATTTGTCAGCCCATCCCGTTGTATTGCTGGCTGGCTGTGTGTCTCGTCTGGGTTGTATTGTGTGGGTATTTTATACACTCTGTTATACGGTCTGTAATGCTAGTATAAAAAGGCCATGTAAAGTGTAATACGTAGATAATTTTTTGACATAATACAATTGCTGAGTTTTTCTCTTGATCCTTCTCACGACTTATCTCTCTCTCTCTCTCGGCGAACCTCTCACTTGCTCTTCTTCTCTGTGTCTGCTCTCTCTTGCTTTGATCGATCTTGATTATTCTTTCTTCGATTTCAATTGCCGTTGTAAAAACTGTGCCTCTGAATCTTTGGATCTTCCTTTGGAGTTTTTTTCCTTAGGTTGAGCCGGTGAATCAAACTTTACGCTCGATTAATCTTTCAATCCTTTAGTGAAACCCTAAAAGGTTTCCATCATTTGGTATCAGAGCCTCGATTATTTGAGTGCTCGTAGTTTCTTTGTTACTGCTAAGTTTTTCTTCAATTTTGAATCGATATTTGTTGTTTTTGCTAACCCTATTTTGAGGTGTGAAATTTTAGGGTTTACAACGACGAAGGCTGTGTCGATTTTCGTTGTTTCGGAACCGGCGGTTGAAGTAATTTTTTCCGCTCTCTCGAAGTTTCCAAAAGAAACCCTAATCGACCTAGGGTTTAGTCAAGAATTTGAAACTTGACCGACTTTGCGACAAATTTGTTGTTGGTAACCTCGATTCATAATTTTTCTTGTTAAATACTACTGTCTGCTATAATTACTTTCCAATTTCTTTGCAATATTATTTTTTCGTTAATAAGTACTCAGGTGAAATAACCAGTGAACCGTTGGTTTCGAGAAAAGGGTAAGACCTCTAAGAAGAGGGGTCCCCTTAATAAGTGGATTATTTGCTTAAGCAGACGCGGTAATATCGTTCCCTTTTACGTAGTCATTTTTGTCGAGTTATTATTGGCTTGAATAAGTTTGAGTAAGCTATACTATTGCTATTTCTGTTAATCATTGATACTGTGACACTTCTTATAATTAGTCTGTGTGTTCAGTTTGTTTGAAGTTATTAAATAAATTGATTCTGTTAATTAATTACGGCTGTGTTAGTTGTTTAAGTCAAAGAATTTCATTATGTCTAACAATGGTCAGTCTGTTAATCAATCTGTTTCCAGTAATGACCTATTAGAAACTCTTAGGACTTTTCAAGAACAAATGACTGCTCAATTTGCTATTTTATCTGCTAACCTAGAACAAAGACTAGGAGAACAGGAAATAAGGATCAATGAATTGCAACATAACAGAGTTGAAACTAATCAAGCAGGAGTATTAGGAAGGGCTCCTATGGACCCTAGGATTAGAATTCCAACCATAGCTAATCTAGAAGAGTTGGAAAATCAAGTATCTAACAATAGTGATAGGATGCCTAAGCAGAACAATAGGCAAGATAGGGAATTAGAGTTCATTGATAGGAATTTGAATAATCTTAAGCTTAGTATACAAGGTTTTAATGGCAGGAATGACCCTGATTATTATTTTGAGTGGGAAAGGAAAATAGAACTAGTGTTTGAGTGTCATAATTATTCTGAGGAAAAGAAAATTAAGGTGGTTGTAGTAGAATTTACTGAGTATGCGTCCTCTTGGTATCATAATTTGGTGTTAACTAGAAGAAGGTGTGGGGAACCACGTATATAGACTTCGGAAAAAATTTTAAACTTTAATGAGAAAGAGGTTTGTGCCAAGTTACTATTATAGGGAATTACATAAGAGATTGCAAACAATTAGTCAAGGAGTGAGGACAGTGGATGATTATTATAAGGAATTAGACGTTTTGATTATTAAGACAGGAGTTATTGAGGATGATGATGCTACCATGGCTAGGTTTCTGAGTGGATTAAATTCAGAGATAGCTGATAAAGTAGAATTATATCCTTGTGGGACTTTAAATGAGATGGTAAATATAGCTACTAAGATAGATATTCAATTAAGGAAATCTAGGCAATATAAACCCCCTAAGATTGGATTTAAGACTATAGTAAGGAGAAATTTTTGAGGAACTACTTCTAGAAACTGGAAGAATACTAGTAAGGTTGACTCTAAAGGTAGAAACAATGAATTCAAGGTAGGACATAAGTTTGAAAAGGGTAAAAATGTGATGAAAAACCCTGTGAATGGACCAAACAGAACTAGGATATTAATGTGTTAGATGTCAATTAGGACATATAGCTTCTGAATGTCCAAACAAGAGAAACATCTTAATTAGAGAATCTGGAGACATAGAATCTGATCTAAAGAAGAAGATGAAGAGGTTAGTGTAGTCAGAGAAGATGATAGTGATCTAGAGGAAGAAGTAGAATTGCCAGTGAGTAGGGATCTTTTTGTAGTAGTAGGGCTTTAAACAGTAATAAATTACTTGATTCTAATGCTATATAGAGAGAAAATATATTTCATACCAGATTTTTAATTGATGATAAGTGTTTTAACATGGCCATAGATAGTGGTAGTTGTATTAATGCTACTAGTACTCTATTAGTATCTAAATTAGGTTTAACAACTACTAAACATCCAAAACCATATAGATTGCAATGGCTTAATGAGTTGGGAGATATGCTTTATTAAATGCTGCTAATACTACTTTGTTAGGTTTTATAGTATTAAACTATTATACTTAGAAGATCTTGATTTTAGAGAAATTTATAAAAAGTGTGAAGTTTCAACACAAGGAAAGTACTTTATTAATGAAGGTTATTTGTTTAGGGAAATAATAGAACTTTTCATTCTACAACTAATAAAACTCCATTTGAAATTGTGTATGGTTTTAATCCTTTAACTCCTTTAGACTTAAGTCCTTTACCTCATGGTGAATTAAAAAAATTTGATGCGGCATCTAGAGCTGATAATATGAAAAGGTTACATGAATCTGTAAGTCAATAGATCAATAAAAGAGTGCAACAGATGACTGAACATGCTAATAAAAGAAGGAGAATAATGATTTTTAAACCTGGAGACTTAGTATTGGTACACCTTAGGAAGGAGAGAATTCCAAATTTTAGAAAGTAAAAAGTGGATTCTAGAGGAGATGGACCATTTACTGTGTTAGAGAAAATTAATGATAATGCTTATAAGATTGATTTACCTGTTAAATTTGGGAATGTGAGCAACACTTTTAATGTGGCTGATCTTAGTCCATTTCTGGGACTTATTCAGGTTTCAGAGGCAAAACCTTTTCAAGAAGAGGGGAATGATATGAATCTTAAAAATTTATGCTTAATTAATTTTGATAATTGCTATGAATTATTTACTTACAATTGTTTGTCTTATTTGGTGGATAAATAGGAGTGTAATGCAGCATATGGACTCTATGGATCTTTGGATGCAACTGCTGGAGTGTGCAGATTATGTAATTTTTGTTACTTAATTGTAATCCCATATGATGCATTCGCCGATCGAATTGGCTAATGGAAATTAGGTCGGTTGTATAATCCGCCACCCGGTCCTTAATTATGGACTAGTTGGATTGTGGATTAATCAATCCTTAATAGCCATGATTAGCTAAAGTTTTTAGCTGATGGGAATTATGTCTCAAACTTACCTTATATTTGGGCAATTTCTATTATGTGTTATTGGGCTGGTCGACTTATTTCTGCGACCCAATTTGTCAACCCATCCCGTTGTATTGCTGGCTGGCTGTGTGTCTCGTCTGGGCTGTATTGTGCGGGTATTTTATACGCTTTGTTATACGGTCTGTAATGCTAGTATAAATAGGCCATGTAAAGTGTAATAAATAGATAATTTTTTGATAGAATACGCTCTGTGTGTCTCGATCCTTCTCACGACTTGTCTCTCTCTCTCTCTCTCTCGGTGAACCTCTCACTCACTCTTCTTCTCTATGTTTGCTCTCTCTTTCTTTGATCGATCTTGATCATTATTTCTTCGATTTCAGTTGCCGTTGTAAAAACTGTGCCTCTAAATCTTTGGATCTTCCTTTGGTGTGTTTTTCCTTAGGCTGAACCGACGAATTGAACTTTGCCCTCGATTAATCTTTCGATCATTTCATGAAACCCTAACAGGTTTCCATCAATACATCTTGGGAAGGTCAACTATGATACATTTTATGTCGTATCTAAGCTGTTGAGCAATGTACATTATAATTCCTCCAATGATGATATCACCAATAATGCTAGTACTAGCATTACTTAGGTGATCCACTAGATTATACCCTCCATCGAGGGAAGAATCCTAGAGCATAAAATAGAGAGCCTATAGCTCTAGCTTGCTCACATTCCCTTGTCTCTCTCCCCAACCAAAAAGTGTCTTTGTCAACAGCTGTTGAATTTACCTCAATGTAGAGTTAGAGTTATAGATCAAAGAGGCCCTAGTGTTGTGTCAACTGTAAAGTTTAGGAGCACATCTTCATTTTATCATAGACATTTGAGCCCAAAATGCTCGAGGATCCCAAACTTGGTGATCCTCAGTGAAAAGTCTTAGCCCCACAGTACAAGAATATAGAGAACTATGTTAATAACATTACATGACTCATTAAAGAGTCTAAATGACCATATATTCAACAATTCGATTGATAGTGAATGAGTTAAAAAACCAAGATTAAGTCCTTTTCTCATATAGTTGACATGTGCAAAGAAGCAGGAGAGACCACCTCTAGTTAACAAATAATGGACATCATCTTTGATCCCTAACTTCTAGAGACATGTCTAATTAAAGTATCATGTGTATGTTATGTTTCATCAAGATATGGCATCATCATTCTCTTGGTGAACTAAACACACAAATACAATGCCATAAGAATCAAATGATTGCGTATTTAATGCTCTACCTCTTCTTAGGGATTATTATTGTTGTTGTTGTCACAATGATTCTCCTTTATTTTCCGCTACAATTGTTTTTGTGTGCTTCTTAGATGCCGTTTCTGAATAGACCTTACAAATTTGACACTAGAATACCAAATTTTAGAAGTTATGTAATAAAAATAGGGAATATAAATTTCAAATCTTTTACTAAGATACACAAAACAAATTAAACTAAGAAATTAAAGGAAAAATGGAAATCAAATCATAATTAAAAAAAATTCTTGCCCTACAATGGTGCTGCTATGGGGTATGTGTAGTGTTATATGGCTATATAGTGAGCTTTTGCTGCTCGATTTATGCTACTTATGCACTGCTGTATAGGTTACCCGTGTACTAGTTGAATGTGTGCACACAAGAGAGGTTATACGTGTAGAGTTGAAGCCAAATTGAGTTGAAGGCATGCAATGGAGTGGATGAATAGTGTGAAAGTGAGTGGAGATGTAGAGCATGTAGAGTTGAGGTCAAATGGTGTGGAAGACATAGAGTGGAGGGTGTGCAATGTCATGGATGAATGGTGCATAAGGGAGTGGAAAAGTAGAGCATGTAGAGTTGAGGTCTAAAGGAGTGGATGGTGGGGTGGAGGGTGTAGTGTAGAATGTGTAGTGTGGTGGTACACAAATTGTGTAGTGGAGATGTGGTGGAGCATGCAGTGGAGTGCGAGTGTGTAGTGCAATAGAGGTGAGGTTGTGTGTGTAGGGTTAGAAGGATTGAAGGTGAGGAGGTAATGTAGGCTAAAATGGGCGGCATGAGGCAAAAATTGGGTATGTGTTTTATATATATGGTGAGACGCATAACTGTGTGGCATTGCATAGTGGGACCGTGCAAAAAAATCTACTCTCAATATGGTAGGCGTGAGGAAGCACGGGTGTGCCAAATCACCATAGGTTGGTTGTGAAAAAATTGAAGGCTTGTAGATTTTAGTGGAATATCGCACGACCATGTGATGGACAGTAACATGGCTGTTTGGTGCTCTAGCTCTCAAAATTATGTTCCTAGGGGTCACACAACCGTGCTCCAGGCCATGCCTTGGCCGTTCAAGCTTCATTTTAGCTTATTTTTAGCTCATGTTGCCACAAATTTGATTCTTCATCCCTAATTTGCTGCTTTTTATGTTGTATCATAGTAGGAATTGCTAAAAAATTGCAAAGAAAAGAGAAAAATATAAGCTAAAAGCTAAAATAGAATATGAAAAAAACAAAAATCTTATAAAAACATGGGCTGCCTACCATGGAAAACTTGTTTAAGGTCCTTAGTGAAATGCCCCGAAAATTTATAATTTTATAAATTATATTTAAATGATATTTTATTAGAAAAATTATTTAAATAATTTACTTTTATTAAAATAAAAAGGAATTCATTACGAAAAATTAAGAAGAATTTTGTAAGTATTTTTATTAGAGAAATTTTGGTATTTTGGATAATTAAATATGTTATTTTGAAAATTAATTAAATAAATTATTTTATTTAAAATAAGAATGAGAAAATAGTATTAATTTAATAATAATTTTATAAATAATTTAATTAGAGGAATTTAGGGTGTTTTGCTAATTAAAATAGAATTTATGGAATATCTTTTAAAAATTCTAATTTGGCTTAAAAAGGGATTTAAAGATTATTTTATTTAAATATTATTGTTTTTAAATATCCTAAATACTTAGATTAATTTAATTGGCCCTAACCTAATTATTTTTTTCTCCTTTCCTTTTTCCTTTTCCTTTTTCTTTCTTCCTTTTTCCTTTCCTTTTTCTTTCTTTTTCTTCTTTTCCTTTTCTCCCCGGACTGGGCTTGCCGCGGCCCAGTTCTTCTTTTTCTTTTCTTCTTCCTCTTCGGCCCGACCCAACCTGCGCCCGTCACCCTTCGTCCCCCTTCCAGCGCCGTGTTTTGCTTCAGTTTCCACCAAAACTCATTGTTCTAATTAATGAACTTACCTCCTCGCACCCGACCGTCCCAGCCTGCCTCTCCTTTCTTCTCTCCCCGAACCGTCGGTCCGCCTCCTTTTCTTCTTCCTTCTTCCTCCCCTCTCCTCCGTCGACGCTGCTGCAACTCCCTCCCCCGAAAATGGTGTCTTCGGCTACGGTGATTAATACCGGCCGTTTCTTTCCTCTTTGTCTTCCTCTTAACTCCAGGAATAAATTGGCATAATTATTGGACGTTAAATATTGCCCGTTTCCTCTCCCCAGCCTCGCGAAACTTTGAATCCACCCAAACGTTGGCCGACCGTTTTTCGCGCCGGCTGCCCAAATTCTTGCATCCCATAACTTCTTGTCGACCCCCAAAACCCTATTATACCATCTACAATCTATAAATAGCCTGATTGTAGGAGTTTTTGGAGTTTTCTTCCCCGAGACCCTAAGCCCGAGTTGTCGGCCACCGCAACTTCAGACGCCATTTCCACCGTCGATAGCCAACCTCAGCGCCACTGACACACTCCAAATTCTTCCCTGCAACACCCTTTAGTTAACCAAACTATTTTCAACCTTTGATTCTTCTTGCACGGGCCTCCATAACCGTGTAAAGTATGCTGCTCGTTTCACCAGAATTTTACCCCGAAACCTTAAACCACCGACCATCGCCATGCACCGCCACCTTTAGCTGCACCACCACCATCATTTTTCCCCTCTCCTCCTGGGCAATAATAAACACCTCTTATCTCACCTCAATTCTCCCTATCTTTTTCCTAACATCCATCTTTCCCTCTTTTCTTCTCTTTTTCTGGCCAGCGTCGCCACTGCTGTGCACCATCGCCGGTGCCGCCTATCCCCACCAACCTAAGGTTGAACCCTAGACTCTCTCAGCCATTTTCCTTATTTTTATAACCCTTAAATTAATTTATTTCAATTATTGCATATAAATACCATTATTATTATTCTTAATATTTATATTCTTAATGTGTATTATTATTATTAGTGGTAGCATTATTGTTTTATTATTATTTATGTTGAGGGCTGAAGCCTTATTGTATTTTAATTCGATTTTATTTTTATTCCCCTTATTATTTCTTTTATTACTATTATTAATATTAATATGTTATAAGTATAATAATAATTATTATTTTATATTTCGAATTTCTATTGTTCTTATTCCATTATTATTAATGAAAATATTTTAGCATTAGTATTGTTAATAATGTTATTATTGTTATTACTATTCTTGTTATTATTATTATTATTATTATTATTATTATCATTATTATTATTATTATTATTATTATTATTTATATTCTCATTGATATTAGTTTTATTGTCTTTGATATTATTATATTAGTATCATTATTATTATTAGGGTAAAGTCTTTAGCCCTATATTATCAAGGTTTATAATATCTCTATTATTTTTATGTCTTTAGCAAATTTAGAATTTTGTTAAGGTTATTTTATTAGTATGTTATTATTTGGTCAAAGATCTCAAGTAATATAGGAGCGTGCTCCAAGACCAGTGTCATTTTAGGTAAGGGTTTACTAAGGCCATTGTGTGCTTATATGCTTTATGTGATTCATATGCTATGCATTCTATGTTTATGATTATTAACTATGTCGTATATGATATGACGTGGAGTTGAAGTATGTTTTGTATGGCATGTGTATTACTTATATATGGTGACATGTGTTGTGACCCTGTAAGACATGCATGAGAGGATGCCGATGTGGTTTGTGTGGAAGAAAGGATGAAAAAGGAGGATGGAGAAAGAAGTTGACTAAGGGAAATGAATTGACCTAATTTTATGGTTTTATAAGGAATAATCTAATGTATGGTTTTAGGTGGAAGAATATAATTTATGGTTTGATGTGGAGAATATAATATATGGCTTTATTTGGGAGAATGTAATTTATGATGTTAATTGGGAGAATCTAATTTATGATATTATATGGGAGAATTGAATTTATGGTGTGTTTGGGAGAATCTAATTTATGATGTTAATTGGGAAAATCGAATTTATGGTTTGTTTGGGAGAATTTAATTTATGATGTTATTTGGGAGAATTTAATTTATGATTTGATTGGGAGAATCTAATTTATGATTTGTTTGGGGGAATCCAATTTATGGTTTTGCTTGGAAGATTCTAATTTATGATTTTATGTGGGAGAATCTAACTTATGGTCTTATATGGGAAAATATAATTTGTGGTTATGAATGAGAGAATCTAATCAATGGTAAGGTAAGGATGAATATTTGATTTTATGTGATTTGAATCTAGGGTTTGATAAGTATGAATATTTGGTTGGTATGGATTTAATTTAGGGTTTGGTATGGACAAATCTTTGGGTTTTATATGGTTTGAATTTAGGTTTGGTATGGGTGAATCTTTGGTTTGGTGTGGATTGAATTTAGGATTTTGTATGACGGAATCATGGTTTGTATGGTGGTATTTATAGTTGTATGGTGGTATTAGGGTTTACATGGTGGCATTGATGGTTGTATGGTGGTATTTATAGTTGTATGGTGGTATTAGGGTTTACATGGTGGCATTGATGGTTGTATGGTGGTATTAAGGTTTGCATGGTTGAATTTAGGGTTTCACGTGGAATTTTAGGGTTTGCATGAAAAAGGTTCAAAGGTTTGGATGGGGAGATTAATGTCTACATGGGTATGAAATTTACATGTGGAAAGTTAATTGGAGATGTAAGGAAGGTCATGTAAGTGTTGTTTGGGCGTTTGAGCACTTGGGATGAAAAATAGCATGTGGAGTAAATTAAGGGTACGGAGGAGACTGAATTATAGTTTGTTGAGGTTAATTATGGTATGTGATGGCTGCTTAGGGTTTTTGTCGTATCAAGTATATTTGGTGATTAAAGTGTAATTGTGATTTGTGATGTGTGTTGATTCATGCATGTCCAGGGGAAAAACCTTTGAATAAGATACTTAAGACACTAATCTTTTTAAAGTGGAAGATATTGAGACGGGACCAACCGATCTACCGGTCAGGAATAGTGGTTAGGGTTTTACCCTATTGTGAGCGATCCACCGGTAATAATAGTGGTTAGGACATGATGTCCTATGTGTGTCCTACCCACCGGTTATAATAGTGGGGGATCCTGATCTCAATGAAAATAAACTAGAGTTTTGGTAAGGCAAATAAAAGACACTAATTACTTACAGTGGAACACCATGCGAGGAGGAACCGAACCGATCCACCGGTTAGGAATAGTGGTTAGGGTTTTTACCCTATATGTGACCGATCCACCGGTTAAAATAATGGTTAGGGTTTGGCCCTATTGTGACCGATCCACCGGTAATAATAGTGGTTAGAGCATGATGCTCTATTGTGACCGGCCCACCGGTTATAATAGTGGGGTGTTCCTGTACTCGCATGGATTGATAAAATGGCATGGTGTTTATCGAATTCTGATAAAAGATTAATTAAATAATTAATCTGGACTATGATTGGACCTTTATGTATGTACCTGAATGATTGGTCGATATTATGATATGATGATGGTCTTTATGTCCTTTTATTATCTTGCATGACTCGATGTGTAAATGTGTCAGCCTTAGTTTTCGGTTACCTTACTCACTACGTAGCGTACTGATCACCCTTTTCATGGGTGCTGCTCATTCCCACGAGTAGTATGCCCTTCTGAATTTATGCAGGTGGGAGAGATATCAGTTGGGGCTGAGTGTTGAGCATGTTAGGCTCAAAGTTCAAGAGTGTTGTGGCTGTATTCATTCTTTACGCGATTTCATTCCTTTTGTTATTTCTTTGGTATAGTATTTACCATTTTCTTATTCATTACTCGATTGAGTATTTTAATGAAACTTTTATCGGTTGTAAGTTTAATTCTCTTTTGGAAATGAATTACATTTCTTGATGCGTACTCTCATTTTGTTTACAACCGTCTAATGTTTATTTGAAGTTTAGTTTGTATTAATTTTGTAATTGATTGTTAATCTTTTCTTTAGCCTTAGCACTTGGTATTGGAACGGTCGGAAGAACCGGTCTGGTACTAAGTGTGGCGGTAATATTTCCAGAATTCACAGGTTTTCAGTGTTTCTAATTTAATTGCTTTCACTTTTAAAAAAATAGTGAACTTTGGGGTGTTACACTTAGCTCGACCACATTGTTCTTAATTTGAAGGTGGATCTTAAAGAGTGAGTTTTCTCATCTTTTCTATTGGATATCTAGTAATTTCACGCATTATTCATTGACCATTAACCTTGAAAATGCCTATGGAATCTGTCTAAATATCAACAGCTCCAAATAGGTACACCTTTTGGACATCCAACGACCGGACCACCTATAATGAAGCTTTTTCTAGAAAAAGCTTAAGGTGTGAGATGAAGAGGAGCACCAAATCTCCTTCATGATACTTCCTTAAGGTAATATGACTATCAGGCCATCTCTTAGTTCTCTTCTTGTATATCCATGTACTATCATATGCATCCTATCGTAGCTAATCAAGCTCGTTAAGTTGGAGATTCCTCCTTTCTCTAGTAGCTTTCAAGTCATAATAGATTACTCTTATTTCCTAAAACGCCTTGTTCTTAACTTCAATAGGTAAATAACAAGGTTTTCTATATAACAATCGGAAAGTTGTCATTCCAATTAGTTTCTTGTAAGTAGTTTGGTAGGCCCATAAAACATCATTAAACCTTATTAACCAATCTTTTCATTTGTGAGCCATTGTTTTCTCAAGGATCTCTTTTATCTTATGAGCAATACCATATTTCGTAAGAAGTGTGCTGAGAATTTGGTTGTGAAATGGGAACTACCATTACTATTAAATACCTTAAGGAATACCAAACCATATAAATATAACCTTTTAGAATAGTTAAATCACAACCTTTGCATTGTTGGTGGGAGATGCCACTACCTCCACCCATTTGGAAACATAATATATAACGAATAGAATAAACTTGTTGTTGTAAGATGGTGGAAGGGTCCCATGAAGTTAATTCCCCACACATCAAACAACTCAACCTTAAAGTTGTTATTCAAAGGCACTTCATTTCTTCTTGATATGTTACCGGTCCTTTTTGGCATCAATCACATGATGTAACATATTATCAAGCATCCATGAAGATGTTGGGCTAATAGAAATTGGCTTGGAGGACCTCCATATGATGAAAAATTACAATGAGTAATGACACTTTCAACTTCATCTTCAGACAAACATCTTTTGTAGGCCTCATCTACACATTTCTTATAGAGATAAGGCTCATCCTAATAATAATGCTTATTATTTGATAGAAACTTCTTCTTTTGTTGATAGGATAAGTCTAGTAGAAATACCCCACATACTTTATAATTTATGAAATCTACAAACGATGGGGCATACAAGCTTGTGGTTGACAAAAGGTTATCGTTCAGAAATGAAACATCAAAGGGAATATCATCCTCTTCATCTCTATCCATGTCTTTCCTTAATCTAGAGAGATGATTAGCTACTACATTTTTTGTTTCCTTCTTATCCATAATTTCAAGGTCAAACTCTTGTTGTACTTTCTCAAGAGGTTAGGAATAGGGGCTGTACTTTCTCAAGAGGGCAAACCAATCGCTTATTTTAGTGAGAAGTTGAATGGTAGTACTTTGAATTATTCTACTTATGAAAAGGAATTGTATGATTTAGTAAGAGCTTTGGAAGTTTAGCAACATTACTTGTGGCATAGAGAATTTGTAATTAATACTGATCAGGAAGCTATTAAGTATTTAAAAAGTCAATCAAAGTTAAATAGAAGACAAGGTAGATGGATAGAATTTATTGAGAGTTTTCCTTACACGATTAAGTATAAGCAAGGAAGTGATAATATAGTTGCAGATGCTCTATCTAGGATATATGCTTTATTAAATGTTGCTGATACTACTTTGTTAGGTTTTTCCAGTATTAAATTGTTATACTTAGAAGATCTTGATTTTAGAGAAATTTATAAAAAAGTGTGAAGTTTCTACACAAGGGAAGTATTTTATTAATGAAGGTTATTTGTTTAGGGAAAATAGGTTACGTATTCCTGCATGTTCTTACAGAGGTTTATTAATTCAAGAAGCTCATCGTGGTGGGTTAATGGCACATCTAGGATCTCAGAAGACTTTAAATGTTTTAACTGATCATTTTTACTGGCCTCACCTGAACAAAGATGTTTTAAAATATTGTGTCAATTGTATTGCTTGTAGGCAGGCAAAAACTACTTCAAAACCATTTGGTTTATATACTCCCTTATCTGTCTCTAACCACCCTTGGTTTGATGTTTCTTTGGATTTTATTTTAGGATTACCTAGGACTAATAAAGCTAAGGATTCAATAATGGTTGTAGTAGATAGATTCAGTAAAATGGCTCATTTTATACCTTGTAATAAAGCCAATGATGCTGTGACTGTGGCTGAATTATTTTTTTCTAATGTAGTTAAATTGCATGGCATTCATAAGACTATAGTTTGAGATAGAGATGTTAAGTTTTTAAGTCATTTCTGGAAAGTTTTGTGGGGGAAATTAGGGACTAAGTTATTGTTTTCTACAACTTGTCACCCTCAAACTGATGGACAAATTGAGGTAGTAAATAGAACATTGGGAAACATGTTAAGGGTTGTTCTTGGAAAGAATCTTAAACAATGGGAATATGTCTTACCTTAGGTATAGTTTGCTTATAATAGAACTTTGCATTCTACAACTAATAAAACTCCATTTGAAATTGTGTATGGTTTTAATCCTTTAACTCCTTTAGACTTAAGTCCTTTACCTCATGCTGAATTGCAAAATTTTGATGCTGAATCTAGAGCTGATAATATGAAAAAGTTACATGAATCTGTAAGTCAACAAATCAACAAAAGAGTGCAACAGATGGCTGAACATGCTAATAATAGAAGAAGAAGAATGATTTTTAAACCTGGGGACTTAGTTTGGGTACACCTTAGGAAGGAGAGATTTCCAAATTTTAAAAAGTCAAAATTAGATTCTAGAGGGGATGGACCATTTACTATACAAGATAAAATTAATGATAATGCTTATAAGATAATTTACTTGCTAAATTTGGGAATGTGAGCAATTCTTATAATGTGGCTGATCTTAGTCCATTTCTGGGACTTATTCAGGTTTCAGAGGCGAAACCTTTTCAAGAAGAAGGGAATGATATGAACCTTAAAAATTTATACTTAATTAATTCTGATAATTGATGTGAATTATTTACTTACAATTTTTTGTCTTATTTGGTGTATAAATAGGAGTTCGATGCATCATATGGATTTTATGGATCTTTGGTTGTAGCTGTAGGAGTGTGCAGATTATGTATTTTTTGTTAATTATGTGTAATCCCATATGATGCATTCGTCTTTCGAATTGCCTAATGGAAATTAGGTCGGTTGTATAATCCGCCACATGGTCCTTAATTATGGACTAGTTGGATTGTGGATTAATCAATCCTTAATAGCCATGATTAGCTAAAGTTAGTTAGCTGATGGGAGTTATGTCTCAAACTTACCTTATATTTGGGAAATTTCTATTGTTGCGTTCTTGGACTGGTCGAACTCACATCTTCGGCCCAATTTTGTCGGCCCTTTTTTGTTTGTATGGCTGGCTGTGCTGTTGTCTGGGTTGTATTGTGTGGGTATTTTATACGATATGTTATACGGTCTGTAAGCTGGTATAAATAGGCCATATAACGTGTAATACGTAGATAATTTTGGAACAGAATACAATTCTTGATTTTCTCTCGATCTTTCTCTCTCTTGGCGAACCTCTCACTCGCTCTTCTTCTCTGTGTCTTCTCTCTCTTACTTTGATCGATCTTGATCATTCTTTCTTCGATTTCAGTTGCCGTTGTAAAACTGTGCCTCTGAATCTTTGGATCTTCCTTTGGGAATTTTCCTTAGGCTGAATCCAGCGAATCGAACCTTGCGCTTGATTGGTATTTTAATCCTTTTGTGAAACCCTAACAGGTTTCCATCAACTAGTTTATCGAACTTGTCACATTTTTAAGATTTATTTTCTATAAAAAAAATTCCTTACACTAAAATGGAACCTTAACAACCCATACTAATTTGTCCCTATGATGTTCCTAAACATTTATAGGATGCATCTATCCTAAAATATTACCTTGAAATGATATGGAAGTCGATTAGGAAAATTGATGGGGAGAGATGAACTCAATTTTATCTTCTTGCTACATGATTCTATGAGAAATGCTTCGATCTCAAGTATGATTCTAAGTAGTTGGAATATTCCTTCCATGCTAACCTCCTTTACACCGTTCATGAATGATAATTTTGGTCTAATTAACATGAATTCTCTAGAGATAACATATGAACTCTAGAGAATGGGTTAGAAAATATTGGATAAAATCCATCTATTCAACTCTAATTCAAGCAGTTAATTGTAGGGTTTAGCTTAGATCCCAAACCCTTAGTATTTTCCTTCAATTGGTTGGCTATAAATAGACCCAGTCATCTTTCTTATGCATCTTATTTTTAGCCACCAATATTTTTAAGTCTTACATTACCTCTTTTCTTTCCACACTTTGAGAGTATTATCAATCAATCTTCTTACACTCTTCTGATCCTATCTCTAGCTCTCTTTTATTTCAATTATTAAGAAAGGAAGAGTTAGATTTTGGGAAAAGGTTGAGTGGTGTGGTTTAGCTCGATCCCATGTTTTTACCTCAAGTGGTATTTTCTTATTCCTTTATGTTGTTAATTTCAAATTTTGATAAGGTTTTGGTATAATGCCAGAGCTTAAGATTTTGGTTTTAAGATTTTCAAAGCGGAGAATTTCCATAGTTAGAATTTTTATTTTTAAGGGATTTTACTTGCATCAAGTAAGTGACGCTTCTAAAATATTTTGCAAGTATTACTACATTTTAGGTGTTACCTTTAGTTGATTTATACATGTTGGCATGAAATATTACACTTTGTATATGTGATTTGAATGATTAGATGACATGATTTGCAAAAAAAAAAAAGCATGAAAATTGGTAAAAATAGAATATGATGATTCTATTTTGAGAAATACATGTTAATTTGGTTGGATATATGTTAGAATATGTTGTTACATATTATAATATGGTTGAGAATGATTTACATGTAAGAATCTGTATGAAATTTATGATTTGGTACCGTGTTTGGGTAAACCAATTGATCGATTAAGTCTAACAGATTAACAGGTTCCGAGAATAGTTAACTAGTTGACACAATCTATCGATTAGTAAACCTATAGAGACCTTGGTATTGCTCTATTCTTAAAATCATCAACTTTTTCAATAAACTAATGAACTAGTCTATGAAAAGTCATCTCATTTGCACAAATTGATCAAATATTTTGAGGAAAGCATGGTCTAGTTAAGTCAAATCAATTGACTGGCCGATTGGCTAGTGCAACCAATCAACTGGTTGTGCTATTGGTTGCACTAGACCAATCAGCTAGTTTGATTGGCTTACTTGATTTGTTTATTTTTTGTTTTTTTATTCTTTAAGGCTATGTGTGGGACTATACCATAATTATTAATGGGATAAAATACATATTTATCATGGATTATTAGCCTAATGCAAGGATTAAAAATGGATTATAATTTAAGGTATACTCTATGAGGAATGTAAAGGCTAATTGAGTATTTTGCCTTATAATAATTGATTTTATTTGAAAAGAGTAATGAAACTCAACATGGGCTTGAATTAAATAGGCTGGTGGATATGAATAGTATTGGTTAAGGATAAATGGAAAACTTATATTGTTAGGAAAATGGAATAAAATTTATTTGTATAGATTAATAAAAAAAAATTTACTTTTCTTTCTTTGTGTGGGCCTTATATGATCACCCATCCTTATGAATAAAAGACTACTCCCATAAATGGTTATTGTTTACTCGATCCTAGATTAGTTACTAAGGATTAGTTTGCCTTCAAGCATTTTTGGTATTTTTGGGCTTTACTTTTAGGCAGGGGATCTTGAGATGTCCTAATGTCTTACCTACTCTAAGCATTAATGATGTACTGGGGGGCATTGATATTGAAGAGTCTGGTTACCTAGGTAGATGGCTTCGGCTTGAACTTATGTCCATATTGGTTGGCTTCAGCCTAGACTTATATCCATTCTAGTGATTGGCTTTGGGCTAGATTATTTCCACTTAGTGACTGGCTTTAGCCTAAGCTTTATGTCCATTATTTGGATAGGCTTCCATGCTATGTGAGATCATGGGATGGTGCACAATCCATTGCTTCATAATAATAAAATATGGATGCTAAATATTGGATGATAATTTATGAATGATGACCAAGTGAATGGTTAATTAATGGTTGAGAAATAAAATATGGTATGATTCATAAAAATGAATACATCTAGTTTATACACTTGGTTAATGGTTGAAATGACTAATTAGTTGTGGAATGGAATATTCATTAATTTATTAACCTATCTCATACATGGGTAAGTATATGGAATAACCTAAGGATTGAGTAGTGAGAAATAAACCTTAGAGGTTGCTTGGATTCTCCTTGCTAGTACATGTGATGACAATGGGAAACCAAGCATGATATATTCTATTCTTTTGAGATTTCATCATAGTATGTATCTATCTACCCTTACCTCCATATGCATATATACATGGCCTTATCATGATGCATGTTGTATTCTATATTTATGTTTGGTAAGTTAGTGTGCTTGTGGTACATTGAGGGAGAACTTATCTTACTCAGTACGTAGCATACTAATGTGCCCATTTTCTTGGTTGCCTACTCATTCCTACAAGCATAGAACCATATGTAGGTCTTTAGGGATGGATAATAAAGTTCCTACCTCATTTAGGTCTAGGCTTGAGAGGAAAGACATCAAGAAGGTTTTGGTGGGTTCCGTGGTAGACCAAGGTTTTAAATTAGGTTTTATACCCTAATTCATTTTATTGTAGCCCACACTTTATCTACATTTATTTTATAATGATTTATTCAAAGCCCATTAGGGTCCTTTAATGTTCACAATCTTAAAGTTTTTTAATGAAAGTTTATTCCAAGCACTCAACCTTTTTAAGTGTTTTTTTGTTTAACATTGTATCTGATATGGGGTAGGTGGCGAACATCTATCCTGTGATATGTATAGTGGTAATGCTTCATTTTCCTAGTTATTTTCTACTTTGGAAAATGTTTAAACAAATTTTTTTGGTAGTGAAAAATGGGGGTGTTATAAACATTGCTTTAAGTCATTCTTTTAGCTATATAACATATTTGTAGGAAGAAGACCAATTATTTTTAGAATTCAAGATACTTAAGATTTTTACATGTTACATGCTATTATAAATGAAGTTATTGTGCATGAAAGTAAAGTCGAGAAGTCCTAGTCAACCTGTCAAGCCAATATCATTATTTTGATTAGGATTCTTATTAATTATTTTCATGTATTATTTAGCTTATTTTTTTGTAATAGTCTATGTCAATCCATATATTAAATAGGATATTAATATACTGTAATACCAGTTATGTGCTAGTTATCCATTTGTGTGTCATATTGCTAAATTAGTGTGCTAGTTAGCATTGTCCAAACTCCTATATAAGGCATAGATTGTCAACATGTTATAACATGTTTATGGATAATTAATATTGAAATATAACACAATTAATTTACTTGGTTAATTCTTTCTTTGTGTTTGAACATCCTTTCTAAGATTATTTAGAGTAATCTTAGATTGGTAATATTCAAATTTGAGTTCTTTGAATCTTGTTGAATTCTTTGAATTCTTTTTACATTCTTTCTTTTTGAGTTCTTACTTGAATCTTCCTACTTCTTCTTTATAATAGCCAACTAAATGATCATATTCAATCTACATTCACACTAATGTTAATCCTCCATTGAAGATTTGTGTTAACTATTATGAGAGTCAAGGGTTGATGGTCAAAGGTCATGGTAAACCTTTAACCTTAAAGCACATTAAAAATATTTTTTGGGGTAAATGTATCATTTTTATGATTAAATAATTCAAAACATAAGTAATATCAAATTAAACCCTACTTTTGGTATATAGTGGTTAGCCGAGAACATGAAAAATATATGAAGAACATAAGGAATATGCTAAAGAACACCTAGAATATTTAGAACTTTAATGAAATATAAATCATTCTAAATATCATTAAAACTCATAAAGTTATATTCCAAAGTTTATCTAACACTTACAATAAACAACATTGTATCATTCAATTAGCAAAAAGAAAAAGTTCAAGATCATCATATAAGATCAAGAGGCTAAATTTTTTAATAAAGACGTACTAATAAGTAGTAAAAGGATATTACCCTAAGCCTATGCTCCTAATGAGAAAAAGAAAGAAATAATTAAATACCCACAAAATTTTTCCATAAATTCTCCATGAAACCTAGAAGGATTAAGGAAATATTAGAGAAACAAAATAGAAACAAAAATAAAGAAGATAGAATAAAAGAGGAAAAGAGAGAGAAATTATATTCAAGATTTGGAAGGAAAAAAAATTCAACCATGGAGGAAATAGGAAGCTTGGGATTTGAAAATGGAGGTGGGATGATACAAAAAATGGAGGTATAATAAGAGATGATTGTGTGGTGATGAAGGAAGAGAATGAGAAAAAAAAAGTGCTAACTTAGAAAAATGTTAAAATTGGAAAGCTAAATACTTAACCCAACAAATATGGTTTTGAAAGATATTTTGATCAAATATCAAAGGAAAGCAAGGGGTGGTGCCACATGGGAAGGAAAAGAAGGTGTGGCCACAAATCATCCACCACACATAAAAGGAAAGGTTAGAGAGAAAGAAGAAAATATAACTTAAGGTAAAATGTTAACTTTACTAAAGAATTCAGACTCAATTTGATAACCACAACAGAGGGGAAAGACACAAAAATCTTGTGGTTAAAAGGAAATGATCTCATCCATCATAATAAGTTATGAAAGGTTGGGATTGTTATTTAAAATATTATGTAAAGATTAGAAGAGTAAAAGTTACATTTGTTACCATATTTTTTCCAGAACTATATGAATAAATCCAAAAATTATAAAAATATTTACATAAAAATTTTAAATAGTTTATATCTCAATGAAAATAAAGTACAATACTCCTAAACATTTCATAACTTTTAGATAGCTAAAACGGTTGATTTAGTGTGTTTATGGCATGTAGACTTGATGAATAGTATATTTTTTCCAATGTCTCAATTTGGAACTTTGAAATAGAGTAGGAGGCTAACCAAATATGAAAAATTCCAATACTATAATAAAGGACAGCCTCAATTTTTTTTGAAAGCTAAAAGTGGCTCAAAAGTCTCATAGGAGTCAAGATTATAAAAAGGTACAAAAATGTGAGAATGAAACATTTATAGAAAAGGGTTTTAATTTAGTAAAGTGTGTAAAAAATTATTTAAAATAAGAAAAAAAATTTAAATACTAGGGTTCTTGAACAAGTTAATATTTTCAAAGAAATAGGGTATCTTAGATCATTACTAGCCTTTATCCATATTTATAGCTCACATTCATCCTTCATCATTCCTTATTGATATTCAATATTTCCTTCATAAATTTATCATTCCATAATTCATGTATAATCTAGAGTTATGGCTTATAATACACAAAATATCATCAAGATTTGAGCTTTATTCTACATTCTCATCATCAGAGTAGTTCACATAAAACGAGACATTCATTTTCTTTGTTTCTCTCTTTTCCTACCTTTATATATGCTTTCTATAATTATATTTTTCATCATGTGTAGCTAAAATCCTATTTTTTTAGGGTTGAGACCAAATCCCCTAGCTATAGTTTGAAATAATAATGATAATAATAATAATAATAATAATAATAATAATAATAATAATAATAATATGTTTTTTTTTGTTTTTATAATTGTTATGAGGTTGCCATAAATATGAGGGTGGATAATAATTCACCTAATATTTTTGTGATTCTAACTAAAGTAGTGAAACAATTAAAAACATGTGGGTTAAAATTAAGGAATGTAATTAGACATGCTTGAGGTACTAGTTTAGTTACTTTTATTCACATCTTTTCACTTGTGATTAATTCATTAAATATATTTGAAAATAGGAATGGTTTGTTATGACATTAATACTCAAATTTAAGAAAATTTAGGATGTCTACTTTATTGTACTAATTACTTAAGAGAAGTAATATGAGGTGAATAAGCCTATTTTTAGCATTCATTAAAATTTATAATCGCTTTTTATTTACTTTCCATTTCAAAACCCACTATATTAGTGTTAATATTATTATTAGTGAATTTTTGTGAGTCTAGAATACTATGTAGTATTTTATTTCATTTTATTTGTTTTATTGGCAAATAAAGGCAAATCTTCTTAACTTATTACCTAGAAAGACATCCTTATTCATGAAGATCTATGAAAGCGATGTGAAAATTTACAAAAGAGAACATGTAGGAATGAAGTGCATTATCAATTCCTTTTTTAGGTCTCATCCACCAAGGTTGTGATGATTTTTGGGTTGAGAGCCAAACTCATCTGAGGCATAACAACCTTTATGTGATTCTAGATTAGGTTAGAGAGGTTAATTATTAGTTCGTGTTACTCACTAAGATTTCATGAGAATATAAAATCTTCTACAAGTCTTTATTGAGTAATTATATGGAATATCATTCCCATAACATTTATATAGAGGTGATTAAGCTCAATGATTCAATGACCTACAAGGATTGACCACTCAGGATCCTCAATGATAGTACTCAATAAACATGTTAAAAGGTCACTCCACTAGTTAAGATTCTTTGTGGACGCCACAAAGTTAAGGAGATCATTTGAGAGACTAAGGAGGAGATGAAGGTAAAGTACCCTAAAGTTTTTTGTTGTTATGCATAGTGTTATCATTCTTTTCTAGAGGTAGTATTACTTTTCTTTCTCAAACCTTTCATGTTAATTTCATTTACTTAGTATTTATAGCTTTGGAAAAATAGTTCCTTATAGCTAATGTTTTATTTTCTTGGACTTCAAGGATTTATCTTTTTTCAAGGGTTAATGTTATAATATCACATATTAAAATATTTTAAAATGTGTTTGCAACCATTATTAATTTAAATAAAATGGTTATGATTTTAGGAAGAACTTATAAATGTGCAAAATTTATGATCTTAGAGCACCATAAAACAATCACCTAAAATTAGTGAACTAGTTTTTATTAAGATTTGTATTATCATTCTAGGAAAACTTGTCAACTAGTTTGAAAAAACCAGTCCATAGGTTTTATCCAATTAGCAAAATACTTTTTCAAAAAATTTAAGGATCATTGTCATTTTTTTTTATTCATTTTCCTTTTATTTATGATATTTTTGTGTTAAATAGCATATTTTGGTGTTGTGAGATTATTTTTCTAATATCTAGTTCATTATTTCACTCATTTAGTTGAAAATCTCTCAAAAACATTTTTGAGGTACTTTTTTTTTTTTTACATAACCACCTTTTCTCTTTCATCTCTCTTATCCTAACTTCTTGGTTGCATAACATAGCAAAGTAGCTACAACTACATGACCTTTCCCAACTTTCTTTCATTTTTTTTCATGCCTCCTTCACCCTATCATGATCTTCCCTTACATTATTTCCTTACACTTCCCCTTTACACATGTTGACCTTCTCCTTCTGGCTAAAAGTGAGATTTCTTATTCATTTTCCTTATCTCACAGCACTCCCCTTTAATCTCTCTTTTCCTTTGCACATATTTTAAGAGTTGAGAACTTCTCTCCTTCCTTGATTTTCTTATTCAACCAAACTCTTTTATATGTCTTGATATTTTTTCTTAGCTCATTTAATTTCTTCTATGTTTTCTCTAAACAAAGAGGATTTAAGGTTTGGAAAGAGTTGAATATTTCTTTATTTTTTACTTCTTCCCGTCCTCTTCAAATTTAAAGTTGAGGTTGAGAAAATACTTCCCCTCTTTCCTTTTCTTTCTTAATAATTTGTGTGGGTCTTATAAGTTTCAATGATTTAAGTTCTCATTTTTACCTAATAATTTAGTAACTCTTAGTAGTGGAGCCATTAAGCTAAGAGTTTTCTTATTTTTGTAGAAGACATGATTCACTTGAGGTAAATCAAAACTACATTACTAAGTGGCTTGGTGATTGAATAATAATATACTATTTTTCATTCATGAATGTCTTAAATTTTGAGCATGAGGATGTGAAAGCATGCAAGTATGTTTTAATGTATTCTAGTTGAAAATGTTGAAGCATGAAAGTTTAGGCCTATTCGCAGAATTTATGTTCCAAGTAGAATCCAAGTATGAAAATGTTGTGTTTCTTGGCATAAATAGCACAATATTGTTGTAAAAATTATGATATGAGAAGAATGTTGGCCATTATTAGCCTTTAATGAATTTGGGTGAAGTAGCATGAATGTTGCTCATGTAACACCCCCATTTTTTACTACAAAAAGACTCTTTAAAATAGTGTAGAAGCTGAAAATACTAAAAACACCTAGGAAAAATAGGTCACAACTACCGTGCCTATCATAGGATAGATGACGACCGCCTATCCAATATTAGATATAAATTTAAAACCACACCAACCAATTTAAAATAGAGTGTGCAAACTTAAGTTGCATAGATATTTAAAATATCATTCACAACATAGACCTTGACGATCCTCAACAAGTATAATACAAGGCTATATTAATTGGAAAACAACATTTATGGCATGACCCCAAAACTATGGTTGGTAATGGACCCCACAAAGACCTCAAGATATCCACTCTCTCAAGCCTCAATTACTAGCTATCCCTAAAAACCTATATATGGGAATGAGTTAGTGACGAAGCAAACAGGCATATCACTATGCTACATAATAAGTAATTTAAGTTGACTCCTTAATGTAAGTCGCAAGAATATAAGATTTTATCATGACATGTATATCATACATAACATGTGTCAAGATAATGCAATATGAGTAAGTGTAGTTATGCATCAGGATTCACTATCATGCATAACTTATGTAACTCAGAATGTATCATGCTTGTGATCATGGCACCATAAAATAGATAATTACACACATAGTAGGCATATTAATCCATATAAACACTAAGGTTTATTTCCAACTTACTCAATAGGTGAGGTTATACCATTTCCTTATCCATATATTATACGTCAACATTCTATTAATCATTCCAATTATTAATCAATTATTCATTCAAGCCATTATCCAAGTATTCATTCCAACTTTTACCCTTATTATCATCCAAACCATTTGTTTCAAATCATTATCCAATTAATCATCCTTAAAACCATTTTTCCCATCGTTATCTAATTGTTTATCATCAAGACCATTTATTCCCATCAATATCCAATTATTTATCATCATTACCATTTGTTCATAACATTATCCAATTATTTATCATTAAGACCATCTGTTCCCATCATTATCTAATTATTTATCATTGAGACCATTTACTCCCATCATTATCCAATTATTTATCCTTGAGACCATTTGTTCCCATCATTATCCAATTATTTATCATCAAGTGATGGACTGTGCACTACTCCATGGTCTAACATATGATGGAAGCCTATTCAAACCAAGGGACATAAAGTCTAGGATGAAGCCAATCACCATAATAGATAAAAGTCCAAGTGGAAGCTAACCACAATGGACATAATTCTAGGCTTAAGCCAACCAATATGGACATAAGTCTAGGCCAAAGCAAAAAATCTAGGTAACCAGATCCTTTAGTATTGATACCCCCTAGTACATCATTAGTGTCTGAAGTAGGTATAACATTAGGATCTACTAGGATCCAATTTGAAGGCACCAATAAATGTCAAATGGTAGACTAACCTTCTATAGATAATTGAGGATTAGGTAACTAAGACCCATACATAACTCAATTGTCTTTTTCTTTACATGATTAGTATATTATCTATGAAATTAAGTAAACATACAAGGCTCATATAGGGGAAAAACAAGACATTTACATATTTCTTCCATATTATTCCATTCCATCCCCCGACTATATGTGGGCTTTCCATTTATATCTATCAAATATCAATCATGCCCGTCAAACTATTTCATTGAAGCACATTACATGCTTCATTACTCTTTTCTCAAAACCATCACATTTCATATGTGGTACACACATTAAGTCTTTACAATAATTATTAAATATGTCACACATCATGGTCCATTTAATCCATACATTAAGTTATTATTCCATGATAATATTTGTATATTATCCCCTACTCAATCATATAACAATCCATGCATAGCCTCGAGCATAACCAAACCAAAAATGACCAATTCATACAAACCAGCAGAACTATTTGATCGATCTAGTCCAATTAGTCAATCAATTTTGGTCAACCAGTTAATGAGTTTAGCTCAACCAAACCATTATTCACTCAAACTAGTCAATCAGTTTAGGCAAACATGTTGACTATTCATAGACTAGTCAATTAGTTCTATCCAACTAGTCTATGAGTTTAAGGAGAGAGCAAGAGCATGGTATCTACATGCTTACAAGTCAATGGGTTAGGTTAACTAGTCGACTATTCTAGGTACCAGAATCATTTTTATACAACTCATGCTTATAAATCTTTATCATACCACATTGGAACATGTTCTAACATCACATAATACATTTTTAGCTTAATTTAATTACACATTTAAACATTAATCATCACAACCAAATCTTTTCTCATAATTCATGCTTTTTACTCAAAATGTATAATCTAACCATGAAAATCAAGTTCTATAAGCTATATATTCATGCCAACAAGTAATATCAATTTAAAGAGTTTCATATTGTGCAAGATTACTCATAACCCATTTTAGAAGCAAGAATAACAAACTTGATGCTGGCAAAAAATTTCTTAAACAAAAATAATCAACTCGTGAAATCCTTAACTTTTAAAACCTTGAAAACAACAAGTTTTAACTTAGAAATTTGTGAATAAATTTTATAAATTCAAACTTGAAATGGAAAAGAAAGAATGAACATACTACACCCAAAGGAAAAATAGAGGATAATTTAGCTGAACCACTAAACCTTTTTCCTAAATCTAATTCTTTCTTACTTAATAATTAAAATAAGAGGGAGCTAGAGAAATGATTTGATGAGTAAAAGAAATTTAACTATAAGGATTGAAGTGAAAAATGAATAAGGTGAATACGTGAGAGTTAGATAATTTAAGTGGCTAAAAGAAAGGTAAATAACAAGGGCAATTAGGGTTATTTATAGCCAACAAATTGATATGAATCACAAAAGTGGTAAGCAATAGATTGAAAACCCTGATTCACATCATTTAAATTTGAGTTATATAGACTAATTTCATCCAAGATGTGTTGACCTATCCTATAGAGCTCAAATGGTGATTCTAGAGAAGTGTAGGTCAATTTGTCCGGAAATGCAATACATAAGAGAGGTAATGGAAGGGCAGCATAGAAGGAATCTCCTACCTTAGTAGAATCAGGCCTAATATTAAACCAATGATCGTAGAATGTGTAGAGGAGAGAGGTGGAAGAAGATAAAGTTGAGGTCATATTCCCCCCTCAATTATCGTAATCGACTCCTTAGATTGATCTAAAGTAGTAATTTCACACCAAATGTATCATGAAGAAAGCTAAGAATCTTTTAGGAATAATTCGACAAGGGTTAATAAAGTTCTATTTCAGTATAAGAATTCTTTTTTAGAAAATTTGAGTTTTGAAAATATATTCAGCTCAACAAACTAGTCGATCTGTTCCCCATCTAGTTAACCATTCTATAGACAAGTTAATCAATTTCCCAACCAATTCATTGGTTTGATCGAGTAAAAAGCCTTTTGCTGAACTGATAAACTAGTTGATCAATTTATAAAATTAGTCAATCGGTTCACTTGAAAAACTTATTAAGTTTAATTTTACCACCCCATTTCAAATCCAATTCTACCTCAAACCAAATTATAATCTCAAATCAAAGTAAAATAAACAACATTTGGCATAATTTCTCATTCAACACTTTATAAAATATGGGGGATTATAACACTCCCCTTTAAAGAGGTTGCATCTCCGAAGCCTATAGACATTCCAAACACATTACTTATCACATAGTAAGGCATATATGAAATCAATAATACCAAGGAAAAGGGTTAGTACCCTCTTAAAGCAAAAGGATTACACTAAGATAACACACTAAGAAAAAAAATCTAGATACTTGGCTTGAATTTCCTCCTCAACCTCCAAGCAACCTCATCTATACCATGTCATATCCAAAGAACCTTTAATAATGGAATGAATTTCATACATGTCTCTCTCATCCTTATATCCAAAATTCTCATTAGCCGCTCTTCATAAGATTTATTGAGCTCTAATGATTCTAGTCGAATAAAATGCAAAGGATTTGCTATGTACTTCCTTAGCTAAAATATGTGATGGACGTTGTGCAAATGAGACAATTCCATCAATAGGGCTAAATGATAAGAAAATTTACCAACATGATCCATAATCTCATATAGTCTAATGTAACCCAAACTAAGCTTATCCTTACTCTAAACCTCATGACTACTCTGATGAAAGAGACACTCAAAAGGACTTTGTCTCCCACCTCATAACCATTCGTTTGTATTTTTAGATCTATGTAGCGCTTCTATCTATCTTAGGCTATTGTCATCCATTTTTGAAACAATTGGATGTTCCTTGTTGTCTCTTTGATCATTTCAAGTCCCAACACAAGCATCTCCTTGATGTCATTCTTGTATGAAAGACTAAAACATTTTCTCCTATACAAGGCTTGAAAAGGTTCCATCTTGATACTAGTGTGGTAATTATTATTATAGGAGATCTTGATCAAGTCCATATAATCTTCCCAATTGCCTCTAAATTCTAACACACATGCATGAAGCATGTCTTCCAAATTCTAAATGGTTCTCACCATCGGACCATCCATAATTGTGTGGATAGTAGTACTCATCTTCAATTGAGTACTAAAAGTAGCTTGCAACTTTTACCAAAATCTTGATAGGAACTTAGAGTCTTAGTCTGAAACAATATCCTTAGGGATTCCATGTAGTCTTACGACATATTTTCTATAGGTACTAGCTAGTTGCTCCATGTTTCTTATCTCCTTCATAGGTATGAGCACAACTGACTTAGTTAGACAATCCATAACAACTCAAATGGAGTCAAATCCACTATAAGTCCTCGAAAGACCAACCACAATGCTATCCCACTTCCACTTGGGAACTTCTAGCTATTGCACTAATCCTGCTAGTCTCTTGTGCTTGATCTTAACCTTCTGATAGGTTAAATATTAGACAATGAATTCTACCACTTCTTAATTCATACAGAACCACAAATATACCTTCTTTAGATCTTTGTATAGATTTTCCCCTCTAAGATGGATAGAATAAGAAGTACAATGTCCTTTTTCAAGGATCCTTCTCATATAATCAATACATCCCTATAGTACACACCATCTTCCAAAGTATTTGATACTATCATCCTCGTGGATTCAGAATCCTTTAACTCTACATTCTAAAATACTAGTCTGGATTCTATTGAGCTTAACATCACAAATTTGATTAGGTTTGATCTCCTCGAAGATTAAAGGGGTAATGGTGAGTAGACTCATTCTTAAATTGAGTCTACTAAAGGTGATCAACTCAATCTCCAACTTTTTGAATTCTCAACCCAAATGATCTGAGAACACAATTGTGCCTAAGGAATATGAAGTATTTTAGCTAAGTGCATCTACCAACACATTAGACTTACCCTCTTAGTAGGTCAATTCTAGGTCATAATCCTTAACCAACTCCAACCACCGGTGTTGTCTTAGATATAACTCCCACTGTGTGAAGATCTACTTAATGCTCTTATGGTTAGTGTAGAACTTGCACTAAAGTCCATAGAGATAATTCTTCCATCTTTTAAGGATGAACACTACTACAATAAGCTCCAAGTCATGCATTAGGTAGTCCTATTCATGCTACTTTAGTTGTCAAGAAGCATATGTCACTGCTCTGCTATGTTGCATCAACATGAAACAGAGACCATGTTTTGAAGCATCACTATATACCTTAAAACCATTAAACCCACTCAATAATATGAGCACAAGGTCTAAATTCAAGCTCTTATTTAAGTCTTCAAAAGTTTCACCACACTTCTCATCCCATTGAAAATGTGTATCCTTGTTTAGTAAGTGAGTCAACTATCTCACTATCTTAAAGAAATCTACCACAAACCGATGGTAGTAACCGACCAATCTTAGAAAGTTTCCCACCTCCTTTACATAAGAGTGTGCTAGCTATTAAGAAAAGGCTTGAATCTTGGTAGGATCCACTACCACTCCACACTTAAAAATTACATGTCTAAGGAAATTTGCTTAATCTTAATAGAACTCACACTTTAAGAGTTTTGCATACAATTGGTGTGGCCTCAACAATGCCAAAGTCTGCCTTAAATGCTACTGATGCATCTTTTGATTGCTAGAGTAAATAATGATGTTGTTGACTAATAACATGGTGAACTAGTCAAAGAATGTATGGAATATGAGGTTCATGAAGAACATGAATGCTACTAGAACATTAGTGAGTCTGAAAGGCATTATTGTGAACTCATAATGACCATACCTTTTTAAAAAAGTAGTCTTACAGATGTCTTGTTCTACCATCTTCAATTGATGATAGCCTAGCCGAAGGTCAATCTTGGTGAATTCCTTGGCTCCCTTGAGTTGATCAAATATGTCATCAATCTTTGGTAATGGATAATGATTTTTTACTATGACCAAGTTCAAACCTCGAATATCGATGCAAAACCTCAAGCTTCTATATTTCTTCCTTAAACATAGGACTGGTGCTCCCCAAAGTAATATGCTTGGTCGAATGTAACCTTTCTCTAATAACTCCTCCAACTTAGCCTTGAGTTCTTTCATCTTCGCAAGTGCCATATGGTATGGGGCCTTAGATATTGGCTCTATTGCTAGCAACACGTTTGCTGTGAACTCAACTTTTTAAAGAGGCGGTGTTCCCTAAATCTCCTTAGGGAATACATTAGGACACTTGTATACTACTACTATCTGATCTAATGGTGTCTGGACTACTTTGGTGTCTCAAACGCTACACACAGAGTGGATATACTTTACAAAAAATATTTCTCATTACTAATGTTAACATTATCCATGTAGAGGGGCTTGGTTCATACCTCCAATACGAGATCCTAATACCCTTTGGTCATCGTAGAACCATGCATTCTTTTATGCAATCGATCAATGTCTAGTAGTACTTCCCCAACATATCCATTATGACAATCACATCAAAATCAATCAATTCAAGCTCTATGAGGTTTAGTAGAAATTCTATTCCCCCAACTATCAATACTTATCCTTTATATAATCTAAAGCATGCAATCCTATTTCTAAAAGGCAACACAAAAGAAGTGGAAATATTACTAGAAGGAGATAAGGTAGCTCTTGATTAAAATGTGGATGACACACATGAATGTGATGTATTAAAGTCAAACAATACACATGCTGGAAAAGTAGAGGCAGTAAGCATAACAATCACCACAATAGCATTAAGCTCTACCTCTACCTAGTTCATCATGTTTTTATGTCCTCCCAATGGAACTCCCATGGTAGTAACTGATCATTACCCTTATTAGAAAGGACGAGGCCTTTGACCTCTGGGCGAATTAGCTTGACTAGTGAACTAGTTGGCAACAAAGGAACTCTTTAAGTCTGTGGCTATGGCTGTTGAATAGATTCGGTACTCTAATCTCTAAACTAGCTCTTCTAGATGCTGCAACCAACTAGGCTTTCATAAGCTCTATGCCCCCACCATGCTACACCCATGGCATGTTACCTTGTTACCACTATAGTCTACCCCTAGATGATCTATTCCACATCACTTACAATGGTTGACGTGTGTGGGTAGATGGATTTCAAAAATTGATGAGATTGTGCTTCAATTGTGATGATAATAAATAAGATAAGCTCAGTAATGGTGGATTAGGGTTAACCACATTTTAATAGGAGGAAAAGAGGTTGGAGATTATTCGAACAAAATAAATATGGTTAGAGGGTGATGGATTAATAATGGTGATGATTCGTATAGTTTATAGTAATTGTTAAATGCATTTGATAATGGTGTATTGATGACATTAAGCTTTGAAGGCTAGGGTTTAGATGACGGTTGAAGTCATGGTTTAGGATTAGGGCTAGGGTTTTATTCGAATAAAAGGATTAAGGTTACGTTTGCTTTGTATGGAAAGATTAGGGTTTCAAATGGTGGGTTTAGGGTTTTGGTTGTGTATACTAAATTAGCGTTTTGATTAACTTCAAATTAGAGTAGGATTTTTATGGTAATTATCGTAGGAAAATATGGATTAAGAGAGTAGAAAAGATTTGAATTAATGTCTAATTCACACAGATAAAGAGATTAAAGCTTTCAAGCTAGATTGTTTATACAGATTCGATATACTTGAATTGAACTCACAAAGAGTTCACTTATATTCAACTTCAATATTGATCTTCAATCTTCCATTCAATTCTCATTACTCATGCTCGACATTCATAGAAGATTTTAACCTTTCTACCACAAGCTAAACGCATAATTCAGAAAATTCCAAGCTAAATGATATTATGCTACCTTTATACTAACTTTATGCTACTTTATTCTAACTTTATTATCCAAATTTACTACTTAATCAATAAATTATCTCAATTACTTAATAATGCTCGACAAGTCTGTAAAGAAGCTCCCCTATGCATGTGGTCATCATTCCTTGCATGCCATGCATACCAAACACTTAGTTGCTTATTTGTTACATTTCTAACAATGTAACCATCTGTTGGTCTTCAAACGTGTGGGAGATACTTTTAAAATGAAGAATAATTGGTTCCATAATTATGAAAGCCAAATATTGATTTTTTCTCTTACATAAATGGTAGTGCCTCTCCTTGGCACGACCCCTGGACAAACCTCCAACTTGGGGCATTGACCTCATGCCCCTGCCATATTCAGACGGCAAGCTTCCTCTTGAAAACGTCTTCTTTCTTCCGTTGGGATGATGATGACCCTAGAATTTCCTTCTACTCCCCAACTGAGCACTATGGGTTTGGATGACTTAAGAAGCCTCTAAAGCCTATTTGTACATCTCTACCATGTCCAATGGAGTAAACAAAACTAAAAGCTCTTTATATAATCCCCCAAGTTGATCTTAAAACAATGAACTTGCATCAACCCATTGGCCTCCACTTCTGGAGCAAACTAGATGAAGTCCATGAATCATGTGTAGTACTGCTTAATGGACATGCCTACTTTCCAAAGAGTCATAAACTCATTGTACTTCTTCATTTAGATGTGTGTTAGGTAAAAGTATACACAAAGCCCCTCTAGGGACGACCCCCATCCCATAGGTACTCCACCCCTATATTGGATTCTCCTCCACTAAGCATCTATCCTTCCTCTCTGATATTATACTACTATGTTAACCTTCCTATCCATAAGGAAAACACATGTTGTGAAGGTTTTCTCCATATCCTTGACTCATATCTCTATAATGTCAGGGTCCTCTTGGCCATCAAATATCTGTGAATCATGATGCCTAACCCTCCTAAGCTAATCCTCCAGAACTGGTATAGCTACCAGCACTAGTGGTGGTTGTGGTGCTTTGATTTATTCCTTTATGTAGACTTCAATATACTCCATTAATGACTCAATGCACTTATAACAACAATTAGCGTCCATCAATTCTTAAAGACTAAAAGTAGTTAGGAGAGGATCAATTTACCGAGTACCAAAACTCACACGAAACATTATCATAAAGACTATCCATAGCACACTCTCAACACATTCTCACTCATGGACATTATAGGTTTAAAAATACTTCAACTTGTAAAGAAAATAAACTCAAAGGGAAAAGGTTTCAAATCAAGGCTAATACCTTCCTATGGTATCAACTTTAAAATCATTGAAAATGACACATTCTTAAGAAAAGCTTAGATAAAATCTTGAGGTATTAGTTTAATTATTTTCAAAATTTATATAATTTTAGGAAAAAGGTTTGATACCAACCTATAACACCCATATTTTTTATTACAAAAAAAATCATTATAAATAGTACAAGAGCATAAAATACTAAAAACACTTATGAAAAATGAAGTGTTACCATGCACCATACCTATCATGGGATAAATGTCTGCCACCTATCATAAATTAGATACAAGGCTAAAGCCATACTAAAAAATTTAAAATAGAGCGGGAAAATTTATGTTACATTGATATTTACAATATCGTTTACAACATAGGATCTTGACGGTCCTTAAACAAGTTAAATACAGGGCTATGTTAATTAGAAAACAAGATTTGTGCGTGACCCCAAAACCATGGGTAACTCATGCAACTCATAATATATCATGCTTATGATCATGACATCATATCATAGATAAACACACATGTACTAGGTAGATTAATCTACATGAACACTTGGGTTTATTTTCCAAATTACTTAATCGATGAGGTTATAAAATTTCCTTATCCATATGTTGATATAGGTCAACATCTCTTCAATTATTCTATTTATTAACCAGTTATTCATTCAAGCCATTATCCAAGTATTCATTCCAACTTTTACCCATATTATCATCCAAATCATTTGTTTCAAATCATTATCCACTTATTCATCATTGAAACCATTTGTAACTATCATTATCTAATTATTTATCATCAAAACCTTTTATTTCCATCATTATCTAATTATTATCATGGACACCATTTATTTCCACTATTATCCAATTATTTGTCATCAACCCATTTGTTCACATCATCATCCAATTATTTATCATCAACACCATTTAGTCCCATCATTATCAAATTATTTATCATCTAGTGATGGACTATGTACCACCCTATCGTCTCACATACCATGGAAGTATATCCAAACTAAGGGAAAAAAAGTGTTAGATGAATTCAATCACCACAATGGACATATGTCCAAGCCGAAGTCAACCAATATGGACATAAGTTTAAGCCAAAGCCAACCACCTAGATAACCAGACCCTTTAGTATCGATAACTCCTAGTATATCATGAGTGTCTAGAGTAGGTAAGGTATCGGAAAAGAGTAGGATCCTATAAGAAGACAAAGCCTAAAGGCACTAATAATCACCTAAAAGTAGACTAAGCCCCATTATCTAATCGAGGATCAAGTAACCTGGCCCATACACATCTCAATTTTCTTTTTCTTTATGTGATTAGTATATTATTCATGAGATTAAGTGAACACACATGTCTCGTACAAGAAACCAATAAACATTCACATATCTCTTCCATATTAATCCTTTCCATTCCCCAACCATGTGTGGGATTTCCATTTATGTTCGTTCAATATTACTCATACCCACTATACCACTTCATTCAAGCACATTTTGTTCTTCATTACTCTTTTCTCAAAATCATCATATTTCATATGTGGTACAACCATTAAGTTGTTACAATACTCATTGATTATGTCAAAAATCATATTCCATTTAATCCATACTTTAGGTTAATATTCCATGATAATATCAATATTTTATCCCCTAATTAATAATGTAACAATCCTGTACATAGCCTTAGCCATAACCAAACAAAAAATGACCAAATTACATAAACCTAATTCTTATCATTTCAATTTCAGTTAAATGGACGAATTTTGTCAAAGATATGTTAACCTACACTCTAGAGCTCTAATAGTGATTTTGGAGGAGTATAAGTTAGTTGGCAAAGAAATGCAATACACAAGAGGGGTAATAGAAGCCTAGCATGGAAAGAATCTCTTAGTTGAGCTGAATTGAGCTTGAGATCAAATTAATAATCTCAGAATGTGTAGAGGAGAGAGGTAGAAGAAGACAAAGCTGAAGTCATCTTTCCCCCTCAATTGTCCTAATTGGCTCCTCAATGAGGTGGCATTTTCAGGGTAAATGTATGAAATACCCCAAAATCTTAATTTAGGAATTATGGAAAAATAAAATTTATTAGAAAAATTAAGTAAATAAATTATCTTATTAAAATTAAGGGGAATTAAATAAGGTAAAACAAGGAGAAAATAATAAATGAATTATTTAGGAAAATTTGGACCTTTTACTAATTAACGTGGAAGTTAAGGAAAATTTTCCCAAAATAGCCAAATTAATCTAAAAAGGAATTTAATTATTATTATAATAAATATTATTAATTTTAAATAAAAAAAATACCAAACACCCAACACATCCATTTCCTCATTCTTCCCTTTTTCCTTTTCCTTTTTTTCCTTTTTCTTCTTTCATTTTCTTTTTCTTTCTTTCTCTCCTTTCTCCTTTTCTTATTCCCTCTCCTCCTCCCCTATTTTAGGCCAACCTGTAGCCCAAACTCTCTGCCCTTTCCCCCGTCCCGCACAGCCAAACCCGCCCCAATATTTTTTCTTTCGCTCAATTCTCCAACCGACCAGCCCTCTTTTTTTTTCTTTTCCTTTTACCCTAGACCGACCAGTCTAGCCTATCCCCCTTCGTCTTTCCCTCGACCTAATCTATAGCACCGACTTGCAACCTTCTTTCCGCCAGCATCGCCACACACTGTCCGACTTCCCTTCTCTCTCTCCCCCCGTATTTTTCCTTCCCTTTTTTGACCCCGATCGACCCCACAACTCCCCTTCACACGTGCCCCTTCCTTTCCCTTCTCTCCCTAACCCAAACTAACCTGCCATGGTAGGACTACACCGCCTACCACAACCGGCTAGTGGTCCTGCCTCACCTGCCCCACTTGTCCTCTTCCTCCTTCGTCGTTCCCCCCTCAATTTAGCCTATAAATACCCCCATAGGCAGCCATAACTGAGCTTCTGTTTTGGCAACCTAGAAAACCCCGACTTTGCATCACCACCCAAACAAATCCCTATTCCGCCATCGTCGATAATCGTTTCCGCCAACTCTTCCCCCTAAATCCGTCCTTACACCACCCCCTACAGAACTAAGCTTCCCTCCTTCCTCAATTTAACCTGCATGAGCCACCCCGATCGTGCAAATTCAGCTTCCTAATCAGCCCTCACTAACCCCGCACTACCCTTTGCATTGCCGTCCACCGCTAATTCCACCGCAATCAGCACCTACTCCATCCTCCAAAACAACCAAGGGACTTGACCCTACCTTCCCATACCTCCATCTCTCCCCTACCTCTCTCTCCTTCTACCTTCTCCACCTTCCACCACCTTCGTCCACCATACCGACCACCGTATATCGCCACTTTCGACTGCACCACCACCTCCATTCCACCCTTCTCCACCTGATACACCTTCCATCACCTCAAAGACCCCCTCATTCCCTCTCTTCTAGCCTATAACCCCATCTTTCCACCTCTCTTGCTCCTCCACCATAGTTGCCGTCGTCGCCGCACGCCACCACCGGTTCCGCCAGTAACCCTGGGTGGTATTCTAACTTTCCCAGCCCTTAAACTCTTTTCCTATAAGTGTTTATAATTTTTAGTAATATTAATAGGATTACCCTTGATATTATTATTATTCTTCTTATTATTAATGTTGTGTTATTATTATTATTATCATTATGTATCACTCTTATTACCCAAACTAACTTCAAGAATATTTATAACTATGGTATTATTATTTAAAGGGTTACAACTTTAGTATTAATATAGTTATCTTTATTATTATTATTATTATTACTATTACTACTACTACTACTACTACTACTATCATTATTATTATTACTATTATTTTCTTACTAATACTAACTTGGCCATTATCACTTTTATTATTGGTGTAAATTTTGAGACTCTTATATTACTATTACCCTTTTCGATTATTATCCTTATTATTATTATTATTATTATTATTATTATTATTATTTATTATCATCATCATCATCATCATCATCATCATCATCATCATCATCATCATCATCATCATCATCATCATCATCATCATCATCATCATCATAATCATCATCATCATCATCATCATCATCTCTATCATTATTATTATTATTATACTTGACCACGTTATCACTAAGGCTACTACTAAGATGATTTCTAGGACCTTCATTAGTATTATCCTTAAGATAAGAACTATTATTAATATTATCACTATTATTATTATTGTTGTTGTTATTATTATTATTATTAGTATTATTATTATTATTATTATTTAATACTACTATAAATATTATTATTGTTAACTTGTCTTTTGTCAATATTTCATAATCACTAACCTATTATCACTACTAGCATCATTTGTATAAGAATCATTATGGTCACTACTTCTGTATTACTTATATCACTATTTTTATGATTACCAGGTTTGGGTCAATATTAGTATTATCACTAAAACTAATAATAATATTATTAATAATAATATTGGAACCATCACCTTAATACCATGAATATCACTATGACTGCTTTAACATAAACCATGATGGCTACTAAGATTTATTTTGGTTAGTAATGGCAGATTAATTATTTTGAGAATAATAACCCTACTTTAATTATAAAACTACTATTATCACTACCAGCCCTAATAGTAAATTATGATAAGGGTAGTGTAGGAATAATGGTAATCTTTGGTAAGAGAAAGATTGACCCGTAGTATTTTCCTCTTATAGGTGAATCAAGTCAAAACCCTAAGGAGGCATAGGAGCGTGCTCCAAGCCCGGTGTCGTATTAGGGAAGGATATGGTTAAAGCCTTTTATGTGTAAGAATATGCTATATGTGTTTATTTGATGGGTATGCTTTATATTTCATATTTTATATTATCATGTTCCTATGGCAGCTTGCTAAGCATGGAGCTAAGGTAAGTTGCATGTGTTATGATATGTGTAATATGGTGTTATTACTTGTATTTGAATTGTGCTTATGTAATAATGCCCCTCATGACATGCATAAAAGGAGGTCCTAAGTAGTATGATGTGGTTGTGAGAAAAATGGAAAAAGGGAGGAAAGTGAGTTGACCAGAGAATGATAATGATTACTTATTTATCTTATGACCTATAGGTGAATAAAAAGAGGAATAATGGGAATGAGATTAAGGGAATGGATTTAACATGCATGGGAAGTCTAGGGTTTGCATGGGATGGTTAGTCTTTTCATGGGGATGACTTTTACATGGGAAAAGTTGATTTG